>VSMA01000029.1:0-600000 GCA_009194965.1 Coniochaeta sp. 2T2.1
CTTGAGACGATGAGCCAGTGACGGGAATCAAGCTCCCCTTGGCGACTTCTGTAAGGTATGTGGGATAAGGTAATTCAATGTCCAGTCTATTATCAAGTTGGGGACCATCAACAGCTGGCTGGGTGATTCTTTCTGACAGAGCTTAATCGCGCGACATCAATGTATACCGAGCCCAGAAACCGGTTCGATCGTCCCAAGTAGCACAGTCTACCAACCTTTCGACGTATGAGCTCGAATGTACCCTCCTTCTTGTTCCCAATCATCTTGTCTCGCGTGATATCCTAGACTCCCTGCCTCCTAAATAGCAAATCCCCCATTGAGAACTTATCGCGGCTCCCCCGCCGCCTTAAAGGTGCCGTTGCTTAATGATCTTAAGCCTCGGATCGAGCGGCGCCCTCCGCGCCTGCTGCCGGCCAGAAAGAGGATAACAAGTCGAGTCTCCTAACTGACTTGGTAGGTAATTAGCTCTTGAGTCTTGATCTGGAATCTGGAACCGTTTGCACGGGACGTAGAGTCGAGGACGTAGCTGGCTACTGTCCTGAAGCCGTATATTTTGAGGATGTTTCCTAGGTTGATTGTGTAACGTATCTGATAAGCGAGCGGATCAGACAAGCGAGCGGATCAATTTCGTGCGCCACGCGTCTCTCTACTTCCAACATCAATTTCCTCCACCACATTAAGATGTCCTCAATTCCAGTCGAGGCAAAGGTTGTTCTCGCACTTGAAGCTCTTGAAAAAGACGCTAAGCTAGGCCTCCAGGCTGCAGCAAGGATCTATTCTGTGCCCTATACTACCCTCCATCGCCGGCGTGCTGGCCGGCCCGCACGATGCGATATCCCAGCCAACTCACGCAAACTCACGGATTTAGAAGAGAAGGTAATAGTTCAATACATAATTGAGCTAGATACACGCGCATTCCCTCCTAGATTGTCTGGTGTGGAAGATATGGCCAACTAACTGCTACGCGTACGCGACGCGCCCCCTATTGGCAAACGCTGGGCGCACAACTTCGTCAAACGCCAACCAGAGCTCCGTACGCGTTATACGCGTAGATATGACTACCAGAGGGCCAAGTGCGAGGATCCAAAGGTCATTAGCGAGTGGTTTGCGCTCGTACGGAATATAAAGGCTAAGTACGGTATTGTGGACGACGATGTCTACAAAATCGACGAGACTGGGTTCATAATAGGCATCATTTTGCCCGGCATGGTTGTTACAACCTCGGATGGCCGTGGCAAAGCAAAGCTAGCCCAGCCAGGCAACCGGGAATGGGCAACAGTAATCCAGGGAGTCAATGCCCTCGGCTAGTCTATTCCTCCTTTCATCATCTTGGCCGCGCAATACCACCTTGCCAACTAGTACACTAAGTGTAACCTCCCGGCTGACTGGCGTATCGCAACGACCGATAATAGCTAGACTACCAATGCCGTAGGCCTCGATTAGATCAAGCACTTCGACTACCATACAGCGTCCCGGACAAAGGGCAAACACCGGTTGTTAATCCTCGACGGCCACGAAAGCTGTTGATAACCATTGGGGTCACATGTCCTCTGAACTGCCAAGAATGGCACAATATCTCACAGAGGACGCTCCCCGGAATCCGAAGCCGGGCGAAAAGGTCAGTAACTCGGTTGTGGGAGGTGCGTGCCGTGTTTCCCGACCAGACATTGCGGGGTCGGCAGACGGGAGTTCTCACGGACAATGAGTCGGCCATATTAGCTACTATAGACCAGCTTACCAAGGGTACAATAGCTATAATGCACCAGGTAGCTCTCCTTCGCGCAGAGAACTCTTCACTCCGTAAGGCGAATGAGGCACTAAGTAAACGCCGGCGAGCCAAGAAAACACGTGTGCGGCTTGGAGGGTCACTTGCTATACAAGATGCACATAATCTACTACATCAGAAGGCCGTGGGTGGGGAAGGAGTGCAAGAAACGCAGCCAGATAGTAGTGGTGCGGGGGGGGGTCGTACGAAGGTTCGGTACTGTGGTATGTGTGGCAAGCCTGGCCATAATACACGCACTTGACAGGAGGCTACGGAATCATCTGATTCAGTTGCTTCTGATATAATTGTAGTGAGTTCCTAGTGTTGATGTGTTACAATTAGGGATAGTTGTAGTAGGGGAGTAGAAATTGATCCGCTCGCTTGTCTGATCCGCTCGCTTATCAGATACGTTAGACGTAATTGTTTATGCCGATGCTGAACCAGGTGGCCTAGACTGCAAAGGGCTAAGCTGCTGAGAAGTGCGAATCGTACCACTTCTATGCACTAGCTAAGACACGATCACATTGACACGCGATCACCTGTTCCTCCACACCGCAACTACATAACTTCCGGCTCGAATCCCAGTGGGTTGCTAGTTCCTCGATCCGAGTTGCCCGTTCGATAACAATCAAACCTCATCAGCTTGTCGACACCCATCGCCTCTTCATTCACCTCAACTGACACCACAAAACCATATCCAGTTGGCCGCATCAAAGACAACATTGACCATAGAAACTGCAACATTCATAGCCGACAAAATAGCGTATGGACAACTCTCCTTCCGACCAGGGGACACACTTCTGGGACATAGCTCCCCACATAGTCCTGTCCCCTTTACTTCTCCTCGCGTACTACCCTCCACCCTTCCGCCATCGCGGCCTCCTGGTTCTCCTGATTGTGTCATTCGCAGCTTGGCGAGCTACGATATCTCCCTGGCCGCCCAACGAAGGCCCCACGCAAGCCCAGCGCTATGGCTTATCGAGTGCCTGGATTCATTACTTCCCAGTCATAGAGCGACTCCTTCTGCACACGCCGGAGCGAGATTTCTTCCAAGTCAACAGCAAGAATAAGGCGCACCCTCCGGCTCCCCCAGCTGAATACAGCTTTGAAAAGATCCGCTGGGCGACGGAGTTCTTTGCATCACCCCGCGGGGTGGGGTGGAACATCGGGGGTAAGAAGTTCAGTCACCCTGCGGCCACAAATGAAGGACAGGCAGTGTCTGTGACGCGGCGGGCTGGGGTAGTGTTCGGATGCTACATCGCCTGGGACGCTGTTATGTTCGCATTGCGCCGGATTGAGGTCCCCACGGGGTGGGAACGGGATGCTTCCACGCTTAGGAACATTGCCTGGCTTGAGGTACTGATGGGCGTGACAGTGTTTGCGTCCATGACAATGCAATACGAGATGGCGGCGACAGTGGCCATACTGCTGTGCATTTCCGAGCCGAAGGTGAGAGCTCTGAATGGGATACATAGATCACCAGCTTACCATGGCATATTAGGACTGGCCGCCTTTATTCGGAAGTATCGCCGATTGCTTCACGGTTGGCAACGTCTGGGGCAAATTCTGGCATCAGTATCTCCGCCAGCCATGTCTCGGCTTCAGTCACGCTCTGATCCGGCTTTTACGTGTACCACGGCTGTCCAAGGCGGCTTACTTCATTCACCTAGCGGTCGCTTTTCTCTTCAGTGCGCTGTTTCACACTTTGAGCCTTGCCGCCGTGAGACCGGCATGGGTTCCACTGGGAGAGTTGGTTAAGGACATGGGAACATTCTTCCTCATCCAGGCACTAGCCATTGTGTTGGAAACTCTGGCCTTGACATACTTTAGGATAACCAGTTGGCGTATGCGCAGCATGGGTTATGTTTGGGTTGGCTGTTGGTTCTATGCCACGGGCTGGTGGCTTGTCAAAGCCTACCTTGAGGTTGGCATGGCTGGGTGGCAGCCCCCTTTTGAGTTGATCCGGTGGTTAGTACAGTCTGTAACGGACTGAGAATAACGCAAGAGTTGACATGAACGGGTCGGATATCAGCGGAGCCATCTCCCTTCTGTGTCGGGATGTGCTGTATAGAGTCTGTATCCATCCAGCCTCCGTGTTTTCTAACCACGCCATGGAGTCAGCATGTTGCCGAAACAAGGCTATCGTCAACGGGTCGGCAATGAGCAGCAATAGTTGGCCCCGCCATGCACAACTGCCGGCATGATGAACGTTTGGCACGGCATTGTGAAAATGGTTAATTGGCTGTGCCACCTGATATACGCACGCTGTGTAACGCTTGGCATCGATAATGGTCATTAATCGCATTGTAAGCGCAGCATACTGCTGTCCAACATTACCCCCTCATGTCTATTAGTTGGGGGCCGCGCATCTTGCAATGCTGTCAGACGGCGCGGTACTCTGGGTGCGCGGGAGAATTAGGAACCTACCGGCCTTCTGCCTGGACTTGACCGGGAGTTTGGCCGAAGTTCCCTCAGCAAGTCGTTTCTTTCCCACACTTTGGAGTTACATTGCATCTAGCACGTGTGGGAGCGCACTGAGATCAAGCTCTTCGTTGTAACTACGCGGCGGCCCAGACCTTCTCACGGTCATGGTTTCGGGAATTTAAATGGCCTTATATAGAGCAGACCATGCCACCCTGTCGGAATCCGGCCGCCGGGCGTCAACGTGTAATCAACGCTTCTATTCGTTCGTAAAGGCACTCTTAGACTATGGTTGGTATGAAGGACACTGGCGAGAATGTGCCTCCAGTCCAGGTCTCGCCTGTCTCTGGCGAGGGAACATCCAGACCGGACTCGATCTCCTCCATCCAGGAAGTACACGGCCGTCTTCAATCCCAGCTCCGGACTTGGAAGTTACTGCGGAAGCTGGATACCAGGCAAGTTATCTCACAATATGTCACACTGCAAATGCCTTTATCTGTTCCCCCGAAGCACCTTGACCGGAGTGTCATTGAGCTGACTACGTCAACCGCAGGATCTTGCCCGTTTTTGTCCTCCTCGTCCTCTGCTCATTCTTAGACAGAACCAATGTGGGCAATGCAAAGGTTTACAAGATGGATAAAGAGCTACAGCTTTCGAGTCTGCAGTACCAGCAGGGTCTGGCATCTTTCTACCCTCTATACATTGCTGCAGAAATCCCCAGCAATCTCGTGCTGAAAAAGGTCACACCGAGGATATGGCTTGCTGTTTTGACGTTTCTATGGGGACTGTTTTGCATGTGCCTCGGCTTTGTCCATAACTTCCCCCAGTTTCTTGCCCTGCGCTGCTTGCTCGGTTTAGCAGAAGGTGGACTCTTCCCCGGCATGGTGTTATACTTGTCAAGTATTTACACTCGATCTGAGCTCGCCTTACGGATTGGAGTACTGTACACATCAACTTCACTGTCTAGTGGCTTCGGTGGACTCTTAGCACGAGCGATGGGTTCCATCGGGGATCGTGGGGGGCTCACAGCCTGGCGCTGGATTTTTGTGATCGAAGGCCTGTTTGTAAGTACGCAGAGCTATCTGTCGGTCTGAGAGACATTGAGCTGACAATGTGATACTTAGACGATCCTATGTGCGGTTGTCACCTACATAATGCTCCCCAACACGTTGGCTACGGCACGATTCTTGACAGAAGAGGAGCGAGAACACTGCATTTCGAGACTTTCCGGAGTTGAACATGGTACTGGCAGCAAAGAGGCCCAAGAGAAGTTCTTGCTTGGCGAGGTCGGAAGGGCATTTGCTTACCCACTAACTTGGCTCACTGCTGGTGCATACTTTGGCCTTCTCTCAGCCATCTATTCCATTGGCCTTTTTGTAAGCTTTCCCCCAACTCTGCCAGTCTTCTGCAAACATACCTTAGTTGTCTAACTCCCTCTTTTAGCTTCCAACCATTATCCTACGACTTGGATACACGGCAAACCAGGCCCAGTTGATGTCCGTACCGCCTTATGCTGTTGCCGCCGTCATGACTCTAGTCGTAGCCTTCGTGTCCGACCGTCTCAAAGTCCGAGGCCCCGTCATGCTCTGCACCATGTCTATTGCCATCATAGGCTATGCTGTGATTGGGAACATCCAGGGCGAGCACCCCAAAGTCAAGTATGGGATGACGATCATGATGGCAACTGGGGTCTACAGCAGTGTCCCGCCAGTCCTAGCGTGGCTCTCGAACAACTCCGCGGGGCACTACAAGCGGGCCACTGCCGCGGCTTTACAACTTGCGATTGCTAACTGTGGAGGGATTCTCTCCGTCTTCCTTTATCCCGACAGAGACGGTCCGACATTCCACCGTGGCCACACCATCGTTTTAAGTCTCTTGGTTGTAGGATGGTTTCTGTGAGTTCATCGCCTTTCATCTATTTGGAGAATCGCAACTAACTCCAAGTAGAATCCTAGCCAACATTCTGCTTTGCCAGAAGATAAACAGAGACAAAGCAAGGGGAGAATACGACAAGTACATCGGCTCGGGCGATGATAGGGAGCCAAGCTTCAGGATGGTCGTGTGAACAATGTCGTACAACAGTGCAATCTTATCCAATAGGCCTTGGTCCGGATACCTTATGTCTAACCACGGTAGCGACTGATGATATAACATAGTTTAATTAGATGTCACTGAGGGTTAAGATATTTTTAGAGGAAGCTAGATGCCTCTATGTCTCTAATGCCCATGGCTAACTCATAACTCGGTTGCCCAGTCTGGAAAAGCTCCACCTCTGATCGGAATCGACGCCTCGTCCCGGTCCCTTATATATTCCTCGAGTGGTAACAGCTGGTGCTGGCTCCTGTTGCCCATCTCGACGCCCCTCTTGTGAATGAAACGCGCATACCCCATTGTCCGCCGCTTCCAGATGTCCCGGGGCACTTCACCCGCCATGTAATCGGCATAGATCATGGCATCAAATGCCGCCTGAGAAGTAGAAGCCACCGTATGTGGCCGAAAGCCAGCCAGCGCATCCCCAATCAGCACCACCCTGCCATCCAAGAACTCGTTCTCGGGACTAAGAACGTCTGTAACAGCCTGCACAAAGGGTCTTTTGGCTTTGCACATCAGCTCGGCGAACTGCGGCGGTAGATGCTTGACGGCGAGCTCTTGTTGTCGCTTCCAAGCTTTTGGATCAACTGTACCGGGCGGTACAGTTATCCGGTGACGGCGACCTTCCGCGTCCGTCATTATATCGTTTAATGCGTCAGAGCCTTCGGGGAAGTTGGTGTAGTACACGAAATTGATCAGCCGCTCACCCTGTTCCAATGTGCCGTTGAGGCCGGGGATTAGATACCCTAGGATCTGGATCCCCGGACCGTGATAGAACGTGAAGTTGTCGACAAAAGTCTCGCGGGCAGTATCACTGGCTTCGTGTTCGACCACAGTACCCCTCAACGCGCAGTAACCTGCATATTTGCGCCCTAAATTCGGGACGAAGAGACTCCGGATGAAAGAGTTTGGCCCATCGGCGCCAATGAGGCGATCGGCAGCAATTGTCCCGGTGACAGAAGGGTCACTGGTACACCTCCAAGAGACGCACACTCCCTCGCCGTGCTTTTGGACTCCGGTGACGGTGCGATCATGCATATGGATTGCCATGCCATGGTCGGGATTCGGAGGCGGCACGTCGCAGTAAGGGCTGCCGACACCGTCATAATTAGCACGTAGGATGTGGTATGTCAGATCCCAGGAGGTCATGTTGTGGTTGGCATTGACACTGTGGACGACATTGCCATCTTTGTCGACATATTGTCTTCGCTCGGAGTGAATCGCCACCGGTCTCTGGCACCGGTTGTATTTGGAGAGAAACTCGAGGGAATGACCTCCCGCCACAATTCCGGCTCCCTGATCATGTAATAGAGGATTTCGGTCTCGCTCCAGTATTGTCGTGTCATGCCCCAGCTCTCTCAGCGCAATGCCGGTGGCGAGGCCGCCGAGGGATCCGCCCGCCTAATGTCGCGTGCATGTTAGCATTTAGTCCGCCAAGGTCGCAAACGGTGATCAGAGGTCCTCCGGCCTGGCGTACAATTACAAAATGCATCCTCTTTTTCTCGACGCCATCTGCTGACGTGGTGTTTGCAGACATTTTGTCTCATGGATCATTCCATGAGCGGGGATCCAAGGTGCATCAAGGGACGCTTAAGAAAGAAGCAAAGCAGGCTGTGCCTAGAGACGATGGCTGACGCTGGATTATCTAATGTCCCGAGTAACATAATTAGTGGCTCGTGTCGTACACGGCAGCATATCTCAATACGGTTGGATCATATAATCACCGGTTAAAATGCAGCATCCGCACACTCCACACAACCTTTCCTGTTAAACTACATGTAACCACTAGTTTGCGTCGCAAAGGACATGCGGAACACTGAAGTTCATTTAGTTGAGAGCCATATGTCGTCCCAGTTGGCCTGGGAGACTCCGTTGGAATCCCTCTCCATCTCGGCACTTGCAATGAGACGAGATTGGCGAGAGACGATTCACGAATCCCTCGACGCTCGTTGGGCCTCGATATCGACAATTCTGGTACCTCTCCACGCGGCAGTGTACAGCTCACATCGCCTTGTATTTTGCTTGTTTAAACCCAGAAGGGCTGAAACCACGATGAATAGGTCGTAGTGTTGCGTCTCTATTCTATTTACCAGCTGCGAGAGAACAGCCTCGGTACCAGATGAACGTAATATGGTGTGCTTGATGGCCATGCGTGCTGTTGGACTGGCAATGAAGTCCGAGACACTGTCTTTAGAAGATGCGGAACTTGAGCATAACATCACCTGCTTGACTCCAACCATGTAGCCATCCACAACAGGGGGGGTGGAGCTTGTCCGCACTCTCAGATCATTACGCCAGTGGCTGTAGTGCGTCACTCCCGACCAAGCTTCTGCTCTCGACCAAAACTTCTACTCCCTCGGTCACTTCCAATGGTGGTGAATCGCATATGGAATGATTGTTGGTGGTCGGATTCGGAGAAGAACTCAATACGACCTTCATCAACAGGCCTCTTTCGACTTCGTGCTCAGAGCCTGTCACAGTCCGCTCTGCAACCGAATTCTTCTGAGCACGGCTAGCCAACATTAAGGTGCCTCTTAGTGGTATCGTATAGGAGCTGGGCCCTGGTGAACAAGTGACGCCTACACCACCGTCAAGTCACCTGTTCTGGCACATCTGCACAGTGTCAATGGGCAGCACCGGTACTCTGCAAGTTTGCATATCGAGAGTACTTTTACGGCCCATCCACAGAGTGCATGACTCGCCTTGTCGAGGATTTGAAATGTAGGCGCATCGATATTTCTCACTGAGTCTTATGCGGGTTTCTGTCAGTCTCCTCACACTGCGCACAGCAACGTTAACACCGGAAGAGTTGATATCAATAATTCAGGATGCCAAGCCATGAATGCATGGTTCTGTGACCAGGTGTTGGAGTTCAATTGTGAACTGCTCAAGAGCGTTCATTGTTGGATTTTTCATAGTTGCATTTGTGAGTATGAATCGCCGTAACTCTGCAGACCATTGAATCAACGCATCGCTCCAGTACCTGTCCTCAAGACTTTTGTATGCGCACGGCATTGAGGAAGTAGTCCTCCAACGGCAGCAGATTGAGTAAACTGCCATTGAGGTTCCACGCGAGGATGCAGACAATGGCGCCGGCGACAGCGTCCAGAATGAAGTGGTTTGCCGTGGCTACGATGGCAGTGAGGATGACAGCCGGGTAGATCATAGCTACGCACACAATCGCGATGCGCCTCCATCCCATCCGACCACTCCTCCTAAGAGGTACGGACGCGACGGTAAGGACTATAAGGAAGGAGTATCCGAAATGGAGAGATGGCATTGCAGCTGTAACGCCTGTCAGCATTCTTGACGATGCCAATTACACCATTCGAATGGGCATTAGGCCCGGACACGGGCGCGCAAACTCACCGTATTGGTTGCAAAATTTGTTGGTTGTCCAGACACTGCTGTCTCCGTCCACACCGTGAACAGTATCCACAAACCCATAGCTCTTCGCCTCTACAGCATTTGGACCCTCGTACTCTGGCGCACTTAGAAGCCTAGGTGGCATGCACGGCCAAAATGTGAAGACGATGAAGGAGAGTAGGTTGCACATCGCCATCGTTCTCCTCCTCCTCTCATAGATTGCGGGTCCAAACGAGCCGGGAAGTGCCCGTCGACAAGGCGAGCCAGCCTGAATCTGGTCGATGCTTCTCAACCGTGGCCGGGTCGTGGTGGTATAGAAGAGCACGATGAGGAAGAGGATTGTCCCGGGAATGTGAATGAAGGAGTACGTCTTGTTCGTCCATCTCATAAGCACTGGGTGACCGAGGAACCATTTCTGGACGGAGACCTCAATAAAGATTCCGAGGTACTGCTCAAGGTGAACCACTTGGAGTGCATGTTCGCGAGCTGTGTCAACGGTGGATGCCTGTAACGTGACGGCTGTAAGGGCGCGGCCTAGTTGGTAGACCTGTGGAGAGTAAGGAGTCAGTCTGCGTCGTAGCGGATGGGTCCGAGAACAACAACAGGACACGGTTGGAGATGGTGCGTACCCAGTAAATAAGTGCCCAGTACCAGACTTCGACAAGAAATGGGTACCGCCGCAACAGGCGACTGAGTAGGCGACCGTGGTGAGGCTCAAGGTTTGGCGTTGTCAAGGACGTTGTCCAGCCCCAGATTCGCAGTTGGCGTTTGCGCCCCGCCGGAGGTACCGTGACATTCTGGTTACCCTCATACTGTTCATCCAGTATCGTCAAGTTCGTTGTGCTCGTTAGCTTGTCCCATTCTTTGCCGTCGTCGTAGACATCCTCTGCAAATCCGAGATCTTATCTGTCGTATTCAAACTCGTCGGAATCAAGAGTCGACGTCGAAAAAACGGCTGCGAGCATAATTGGAGAACCAAGCAGGCATGGAACTGGAAACACCACCACCGGATCCCTCGGAATGCTCGACATGATGTGTTGGAGCAAGGCGAGGCTGATAAGAAGCCGGCTGTGACTTGACTTCCATGCTTCCTTTTAGTGAACGACACCAGAACTGCCACCACGGTGCGAATTGCACCGCATCGAAGAGAAGCACCGCGAATCAACTTATCAACTTGCGTGTCTTCTCGCCTGCTCATAGCACTGTTAGAATGTCGCGTGACATTCAAGGCGAAGGTTGCGCTGCTGTTATCTTGACAAGGAGGGCAGAAACTGGACGATATGCTCCGGAAACTGCACCATTGTGACATCGTCTCGTTGGGGCACCATGCTCGCAGCCCCATCGCGGATGATCTTTGACTTTTGCTCTAACTCGCTTGGGCAAGCTAACTCCGATGTCTACCATTGGGAGACCAAGAAAAGAACCGCACTCAACTTGTACCAGCCTGTTGCTAGGGTTGCTAACTTGCCCCAGTTCGACAATCTGACATCCGAGATCTAACATAGGAGTTGAGACTTGAGACTGCAGTACCAGCTACAAATCGATATTAGGTCAGATGGTAGTTCCAAAAAATTGTTGGTTAGGAGCTCACAGCTGGGTTGAGGTGTCATGCTACACACTGTGCAATGTGCATGCGCCGAGGAGCTGCAGTTGAGTTAACATATCAGAGGATTGCATGAGGTATTGAAGCACGCGACCGAGAATGTTACCCTCGGCTCCGTTTGATAAGGGACTAGCGTGCTGCTAATCCCACGCACGCACATCTTCGGCTTTCGAGTGAGGCGGCATTGAGCGGAAAATAACCACGCTGCCGCCGGAAGTTTGTCCAATCATCATTTGGGCGTCAAGGCTACCGGCACGAAAGGAATTCAGATACAACGGCCCCCTCAAATCCGAGCCGCCTCACGGATCTTCCAGATCAGCCCATATATCGGTATCATAAAGCCAAACGGATCACAAGCTTACAAAGTAGTTCACCGCTAAGACAGGACCAAGCTTATACTCCCTCTCCAGATCGTCCAAGCTCGCCCGTATGCGATGCCAATTGCTCAGCGGTTTGCCGTCCAGGGGCGCGTACTTCGCCACATCAAAGTCAACGGGCTGCGCGTACAGGAAGAAGACGTACCGGTACGGCGAGCTACCCGGCGGCGGAGCGGGTCCGATACAGTTAGCGACGAAGGGCTACGTAACCTTCAGCACCCGGGCAGTAGGAGCAGCAGCGCCGTTTGTTTCTTCGGCCTTGAGACCCGGTTGAACCCAGTGCAAGATCGGTCCGAAGACGTCGAAGGACGGGAAGGGAGCGTCGACGTCGAGGCCAATGACCAGGTATATGCTCGATATTAATGGCACGGCGAAAGACAATTCCAGTATGGATTGGGCGTCTATTCCAAGCACTTTAGCGGGGTACCAGCTTAGTAAGAGGAACGGTTGAGTCTCACCTGCTCTAGGGATATACAGCCCTGGTTCGACGAGATGCTTGCCAACTTTGAGGCCGAGTACCTTGGACTTTATGGTCGGCATCTTCGACAGAGGCCAGTGTCTTCTTGACGCTCTCGTTCAAAGGCATCTATCCATGGTCTTACTTTTATCTGACGAAGGTGGTCACTACAGCCAAGGTCAAGAATGCGTTGAAGAAATGCCAAGTAGTTATATGATCGTTACGGAATTAAGTTTACCAGTTCATTCCGTCGGAGTCGGAACTCAGATGAGGTCACCCACAGCGACTAATAACTTACTAAGAGCAGTCCGAGAAGTGAATTCGAGACAGGAATGCACAAACGAATAGACGAGTGAAGATTAAGAAGAGACCTCCAAGGGATGTGGTACACATTCTTCACCGATCCTGTGCAGCTTGGGCCGACCGTCGGTCCCGGGATCGTGGTGCATCTGCCCGCGACAATGATATCGCCTTCCTAACAGGACTATTGGAGCGCGGTGAAATGGGCGACATCTGTCACGCGTACGCCTGTTTCGAGCATTTTCGAGGATTCGGGGACAGCTTCCGCAAGCTGCAGCCTGTTATTAGCAGGCACCTGTTGCCCGAGAATAGTCCGGGGTCTTAGACCTGTTTCAGGTAGAAGCACGGGATTTGATATGCTTAACAAAAACAACATCGTGAAGAATATGCGGGCCACGGGCCTTCTCGGCGCCGAGGTCATCTTCGCGCCACACATCATCATATACACGCCCTCGATACGGTTGGGGCTGAGGTTGTCGATCCGGCCCTCTGACCACTAAGGCGAGCGATGCAACTCCGTGAGGGGCTCGGTTTCTTCTGTTTCAAGGATCGGACCTAGTTGACGGAATGACTTCCTCCCAGGCGTATGAACACTGTCTACATGGTGTTGGTAACCCTATCGGCCTAGATAACGACTTGTCTAAGTACGCGTCTGTCGACATTAATAGGCGTGCCGCCCAAAAGAAACTGCAGGCGGTGGCAGAAGCCGAGAGCATCAGATATGGCAAACAAAGCATCAACTCATCGATGCCATGCATAACACAGTCTACGAACCAAACAGAATGGCTTGGGCGGGGAAGAGACCACCGCCCGCAGCGGAGGAGACCAAGCCGAAGAAAAACAATGGCCAGATGTGCCGCTGCTCCTTGAAAATGATGATAGCAAGGCACTGTAACAAGGACAGCTTGCGGGCAATATCCTTATCCTCGTCATGGATTTCATCGTCAGCCCCGGTGGCGGAATTCAGGGTGTGACCAACGGTTTGAAGAGCGTCGGAGGCTTGAGATTGAGACGAGACAATTTTCCGTATCTTGGCAGCATCTGAGCCATCCTTGCCGCTCACACTTGAGTACTGGTGACCGGTAGCAATATCGGTTTGTGTTCCGGTAGCGTTGCCCGTTTGCAGTTTCTGAGCATTGACGAGATCGCTGTAAGCACCACCGAGGTCAACCAGCTGCTGATGTGATCCCTGTTCAATGACTTGACCCCGGCTGAGGACCACAATCTTGTCGGCCTTTTGAACAGTGGAGAGTTTATGCGCAATGACAATGGTGGTCCGCGATTTTGAAACGTTGTCGAGGGAGGCCTGCACCTTTCTCTCCGCCGTGGGGTCCAGAGCCGAAGTGGCTTCATCCAGCAGAAGAATCTCCGGGTTGGAGATTATACTGCGAGCAATGGCGATCCGCTGCTTCTGACCGCCACTCAGAAGAGCACCGCGGTCCCCCACCTTTGTCTCATACTTCTGCGGCAGCTCCTGGATGAAATCGTCTGCGAATGCTTCAACGCAGGCTTGTCGAACCAGTTCTCTCTTTTCAGCCTCTGGGAGGTCGTTCATGGGAGTTCCATAGAGACCATGCACGATGTTGTGGTAGATGGTGTCGCTGAACAGCACTGGTTCTTGTTGGACCAGTCCGATTTGCCTGCGTAACCACTGAAGGTTAAGGCCAACATCTTTCACTGGACCCGTTTTGTACCCTGGATCATCAAGTACCTCAAGAAGCTCCTAATTCCGGTCATCCGTTGCATTCTACCGCCTGTCGCTGATCTTCTGCTCTTACAAAACGATATCAAAAAGAACATCTCGAAGTTTGCTGCTAACGAGGAGCTAATCAAGTCTGGAAACAAATCCGTCATTATGCAGGCCTTGGGTGACGCCCGCGTCCCGCCCAGTGATCGCAGTATGGATCGTCTCTTGGATGAGGGTCAAGTCATTATCTTTGCTGGCACTGAGACATAGTCACGGGCACTATCCGTTGGAATGTTCTACTTACTCGACCACAAATCTATCATTGCCAACGTTCGCGCCGAGCTGGCTCAGGTTGCTCATATTCCCGACGAGGAGCTAACACTGAAAGACTTGGAACCGCTTTCCTATTTGGTAAGGTTACGATGCTCCCTAGAATCTCGTGATCCCTAGCCTCGTCTGTTACTGACATACTATTCAGACTGGCGTTGTCAAGGAATCCATCCGTCTTTCTTTTGGCCCCATTACCCGCCTGCCCCGAGTGTTCACTCATGAAACGCTACAATACAAGCAATATGCTATACCCCCGGGTGTGAGTTCAACCGTGCAACTCCGGGTACGCTACCACTAACTAAGTTAATGCAGACCCCAGTGAGCCAGTCGACGTATTTCGTTCACACAAACCCTAAGTTCTTCCCGGACCCTTACACGTTCAACCCAGATCGTTGGGTGGAAGCAGCGAAGCAGGGATATCCTCTCGAAAGATACCTGACCAGCTTTACCAAGGATTCTCGTCAGTGCCTGGGAATCGAGTAAGTGAAATCGTAAAACAGTATTTTCTCGGCGTCTCCCGATGTGTGGCATAGACTAATGGCAGCTGTTCCCAAGATTGGCTCATGCAGAGCTCTACCTGACGTTCAGCGGCCTTCTTCGAAATTTCGATATGGATCTTTTTGACACAACGGTGTCGGATGTTCAGGTCCATAGTGTACTAATCATCGGTCAGCCCAAGGTTGAGAAGGGCAAAGGACAGGGCCAGGGTGAGGTTAAGGTTATGGTGACGCACAAGTTGTAGGCCCCAATCGCGGTTATCCTTCCCCGGGGGTATGTGCATTTATCCAATTGGTCCTGGGGCCAGGGGATGCAATTCCAATATGATCCACAACGGTATTGAGCAGGGTGTGGCGGAGGGGTGGCTACTCCTTTTGAACGGACCTGGCGTCTCATATGGCGTGGCCGCTGATGTGTTCGCCAAATGGAACGAGAAAGGGACCCTGAAGGACTGTTTTCTCATCGCTATTGCTGTGGACGTGATTGCTGTGGACGTGAACAGGGCCAAGACTGAAGTGGGAGACAAGGTGCTCTGCCATGTCATGGACAACGTGGTACAGGATGAAGGGTCCGAAGGAACCGGCATCTAGACTGGCCTAGAAACGGTCGCGCAACACGTGCCTGCAGCTACCATTGTGACCGCTCACTTGTTTTGCTGCGCGTCTGCCGACATCAAGAGGCGTGCCGCAAACAAGAAAGCTGCGGGCGGTGGTCCGAGGGGCGAAAGCATTGGATGTCGCAAATATGCAGCAATTCATCGACGTCTTGCAGAACACTGTCTACTTCTACTTCCTTGCAGCCTTTACACAGGAGTTGAACATTCTGCACCGCGTCGGCAAGCCGAAAGACTGCGCAGCTAGACTACTCGGCAATCATGCAGGTGTGGAGGAGAGGGTCCATCATTGCTGCTGAGCATGTCATCGACCTCCTGGATATGATATGCAACCGGCCGGATCATGACAAGGACGACGTGCTATCGAATGAGAAGTAAGGATTCGGAGTCACTACTCCGCCGTCAAAGAGCTGGTATTGAAGGCGGTGCAGTCCGACGCATTTGTGGCATCCATCGGTCAGAATCTCGAGTCCTTCAAATACTCCAGAGCAACTGAGCTGCCTACGCAATTTATGGAGGCGCAGCTGGGCTACGTCGGGGGGGACATGTTTGATAGAAAGGAAGGGCCGCTTTGAAAGCTAGATGCTGGTGGGAAATACCGTGAGTGCACCTATGCGAGAGGTCCATCAAAGTAGGGTGGGCAGAATGCAGTCTTTCACCCCTGAATAATACTGGAGAAAATTGAGCTCTTAACCGCACAGAACTCTAACATATGCGACCAGTAACACTCCACACCGACTACTTGATAGGGAAGTAATCCTCATGATTCTTCAGGACCAGGTGGGGATTACTGGTAACTAACTCCCACAATCCCCCTAATCCATTCTCCTTCGCTTTCTCGTCCTCTCTCCGGAAGAACTCCTCCGCCGTTCTAATCCTGGCGGGGAAGATCTTGTCCAATAAGGCATAATCCCTCTGACACGGTCCCTTGTTACCGCCAGAGTGCTGATATTGCGTCCACCATCCCGTGAAGTTCTCCCGGTTCGTCATCATAGCTGGGCTTTTTGGGTCGACCAAGTAACCACACGGCTGGTCGGCGATCCGCGCCCAGTGGCTATCCTCAAAGAATTCGTCGATAGTGACAGGAACATAGCGAGCTTTATGACCGGTAACCTTGGTGAACGCCGCGGCCATATCCGCGTAGTTGATGTGATCGATTCCCGTCTTGAGATCCATGCCATCCGCCCGGTCAGGATCGTCGAACAACCATCGCGTGTAGAAGACCAGGTCATCCAGCGATGCGTGCGGAGCCGCACCGTTCTTGCCCATCGGAAGTCTCCAAGTGAGTACCTCGTCCCCATCCTCGTCGCACTCGATGTGCGGCTGCATCGGCGTCCTCGGCGACAAAGACATCTCTATGTACGGCCCAACCGTCAATAGAGCGATCTTCATATCGTACCAAGGCTTCCCTTTGTTGGCGGCGTTCGACATCTGGATCCACTCGCCCATGCGGCCCTTGCCATCCGTGTGTCCGTCGCGGAACCGGCTGTCGTAGCCCATGTTCTTCAACCCGTAGTCAATGTTGCTGTGCACGTACATCTTGATGCTGCTCTCCATGGCCAGCTCGTAGCATCTGATGGTCCAAAAGGTCTCCATCGCCTCGCCGGTGGCGAAGCCGTCGATGTTGACGAAGGCTCCCCAGCAGCCGGAAAACCCGGTACGGAGGTCGGCTTCTGACATGAAGCTACCGGCAAAGAGCTCGACATTGGGGCTGAGAGCTGCCAGTTCCTTGGCTCGGCGAGAGCCTGGGTCACGGGTCAAGAGGCGGACGGCGTATTTTCCGTCTTGCACGAGGCCCTTCACAACGGGAATACCTTGGGCACCGGTACCGCCGATGACGAACACTTTCTTTGGACTGGCCATAATGAATCTTTATGTGTGAGAACGAAGGCCAAATGGAAAGATGATGCGGTTTGAGCAGCTTGAGGAGAAACCATATCGACCACAATCTTCACCAGTCTTATATATGCACGTGTCGGACATGTACTTGTGCATTACGAGACCATGACACTACCCTTAAAGACCAACTCGATGTCACACGTCATCAATGTCCAACCTGCGTCTTCAGGCCTTCAGTGCATTTGCGGGTGTCACGACTGAAGTTGTACGGTATTTGGGTACTGTTCACTAATCAACAGGCCTCAAGCCCCACGGTAGGCCTAACCTGTTTGCAAAGCGAGTCGAAGCTGAGATTTCCAATCCACTGCCAGAATCAGTAAGGGTATAGTGTGGCAGTCATCATCCATGACAGTTGTCAGGTATCGCTCAAGGGGGAGGGGACAACACGGCTGCGCAAAGCTAAAGTAATCAACTATCAAGAGCACTCGTCCCCCCGTCTTTTTTTGAATTGTATACAAGCGAATTTAGACGGCGTTTACTGATATCAGTAATCTTTTAGTCTCTCTCCGGCTAACAGCTGACAAAGCCAGCTGCCAGCATCCCAGGCTGGGCGGGGTCGTACGGGCAACCAAAGGGGGCAACTTTTGGTCTATATGTAATCTTAGCCGTGGGTTTGACTGGTCGGATACCTAAAGCATTATCTCCGGCAGTTGTGCGAATAATAGCGCCGGTACCAGTGAGTACCTTAAACATCCTAAAAATGGATGGCCAAGCAGACGACCTCGGTTTGATTTTCAGTTTCTTGGGTTAACAGGCCCATGCTGGTCCCAAACGGAGATGGTGTGTGTTTCGAAGGTGGGCAGCACAAAGACTATTTTCGTTACTACTGGACTGCTATCAACCAACGGGTTGCTATGGATGTCGCTTATAATGACCAAGAGTATCAGAACCGGCCGACGTGTTTTTGATTGCTTGATCGTCGAGTCTGGCAGACAACATCTCGTTTATTCCGCGCAGCTTCCGGGCTGTTGTTCGACAATCTGCAGAGCTTTGATGACTGCTCGAAGGCGATGTATATATGGGGAAGCGATATCCCTTGTGAGTAGACTGGCTCTTCTTAATCAGCATGTTGTCAGCTCTACCGCATGCGAAGGGAGGGACATCGAGTTCCTCCTTACCTATCGCACTAGGCGCCCATAAGTTTCCTGAACCGACGTCCCGTTCCCCATTCCCCTTTTCCTGTCTCTTTGGGACATATGGAAGTCATCCTGCTTCGACGAGAAACTTGGCGCCTGCATGGTGGTGTTGTCCATGGCACGCATTCGGTTGCCGCTGTGTTTCACCCTAAGTTCACCCAACAAAGACAGGTCAGCTCGGCCACGCCATTATAAATTCGAAATTGTCACTGGGCATTCTCCCAGATGCTCATGTCCATTGAATAAGGAACGGATACGTCGAACGTCGATCGCATGGTTTGCGGTTTCCAATGTCGCGGTCGATCCCTTCAGTTCGACAGACATGTTCGATGAACCTCCCTTTTGGTAACTGGCCATGCGGGTCGACCCTCTTAAAGGCATCAAAGCTGACATCCTCCGACACGAGAAGTTGGTGGATGGTGAGGCTGACCAAGCCATCAGGGAGCTTCGCAACATGTCCAAAGTAGCAATTCGCTTACAATGTCGTCACTGGACAAACAAGGGTAATCTCGAACCAGCCTTTTGCACCGAGATTGAGCTCTGCGTTCCATCCAGTCTCAAGTTGGGCAATGGCGAAGATAGACTGGTTTGTTATTGACTGTAGTAGGATGCGAGGCACGTCGTTAAACATGAATACGCCGGAATGCGGGCCGGGAGCCGGGAACAGGGCCGAAGCCTTTCGTAAGCGGACAGATTCCTTCTCCAATCTCAGGGAGATAGATCTACCTGGTCACAAGCATCGTCGAATCAGCCATCTGTATTGCAAATAACAACGACCGACTCCAATAAATATTATATGCCAACGAAGAGTGGGATTGCGCCACGTTGTCACAAGTGTGTTAGAAAGAGCATGTCGGGCGTTTTCATCTCTTATGACGACCACGCTTTGCGTCCCAATCGCCTTGCTCTGTGCAATATACATCCGCTTTGGCGAGTGACGAATCCGGGATTGGAGGATACCGGTACGCGATCATATATCTGTGAAGCCTCACCCTGATTCAAACAATTTGGAAAATAAAGCCGGCCATAGTTGAAACTTCCCAGGGCCGAGGTGTGTGACGTCCAGTTGACAGTTGTAGCTAATAAGCTGCATGCATACGATGGTCAACTTAAGCCTTCCACTTGTAATCAACATTCTCTGACAACGGACTTGCCCCCGATCTCTACTGACTAATCCTACATCCCGCTGATTGCTGAAGAGTCGTCAGTCTTCAATGCATCCTTCGGCTCACACTGGACACGCATCCTCCAATTCGGGTTAGGCCTGTTGAAAATCGATCACGCATCCCGTCTTGGCCAGACTTGGCTAGCGCATTGTTGATAACCGTTATAAAGCTTGTTCGACAGCAGTTCCCCACTTAGCCGGTCAATTGTCCCGAACTCAGACACACTTGATGTGTGGTTGTTTGAGCACAGTTCCATTGCCATTTCAATAATCCTGTTAACCTTTTCAGCTCCTACTATGGGCAGCACAATATATCGATCTGACTCCAGATCTTAAATCGCCTCCCCCTATCGTTTGATCCCGACCGTCCGGATTTTAATCTCTCGGCCCCGCCAAGCATTTACCCGCGGCTTCGTTAGCGGCATTGAGCCCCGCCAAGGAATTTATCCGCTGCCGGCCCTACCAAGTTAAGCCACCTACTCGTGGCAACCAGGTTGGCGGAATGACGGGAGGCTCTCCTATTGTGTCCTTGGACTTGACCACGATACGAATCTACGCCCCCGCCGCCCCAGCATGTGCGAGAACGAACCTGGGGTTTTCCCCCAAACTCGCCGAGGTTCCGGGGTCGCTTTCTTCCCGGATCTCCTAGCTTGAATTGCTTGATCGATGATCAGTTCCAGTCTCCAAACGACAAACATTTGGAACCCCCATCCCCCAGAGCAGTTGTTTAACCGGCCAATGGGGGAGAGTACGGTTAAATCAGCCCGCGGCTAGGTGCTGCAATATGTTGTCTTTATGTGCCGCCTTAGCCGACTTGGAACAGATTTAGCATCTATCTCAGTAGATACTGTTGCTCTTCCATTCGGCCAGACTTCCGGAATATCGTCTTGGTGGCCGGAACGGGATCTCCATTTTCCCCAGACAGCGCTAGACCCCGGAAGTCAGCACTCTGCAGTCTGTACATTGTACTCACATATCGATCGACACGGTCCACTTGATCCTATATAAGCCAAGAGCAGCCCTTTCCTTGTTGCAACACTCCTTACTTGGCCATTCCAGTTCTCAAGACGGCTTGTTGTGTGGGAGCCTGAAGCTACGCCGAGTCCTCTTGTGTCGCGGTGGTGAGCATCTTCCTCATCACTATCTTCTTCCATCACCCGTCCGGTAGCAGCTTCAGCAACCATGCACTCCGTTACTGAGGCACCAGGAAAGGAGCAGACGGCCATTGCCGTCGCGGAAGCTCCTGACTTTGAGAAGGTTGTCTGGTACAAGGATCCCGGCCTGCGGCATCTTTACCTCGTGTCCGTCTTTGGACTTATGGTGGCTTCTGCCACTACTGGTTACGATGGGTATGATACTTCTGAATACAAGGCTCTGTCGCATGGTTCGGTGGTGCTAACTCATGTTCTTTTGCTCCTCAGGTCCCTTCTCAACACGGTACAGACGTTTGACTGGTGGGAGGACTTCTTCGACCAGGTCGGTGTCGATCCCCATCAGAGCAGCAGGCTTGGTCTGTTGACCAACATGTTCACCATCGGAAGCATCGTCTCGATGTTCATCGTACCCCCAATCACCGACAGATGGGGACGCAAGCCGTCCATCATTGCGGGCTGTCTCTTCATGCTCGTTGGAGGATTCCTCACCACCTTCGCAAACGGCTACGGCATGCTCTGCGGTGGTCGATTCATTCTCGGATTCGGCAACTCCCTGTCCCAGCTGGCCTCGCCCATGCTGCTCACAGAGATCATTCACCCCCAGCACAGGGCCCCGGTTACGGCTGTTTACAACTGCTTGTGGAATTTCGGAAGTCTCCTCGTTACCTTCATCGGCTGGGGCACTTCCTATGTCAACAGCAACTGGTCTTGGCGGTCCATCACACTCATCCAGATCGTGCCATCGGTCATCCAGTTGATCTTCATCTACTGTAAGCACTTTCGCGTTATCCCCCACCAAGCGCAACAGGCCCTAACTGACAACCGCAGGGGTTCCCGAATCACCCAGATGGCTGATCTCGAAGGACCGGAACGAAGAGGCGCTCCAGCTGCTGGCTAAGCACCATTCCAACGGCGACGATCAAAACCCTACCGTTCAGTTCGAGTACCGTGAGATCCGCGAGACGCTTGAGCTTGAGCGCACAGCTCGTGACAACTCTAGCTACCTGGACTTCATGAAGACCAAGGGAAACAGGTGGAGGCTAGCAATTATCGTTTCCGTCGGTCTCATTTCGCAGTACAGTGGTAACGCCGTCATCTCGAACTACATGAACCTCATCTACAACGGCGCCGGCATCACCAACCAGAACCAGAAGCTCGCTGTAAGTCCAAACCCACCACTCCTTTAAAGGCCAGTCACGCTGACTACCGCTGCAGATTTCCGCTGGCAAAACCGTCCTTGATCTGGGCTGCTCCATCGGCGCCGCCTTCATGGTAGACAAGGTTGGTCGCCGTCCATTGTTCCTGACGGCCATCTCTGGCATGATCCTCGCCTTCGCCCTCTGGACCGTCATGGCCGCCATGTACGACAAGACCGGCGGCGCCATGCAGTACGGCATCACGCAGATCGTCTTCGTCTGGATCTTCGGTATCTTCTACGACATCGGCTTCTCCGGCCTTCTCGTCGCTTATACACTCGAGGTCCTTCCCTTCCACCTCCGCGCCAAGGGCATCATGATCATGAACATCACCGTGCAGGCCACTCTGGCTGTGAGTGCCCAGACAAACCCGCTGGCCTGGAACAACCTGCCGGCCCACTGGAACTTCGCCCTCTTCTACACGCTTTGGGATGTTGTCGAGCTCATCTGGATCTACTTTGTTTATGTTGAGACCAAGGGCCCGACTCTCGAAGAGATTGCCAAGATCTTTGACGGCGAGGATGCGGTTGCGCACATTGATCTGCAGCAGGTTGAGAAGGAGATTATGGTTCATGCCGAGCACCAGGGGACTCCTGAGAAGGCTTGAGTTTGTTGACACAATAGCCTCACATCCCTAGATGGGCATCTTGTATATGTGTATTTCGGCAAGTGTCGTTTGCTGCAGAGCTGTTGGCTGGAGTTGGTAGCACAACCATAATATCACCATTTGCATCCAATCTTCGGATTTCTTCCTCTCGACAGAATAGTGCAGTCTTGACATGTTGTTCTTCTACCGGGAGCAAGTGTAGATGAAAACTCACATTTTGGACACATGCGAAGTGCAAGAAGAGTTTGTCGAGACCATGACAGTGGAAGGTTGAAACCCTTATCAGTTTTGTATACTGATATGGAAGCCGATAAGAGCTCACCAATCACATCAAATCAGGTCTTGTGGCTCAATGGCAGAGCGTCTGACTACGAATCAGGAGGTTGCAGGTTCGACCCCTGCCAAGATCATTCCCCCAACGTCCTCTTTTCATGAGAAAGATTATGTTTTTGTCCCCCCCCAAAGTTGTATGGGACTGAAATTTGTTTTGCCGTTCAGAAGGATCTCACCTTACTGTTCTTCAACCGATGGGGGTTAATATCAATTTTGGAAATGTATGGTGACGGCGAATCCTAGCTCTGGTTCGGGTCGAACATGGTCAGCCCAACCACGAGCCCTCAGATGCCGAAGATATTCTCTGTTCTCCTGTCCATGGTGAATGAATCATGAATCTACTCGAGTGTTATTGTGTCGCGTCCGATTAAGTTTAGGCTTATCTGCTATCTGGCGAATCGACATCGATGCAAGTCTGGACGGACTCTTGGGATGCACGTGTGGAAACCCCGCTGTTTCCTCAATTTCGTCAAGGGCCAATCCACCAATGAGAGCGTGGCGCATGCAAACCAGGGCAGGCCCGGTTCAGGGACGAGTTGGTCGCCGCCCCCAAGTTGCTGACTGCCCTTTCAACACCATTAGTCTTTCCGCGGCACAGCAGTGTTGCGCCTATATTCGCGTGTCAATGTGTCGTTAGAAAGGAGTGCCCGCTTCTCTCCCTTCCTCGTTTTGCTTCAGCCTCCCTCCCCGGCAGCAGCGCAACACCATGTAGAGAAGAGACAAAGGAGTCAAGATTCGAAATGGCAGCCCTCAATTTCCGCCGGTCATGCAGGGGGCCCATCAGTCGCCCCTCGTTGGGCAAGCTGGTGTTGATGGGCGCTGTCTCTGCGTGCATCTCTTTCCTCCTGATCTTCGCTGCTCTGCCCGACTCCAAGTGGGAGCACACGCCCATCGGCCTGCTCGACGACATCTGGCCCGAGACCAAGCGCATGCCAGTGGCCACGCCCCTGATGCCACTGCTCGGCCGCGTCGCATGTACCGGTCCCAGAGGTCTCTTGCTGTCTCAGAGCCCGGACGACGAGTTGCGCTCCGAGACGTTGGATATCCGTGAGTTGCAGATGCCTCTCTCTTGCTGTGCTTTTTTCCCTGGCTAATCATGGCGACGCAATAGCCTATCCCACGCCCTTTGTCGGATCGTACAGCGAGCTCGGGCTCGACCAGTCGTGGATGACAGCCGAAGGCCGATACGGACCATACGGATATGGCGACGAGGATACGACGGTGCACAACCGGACACGAGTCGACTGGGACAAGGTGGACTGGGCCAACCTCCAGAACGAGTGCTTCGACCGCAATGCCAACCGCTTTCCGCAATCCGCCACCCGCATGACGAACGAGCAGCGATTCCGGCTGCGCAATCAATCCACCGTGCCAGAGCTGCGTTCGTGGGAGGACTTCACGCCCACGAGGCGGACGGCCATCGTGGTGCGTTCGTACGACGGATACAGGTACACGCCCGAGGACATGTACAATCTGCGGTCGCTGGTCGTCGAGGCCGGGTTGCGGACGGGCGGAGAGTATACCGTCATGCTGCTCGTCGACATCCGAGGTGCTGACACCAACATCTTCGCATCCAAGGAGGCGTACCGAGAGGCGTTCGAAAGGGCGCAGATCCCGCCAGAGTTCCAGTCGATTGCTCTGCTGTGGGACGAGGCGTTGTTGAGATCATGGTATCCGGACATTGGGGAATATCGGTAAGTAATATTTAAACTTTTGGTCTCATCATCATGCGGGCTGTCGGGACTGTCCAGCCACAGCTATGCGGGGCGAGGTCATCCCATCAGTAATATCAGTCATATCATTCATCCTTCCCCATCTACCAACACTCATGCCCTGCAGTGCACGGATACTAATCCACCCCGATTAACCACAGTACCGAATTCCAAGTCTTCCAGCCAATGCAGCTCCTCGCCCTCCACTACCCCGAATTCGACCACTACTGGCAGCTGGAGATGGACATGCGCTTCCTCGGCGACGCGGGCCAATACCTCGACAGTCTCTCCGCCTTCGCCCGCGCCGAGCCGCGCAAGCAGGCCCTCGAGCGCAGCACATTCCAGTACATGCCGTCCAGGTTCCCCTCCTACGCCGCCTTCGCGTCCGCCGTCGACTCCGCCGCCCGCCAGTCCTCCCACGTCTGGGGCCCGCTGAGAATCCGGGACATCGCGCCGATCGGGCCCATCCCGCCCGTGCGTTCGAGTAAATCGGACGACTTCGCTTGGGGCGTCGGGGAGGACGCCGACGTCGTCACGACATCGTTCTGCACCGATGTGCGGGCACCGACCACGGCGTGGGTGTACAAGGGGTGGAGCGGTGGTTTCAGCTCGGACGTGCCGCGGTTCTTTTGTCCGCCGGCTATAATGCGCGCCAGCCGCACGCTGTTGCTCGCCATCCACGAGGCGCAGATGGTGCACGGGATGCGGGTACCCAGCGAGGCTACACTCCCCAGTTTCGCGCTCTGGCACGGGCTGAAGCTCAGCTACCCGCCTCACCCGCTGTTCATGAAGCAGCAGGGGACAGAAGAGGGGGAGGAGAGGATAAACGCGTGGTATCGAGGTGGGCCTGCGAACTCGACGGACGGCATCGGGCCGCAGGACAAACGACATCCGCCCGGTGATGGGCTGACATGGTGGTGGGAGAGTCGGTGGCCCAGGGAGGTGTTGGATTCGTGGTTCGGGAAGAAGGAAGGAGAGTTGCCGTTCTTGCTGGTCAGGAGGGGGGACCAAGTGTTTGCGCCTAATGTTGCTATGCATCCTGCCAAGACTCAATGATGCACCTGACGGCAGTCGGATGGGTTGGGTGGACATCAATTACTTGAGAAGAGCAGAAAGTGATGATACTGCGTTTTTGGAGAGCGAGGTGCTGTTGGCGTGTTGGAGATACCCGGATACCCTGTACGAGATTAGGACGAGAGCACGAGACACGGTGACACGCTGTATGAGTGTACATGGGGGTGGCATCAGTGTTGGCATCAGTATTGGTAATGATAATGTCCGGCAAAAGGACTTTCTGCTCCTATTGTTCGGCAAAGCTGTTGCACTACTGGGGTGCAACAGAGTTTCTCGGCAGTTCGGGGACATATCTCAACCTGCGACGATCTTTGATCAGGATAAATGGGACAGTAGGGTGTAGCCATCTACGAAGATGATTGACGGCAACACTTCCCACGACAGAGCCATAGCAACGGATCTAAGAAACGCATTTCGTTAAGTAATAGCTAGGGTAAGGGAGATATATGTAAGTGGCGAGTTGAAACGTAACGGTCAGTCATCTCTATATGTTCTTTCGGTGCCATCTTTGGCTTTTCTCTTCCGCCCACCAAACCATCCCCCATCTAGAGAGTGAGTCAAGAAAACTGTGCCATTCATGCCCCTTTTCATCTCGTCGCAAGCCGACATGCCATGTTGCCTTGAAGGTAGGAGGTATTCTTAATCGGACTTGGCAGCAGGGACGTCGGGTCCAGCAGGCTTAGGGAGATCGGCCTTGGTGTGCGTGGGGATCTCCTTCTTCTGCGTAAAGTGACGCGGCAGACGGTTCTCGCTCTCGGCGTAGAAGAACCCGGCCTCATCGCGAGCCATGTCGTTGACCCACTTCTCGTCACCCCTCAGACCACCCTTGCCGTTCTTCTCGACGCCGACCTCAGCCCACTTGGCGGCCAGGTAGAACCAGCCAAGGGCGTTGCCGACCGTGCCGACCTCGTCGGAAACACCGGTCTTGGCAGCGTAGCTCATCTTCTTGTGTAGCTCGGGGTTGGTAAAGAGCTCCATCAGATGACCGGCGACGGCCTTCCAGTCACCGGGAGTGACGAGGAAGCCGTTGACGTTGTCCTTGACCTGCAGGGGAATACCGCCAGCCTTGGTGGCGATGACGGGTCGTCCGGCGTGGAGAGCCTCCGAGACCTTGACCTCGAAGCCCTCGCGGGTGGAGAGCTGGAGAACGACGTGGGCGTTGGCGATCATGGTGTTGAGGAGCTGATCGTTGGGTTCGAGCCGCATGACGCTGATATCCTTGATCAAGTGGGGGTAGTAGGTTTCGATCTGGCTCATGGTCTGATCGTAGATCATGCTGGCATCGGGGTCATCGACGGAGCCGTTGCCGCAGACGACCAGCTGGGGAACGTCGGTGATACCGGCCTTCTCGCACTGGCGGCGGAACTCGGCGTAGGAGTCGATGACGGTCGGAATGCCCTTGGCCGGGTCGAAGCGGGCGACCTGGATGATGTACTTGCGAGCGGGCCAGTTCAGCTCGTTCCTGAGGTCTGTCAGTATCATCGTACGGTTACAAGAGTTGGGAGCAATGCACTCACATGCGCTGAGAGTGGCAGGCAGTGTTGTAGATGTGGCCGTAGTAGCCAGTATCCCACTCGTTCAGGTGCTTGTTCAGACCGTCAAGCCAGTCAGTCGTGGCAGGGAAGTACACAACCTTCTCGCGAGGAACGGTGTGAGGAACGAAGACAGGGATGGGGTGGCTGATGAACATGTCGGCCAGCTTGATGTTGCTCCAGAGGAAGTCCCAGATGTCGGCCTGAGGGGATCCAGCCTTGGCGACCAGGTCGCTGCGGATCTGGATGTGCGAGCGGTACAGAACCGGGCGGTCAGGCGTAAGCTTCTTGATCATGGGGATCAGGCCGGGCATTTGGGGGTCGTCAATCTGATCCAGGTTAGCACACTGCGAAGTCAAGCTCAACACGATGTAGATAGGCACCCACCATGACAACGTCAGCACCACCTTCGGAAACAGGGCGGAGAGGGCCACCCTCGGAGAACCAGTAGCGGTTAGCATTCTCGGTGATCCAGTCGAGAATGGCCTGCTTCTCCTCCGCCGCGATGCGCTGGTCCGGGTGGCTGACTCCCTGGAGGATGTTGTGCACGTTTTTGGTGATCCGGAAAACACCAGGTCTCGGCTTGGGAACTTGTTGGAGGTCAGCAACTGGCAAGACAAGAGACCAACTGGGGCATTGAACGGTACTCACCATACCACGTCAGGTCAACTCCCATGAGGCGAGC
Organism: Coniochaeta sp. 2T2.1; assembly: GCA_009194965.1. Taxonomy (NCBI): domain Eukaryota; kingdom Fungi; phylum Ascomycota; class Sordariomycetes; order Coniochaetales; family Coniochaetaceae; genus Coniochaeta; species Coniochaeta sp. 2T2.1. The sequence goes on from VSMA01000029.1 coordinate 28,002, forward strand.
GAAGCGGACGAGAGCGTGACGCATCAGGGCGACACCACCACCCTGAGGGGTCGAGCTGAAGAAGGCAACCTTGGTCTTGTTGCCGCGGAGCTTCTTGGCGTAGGTCAACATGGTCTCCCAGGTGGCGCTGCCGCAGGTGTCCCTGTGGTTCTGCACTGTGGTCAAGTGGGCGCGGAAGGCGGCATCGGTCTGGACAATTCCACGCCATCCGACCTGCAGGAGGGGGACAAGGGAGGGGCCAAAGTGCCTGGAAACGTATATCAGTAAGGTATTGGGAGTCAATTGAGAGACTGGGGGAGACCAACATGATACATTTGCGGGCCATGGAATCAGCCTGCTCATCAACGCGCTTGACATCCCAGAAGGTTTTCTCCTTGTGCTCGTCGTCGGGGCGCATGACGATGGGGACAATGTCCAGCTCGAGCCACAGACGGGAGCATAGGTTCGGGCTCATGTACTTGAGGGTGGTGGGCAGACCAGCTCCGATAAACTTGGCGAAGTTCTCATGCTCATACTTGATGACCTCGGAGATGACATGGTCGGCGATGAGATCCTCGCCAGCCCTGAGCGCATCGTCAAGCACGATATGCCTGACGGAGAAGTCAATCAGGTAGACGGTGTCGTGGATGGCCAGGGCAACGACAGCGGTGTGGTCGTCAGAGAAGACGGCTGAGATACCGAGGTACAATGTCTGCCAAGGTGGTCAACAAAGGGGGAGCTTAGTGAGTGGTGGGGTCATTTGACGCGAGACATACCGTGAGAGCTGGACCAAAGGCACCCTCCTTCTCAACGAGGGTGCTCATCTTCCTCTTGCGGTGCACCGAAGTGCCCGTGGAGAACTTGCGACCCTTTTCGAAAGCCATGATTGCGTTGATGAAGGGACGGATGCTTGGCACGTGAGGGTGATGGTGGTGATGATGAAGGTGGGTTTCAGCTTGAGCTTGAGCTTGAGCCTGTACTTGCGGTGACGGCGACAAGTGGTCGCTGATGTGTCCTGCGAAGTGAATTGATCCTCTGTCCCCGCGGTGCGGAGGAGGTAGGCTTTCGTCAATGCTCTCTTGCACACTAGACAGCGAGCGTTCAGGTTCGTTGAAGCCACGAGATGCGTCGGAACCGGGAACGTGGTGAGGGGATGGAGACAGTGAGATGTGACGTGAGGGTGAGGAGTGGGAAGGAGGCGAGGTGGTCTCAAATGGATTCTGAGATCGCCAAATACCACCAGAGTCCGAATATTGTTCGGTCTGAGGTTGAGACGGTGCTGGTTCGTGAGTGCGAGCGGGTGAAAGAGGAGAGAGGGGAGAAAGTTGAGAGTTGTAAGAAGATGGTTCAGCAAAAACAATTTCAGGTTCTGCGAAATGTTGGGGAGCAGGACCAGATGAAGTACTTCTACTGGCAGCAGCTTGAGCTTGAGCTTGAGTACCGTGACTTCCGTCAGCTCGGGTTCCTGTCGTTCCTTCTGCGGTGCCAGTGGTTGAAGCTGAGGCAGGAACGACACTAGAGGTAGTAGCTGGTGGCACAAAGTCGGAGAGGGAAAGAGCTCGCTGAGCTACTGCCTCAAGGCGGTGACGCACTTCTTCTTGGTGGTTGGATTGGGAGGTTAGGTTTGTTTGGGCATGGTGCACCTGCAGCTCGTCACGCTGCAGCAGAGGTCGATTGTCTGGAATGCTTGCCTGTCCGGGAGTGTTCAGGGTGCTGATACGCGCTGCCGGGTGGGGTTCCCGGTCGTGGCTGCTGCTGTTACCGCCGGTACCCCCCTGCTGGTTCTCTTGGCTCTGCTGCTGGCCATGGCCCTCGTACTTTCCGCTGTTCGGGTCGTCCTGCCTCTCAGTGTGCGACCCTTCTGGCTTGGGGGCAGTTCCACTCATTAAGTTCAGATATTCTGCTACTTCAAATGTTAGAGGTGAGCTGTTCTTCCTTTTCTTGACGCCAGTGTTAGTCTCTGCGTGTCTGTCCAATGCATCCTCGGAACATCAGCCATCGATAATCGAGTTGCTCTTTCCAATTTCCACTCGTAACAGCCGCACGGGATGGCGGATGACTTGGTGAAACACCAGGAAGCAGCGGGGGACTCGGAATTGTCGACTTGTGGAATGGGAAAGTGCCCGAGAATGGTGGGGGGAAAGCATCAATCTCACATACCGGTTCTTCTCCTCAGTGAGCCAAGTGCTACCAAGAGCTATGTTTCCTTTATCTCCACGGCCCGGCGTGCAAGTCGTGTGTTTAGCGGAGTGGAATGGAGGATCTTCTAGAGAGGCAGAATGATCAGCGACGAGATCTGATGTCTTGGTCCCTGGAAAAAAATAGATCAGATCTGCGAGACGTTTTGTTGTCGGAGGTTGAATGGAAACACGAAGGTGGTGTAATAATGCATGATGTCGATGTTCTGAGTGGAAGGGCGGGGCAAAAGTCAATGGTAGTGACAGATAGACTCTCTCTGCTTCTTCTTTCTCTTCTCCTTTGCTTCTTTTCTTGGCTTCTTTTGCTTTCTGCCATTGAATATGAGTATGCCCCAACATCATCGTCGTCAACCCCTTTGGCCTGTCTGCTTGACCTCGATGGCAAGGTAAAAGACCAACACAGCTTGGAAGCTGGAGCTCTGGTGGAGCTCTGCATGATCCAACGCATAGCTCACCAGTTACCACAGCTGTTCGCCGTAAGGATCGACTGTTCGAATGTCACGGCTTGCCACCGCAATATTCTCACACCTACACAGACGCACAGCTAGTGCACCAGGATGCATTTGCTGCTGGGGTCATCCCGATTGCATCGGAGAACAGCGAGCCAACGGCGTGGTGCATGCAGGTCACTGGTTTTATTGGACAGACGCCACGCTCAGTTCCAGTGTCGGTCAGGGTTGACGCCGGCGTAAGGATTGTGGAATAGTCGGTGAACGAGCAGACAGCTTCCACATCAAGCGGTCGGACAGGCGAACCAGCAAAGACGCATGACTGGGCAGGGTGGGGGGTATGTCGAGAGGTGAAGACGATAAGGGATGATCTGGTTGAGCTTACGTTTGAGCTAGACTCGCTTTCTGGGTTCTCTCGAGGGGTGAAGACAGTGTGTACGTCGTGTGTACCAGGTAGGTTTGGTGAAGCTCTCGTCGTTGCTAAAACTAATCATACCAGTGATGAGCAAAACAACAACATCTCACTGTCGTCCTATATAAAGCGGACCACTTCTGCTGCATGCCGTCATAACAGTGATAACCTCCTGATCCCTCACGATCGGTGGAGTTATTACCTGCTTGAGCCTCAATAGTGGATGTCTTCCAGCGGCCGAGATGCCGGGGTGTTAAGCAGGAAAACAGCGAATGAGCAACACGCCACTTTTCTCAGCTCCAAGTCTTTCCTCGCAGAGTGGTTGAGCTGCCAGTTTGAGCTCGATTCTGAGGATATGGAAGCCCCCTGCCCATATCGCATTGTCGGACAGTGAGGTATCCATCGCTCCTTCCAATTGACTGCCGGGCACCTACCTGCCTGCTCAACATTCTTCTCAACAATGCAGTCGCAGTGCAGTGGCAGTCGTAAGAAGAAGAGCAGTTCAACTGCAGTTGCACTTGCCCCGCGTTTAGGGCCAGGTAGCTTCACCGTGCACCTCCACTTGCAGGGGGAGGTGCGTGTTAGCGTGCCGGGGATACTTTAGCGAATGGCGCTAATATGCGGGGTCATTGGGGGTTCCACTTCTTGACTGACGTCCTTCGATGTCTCTCGCTCACTCTTACCACAGTACAATGACAAAGCACCTGAAGTTCTATGTTCCATGAGTCTCAGGAGTCTCTTCAAGGCCAGCTGGGTCTAGCTGAAAACTTCATTGCCTCAATAATTTCGCAGGGAGAATGGACAAGGCAATTGTTCCACTTTCAGCAAAAGCAATCATCACCGGTTCTGCGTATATTCTCGACACCAACCACCCCGCGCATCGTACGATGCCGGAACGGCATCTCGAAACTTCAACCGCGACAACAACCCGTACCATTCACCAAACATTTCGAGTCCCCATCAGCTTGACCGATCTCAAAATCGAAGGTTATCTACACGTGTACAGGCCAGCACACACGGCGCATCCCAACGGGCTGGCAAGACACAAAACACCGCATTGTGACAACCACGGTTCACGAGGTGGTCATGTGGCCGTCAAGCCCTTCTCATGTCTCACTCAGCCCGCATTCTGGCTGCCACACTTCTCCTACACTTGCAGCCACTCCTCCCACACCTTTCTGCTCTTGCCGGTGTACGTCGAGCGCACTCTCGGGTTTGTGGTTATCTCGGAGTCGAGGAGACCCCCACGCTGACTCCGGCGGGGGATATTTCTCCTAGGCATGTGTGAAGTCCGATTAAGTCGTCGGCCTCACCATATCTCACTATCAGGTTGATAAGTGGTATCCATCACGTTGACGCTATGCCACCTCCCAAGATCAATGCTGGAAATAACGCTGTCGGCCGTCATCCCGGTAGTGCCGGGCTATCTCTGACAGGGTCCGAACAACGCGTCGGTCATAGTCAGACAGACTCGCACAAGCGTATATGATTTCTTTTGGCAGCAAATACGTATATGATCCGATGCGGCAGACTCACGTCCGAATGCCGAAGTTATAGTGTCGGTTCCAGGTCTCACAGTACACCGCTGTGTGTGTTTGTGAATATGTACCAGTGGATGCGGCTGGTCATTTGCCCAAAGGTTACGACTTGTCGTCGAAGACAGTCTCGGAACCTTCCCTTTGGAGAGAATTCCGGTGCCGGCCCGTGCCTGTGCCCGCGCAAAGCCATGGCGTCAACAGCTCTGGCTCGATAGTCCACTCGCTGAGGCTGGGTGTCTCAGCTGGGGCAGGAATGGGATCATGGGTTGGAACAGGTGTGCGGGAGGCGTCTTAGCGGATATGACATGCCGCCGTACAAGGGATGTGATATCGTCGGGAAGAGCCAGCTTTCGAGAACCATGCACGGAAAGATAATGTATGTGTTGACGAGGTATGACGCTGGACGTCTCCAGCTCGTCTATCATCTGGATGCCAAGTGTCTTCGGAGAGACAGAGTTGAGCATGGCAATCCCAGTACCAAGGCTGCCTATTCCAGCTACGGGGTCCTATACGCCCCAGTAAATCAACGGCTTTCATGCTCAGTCTGAGGGCCGCGCGACTCGCTGGTGGAAATATGTAACGGGTCCTCATCCTGGAATTTTTCGCGGACGACAATGGCAATCAAGGCGCATCACCAACTGCGGTGGGAAACTGACGGCAAGGAATGGCGCTATCCTCGGAGTTCAACATCTTTAACAATCCTCCCCCTACGGACAGATATGCATGGGCTCCAACTTTCGACACCCAAACCACACTTGACAACGTCCTTGCGGAGTACCGTCCACGGAGAGTCGTCTATCGTCAAACTGGGTCTCCGGGGTGGGCTCAGCGCCGCGCTCGATGACTCCATCGCCGCAACAGTCCGTGCCGGGGTCATCGTGTACTGGTGTCGCCGGCAATGAAGAGAATATCGTGGGAGCTGCCTCGCCTGCTCGGGTCCCCGTCGATGTCACTGTCGGCGCATCCGACCTCCTTGAAGAGTTACCAATTGGAGCAACTACCGTGAAAATCGTAAGTCGTTACATTACATCGAACGTGAGTGATTATTGTCAGGAGTCCAGCTTCTGACAGGCTGCTCAGTGGTAGTAGATATCGCCGTGTTTAGGCATCGTCCAATTGAATCGGCCCCAAAAGATTACCGGCCCATTCCTTGAGACTTGACACGTGAGTGAGAATCTAATGGGTAAGTACTCCTTCCATCTTGTCGTGGCAAGAACATTCGTCCAACCGATTTGTTTTTCTGGCCTCCGCTCACGCGGTCGGCGTGGCCTGAAGGTACTATTCCGGGTTATCCTCAGCTGCAGGGCAAAACGCGGTCCGACGTCGCGTTTGAGTTTCTCATTTTGGCGGTCAAGAACAAGATCGCGAACCCAACCTGGCCTCTGGCGGATCAAACCCTGTAACTCGGTTCGTACAAGTGCAATCTCTGGGCTAGGTACGTGGATTTCTGAGAAATGGAATTCTAGGGAAGAAGACTTGCAGATTGATATGTACTGGAGCATCCGTTAATGAAGTTTCTACAGATACTGTTCAAGCATGGCGTGGCAGCTAGAGAGATCTGCCACTGCGTGGGAATATCGCGCATTTTCAGGATATCCCCCCGGACTAATCATCGTGTTCTGTGTTGGAAGCGGGATGGCGCGGGCCGCGCGGGAAGCAATGGGCCGACATACTTCTGATTCACAATTGAACAATGCCATTTTTTTTTTTTGACCTACGTAGGTTAAATTTTCTGCTTCTTCGACCTAATATTGTTTCAACAACCACCAAGTCGTCAACGACCACCGACTCGTCAACCACCGTCGAGCCCTCAACCCCCGTTGAATATGCCACGGTTGAGCCATCGAGCACTGTCGAGCCGTCGAGCACTGTCGAGCCTTCAAACACTGTCGAGCCTTCAGCTATTGTCGAACCTACCACCGTCGACCCTACCACCGTCGACCCTACCACCGTCGACCCTACCACCGTCGACCCTACCACCGTCGACCCTACCACCGTCGACCCTACCACCGTCGACCCTACCACCGTCGACCCTACCACCGTCGACCCTACCACCGTCGACCCTACCACCGTCGCGCCTTCAACAACAACGGACTCAACCGCTGTTGAGCCAACCACCGTCGAGTCGACCACTTTTATCCCGTCCTCTACCACCACGAGCTCTGAGTCCTCCACCATCACCCCAGCGCCCCAACTGACGACCATCACCAGCTGCCCGCTGAGCTCAACTTCGGTAGGCGGCCCCTCAACCAGCTGTTACTACATGCTTCCCTCTGCATGCAGGGCACTCAGTTCGACCAACATAAACTACGTCCAAGCCAGCCTGTCGATGAACCAGTGCACCGCGAGTCTCGGAAGACCTAACCCCACCAACGTCGCCACGTGCTTCCCGGCGCGGTTCGCCGCCACCAACACGGCCTCCACCATCTACAACTGCCTGCAGACGGCCGGCCTCAACTGCAGGTACGCCAGCGACTGCTCCACTAGCACCTACACGGTGGGCCAGGAGCCGCCCGCCCCGACGCCGACCGTCGACGCCACCAACCTCCTGCAGAACCCGGGCTTCGAGGCGGGCAGCAAGGCGGGCTGGACCTTCTCCCAGCCGCTGACGCCCTTCACTATCGAGGACGTGAGCCCGGCCATGGTGCACAGCGGCAGCTACGCCTACCGCGCCGTGTTCGAGAACGAGAACGGCCACAGTACCCAGATGTACCAGAGCCTGGCGGTCGTGCCCGGCGGCAACTACCGGCTGTCTGTGTGGGTTAACCACCAGAACCAGGCCGAGAGCTACTTCGGCCTCAGCCTCTAGGGTTCCCCCTACGCCACGTATGCGTACACTAGCGTCTCGCTCCGTGATGTGCCTGCCAACCAGTGGCGGCTGGTGACGGTCAACTTCCAGGCCGCCGCTTCGTGGGTGACGGCCTCGTTGAACTTCTACTGCAATGTCGGGACTACCAGATACGCGGACAACGGCAAGAACACGCTCTACTTTGATGACATTAGCTTGGTGCGCACGGATTTGCAGTTAGTGTGATGAACGGAGTATGGTTAGCATAGCGTCGGCACGGATCAGCTGTTTTTTTAATGTACTTAGAATCAGCATTTGAATGGTGTTAGAGCGGTTCTTTTCTTTTCAATTGTTTTCTTGACCTCTTTTGACCGGATCGTGTCATCTGATATCCAAATTTGACCGTTGGTATCCTGCAATAGCAAATGACGGCAATCTCGACACCGACTTTCACTTCGGAAACAGTTCATTCAATACCAATATTGCTTGATGGAAGAGAGAATATCAGATTCGGGAACATAGGGAAGGCCACACACCAGTAGTAGCCCCAACGTCATAGTACGCCTAGATGCATTTGTAAATGCTTTCAGTGCCGTTGTGAGATCTGAATTGCTCAAAAACCTTGTCAGTGAAGTGTCTTGGTCAACCTGTTAAGTTTATTTGAACTTTCAACTCCTCTAGTGGTCACAACTACCAGTAAGCTACCCTATAGCTATTGCAACAACAGAATCCATCCCCTTCGCCTTGGCGGCAAAACGACCAACACGCCAACGTCAAGCATCCTTCATGCAGCATATCATGCTGTTCAATATCGATCGGCGTCCGGGACAAAGCACCTTGTCATCATGTCCTCGATCCTTCATTGACACCTCGGACTTTGCACAGACGGATTCATTCCTATATCTCTGGCCAATCGGCTGTCAACTGTGATGGTCGTCAGCAATGGGATATCTCCGTCCCCTGACGAACTGCGTTGCCTGTTTTAGCGAGGCCTGGAGCCGATACCTGGAGCGCAACCCTCTATCATTACTCTTGAGACACAATCATGGCAGACTCCGAACCTACAGCCTGCTTGCCTTCTCTGAAATCGTCAACATGGCATCCAGACAGGTGGTTCTCAATGCCTTCTTGCTCTTTCTGCTACAGCACAATGTCGTGAGAGGGCTCTCGCCGAATCCGGCTGTACTCCTACCTGATATGGAAGTGGCAAACCGAAGCCCTAACGCGTTCCGCATCTTCAACGCCGTGCACTCGGCAATGAGGCAATGGGGCTCGTCCGTACAGCACAACGGCATGTCCATCATGCCAGTTACCATCCCAGAGGGAAATCTCTTCTATCATGGCGGGCATGACACCGAGATACCGAGCACACTGGAGTGGCTCGCCTTCGAGATGGAACACGCGGACCTGTTTGCCCAAAACTACGAGTTTGATCGTGATCCGAGAATGGGCACATCACTGCACGGAAAGGTGTCGCTCCTCGAGTCCCAAGGCCCTGGAGCACTGTCCAAAGCGAAGCGGTTCTCCCCAAACAGCCAACACTCCCTAACCGAACCCGCAGGCGGGGACCCGGACAACCGTCCTCCTCGAATGCGACCGGACCTCCCCCCGGAAGCGCGGGGCTACCTCCAGACCTACCGAGCAGCGCGGCCCCTGAACCTGCTGTATCTCGACGGCCAGGCCGCCGCCACCTGTCGCCTAGGTACTTTGGACACACAAGAAACGATCATGCTCGGCTGGGACGTCGGCGACGGCTTCCACGGAAACTTGACAAGCGACTGGGACATCGCCAGAGGTCTCTGCAAGCAAGCCAAGGAGTGGGATGTCGATGGCATCCTGCGCATGGAAGCTGGGTTTGAGATCATCTACTGCAACTTCAGCGCGGGGGCCGGCATGGAGCTGGTCAGTGTCCATGGCAGTCCATGGCGCAACGAGACGCACAACTCGGCCGGCGAGGAGGAAGGGGGCGAGTGGCGCGTCACGGGGATCCATGAGTGGATGCGCGCTGCTGCGGAGCGGTATCACGGTTTCCCCGCCGGGCGGGCAGAGGTCGATTTCAGCGGCATGGTGTCTGCTTTTGCGTATGATGTGAACACGACGAACCCTGACCCGAAAAGACCTGAGTTGCCGCGGCTTATAAACACCACTGCAGAAGAACGCAGTGGAATCAAGAGCCGCGTCCGGGAGGTTATCCTGGCCAGGAAGGGAAAGGCATCTAGCTCGATCAACTGGCAAGGCGTCGTCGACAGCATTGTCACTCGCTACGCAACACGGTTACTGTACCTAACCGGCAACGAAACATCCATCCGCACCCTCCGCTCCGAGCTCGCCACCCTGCTCTACCCCTTCCTCGACTTCCCGTCCGACGTCAGCCTATCCAACATCACGGACCCCCTATCCCGCTGCACGAACCACCACCTCCTTCCCATCGCCCGCATGGCCCCCTCCTTCACACCAGAAGACCACGCCATCCACGCCGCCATCCGCTCCGTCAGCCACGCAATCTGCAGCGGGCTCTTCGCCATGCGCCGGGAAGCGCACTCCTCCGACCGCACCGACCAGGGAGAACGCGCAGCGGCGGAGAGGACAAGGCGTCTCGCGCAGGAGCTGAGGGATAAGCTGACCTGGACGGTCTGGAAGGAGTGCGGGAAGTGCGAGGGCGCGGATCAGATGTGCTTCGTGCCCATGTTCCCCATTGGGGCGGAGGAGGACTTGTTTAGGCCGCGGTGTAAGAGGAAGGAGGAGATTGGGTTTGGGTATTTCTGGAAGCCGGATTGGAGGAATCCGCGGGGACCGTGGTAGGGGACGGGATGTGCGGTGGCTGGTTGGGTTGTGATGGGTCCTTTGTCGGTTTTGGATGGTGGGAAGGTGGCTATATCGAGGATGTCGGGATGGAGATATGTCGTACCTAGTTACTCAGTTGCTTGCTAGAATCTCGTCAAGCACACCATTTCCTTTGACTAGTATCGTCCTAGCATCCGGGCGAAGATGTGAGATTTGACTCCCAGGTTGTGAAAGGAGTCCCGATAAACTGGTCCACGTAGATACACACGAGGACATACCTTTCATATCGTATGACACAAGTCCAGCAAACACAAAGGATGATCTCGAATACTGAAAGACCACTTCTACTCCAAGGGAGTCAGCAGACCATAGGGTCAACTCTCATTTTAGCTAATTGGATATCGCCTCGTCATCATATTCCTACAACAGGTATCTACGCACAACAATTCAATCCCATTCTCCCGAGCGACTCAAGCCTTCTCGAACCGCTGGCCAACAGTCTTCCAGTTGACCACGTTCCAAATGGCCTCAAAGTACTCGGCCTTGCGGTTCTCGTACTGGAGGTAGTAGGCGTGCTCCCACGCGTCGATACCCAGAAGAGGGACAGCAGAGCCCGTGACGGGGTCCTGGTTGGCGCGGGTGGCGATGCACAGGGTGCCCGTCGTCTTGTCCTTCACCAGCCAGGCCCAGCCGGAGCCCTGGATGCCGGCGAGGGCGGTGTTCATTTGCTTGCGGAGGGTGTCGAAGGAGCCGAAGTCTTCCGAGATGGCTTTCTGTTTTGAGGAAGGATGTCAGTGGTCGGTGAAGGCCAAGGAGGGGGGTAGGAGTCAAAGGGGGGACGCACCTTGAGAGCACCATCGGGCTCACCGCCGCCGTCACGGCTGGCGGGAGCGAGGTTCTCCCAGAAGAGGGAGTGGTTGATGTGGCCGCCTCCGTGGAAGTTGAGGAGGGGCGCGGCAGCAGCGGCCTTGATGGGGTCGCCGGCGGCGATGGTGTCGAGGGCGCTGTTGAGGCCCGTCACGTAGGTCTGGTGGTGCTTCTTGTGGTGCAGCTCCATGATCTTGCCCGAGATGTAGGGCTCGAGGGCGCCATAGTCGTCTGCAAGACGGAGAAGGGGTGTTAGTCTGACAAATATACTTTGAGTGGACAGGACGGGAACCAGGGCGACGGTAGGTAGGGCTGAGACATACACTGGAGGTCGGGGAGGGTGGCCTTTCCACGGACAAAGGTGGTGCTGGCCATGGCCACAGCTGGCTTCATGGCGCCGGCACGGAGGGCACCCCGGAGGGTGGGAGCGGAGCGGAGGAGAGTGGTCGACATTGTGTTGCTGATGTCTGGTGTTTGTTGTTCTGTGGTTTGTTGTTCTGTGGTTTGTTGTTCTGTCTCGTAACCTCGGTTGTATTAGCTGGTGATCAATTGGACCCCTGGACATAGAGGCAGTAAATATGGTGCTGATGACCGACTTACAGCTGCTGGATTGAAGTACACGTATCAATTGACTGAACAATTGTGAGATATCATGCAGTTTGGGTTTCGGCTAGAATGGAGGGAAACGGCCCTGGAGCTTCGTTACCCGTTATCGCCGGCCGTAGATCGAGATTCCAGTGTCGTCATTCCAAGCTCACCATTGTGGCTGGAAACCCCACACGAGCTTCGAGCTGTGGCTTGCACTCGCTTTACCTTAGCGCACGGGCACAGCCGCGTCTCCACACAAACCGTCACGTCTCCTTCTTCTCCAGTCGACTTTGAACATCAGACCGCAACAACAACTTCCCACACACACCTAGCAGCCTGCAACCATGTCGTACTACGATATCGACGATATCCTCACCGAGGCGGAGGTACTTATCCCTTCTGTCCTCCCTCTGTCTCAACCTGCTAACAAATCTCAGAAAATCCCCTGCAGGTTCCAGCTCGAGGTGCCCGACCTGGGCTACCTAGACAACAACCCCTCCGCCCCCCTCAAAGCCGGCACCGACGTCTCCCTCCCGCTCTGGCTCGCCGAACTCCTCGCCCTCCCGCCCCAAGGCAGCGAGACCGCCTTCCTCGTCGTCGAGCTCCCCAAGCCTTTATCCCAAGAAGTTTTCCAAGCCCTCAAAGCCGATCCCCGCGCCGTACCGCTACGCGACCAGTCCGCGCATTTCTACAACCTCGCTACAAAGATGTTGGATCTGTTCGACGAGAAGGACATGACGGCTACGTTGAGGAAGACGTTTGCTACTCGGGCGGCGGAGATCGCACTGCACGCTAGGAAGGGTGCTACTGGTGTTGGAGGGGGAAACGCGGACGAGAAGGCGAGTAATCTGGGAGTGGGAGGCGCGGGAGAGGAGTTTCTGAGGGGTCTGGATGAGTGGGAGAGGAGGCTGTTCCGGAAGGCGCATGATGGGAGTAAGGCTGGGAAGGAGTGGATGGATGGGGTGAAGAAGCATTGATGGACACAGCAATTGAGACCTGAGGACATCGCGAGAGGGGGGCATACTATACTCGTATGGAAAGGCCCTTTGCACCGGTCCTTGGCAACTGGGTCAAGGACTCAGGACAACGTGGTCGATCTGCTGTGACCGCATCTGGCAGGGTCCATGTTGCGAGAGCTTCACGAGTGAGCCGGATACACTGGCCAAGGAGAGCATCAATCTCTGGCTGAGCGCGTGCCAGCATCAGGACGAGCTGGGGAAGACCGGGGCTTTAAGCACGATCGAGCGTGCTTGGAGACACTTCATGCTCGGTAGGGTGCGTGTGCGTGGGTGAGTTGGGGTACGACAGCATCATGGTCAGACATCTCAGAAGGGTCAGGTCTGGGGTAACTACGACGATGTGTCATGCATTCATGGCAGCAACGGCTGTCAGCACATACACGATGAGACTCGACGTGGTCCTGTCAAGCATCCATCTGAGGTCACAGCGGCCCTTACGCCTACACCGACCAGGGTTACACTCGCAACCATCCATGAGCCGGCAGATCTCGACGCAGAAGCGAAGCGTGCTAGCATCGCGGCCCTGCATGTTTACCGACCTTCAGATGTTGAGATTTCCAGGGTCTTGCAGGCTCGCGGCTGTTCCGTCAGCCGGCCTCATCCTTGAGCCGCCAGAATAGCGAAGCGAACCGGAATGCATCAGCGCCAGCACCATGGTCATGGAATTCTACGTGCCGGTTCGGTTCTCAGGATCTGGTACTCCTGCGTGCTTCCCGGCCGACTGACGAGGCCATGGTGACATCCCTAAGCCGGCAGATCAGCAATCGACCAGGGCCGGCGCAGTGGACATGGAACTCCTCCTACCCAGTCCTGGTGCTGGCAGCTCCTACCTGCCGGGTCTCTGGATAAGGTTCGGAGAGTGCAGCATGGATTAGCTGCCACGTCTTCCCTGTATACGCTCGTCGGTAACACGAGGTGCGATTAGGGCCCGGCTGTCGCCCCTGTGCACGGAGTATGCAGTGCGACTTTGGCTGGTGTGCCATGTGGTGTACAGGCCGATGCCGAGACCTCAGGATCCTTGGTGAGTGCGAGGGGATTAGGTTTGGCATTGGAGGCGGTTGAGATACGCGGTCGATGCTAGGTCGAAGAGGGCAGCTGCATAAGACGGCCAAGCTCAAGCTCGACAGGCAGAGCAGCAGCTGAGCAGATAGCTAGATACGTAATTGATAACTGGACAGTGTCATATCGCAACTGATGCTCGCATCTTTCGCACCAAGCACCGAGGCACGATATCTTGTCAGAAATCAAATGACATCTAGGTCTAGTGCTATACCAAGTCATGCAAGAGTGTTTCAATCCGCCCCAACTGACACCCCTTACGCGGCGGCGGACCAAGGCCCTCCACCGGGGTAGCCGGCGAGCCGCCAACCTTCGCCAATGACAGGAATGGCTTCGTGATGTTACACCAGCTACCTTATCGGCATATGGAGCACGCTGTTCGGACAAGGGAGACGCGCTGATAGTAGGAGGATCGGGGATGTGGGCGAAGAAGGAATGGTACTGTGATACGCAGATACGCAGTTCCGGGGCTGCAGGGCGAATGGGCGATCATTGATGGTGGTGCTGTGGTAAATGCACACGCTCAATTTCCGCATGGAGAGACCGAGAGGAAGGGCGGGATGCCCAGCGATAAGGATCAAGCATCTCACTGTCATCCTGGCAATCTGGGCGGGATGAAGCCAGCAGCTGACAGTCACCGATTGCTGTTGGTCCGCTGGACGCCGGGGATGGGATGCAACTCGGTGAAAGTTAAACTGTGGAGGATCGACGACGCCATGTTGACTTTGGAACCTGTTTCTGCATGTCAAAGAATGTCAGTAAGAGTAAAGAATGGTGCACCCGGGAGGACGGCATCGTCAACTTTGACACATAGAAATCCTCAGTATCTGGGGAAGCAGTGGGAAGCTGCAGTCTGGGGAAAGAGCTTGTCATCAGTTTGTCACCGTCAGGGTCTCTCAGTCGCAGTGAAGCCGACGCTTTCCATTCCGTTCTTGCCTCGTACCCGTCTGCAATCGCACCTGCTCGATTCGCGATGAAGGCCCGTTGCCACTATCCCGCACCGAGTCTAACGCTGGTTGGGACCGTTGACTCTCGGCCAATCACGGGCCAAGCATTGGCAGACGTTCTCACCCCTGTCTTTCTGTCTCAGGGCCCCTCGAAGCGTGAGGAATCCACCGCCGGCTGCCGAAGGCGATAGTGGAGAGCGGGGCAATTCCGGCGTAAAAATGTTCGACGGCGCCTTCTTTTTGTGAGGCCTGTGAAATGTTCTGAAAGCTCCTTCCCTTTGAGGGTTTGCGCGTCGACTGCCATTGGCCAGGACGGCACCTTTAACGGGGAGAAAAGGTCTTGGCTGAGATAGCCACTTTAATCCGACTTTCTGTTCCCGCAAGCTGATTTGCATTTTCCACCGCTGCAGTCTGCCAGTCCAGATGGATCTCCAATCTTTTTTCTCATGCTGGAGTGCTGGGCCGTCATCCATTATCAATCACAGGGACGAGGGCCGCGTAGGTACCAGTGGTACCTTGCGATCCAGCCGGTCCAGCTCAATCTGAAGAAGGAACTGCCCCCGAGTCGCGATGCAACCATCATCCATGCCTATCCATGTCCGGCCGGGATTGTCGATCTGATGCAGTCATGGCACCCCCCTCGGTCGCCCTCTGTCCACTCACGTGTCGAATTCCTGGAAATAGAAGAATTAAACGAAGGAAAATCTAGACTTCCTTGAAGGACTTCCTAGATCGAGATTGGAAGCTCCCTCCTATCTCTTGGCCAGCACTGCCAGCCTTCTAATCCCAGCGAATTGATCGATGGTCCATACAATGATCCCCCCCGGGTCCCCGTCCACAACCCTGTCATGCCTGTGGTGAGGAAGATCTCACCATCCCATGGCAATGGGCTGGTCCAAGTGAGCTCGATGCAACCTTGTTGTGGCACGCTAGACCTCACGTGTGGAATTCCACACACTCACAAAAGAGGAGAGAGGAGGAAGAAAGAAGAGATCGGCAGCAGCAGCGTGGAGAAATAAAAAGCCAACTGGTCGGCACCACCTCTCCACGTTCCTGAGTCGGTTTCTTGACTTGGTTTTTGACTTTGACTCTCGTCCTGTCCAGTGTGTCTCTGTCCTCAGGATCACTGTCCCCTCACCAAGGACTCACCTTCAGGTTTCACCACCTTGTTGGGTAACACCACACCTCTTCTTGAGTTGAGCGAGGTACAAGGAGAAACTGGTTCACTCACCGTCAACCGCGTCGAAAAATTCGATTTTCTCTCGACCGGTTTCAGTCAAGAGTCAAGACACAATCAAGATGTCCGACATCAAGGAAATCCGCCGCGACTCGGCAGAGATCCGAGCCGTCGACAAGAAGGAGGAGGGAGTCAACGACGGCCCGGAGTTGGTCCCCTACAAGTCCGACGATGCCGATCTCGAGTCCGGCGACTCGTCGAACCGCGAGAAGAAGACAGGCAGCCCCCAGCTCCAGACCTACAACGACGGCGACAGCCAGAGCAGAGTCGGCTCCGTCCGCAACGACAGCGAGGGCCCACGGAAATGGTCCATCCGCTACATCTACCGTCGCTACAGGCCCTTCTTCCACCTTTTCTTCTGGCTCGTGTGGACTGCGTGAGTTCCTGCCCTCTTCATCCTCTCTCTCACAATCAATCAATCACTCGATTGATATCACCTGGTGTGAACCGTGTCTCACAACTCTTTTGATGCGATAGCTGGTGGATTCACGGCCTCATCCGTCACCGCTCCGACCACTTCGGCTGGTTGAAGCCCTTCCTGCTGTACCTGGCCATCACCATCCGCTTCATTACCTTCTACGTCCCCGTCCGCTATGTCATGGATCCGGCGAAGGTCGTGTGGCGCCACACCGTCTTCCGCGGCTACTCCATGATCCCCTCCAAGCTGCGCCAGCCGCTTGCCGCCATCGGCACCCTGGGAGTCTTCCTGCTTGGCTCAATGGTCCCCGAGGAGACGGGCGACAACACGCGCGCCAACCGCGCCATCTCCATCTTCGGCCTGCTCGTCATGATCTTCATCCTCACCGTCACCTCGCGCGACTGGCGCAAGATCCCCTGGCACACCGTCATTGGCGGCATGCTGACGCAATTCGTCATCGCCGTCTTCGTTCTACGCACCAAGGCCGGCTACGACATCTTCAGCTTCATCTCCTACCTGGCCCGCACCCTGCTCGGCTTCGCCCAGGAGGGAACCATCTTCCTGACCGACGAGACGGTGCCCAAGCTCC
Organism: Coniochaeta sp. 2T2.1; assembly: GCA_009194965.1. Lineage (NCBI taxonomy): Eukaryota > Fungi > Ascomycota > Sordariomycetes > Coniochaetales > Coniochaetaceae > Coniochaeta > Coniochaeta sp. 2T2.1. Next base: position 44,874 of record VSMA01000029.1, read on the forward strand.
CCTGGTTCTTCACCGGCGTCATTCCGCCTATCATCTTCTTCGTCGCCCTCGTCCAGCTCTTGTACCACGTCGGCCTGATCCAGTGGTTCATCGGCAAGTTCGCCGTCTTCTTCTTCTGGACCCTGCGCGTGTCCGGTGCCGAGGCCGTCGTGGCTGCCGCAACCCCCTTCATCGGCCAGGGTGAATCCGCCATGTTGGTGCGCCCCTTCGTCCCGCATCTCACCCTAGCCGAGCTGCACCAGGTCATGACCTGCGGCTTCGCGACGATCGCCGGTTCCGTGCTGGTGGCCTACATCGGTCTCGGCCTCAACCCGCAAGCCCTCGTCTCCTCCTGCATCATGTCCATCCCGGCCTCCCTCGCCGTCTCCAAGATGCGCTTCCCCGAGACCGAGGAGACCCTCACGTCCGGCAAGGTCGTCGTGCCCGAGGACCAGGAGCACAAGTCCGCCAACGCGCTGCACGCCTTCGCCAACGGCGCCTGGCTGGGCATCAAGATCGCCGGCATGATCATCGCCACGCTGCTCTGCATCATCGCCTTCGTCGGGCTGGTTAACGGTTTCCTCGGCTGGTGGGGTTCGTACTACAACATCTCGGACCCGCTGCTCTCGCTGCAGCTCATCCTCGGCTACCTCCTCTACCCCGTCGCCTGGCTGCTGGGCGTGCCCAAAGCGGACCTGCGGCCCGTCGGCGAGCTCATCGGCGTTAAGATCATCACCAACGAGTTCGTGGCCTTCTACTCCCTCGCTCATGAGGCTAAGTACACATCGATGAGCCAGCGGAGTCAGCTGATTGCCACTTATGCTTGCTGCGTCAGTACCCTCCTCCCCTCTCTTTACTCTGGCAGATACTGACCTCCGTAATAGGGCTTCGGCAACTTCGGTTCCCTCGGCACGCAGATCGGTGTGCTCTCCCAGATCGCACCCGGTCGCGCGGGTGACGTGTCTCGCGTTGCGCTGTCGGCGCTGTTCAGCGGCGTTCTCGCTACGTTGACGAGTGCTAGTGTGGCCGGTATGCTGTACACTGAGGCCATGGGGCAGGCCATTGTTCCCACCCCCTCGTAATTGGAGAGGGTTTGGTGACAGGGAATGGTGTGTTGTTGTTGATGATGAATGAGAAAGATGTTAGCGCGCGAGTAATGAATGGTTAACAGGACTATACCCAATGCAGAGTGTTTTATTTGCCTTGATCTTGCGGTGCGTGTTTGGTGATCTCATGTATGTCTTCCAGTGAGGAATGGTCTGACTGGACTCGGCAAAGTCCGTGAGTCTGCCGGCGTCGGGACTGGGCGTTGCAGTGGTGGTCGTCGTGGAGAGCGCGATGTGTCTGATGCTTTGGGGCGAGGACTACATGCCTCGGTGAAAGTGGACGTCGTCTGCAGCACGGAATAGTTGACCTGTCTTGATGTGAGTTGTGTCCTCCATTAAGGTAGGACGCGTTGTGGTTGACCATGCCAGGCGTCTCGATGAGGGCAATAGCTTGGCCGCAGACGGAAACAGGCTTTCCACGGAACACGGAAGTCAGGAGAGAGAGAGACGGAGAGAGAAGAAGCAGAAACACGGAACATACGCCTTGTTAATCATTTTCCAGTCGAGGATCGAGGCCAGTAGCCCAAATCCCTCGGGCGTCTTGGCGGAGATCACTCTTCATTAGACCGAATGACTCATAGTGAGTCTCGTTACTGATGGGATCACATCATCGTGCCGATGCTGGGCGACTTCGATGCTGACCGATATCTCTTGCCTACCAAGATGGTGGGAAGATTCATGGCCGCCAGTCGTGTTATACCGTTCCCAACAGCAGCCCTACTTTGTATGTGGTAGGACAGATCCTTTCGTCGGCGTTAACAACGTTCTGCATCCGGCGATCTCCGGCGGCCACCGACGGGTCAACCTCCTCCTTTTCTTATTGTTGACTCACCGAGGGGAGAATAACACACCGAACTGGACAACCACTCGCCGTCCGTTGTTCTCCCTCCCCTTTCCCTCATATGTAGGCCTGTTGCAAGATTACATGTTGGTACGGTACCGACCGCATGATTGGACCTTCGCACGATTAGGGCACGAGCGACGAGTAATGATCAACTTGTCAGTGGTCAGTCACCGTACTGATATGACGGGACAAGCTACCAGGTGACGACCGATGACACACCGAGCTTCTATCTGTTCCTCGTACGGCATCCAACCATCCGTTATTCCTCGGCAGCGGCAGATCGATACATCGGTTGGAGGACGCTTGCCACACACTGTACCTAAACGCACGATTGGACGACAAAGCAATTGCACGACGAGCGAACGATCCATTTGTTCCCGCAGTGACGGATCTTGAGCTCTACCACAGGTATACTTCCGAAGTATCTTGCCCTCGTGGCGACATACTAGACGACAACCAACCAAACCGTGAACACCGATGGTGCATACTCGAAAGCAAGTTGCCTCCAGATACACCGGTACTTACTCCATAAGTGCCATCCCTCCCACTCACCAAGTCCGGTTCTGTCGACACTTAGTTAGTCCATGGGAATAACCGTGGATCACCCGACGAATTGGATCCTTCCATGTTGGGACTCTGGCCCTGAGAACTTCTCATCGAGTACTCCCGACGGATGCCCAACGCGTACAATAACGCGATTAGACGACCACATGATCGGACGGCGAGACGACGAAAAGACGATCAACTTATATCACCGCAGTGGCATGTGAATTCTACCAAACCTACCTAGGTAGGTGCACAAGAATTACCCCTGATTCACTACATGGCGTAGTATCTTACTAGCCCTTGCGCGACCAGCATTGGAGAAACACCATGTCACCAACCTCCACGAATTCGTCGACGACCTGGCCACTCAGCCACCTCCCGAAACACCACACGAGGTTGGCGCCTTTCTCGTCCTTCCGGATGACGAATGGATCGATGACGATAAGGAGATCACCTAAGAATGGAACAACAACCTTCGCTCAGCGATCCAGAACTTAGATTGGCCGGGTTTCGAAATCTACTCCCTTTCCAAGCCATCCGGTCGCCTCGACGCTACCGTGTCCGTCGTTCTCAGGCATCCTACATTCAACACGGATCGCAGTCTGGGTGGGTCTACCTTTGACCGACGAACCCCTGCCTTCGTGTCATTAAGACGAAGCTGGGGCCAACGCGCAGTATCAAAGTGTAAGACCGTGTGATGACACGACACGAGTACGACAGGGAGGGCGTAGACCGACAAGCTGTGAAAGAAAAAGGCCGCATTATCAGTCCTTTTTAGTAGCCATTCCCACTTCATCTAAGGGTCTTAATGAGCGCAACCCCTCGTGAGTCTTGAAGTATACTAGTCTAGTACTTACAGTAAGTAAGCACATTGGATAGTCCGGTAACAAGTCGATCGTCGTCTCGGCGTCTCGTCGTCTCGTCGTCTCGTCGTGCTTTCGCCTCGTCGTGGTACTGGGCGTAAGATAGTAATCAAAATCGAGCGGCTTTTTCCTTCACAGCTTGAGTAATGACACGCCCTCAATACAACAGGGCCGGGCCGACTCTAGACTGGGAAGAGGGGTTCCAAATGGGAACAGATCAAGAATAGGCTGTTTGCCTTCAACATGCACTTCAACAAGAACGATCCTATTGTATTAGGAGGATTCAGCCTGGGAAGAGGTGTTCCACTAGGAAGAACAGATCTCGGAGATACTTCTTGTCCTCAACAGATGACTCAATAAGGAGTCACCTGTCAGCTTGCTTATGGGTGCAAGCCTTGATCACATACCCAGCAACCCCTTCAAGGCTTCTACAGGATCCTCAATGAGAAGTCACCCCTTATCCTTCTCATGGGGCCGGAAACTGCCGCCGCAACCACTTTCAACAGCTCGTTGAACTCAGGGCGACCGACGAGCTGGTATTGATTAAGCTCGACGTGCTAGAGCAGCCGGAGAAAGTCTTCGGAGTGCGCCCTTCCTTCGCGCTCATCAGGAACAAGACCACTCGAAGCATCACACAGCTCGTGTTCGTCACCTGGCACCCGCAGACCATGTTGGGGGGACGCCACCAAACATACGGTCCATACCACGACCTCGTTTGACGCGTAGGATCATCAGACATAATCCCAGTCGCCATCAAGCATAAGGACCGTACCACGACCTCATCTTCAACGTCTGTGGCGAGCTGGCGCGAATCCATTCTGTCAACGAAACTTATGCTAGTTGGCCGCTGAGGCAAAAAAGGACGAGACACCGACACAAACAGCTTGTTCAATCAGCTCCGTGCCTACGAGAAGAGGACCAGCAACCTTGACGAAGCAACCATCCGTAACCTCCTCGCCATGGTGTTGCGCGATAACCCGGATCTTGTTCCGGCCTGGCCCTTACCGGTTGGGTACTCAGGCTCCCATTTGAGTCTCGGATCTTCAATGAAATCAATCCGACGCTGCGTAAAGGCCGTGTCACGCAAGCTGCAACCGGACACGAGAACCTGCAAAGGGGTCTAGCAACCAACAGGGCTGGCGGTTTCCAGAACCTGCATAAAGCTTGGGATGTGAACGACATGCGAAGATGTGATCACCTGATGTTCATAACGCACGCGAAGTCGGCCGAGACACGAAGGGCCATACAGGCAAAGCTGGATGCGGTTATGAAGACGAAGCAGGTCAAAGGAATCTTGGAGCGCCCAGTGGAGGAACTGCGCGGTACGGAACCAGCATTCGCCAGCGCAATTAGGACTGGTCTCCGGAGAATCCAGAGGGGCTACGGTGGGACGGCGATGGTGTGAGGAGGAGGAATCTCTGATTACAACCAGCTCTAGCCTGATAACTTATTCGTCTCCTCGTCGCCTCCTCGTCTAATCGTGTGATCGTCTAATCGCGCGTCTATCCTTGAATCCGAGTTGCGCTTGCCAACCCGACATCCAGCCGTCCTCTATTCCGTTCAGGCCGACATCAGCTTTCTTATCGAAGGTACGGAGTTGTTGGATCTCCTTTTCGATCTTATCCTTTGGTCCTTCGTGGATTTGGCGGGTTGAACGAGTTCGAGTGCGGAGATAACACGCTTGATCAGGTCCTCCTTGGCCTTATCCCTGATCCGAGGAGGTCGAAGATTGGAAGAGGGTTGGTACGCCAATGTTGACCTGATCAAGCGCGTCATCTTCGCGCTCGAAGTCGAACAAATCCGCGGAGGACCAAAAAGCTAAGATCAAGAGGGAGATCCTTCAACTCAGAACCTCTGGTGGGATTTGCACGTTAGTCCGGTATTGAGTTAACCGTCGTCTAGTCCTCTAAGCGTATGCTCGTCCAATCGTGCTTCCGGGTTTGCTAGGCTAACAAGCATCCTGCAGGAGGTGTACGTTCTAGTCACTCGACGAAGAGGTCTAAGACGTTCAGCACCCATCACTCGGCGTCCGCTTGAGCAACATCAATACTCTTTGCAGCTGCCACTACGGTCATTGTTATTCTCACCCAGATGTTCCAGATTCTCTGCCTCAAGTGTTACTTCGCCAGGACTCCCCCCGGCGCCCCAACTCGAACCACAAGTCAAGACACCAGAACCTCTCTGAACGCAAGCTTGGCAGGGCTTTTGGTGCTCGCAGCGGTGGAGATTGGAATGTGCGAAGGCCAGACAAGTTCAAGACATCTTACTCCTCCAGTGGAGGAGTTGATCGGTACGGAACCTGTTTGCCAGCGCAATCAGGACCTTTTTGTCAAAGGATGTGAAGGACTGGGATAGCAGACTTCTGGAGAAGTTTAGGAACTGGATGAAGGGATAAAGCTATGGAGGCATAGGACAGCCAGCTTCTTGAATTGCAATTGGATGGAAATGGTGACACTGTGGTACGTTGAAGAGACGACAAGGCTTGAATAGCGAGAAGGCCTGGGCTGACCAGGCGACGGTTAACGGCTCTACCCTGATACGTCAATCGGGTTCTCGTCGTCTCGCCGTCTCATCGTGTGGCCATCTCATCGTGTTATTTGCGTGTTGCCTCTGTCGGGGCTTTGAAAGGAAAGACTTCTACGCCAATAGTTGTATCTCCCCCCTTTGACTCGGCTGCCCCGAAATCGACGGCTTCGATGAGTACCTAACAGATGTAAGTTGGGAGACTTCCACAAACTTTGAGGGATTTGCCCGACTCCGAGGCAAGGCCCATCAGACTATCCGGTGGTGTTCAGACGGCTGCGGATTATATATTCTTCATCCCAAGATGTCCCATACCACCATATGTAGCGAGCCCTTGTGACCGAAAGGCATATCGTCCAGTTTGGTGATGCACATCTGCCGGTGGAAATATTTCAGCAAAAGTCCGACATCCGCACTGCCACTCCAGTCTACTTCAAATGATGTCTCTGATATCAGTCGAAAGTCATTCTGGTTGTACCAAGAATCGTAACGCAATGGACAGATTATGGTCTCTGATAGCTGATGGGTTGAAAACACCGCCTTCCCAACGTCGAGCGAGGGCCCTTGACGTGTAGCCTTCGACAAAGTTGAACTTCTCAGTGTCGAAGTTTTGTCAAAGTACCATAATAACTTTAGCCTTGCGCTTTGGTTCAAGTACGCAAGCAGGCGAAGGACATGTCGGATGACTGGACGTGGAACGAATCCGAACGATAAGAAATAGGCGGAAACAAACTTTCGTCACGCAGCATAGTCAACTCTGTGCCAACAATTTCCAGCGTCCGTTCAGTTTCTTGCCTCAACCATTTCGTATTCTCTTTCCTAACAAACAGCCATATGGCACTATCACCATGATCAATATGCCTCCAGCAAGTATGCCGTGGCTCGACAAGGTCACACCTGAGCTCAGAAACCACATACTGCTCAACCTGGCCACTTTGGCTGAAGTCGAAGACGCCGCCCTAACCTCGACATCTATGGCAGACTACCTTGCCGCGGATGGAAACGCCACTCGGATCATACCCGCTTCCTATCCAGGGAGTTGGGACTCCGTGACCTGCGTATTCTCCTCGCAATAGTGACGTTCCCCCGACCCCTCGTCGAAGGTAGGGACGCTCACGGAAGTCTCGCGGAGCCGACTCCTGAAGACATCACCAAACGGGTCCTCTCCTCTCTAGAAGACGACATCATCATCGCCATTGCAGCGCTCTACCGCCGCCTGAAACCCTTCGTCGGCGACTCGCCGGACTCCTTCCAGCGCTGGTGGGGGATGTGGCACCTCGCCATACGATTTCGCTACTGTGTCGAGCAACTGAGATCAGGGCCGTGGGCCGTGAGACCTCGTGCGGTGTTGGATCGGATTTGACCGCAAGTCACGGCCCAGATCTGGCCTGCTGTTAATCCTGCGAAACAGGTGTCGGTGTACGAACTAGGTTTCATAGAAGACATGCAGCTGGACATATTCCTGACGGGATTCGAGTGGCTCGTACAGGATGGGCATCAACTGGAAGATATGATTCGGAATGATAATCCTACAGTCTCCTTTGCATTTGCGAGGTGGAAGAGGGACCAGGAGAAAAGTTAGGAAAATCTGCTCAACACTCCTCGGAACATGGGGCTGGGTCTCTGCCGTGGTTCTCTGCATCAGGAAGGAGGTTGAAGGGCGAGCGTGCTGTTGACTTGGATGCACGGGCCCGGTGTGGCATCACAACGATGGACACGGTGCATCTGGTACACGAGGGTATATGGCGGAGGACTGTGGCAGCTGTGGGTTGGAATTTGACGACCTTGTTCATGTTCATTGTTGGTGGTTAGAGCGTCGGCTTGGAAAAGAGGTTGGCCGACAGCAGGTGTGGTGTGTTTTTGGTATTGTAGCCGTCTCTGTGCTTCGTCTTGATCTACAAGTTTGATAGAGTCGGTGTTGCCATCTGGTAGTGCATTACGTAGGTAGTATATAATACCATGACCGCCAGCGATTCGACGACAAGGTTCCAAGAAGCGGCACGTGCTGCTGTCTTGTTGTGCGGTTGTTCGCTTTGCATTTTGCGCAAAACCGAGATATACCCTTATTCGAACTCCCCTCTGGAGAGCTTTGCCGGTCTGACTTTGATTGAGAGAGGTCGCTGATCTGGTAGTTAGAGGCCTTCTCGTACAAGTTCTCACCTGCCCTTTCCGGAGTTTCGTATTGTCGCCTGTTTCAGAGATAGCAGGTATGAACTCCACAGGGCTGGTGAATCATGTACGGGCAACAGGCCCTATGGCGGGAGCGATTCCCAGGACAGACGGCGTCATACCGATGCATTTGTTCGCCCATGTCCTCATTACATGAGGCGGCAAGGCCCTGGGAATGGAGCAATGAACTTCCTGTTCAGGAATAGGAAAGGGAGCATACCCGCGCTCAAGGCATATGCGGATGGCGGCATGGCCTTCACCTTGCAGGGTAGGTCAATACCCAAGATGGGCCAGGATGGCATGGTCCGAACAGTGGCAGACACATGCACATGCGGTCTGGCTGATCGCCAACTGCCATAACCGCTATGGCAGGCCTGGGCGTTCCCAGGCTAGTTGCTTCCGACCGTACGGCGGGGGAGCTTGCAACTGTCGAGTGGCGACGATGCATGGAGGTTACTGGCCTTTTGGGTTTGCCATTATTGGGCAGGCAGGCCAGGTCAGTATGCTGCATGTAGAGAGCATCCGCATTGAGGATGTCAGCTGTTTGCCACATGTTGGACCGCCTCGATTGGCTGTCCTTCATCTTTTTCGTCTCTCGAGATCTGTCTCGTTGGTGATGATCTCTGATTGACATGGACACTCCCATGCCAATGCCGACCAGGTTCCAAGACATGGTCGATCTGGCTTAGATAGCTTCTGCATGTTGAAACGGCGGCTAGGGAAGTGGCTGGTCGTATTTGCTTGTATATTGGGAAGCGCCGATAGGCAGTGCTAAGACCTGGAAGCGAACGGCTATCAGGCCGCTTTTGTTAGGTGGTTAAGGGGCCAAGCTGTGGCCAAGAGTTGGCATCACAGCATGCCGCGATGGCATCCCATGGCGGCACTAACACCGGATGAGTACTGCGGGGAAAGAGGAGCGATACGCACATGTTTCCTGGTTAATATATTCGAGCCACAGGTACACTAGGAGAGATAGGGAGGGTACATAGGTAGATAGGGATCGAGACTCGTTGCCATTGCTTATCACTGGATAAATGCACACGCGGGTGGAAATGCTTCCCGAAGAGGGCGACAGTTGGGGCCAAGGGGCTAACGGGAGCTCGCACACGTCGGCACTTCGAGTGGAGACTATCGCTATTCATACACTAACAGGGCGATCTGTGGTCCTTCATCTTCACCGTGTTCGCATGCCTCACCTTGCTCACCTTGAGTCCTTGACAGCTTTATCGTCTGACCTATGACTTGAGAGTTCCGGGGTTTGGTTCGATCAAAGCAGCCGCAGAATGCACGACTGCGGCGCATATAAGGTTAGGGTACGGAATTGTCTGCGGCGGTCCAAGTTGTCGGGAGAGATAAACGTACTGTGGTAGAAAACAGAGAGATTGCTGAAAACGCATGTTAGTGCGGTAACAGACAGATCGTATAATTGTCCAATCGTCTCTCCAGGTGCCTCGCTAACGTAGAACATTGTACAAGGACAGATAAGGTACTTACCACAGTATTTCACTGAACAATGAGCTCGAGACCTGGACGAGATATGCTTCGAGCAACCCCACGGCAGTGATTGACAACCAATTGGAGAGAGTCATGTTCCCGCGATAACACGTCGGCCCAAGAGGGCAAGAGCTCGGGTAACCTTCGCCGCCAAGACCACTCACTGTAACTGTGGAGAAATCTTCAACGTTGTTGGACCCCTGCCGTCTTTGCCAAGCACTTTCAACGTCGTGCCGTGTCCTCTCATTTCTGTCATTCTCACTTCTTCATCACCCAGTGCACTTTAACCCAGGGTAGAACCCCTCGCCTGTGCTCAACACAACATTCCCTCCACAAGGGTGCGCTGGTGCTACCATGATGCAGAACTCATGGGTATTACGATGAGCCGGACATTCAACCTAGACTGGCGCATTTTTTGGGGAATGTTGTCTACACTTGTGGGAGAGGTTCTCATGGTCGATCCACGGTACCCCGTTGTCCTACCTACCTGCATCGAGAAGGTCTCAATGTTCCCGAGACGTCGTGATAGCATTCAAAAAATGCTTACCGCAAAAGGCACAGCTACAGCCCACTGTCACACCTTACCGTCATGCATCGATCATGCCAGTCCAAAGACAATGCGGACCCCAACGACAATGAGTGCAGCCGTAAAGGGAAGCTCGACAGCCGGGTCTATGCACTCAGGGATTGATACTGTATTACTCTCGGGGGTTGGGGATTTGCCAAGAATATCTCTGGACGGTTCGTCCTAACATCCGGAGCTTTTGGAGTACCTGTGCAGTCTTGGAGTCCATCGCTGTCTCCACGACGTCGTATCCGCCTCCAATGCATCCTCCAACAAGGGGATTGCCGCGGTGCACTATCAGATCACAGGTCAGCTATCTATTTGTGGCAAGAGGCAAGACATTTTTTCCCTCTACGTTTGGGTCCACCGAGCAGGGCCGAAACATGCCTGGACCTTCTACCCATACCTGGTTGGGAGAATGATAGTCTCTCTTTGGATATTGATAGGCATTGAGAGTGGTGGCAGTGATGTAACACCGGGTTGTGGGTGGCATGTAGGACGATACTGTGCAGTGAGTGGCATGCCCATCGAAGCGAGTGCTTCCGTCTCAAGTGTATATTAAACCATCGTGCTACCCCGACCCGCGGTTCTGGAAATCTGTCAGTTGTCGCCATCTTCGCCCAACTCGTCGGTCCCTTGTTGTGACGCTTGGATACTCTTGTGTCTGTTTGACCGAGACGACCTCTGGTCATCACTATCGAGTCCGAAAGACTTGTTTCGGAACAAGGGTGGACGTCATGGCCGACAAGGTCGAGCGAGTCCCCTCGGACCCCTCTGATCCCAGCGTAGTCGGAGGGGTTCGGGAAGAGAAAACCCCCTATGAGATCAACAATATCATCACCATGGACGAGGAGGCCGTTGAGCGGTGAGTAACGGATAACCGGCATTAGCTATGACCTCGCTCTGACATGCGGACTGCGCAGCGAGCTCAACATGACGGAGAAGGATCTCCACGAGGCCAGAGCCCTGGCCGGTCAGATGAGCACCGAAGAAGTCAGGATTGTAAGTCCAGATGCCATCATGGTCTTGAGCTTTGCCATGAGTCCCTGAACTAATCATGCCGGTAGCTCATGACCAACGTCTTGGAGATCCATCACAACGACCCCAACTTCCCCCACGTCACTCTCGAGAAGATCAAAGAGTTCCTCGGAAACGCAGCCGTCTTCGAAAATCCCGAGAAGCATGAGGAACTCATCTACCAGATGAAGCTGGAGGCCGCCTTGATCACGAACAACAGTCCCTATGCCGAGGTCCGCGCCGTCGTCGACAACCACGACGACCCCTCCGTCCCCTGCTCCACCATCCGCAGCTGGGTCATCGGACTGGCCTTCTCTGCTCTGCTCGGCTTCATCAATCAGCTCTTCTCCATCCGCCAGCCCACCATTACCATCCTCTCCAATGTCGCCCAGATGCTTGCCTACCCCCTTGGTAAGGGTGCCGAGAGGTTCCTCCCTGATTGGGGTTTCAACCTCTTTGGAGTGCGCCACAGCCTGAACCCTGGTCCCTTCTCCAAGAAGGAGCACATGTTGATCACCATCATGGCCAATGTCGCGTACCAGATCCCCTACACCAACTACGTTATCTGGACTCAGTACCTGCCAGCTTACTTCAACCAGAGCTACGCCGGCACCTTCTCGTACCAGATCCTCATCTCCCTCGGCACCAACTTCATCGGCTACGGTATGGCGGGCTTGACGCGTCGTTTCCTCGTCTATCCCGCCTCGTGCGTGTGGCCGGCATCGCTCGTGACCATTGCACTCAACCAGGCCTTCCATACCGAGGCCAACGTCCCCGTCGAGGGACCCTTCAAGAAGGTCTACCGGGCCTCTCGCTACAAGTTCTTCTTGATCGCTTTCGGCGCCATGTTCGTCTACTTCTGGTTTCCCAACTGGATCTTCACAGCTCTCAGCGCCTTCAGCTGGCTGACTTGGATTGCCCCGGACAACATGAACCTCGCCACCATCTGCGGCTTCAACAACGGCCTGGGCGTCAACCCGTGGCCGACTTTTGACTGGAACATCCTGCTTTTCGACCAGCTCGACCCGCTCATGGTGCCCTTCTTCAGCACCTTCAACCGCTTCCTGGGCATGTTCGCCTCCCTCTTCGTCGTCGCGGCTATGTGGTACTCCAACGCCTACAACACGGGCTACCTGCCCATCAACTCGAACCGCGTCTACGACAACACGGGCAAGCTGTACAACGTGTCGCGCGCCATCAATGAGCACGGCCTCTTCGATAAGGCCAAGTACGAGGCCTACTCGCCACCTTTCCTAGCCGCCGGCAACCTGACCATCTACATTTTCTTCTTCGCCATCTACCCGGCCACGCTGATGTACATCTACCTGTACCACAAGGCCGAGGTCATCATGGGCTTCAAGAACTTGGTCAACAGTTTCCGCAAGAACAAGAACACCGAGATCGGCCAGTACAGGGACGTGCACAACAAGCTCATGACTGCTTATCCCGAGGGTGAGTGTCTTCCTTTTTTGACTTATTAAACTCTGGTACCAGTGCTGACCACAACAGTCCCCGAGTGGTGGTTCCTGATCGTCCTCGCCGTTGCCATCGCTTTTGCCGTCGCCGGTATCGCCAATTGGGAGACCTACACCACGCCCGGCGTCGTCTTCTACGGTCTCGCCCTGTGCATCATCTTCGTCATCCCCGTCGGCATGGTCAAGTCCATGACGGGCATAGAGGTGACCCTCAACGTGCTGGCCGAGTTCATCGGTGGCGCCTGGGCCGAGGGCAACGCGCTGGCCATGAACTTCTTCAAGTCCTTCGGCTACGTCACCTGCGCCCACGCCGTGTGGTTCTCCAACGACCTTAAGCTGGCGCACTACGTGCACATCCCGCCCCGGCACACCTTCTTCGCGCAGATGATCGCCACACTGGTCTCCACTTTCGTCTGCATCGGCGTGCTCAACTTCCAGATGAACCAGATTGACGGCGTCTGCACCCCCGACCAGCCGCAGCACTACACCTGTCCCGGAGTCAACACCTTCTTCACGGCCGCCGTTCTGTGGGGCACCGTGGGTCCCAAGAAGGTCTTCGGCAAGGGCGGGTTCTACACCGCCATGCTCGTGGGCTGGCCGCTGGGTATCATCATCCCCCTCGTCCCCTGGCTCCTCCAGAAGCGTTGGCCCAAGTCCCGATGGATGAGACAGATCCATCCCGTCGCCCTCTGCTACGGCGCAATATATTGGGCGCCTTACAACATTAGCTACGTCTGGCCGGCCGTGCCGATCGCCTGGTTGTCGTGGATGTACGTGAAGCCGAGATATCTGGCTTTTTGGTCCAAGTACAACTTTGTTCTGTCCGCCAGCTTGAGCTCGGGCATTGCCATCGCGGCGATCATTATGTTCTTCGCCCTGCAGTGGAATAACAAGAGTTTGGAGTGGTGGGGGAATGATGTGACTGGTAAGGGGTGCGAGGGGAGTGCGTGTAAGTTGCACAAGTTGACGCCTGGTGAGACTTTTGGGCCGCCTAAGGGATCTTGGCATTAGGTAAGCGGGTCCGTCGCTTAGGGTTAGGGTTAATGGGGTATGGGGTCAAGGGAGTTGATACCATGCACCTTGTTGGATGCCGGTGCAGCGTAATGTGAGGAGGGATACCTTGATTTTGATTGACTGTTTGGATACTTAAATACCTAGCAATACGTTGTCAGCAACTTTATCCTTTTGTACCGGGAGTCCCAGACATTTCCGTGATATCAATTCGGGGCCGGGATGCATTCATATTGGGCCCGTCATGACCGCCCTCACCCTCGTAACACAACTCGAATTCCTGGACTAAGCAGTTGCTGAGAGGAAACCAGAATCATGGCAGAAGTACTAAGGCTCACTATGTCCGCTTTCAGCGACCTTTGGCAGACAATTTGCACGACGCTGACAAACCTCAGGGGCTAACATGGTTGCCGGCCAAATTGGCCGAAGCCATCATGACTTGGCCCCACTCGACCATCTTGGCCAGCGACGCCTCGACAACGACCGCAGTTCGGATATACCTGCCTAGCTGAGTGGAAACAAAACAAAGGTGTGGTTGTGCACAAGACGCTGTAGTTCCGGAGTTAAGATATGGTGGTAACCGTAGTTAACTATGTCGAAACTGCAGGAAAAACTATCTGTTGCGATGCGGACGGAACACCACGGCCAATATGGCCGGGGATGATCAATCGTCAGTGCACGGAGACGAAATAGACGACGTTCATGTTTGAGAGCATAGTGACATTCAATGGGATGGGAGGTGCTATAAGATGAGCAAAGGGGCACTGTCTCGAGGTGTCCTATGCTCTCCCTATCACCACAGCATCAACACGATCGATCCAACTCCCTCATCGATAGACAACCGAGCCAACATCAACGCCAACAACCTATCATCAATCCCAACACCACCATCAACACAATGGGCTCCAACTCCGAAACAATCGTCCTCATAACTGGCGCGAACAAGGGCGTCGGCCGCTCAACCGCCATCGCCCTCGCCCGCGACCACGGGTACACCGTCATCATCGGCTCCCGCGACCCGTCCGCCGGGAAGAAGGTCGCCTCGGAGCTCGTGTCCCAGGGCCACAAAGCCGACTCCGTGCAACTCGACGTGCTCTCCGACTCCTCCATCGCCGGCGCCGCCAAGTTCGTCGAGGACACGTACGGCCGGCTGGACGTGCTGATCGCCAACCACGGGCAGTTCCTTGACAAGTGGAACCCGAACATCCCGGACCTCAGCACGAGAGAGCTGTGGACGCAGAGCATGGCCATCAACGTCGTCGGCACGGCCGTTCTCGTCGAGCACTTCCTCCCCCTGCTGCGCAAGGCCAAGCCGGCGCCCAAGATCATCTTCCTCACCACCAGCATGGCCTCGCTTGCCAACGCGCTGGACAAGTCTCAGATGTACTACCACCTCAACGGGGCATCGTATATTACGTCGAAGACAGCGGTGAACATGCTGGCGTTGCAGACGCTGAAGAGGCTGGACGACGTTCCGGGGGCGAAGGTCAACGTGGCTTGTCCGGGCTTGGTGAATACCGATCTGGTGCATCATATGTACCCCGGCGCCAAGACGCCGGAGCAGGGGGCTGAGTATGTCGTCAAGTTGGCGACTGATGATGCTCTAGTTAGGCATAAGAATGGGAGCTTTGGGAGTACGGAGGGGGCTTATCCGTGGTAGATGTTGGATGAAGGGGAAGGGAGAGTACACGGATGGGATGAGAAGAGGAGTGAGGGGACAAAAGGGAGAGCAGAAATAGACAGACATATGACAGTAATGATATACATCCGCTTTTTGACCGCTTGGCCTCTGGACAAGGAGCGATGCTCGCCTTCGTCTATTCCGTTGCCCAACCTACACCATACCAGTAACAATATTCAACAACGCCCCCAACCCATCCGCCCTCGAGTTCCAAGAATCCAACGCCCCCAACCTACCCACATCCTCCAACGTCCTATTGTGCGCCTCAATCAGCGTCCCCATAGTGTGAATCCCGCTATCGTAACTCGCCGCACAAGCGACGTACTCCCTCTCCCACTCCTCCCTCGTCCGCGCCTCCCACAGCTGCTTCGGGCTCGCCAGCGGCAGGTTGATGAACTCGTGAAAGGCGTCGCAGCCCTGGATGCCCGTGCTGACGGAGATGCAGCGGCAGATGAGGAAGAAGACGCAGGCGGTGCGGCGGCGGGACTCGGCGTAGATCCACTCCTCCCAGGTCGGGCGGAGGATGTAGTTGTCGGGCTCGCAGAAGGGGCCGTTGTGGAGGCGCCGGAAGAGTTTGCAGAGAATCTGGTACGTCCTGATGAGCTGCTGGTTGAGCTCGGGCGGGTCTTGGGTGCCGTCGACGAAGCGCATGATCATGTAGATCATCTGGGCTTGGATGCAGGCTAGCATGTCTTCTGCGGACATTGTTCTGCGCTGTAGTAATGTGTTAGCAGCGATCAACACCACTTGTCCACTTGTGGGAAGAAATTGGGGCAGAGTCACCTGTGCCAGAAACCGCTCGTCTTCAGCCTGTATTGTCCTCCACAGGAAGGGCTTGGTCTCCTCGCTGCGAAAAGCATACATGTGCGCTATACTCATACACGTGCTCAGCGACTCCGGTAACGCCGGCATGTGTCGGATATGCCAGTACGGGTGAATGAAAGGCGGCAACGTCTCCCTCCGTAGCATCATCATGGGGTATGCCCTCAGACCTTGTATGATCAGCCGCGTGCTGTGCTGGACGACGGGGCTCGGCGAGCGGATCAGCTGGAGGGTGGCGACCATCTCCTGGCCTTCGGTCCATGCGAGTGCCTGATTGAGTTCGGGTGTTAGAAGCGGGGTGCTGATGTTGACGGCGCTCAGCCAGGTGGACCACGGCGCTTGCTCGAGGGTGCCCATCCGCGGCTGGATGGATGTCGGCGACCATATCCAGGAGGGAGGGGACATGCGGTGGAGTTGTCGGGTCGCCTGTGGTGTGGTGTATGTCTGGAGCACGTCGCTGCTGTTGCCGCTGATGTCGAAGCTGCCGAAGAATGTTCCCGGGTCCAAGACGGTCTGCATGTCTGAACTGGCCAAGATTTCTTCCATGGTGACGGGCGCGTCTGCCTGACCGGATGCTCCGAGGTCCAGGAGGCTTGGATCGACTGTCTGAGGCGCCGAAGGTTGGTGATCAACATTGTCGTATGCTGTAGTTGGAGGAGGGACCGAGACGTTGACCTGTCGGTCTCCCACGCTGTTTGCCTCTTGAACGTGGACGGCAACATTCCTCTTGGTCACCTCATAGATGCACGCAAGTCCCTTATCACCGCATCGCCGGCATGGCGACTGAAATGTGCATTTGACCTTGGCCGCATTGCAGGCAAGACAGGACGTCGGCCGCACCCTCGACCGGCCCTGACTCCGGCGGCAGTAGGATATGTGCCGTTTGTATGATGACTCTGAGAGAGGCACAAGTTCAGCTTTAAGAAAGACCAAGGAGGACCGGTGTTGCACTGGTTGCTTGCATCTTACCTTTAGTGAATGGCTTTTCGCATAGTTGGCATTGCCACAACATCGCGATATATTATGACAGAGAATCCGTTGGATATGTCCAAGTCATATGTTGTCACCGAGAAGCAAAATAGGATGACCGTGCATGACCAGTGAAGAACAGAGGAGGTGGTGGTCGTATTTACCCTTCGTCTCCGACAAGCCCCGGCCAAGACTTAGACCTAGACGGCTTAGAAATGCTGCTAAACGGTGCCGCCATGGCGATTGGTGCTAACGCGCGACGATCTCCTGACCCAGCCACGAATTCAGGCACACATGGAGTTGAGGATCCATCGTTTGCGACTGGGAACTCTTCAGGGGAAGACATTCAGATGCGTGGTATGCAATGGACGAAAGACATCTCACGCATTGATGAAAATTGATGAGTGACCATGTCGAGGTGTTTGCTGAGGAAACCTACAGGGCTCTCGACTAACCCGGCCAATGAGAAGCCCGTCTGGCTGTGACATGGCTGCATTTGTTGAAGCGTTCCAGTCTCCACACAAGATCAACACCATGGTATTTGGCCCCGATAGTCTGTCACCACCCTCTCGACATTACGCAGTAGTGTGTAGCGACAATGCGCGATCCTGCCGTCGATCGCCCCATCGCCTTCATTCCGAAGACTTACAAAGAAGAGCAGCTCCAATTGTCTGCTAAGCACTCTACTATCTTTCTAAAACACACTTTGGAGCTCAACTTCCAGCGCCCTCCCTTTACTTGGCGGGTTAGAGTCACGCTACAGGCTGCGTGGGCAAAGAATACTACACTACTGCAACGGAAACAGGCAGTACAGACTGCCTGTCGCCATATCAGATTCGACCGCCTCCACCTCTTTCGCGACACAGTCACTGAAGTTGTCCTCTCCTCCGAGCATGACATCGCGACTATTCGTAAATTACCACTCGAGCAACCCAACGCAGACAAGGCCGAGTTCAGGCTCGACAACCGATGGTACTACACCCGGGAAGACCCATCTCGAATATGCTATCCATCCTTCGACTTTGATGCCAGTATGACTGCGGTACGTCTCTCTGATATCACGAAGGAGAACAAGCTTGCGGCTGGCGTCCATACAGTCTATCACAACCATCCGTTGTACGTCTACAAGGAGATTGACCGGGCCCTCTATGAACTGAGCGATACGGCAATCTTGGTCCAAGAGCTATGCAACCTGCGCCTATTGAGACGATCGCAATACATCGTACGGCTCGTCGGTGTGGTCGTGTCTAGCAATCCGTACCGAACAGCGGACACGGACGGCTCTCTTGTACTGCGTGGCCTGCTGCTCGATTATCATCCAAATGGCACGCTTGCGGACGCTCTGCAAGCCGCAGACCGGAGCGGGGGACGACCGTGGCGACGATGGGCGCTTCAAATTGCACTGGGACTGGCCGAACTTCATTGCAATAGCCTTGCGCACATGGACCTCAAACCCTCCAACGTCGTCATCAGCGTGGACGGTAACGCCGTGCTCATCGACGTCAGTGGGCGCGCGTTTACGCAAGAGTGGCTCCGCCCGAGATGCGTGACCTCGACTCGCCCGCCTCGGAAGGTCTGGAAGCACGAATACGGTGTATGGGCATTTGGGGAGCAACTATTGCATATGAGCTCCAAGTCCTCCGACGATATGCCGGCGAGGCGTACCACGAGGAAAAAGACGCGGTCGCGTGCCCGAGCCCGAGCCACTGCGACTCCATCTGTCGATGAACCGGAGCTGCAACGTCTCGGCAGATAGCTCCCGCAAGAGATTATCGAAAAAGATTCTGTCTGAGCTCCTTGAACAGTCGGGATCCGACCCCGCGTATCTATGGCAACTGACCAAGGCCCTGATGGATGACATTGAGCATCTGTTCAAGACGACATGGTTGCCCCGGATGAGCGTCACAATCTACGCCAATGCGAAGGAGAGGACCGACTACGTATTCGATAAGCTTCGGACGGGCAAAAGGGCAAACAAGAGGACGTTGTTGTCCTGAAAAATGCGTTCGAATCCAGCAAGGGTGGCCGTCCCTGGCAGGGCATATACGGCGGCCCCATAGAGCCCAAACATCTTGTCAGAGCTCTGAAGAGGCACTCGTTCCAAGATCCTGCATTTGGCGTCCGAATCTTCGGCGAGGACGACAATAACCATGACGTACGCTGCGACGCCATCCTCGTCAACAACACTCCGCTTCCCGGCCTTGGCTGGGCAGAGGACGGCTCGCACATCTACTTCCGCTGGAAGGAAGCTATGACGGCCCTGCTGCAGGAGGAGATGTTTATGCGCAACATCACCGAGAGGACAGTGAGTCTCAGTCCGATGTCCCAAGCCGACAGATATATACGGGCGGGGCTAACTCCCAGTCACCAGGTCCAAGAGGAGAAGGCGAGATACCTCCTCGCCCATCCGGGAAAGACAGGGATTACCGAGGCACAGATGACGGGCCTCCTCGTGACCAAAGTCCAGATGCAGCGTCGTGTCGCCGTCTTGCGCCACCAATTCAAGCGCTTTGATCCCTCGGGTACAACGCGGCCCATGTTCAGGTTCACTTCGCGCCATCTTCACCAACAAATGCCGTCTTCCTTGGGCGAGGCGTTCCGCCGGCGTATCCTGCAAGCCCTCCGTGACGGGTGTGTCCCTCGGCTATGGCCCGGACATCTTCGAGCAAGTCGAAGTCGAGGAGAGGTTGGATGAAGGCAGTCACGCTGAACGATTCTGGGCTAGACAGAGGTGGCGTTCGAGGGAGCCGTACTTTGACGATCTTGAGGATAGCTTGAGGATAACGACTTGGAATGGGAGGACGATGCGGCCAGTGACGCCGAACCCGAGGGCGACGAAGAGGCTGGGAGCAACACGAAATGGTACCGTGCAGTCCGCAAACCTCCATGGCGACGGGCATTCAGCAAAACATGTCCCCCGGAACCGCTTCGCAGATGGCGCGAGAGACCAACCAGGAGTGAACACTGGTTTACTCCGCAGGGACACAACTCGAGTCTGGAGTATGATGCGTATATGACGATGGTCCGGGCTGTGTATCATGGGGAGGATGGTGAAGATGGGGAGGATGGGCAGGCTATGTTGTATGACGACGGCGAGGAGGACACAAGCGATGAATAAGGATGTCCATCTGACTGAGAGGAGCGGACAGTTGACAAGATGGAAAGTCTGAGGGGCATGAATGGCACCATACGCCCTACCCTACCAGGTATGCGGTGAGTGGCATTGTGACAGTATCCCGGTGAAACCACTGGAGCGACCGAAGGCCTGATATCTGTATGGTCACAAAAAAGAGTGGTGACATGGCACCATATCTGTTGGAGGGAGGGTAGATCATTTAGAGTTGGTGTGTTTCTGGGAAGAAAATCGCGAGGGTCGGGAATTGTTGAGAGGCTGCTTCTGACGAGTGATGTATCTTTTTCCCTTGAAAAGCTGTCCTTTTTTTCTTCATGTGAAAGTTTGAAACAATACGGCGCCTTCCCATCAAGCGCTACCTTACCTAAGGTACCTTAGGCGCGTGCCGTGACCGGGCCGGGGCTGTCTGATGAGTTGAAGAATGATGAGGGATCCACAGGCAGCCGCGCCGGTGCACGGACCAACCAAGCGGAAGCTGAATGAGTGGAAGGCGCCAACAAACCCTCCACATCAACCCGACATCATCTTTCCAACTCTCACCACAAGTGACCGGCATCCCATTCTATGCGAACCGGTGGCATACCTATACCTCCTCGGCCACCTACTTCTCTCGTCCCGGCGGACCACAAATGCCGTTCGGAGCCGATTCACTAGACGCCAAGCAGCTTCCTGCGCGAACTGCGCTTCCTTCTTCTCCTTTAACTGTACCTTCTACTTAAGGTATCTATCACTTGACAATCTCCCGTTGTCGGCCCTTTCTTGCCGCTGTCCCTCCAGCTACTGTTCAAGTGGGAGGAAGCATCTGTCTCCCAGGTCCTTTCTTATCGCCTGTCGGTGACTCTACTCTGCAGCCTCGCAACTTGCAGCTTCTTACATCATCACCACCTTGGGAATGCAGCACACCAGCTAACATCGGACTTAACCTGGCCAGATCGTAGACACGTCGAGATACCCAGCATTTCCTTGTTCCCTTCCTCATCCTCCAGACTTGAAGCATCACGAATAGACGGCCCGGTCTTTGCTTCCGACCGGTGGAGAGACTACAACGGTCAATCGCGGCATTTCCCAGCTTCGAATCCATTATAGGCGCATGCCCCTCCCATTCCATAGCCACCTACCTATTTCGCAACTACGAGCATCACCTGCAGCGTCCTCGCTGTTCTGTACCATCCCCCGGTGACACAAGTCGCTGGCACCCGAACCGCCACCATGTTCTGGAGATTCGGCGGCTACGCCAACATCTCCACCATCGACACCATCCTCGATAAGCCCGATTTCACCCTCGAAGAACTCCTTGAAGAGAGCGACCTCGTGCAGGAGCTGAAGCAGCACAATGCCAAGCTGGTCGAGTATCTCCGCGAGCAGAAGGTGCTCGAGAAGCTGCTGGAATACGTCGTCGCCCCAAAGCTCGACCCGGTTGCCGTACCCGAACCCGAGGACGAAGATGACGACGAAAACGAGAAGGGCAAGGGTCTGACCCTCTCCTTTGCCCGCCCCCGGGCTTCGTCACGAGCGACCGACAGCAGCACCGAAGGCGAGACAGAGAAGAAGCGGAACCGCTATGCCTTTGTGGCCGCAGAGATCCTGTCCTCGGACAACTGGTCCATCTACGAGGCTGTGATGGAGAGCAAGCATCTCCTTCGCGACTTCTGGCAGTTCTTGAAACGGCCAGCACCGCTCGACCCTTTGCAGGCTAGTTACTTCACAAAGGTCAACGAGTCTCTGTTCGACAAGAAGACGGAGGAAATGATTGAGCTCCTCAAATCTCTCGACAATGCCGTTGCCGACATGATCAAACATGTCGACTCCCCAATGGTCATGGACCTTTTGCTTAAGATCATCAGTTTGGAACGTACCGACAGCGGCCAAGGCATTGTCGAATGGCTCTACACCCAAGACGTCATGCCCACCTTGCTCTCCTTCCTCGGCCCGGAGTACAGCTGGGCGACCCAGACCTCTGCCGGCGACTTTATGAAGGCCATCATCACCGTGTCCGCCAACGCTTCGCAAAACGAGCAGACCTGTATCGGCCCTAACGAGCTCACGCGCCAACTCGTCTCGAAGCCCTGCGTCGAGCAGTTGATCCAGTACATGCTGGGCGGAGGCAACGCCCTGACAGTCGGCGTCGGCATCATTATCGAGGTCATTCGGAAGAACAATTCGGACTACGACCCGGAGATGGGCGTAGAGCAGAACGCCACTCCATCGAGCCGGGACCCCATCTACCTCGGCACCCTCCTTCGCCTGTTTGCCGACCACGTCCCCGACTTCATGCGCCTTATAATGAATGCGCCTGCACAGAAGGAGCGACTTGACTCGACGTTTGGCGGGAAGATAGAACCACTCGGCTTCGATCGATTCAAGACATGCGAGCTGATGGCAGAGTTACTGCATTGCAGCAACATGGGCCTGCTGAACGAAGTTGGCGCCGAGGAGCTGATAACGGCACGCGACGCTGAGCGCCAACGGCTGCGCACGGAGGGCAAACTGCAAACTGTTCGTGGCGAAGACGGTCCGTCATCGCCTGACGAGCTGACGATGCGCACCGCTCATTCAATTTCCCCCGAAGAAGGTCGGAGACTCGAGGTCACCAACGTGTCGAATGACGAGGACGGATTCGAGGAGGTCACCCACGCTGCCGACCCGGACACCTCGGACGAGTTTGTACGGGCCGAGGACGATATACCAGACCTGCCGAGTCTTCCCGATGCGCCGACCCATCAACCTGGCTCTTCATTCCTCGATAAGGACGACGATGATTTTGTTGATGAGCCCCTGAGCTCCCCGCGGCTGAATGTCCAGGATCCGGAGAAGGACGAGGACAACAACGGCTTCGAGCATCCAGACCTGGTTGTTGCGCCCTTGTCGCCGACCAAGGCCAAGCCTGCTGAGGTGGCGGCGGCGGAGAATACAGAGTCCGATGATGGACCAGCGAAGGCAGCCGACGTGCCGACAGAGGGTTCGACATCGGAGTCCGACAAGCCCAAGGAGCCGCCAAGCACCATTCCTTCAGGAACTGCGAATATCGAGGTACCAGTTGATTCCGGCAACTTGGGTGGCTTGTCGCCCCATCCTGACGATACCCCTGCGCCACTCTTTTCTGGCTCGCCAGAAAAGAAGACCACTCCAGCCGGCGGAGACGCCGCTCAAGTAGAGACGGCCGAGGAGACTGCCAGCACTGAACCTAAGGAGTCAGAGCTGGGCGACGCATCGATCATTGTCGGCCACGCAACCGAGCCCGAGTCGGCCTCAAAGGAGGAACCCATGACTCCCGTTGTGGGAGACTACCTGAAGATCCAATTCGTGGAGTACAAGGTCGTGCCGACCATCCTGTCGTTCTTCTTCAAGTACCCATGGAACAACTTTCTACACAATGTTGTGTACGACATCGTCCAGCAGGTCTTCAACGGACCAATGGACCGCGGCAACAACCCAACCCTGGCCATCAGCCTGTTCGAGTCCGCAGATATAACTGCCCAAATCATCCAGGGCCAGCTCGCTAGTGAAGAGTCCCAGGCCAAGACAAAGACGAGGATGGGCTACATGGGCCACCTGACGCTGATCGCCGAGGAGGTGGTCAAGTTCACCGAACGCCACCCTCCTGAGATTCTCAGCGACACTGTCCTGGACCGTGTCATGTCTCAGGAGTGGATCAACTACGTGGAAGGCGCCCTAGCCGAGACCCGCGAGCGCGACAACGCGATCCTAGGAGGCGTCCGGCCCGAGGTAGCTATGAGCAACCGCGTGGGCGCAACCAACAGTCTGGCAGCCGGCGGTCTCTCCAGCATCGGCCTGTTGAGCCAGGGCGGCAGCGGCAGCAACTCGCAGGGGGCCGCTTCTAGCGCCCTTGCCGACGCCGGCCTTAACGGGAGTCTGGATCACGACATTGGCAGCACCAACGGCCTCGGTCCATTCACAGTCAGCGGCGGTCTGATGAGCGGGTTCGGATCCTCCAGCGACGAGGACGAGGAGGAGGAGCAGGAGAGCGAGGAGGACGTGAACAACGAGGTTAGTAATCCTTTGCATCATAAGCTGTCGCACAGGCTCTTCTTTGGAAACGATGCTCTTAGTGGAGCGCATGGAGGAGGCGGCCCTAGCGAGGACTACGACATCTACGACGAGGAGGTCGATGAGATCGACTTCACGCATCACCTGGAGATTGGCGCCGGCCTGGACGACGACGGCCCAGACAGTCCCGAGGACACGCCCATGGGAGAGCCCGAGTACGAGCACCAGCGCGGGCGGAGCGACTCGCCTGAACCGCGTGACGTGGAGGAGAACGCTGGCGAGGGACATGCCCTTGTCGACGGAGAGGGCGCTCCTCTCAATGAAGAGGACAGGGAGCTGCTTGACGATTGGGTTGAGCAGCACCGCCAGGACGACGATATCTGCAATCAACTCGCCGTCGCTCGTGGGACCTAGTGTTTCGATGGCTGGCGGTCCTGGACGTTGTCTCAGCGTTGTCCTCTTAGGGATTTCGAACCCCGAGCGTCAATCCTACCAGTCTTGGTTGGAGCGTTACCGTCTATCTCCCTTTTCGTGTTAGGGCATTCCGGTGGTAATGAGGAGGGAGGAAAAGCGGTTCATGTGCCCCCTTGGCTGGGGCGGGTTGCAATTCCTGTACTTCTATCACTAGCATCATTTCCTAGGGTCGGGATCGGTTGTCTCACGAGGTCTATGTTTTCCTTAGCCTTCTGTCTCATCAAACCTTTCCTGTCTCCTATCGGTCTCAACCTTCCGTCCTCCCGGAGCCGGCACCTGGCTTCCGTCTGCCGTGGACCCTTCCCGTAGGGGGAGACATCACCCTCCTCTCGATGGCCGATATCCCGTTTCGAAACTCCACGGACGCCGCCATCGCCTGACGCTGCAGTCGCCATGACCTGGCCCTCCTCGCTCTCTTTTCTTTTAATCTCTGCATACTGGAACCAGTCAAATGCTGACATGTAGCACCCACAGTTCCGAGCCTACACCGACCCATTCAACACATCCAACACCTCATCTCTACAACCACCCTCGATTCCGCCGCCTCCTCCGCCGCCACCACCTCTCAACGTGCCCCCATCCCGCGCCCGCCTGCAACTAGCAGCTCGGTTGGCGATGCACAAGAACAAAGCCGCCGGCGAACTAGCAGCATCATCATCCACCTCCCCTCCAACCGAAGGCGCAAGCGGCAACCCGGGACCCTCGGCCAACGACCCCAGCAACAACTCGTCCTCCTCCTCATCATTCACCATCCTCCAACCACCCCCGCAGTTCACAGACGAATCGCACTTCCCCGACGACACCCTGCGCGACCCCTTTGCTGACGACGAAGAGCACGACAGCAGCGGGAGCGGAAGCGGCTCGGACAACGAAGGCGAGGGCGAAGTCGCCCCCTCATCCTCCGAGCGCGGCTACGGCTCCGGCTGGCATAGGGGCAGCTGGTGGCGGGGCGTGGTGCGGAGCGCGCGCGGCCGCAGCGGCGGCGGGAGGGGAGGCGAGTCGTCGAGCGGCCGCGGTAACACCACCGAGCGGTTCGGCGACGGTCGGGACGACGATAGTGACGAGGAGGACTCCGAGGGCGAGGTCGGGGAGGGGTTGGATGACGAGGAATTTGGGGATTTCGCTATGCCTGAGGTTACTCCCGACCAGACCTCTGCGACCGGTCTAGATAAGACGGATGCCGCTGCTGGCGGTAGTACAGAGACGGCTTCTTCCCCTTCACTGGTTAAGCCTCTCCCGCTGCACCCCGCAGCGAACAAGACCAGCGCCTCGCCGTTTGGTAGTCTATGGCCTTTCTCCACGCAGGGATTCGGGATCGGCGGTAGCAGTAGCAGCAGCGCGAAGGAGAAGGAGGTGGAGAAAAACGATGCGGCAAAGGCTGGTGAGGCAGAAATCACTGAGGAGCCGCTTCATGTCGGTCAGGGCGAGGGAGAGGGAGAGGAGGGTGTGGTGGACGAGGACGGGAAGAAGATTGATCGGGCTGTTGAGGCGAAGAGGAGGACTAGTATTGAGGATCCTGACGATGATGAGGAGGGGGAGGGGGAGGTTGTTGGACGGGGTGGGAGGTGAACTTTTCTTCAGAAGCTGGGCCGGGGTGACCGGAGGAGTGATTAGAGGGTGTTGATGAGGGAGAGTGTAATGGGTACATGAGGTATATTGATTTTGCATAAGGTGATGGATGCAGACGGGTTAGGAATGATGCTTACATGGACGAGGAAGAAAGGGGGATGGGTAATGCTGTATTATAGTTGCTTCTTTTTCTTGCTTGTTCTTTCATGACTTAACTATATCCAAGTTCGCTTTCAACTACATCGGTTGCAAGGGCTCCCCCGGCTTTGACGTGAGGTCTTGTCCTATGGAATTTTTTCCAGGCCTAAGACACAACTGTCGGGATTGTGTTTTGCATGTCTTACACACGCAATGATCTCCGCCGGGGATGATGGCAATGCAGGCTTGCGGGACGAGCCGCTGACCAGGCCACGTGCTGTCTCGAAACTTGGTTGTGGTAGTGGCTGCCCGAGGGCGTGACATTGTGATTGTCGTCGAACCGGGCATGACTGGACGTTTAGACAAGTAGTACATGATAATGCGCAAATGCGTATTCCGTAAAAGGCCGAGGAGAGACGAAGTGATATGGAGAGCTCTCAACACGTCATAGCCATAACGGCGGCGTTCTTTACATGTAGCAGGGGATCGACGCTCGTGTCTCAGATACAGTATTCATGCATCGGCATTGATGCCGGCTACCGAGTAGTCTGCACCGGCTTCTGAGACGCGCGGCGGATAGGCAGATGTATCGACGTGGCTGCTTGGCCGGCTAAAGAGGTAGGTCGTGGTACCGGGTCGGGACTGGCGACTTCGAAGTAATATTTGCACTTTGTGTCGACTTCTTTCTGTTTCTCAAAGTTCAGAACTCGAGAAGACGCTCTTTTCTCCTTGATGTGATTCCAGCAAGCCCAGCCTTGAATCCACTGCGCAGACACTTCGGCAGCTATGGCAGAGATTATCACGAGAGATCGTAGTCATGGAAAGGCTACTCCTCCGCAGGACTCAGAGAAGGGCACAGGGCCCAAGCAAGAACCACCGCCGCTCCTCGCCAAGATCAGCTACGCAGCGCACATATACAGCCTCCAGAGCTCCATCAGTCCCTATCTCTGGGTGCGAGAGTGGAAGGAATACTTCTACCCGCCGGAAGGAGGACCGAACATCATCAAGCGATACGAGACTCGGCCTCATCTCCCCATCCGGTGAGCAAGCCACCCTTTTCTCCCTACGCAGCACTATCTCAGCTAACCAACCGTCGGCAGCATCTTCTTCCCCAAGACCTACGACCAGACCTCCCCCTCCACCCTCCCAACCCTCTTCACCATCCACGGCGGGGGGTTCTGCATAGGCCACTCCCGGGACGACGACGAGTGGAACCGGCGCTTCGCCAACAAGCAGAGGACGCTGGTCATCGCACTCAACTACTCCAAGTCTCCGCAGCATCCCTTCCCGACGGCGCTGCACGACGTCGAAGCCTTGCTCCTCGCGTGTTTAGCCGACGAATCCCTGCCCATAGACCGGTCCAAGGGGCCGGGGACGTCTCTATCGCGGACCGCGATCTTGGGCTTCTCTGCGGGCGGGAACTTGGCGCTGGCAGTGAGCCAGTTGCCTTCTATCCGGACACATCCGCTCTCGCCGGCTGCTGCGGTGTCGGTGTACGGGTGTCTGGATCTCTCGGTGCCGCCGGCGGAGAAGTTGGCGAACAGACCGGTGAAACCGTCACTCCCACCTCCACGTGGCGGGAAAGATGCGGAGACAGATCCGTTAGCCCATTTGAGTCCGACATTCGACTGGAGTTACATCCCTTACGGCCACGACCTGCTCGATCCCCTCCTCAGCCCTGCGCATGCGGATAGTGCCAATCTACCGCCATTCGTAGGCATCGTCGCAGCGGAGCTGGACATGCTCGCCCACGAGAGCTGGCGATTAGCCTGCCGCCTATCTCGAGAGAGCGGGAAGAACAGACGCGTCCCCGACCGGTTGAGCACCAACGACAAAGAGAGAGTCTGCGGACGACAGGAGGTGGGACGGAGGAGAGGCGCGCTGGAGGATATCAACAACGACCGGTTCGGGTTCGAGGATTACTGGGACAGAAGAGGAGGGAGGGGAGGGGTGAAGTGGTTGCTTGTCCCGGATGTGTTGCACGGGTTCGATAATCCGCATATCAGGGGTTTGATGGGCGGGGAGGTCATGATTAAGGATGCGGAGATGAAGACGAGGGCGTATGTGGAGGAGGTGGGGAATTGGTTGAGGGAGAGGGTTTGGGGGTCGTGAGGACGGACGATAAGGGTGAAGGTGAGGATGAGGGTGAGGATGAGGGGGAGAAGGGGGGGAGCGGGAAGGGGGTGAGGAGGAGAGGGTTGAGGATGAGGTCAAGATGGTATCAGGGGCGTGGGAAGACGTCTCAACACACCGGTCGGTACGAAAACAAGAAGCAAATAGGGCTGGTCACTGCCGGTATGGAATACCGATGACCCGGTCGGGGCAAAAAACAAGGAGGTAACTGAACGGAGGAGACAAAAGGGCCAAAAGAAGTAAATGCAAAATAAAAGACGGCGCCTGTGAAGGCAACATCGGGAATTGAGCCCGATGCGGGGGTCGAACCCGCAACCTTGAGATTAAGAGTCTCACGCTCTACCGATTGAGCTAACCGGGCCTCAGAGCAGGTTCCGAGCGAGTGTGCTGGAATTGGATGTTGGTTTTGGCTGGTATTGGGACTTATACGCGAGAATGAAGACTTTTTCTGTACGGATGCGTTTTTGTGTGGGTAAGTTCGGGTAATTGCGGGTCTCTTACGTGTATGGATCCGGGACGAGACACTTGACAAAATGGTTGACGATTCGACGATTGGACGAATTGACAACGTCTCGAAGTTATCGTCATATCTTGCCCCTATCACTATATCAACCGATGCTACAATGCTACTGGTACCCTCAAATATGTTTTTTGCCAAGCTGATACGGTTTCAGCTCTGCCTAATGCTTGGGTCTCGTCCCAAGTGGGATAGTACTGCACCAACGAGCTTCTTCAGAGCACTATCTCCGGCGAGCACGGTGTACTCCTAGCCATGCATTGCGAAAGGCGTTATATTCTACTTGACTTTCCGGAACACCATGGGGCTCCACTGACGCGCTCCGGCATCTTGCTGGCTGCAAGCTGGGAGTTGGGAAGCCGTTGGCATATGTGTATAACTCCTCGTTGACCCAAGCATCCCGTTGAGGACCCAACATCGTGGACGAGAACACGTTCTGATGCCTCGGCTGGGAAACCCAGCATGTCTCAACAGAGTTCCCCGACGTGTTGGCGGAATCGCTGATTGACATGATGTGCTGTCACTCCATGCTGATGTGGGCAGAAGAGACAGTCCGTTGAAGCTTGGTGTCACAGGCATGCTTCAACTCCAAGTCAAGTTCCTTGAGTCGAGAGGCCAGTATCATCCCTTGGAGATAACTCTTGTCTGTCTACCTAGCCCTCGTATGTTCAATATCTCTATGGTGTAGACCTAGTCGTGTATGTGTCATGGTGCCTTGAGCCGGGTTCGACCAGTTGCAGACTTCCACCGCGGAATGCTTCGTCCGATCGAGCAACGGACATCAACTCACTTTCGCCGGCATGGTTTCGTTTGCTATCTTGCTTTCAGCTTCGCAGTTCCGGGTCATGGCACATTACGCGGCCTGAGGTGAAGTGTGGAACTTGAAGAGGTCATAGGCGGCTGCCTGTTGCTCACTCTGTTCCTCCCTGCTCTCAGGTCTTCACATCAACTTGTCTTTCGGTGTTCAGTAATTTGGAACTGCCCGTGGAGTGGCTCTCTGCTTGAAAGCCACCGAGTTTCACAGTTTCATTGGTACTGATCTGCGCAGATGGCCAATCCCCCTCCCTCTGCGAGTGCAATTGCTGTGGACGCCCTGGCTACAGAGCGTCTATCGCGCTACATCGATGACCTCGACAACATCGATGAACTCGAACGCCGATACGACGACTTTGAATCTCGAGGGCCAGCCTACACTCTTCGCCTAGTGCTGGGGTCTCCAGCAAAGGTAAGTGTCGACCTCACCGCTGGGTAACAAGTACACCACTAATCAGTTATATGCGAAAAGAGGTATGGCTGGGAATGGTACAACCAAGTTAGCGACCTTCAAAATGCCCTTCGGTATGCAGAGACAGTAGCACGCGTCCCGCCCGACAGCAGGGCGATAGGGTACCGCAAGATCGGCTTCGGCCAGTGCGGCTTGGTCATCCAGAGGCCCGGTAGAGACTTCGTTGTCAAGATCGCGCGACCGGCATTCCAAGGTGCTCTGTGGTCGGACTTTATGGCACATTTGCACGTCCACCACGGTTTTGAATCACAGCGGATCCCCGTCGACATCCGTGTCCCCAAGGTGTTCACCTTCGTCAACGACAACAACAGCGACTGGTGGCAGTACCACCGCGGCCTACTTCAAGAGCACGAGGGCTTCCCTCTGCCTTCGGCCGCTCTTATCTCTCAGCGGATTCTGCCTCTGCCAAAGATCGCTCGAGAGGCCCTGATTTCCCTCTACTGCCCACCTGCCCTCCAAGCCGCTGCTATGGCCGACCGCTCGAACCGCGACTGTCTTGCACGCATCTACCTCGGCAGACGACGGCCGGAGAATGCGCGCTTGGCACCCAACTTCTCGCTTCGCAACTTCAACCTTTGTTTGGACCAGATGCTCGATCTGAAACTCCCAGTTAACTACTATGCCTCAGCAATGGGCGAGGCACTGGCTGTCATACACTGGCAGGCAAATGTCGATGGCTATGACATCGAGTTCGTGCTTGGAACTGACGAATTACCAGCCGACTCACCTGAACAGCCAGTCCGAACTCGTTTAACCTCGGTAGAAGCTGAAGGACGGGCACCTATTATCAGCACGACCGCCATACCATTAGACACCACAGTCCCAGCGGAGATACAGGAACGGAAGTTGCAAGCCTCAATGTGGGTACTAGACTTCAACCTCTGCAACCGGTGGAATGAGTGGATCGGATGGCAGCAGCCGGACGTCCTCGTCGAACAACTGGTGCTGGCGTTCTTCGAGAACGACCCGTACTACCCACGTCCCTTGATGGAGGGAGAGTTGGAACAGAGCATATGGAACTCTTTCCACACCAGCTATCTGGACAAAGCCATTGAGATCCTTCACGCGGCTGGGAAGGATGTGCGTCTGCGCCATCTGCCTGGCATGTTCGCGGATGCTTGCATTGCCCGGGAGAGGGCTAAGATCGAGGCCGACTCCGGCCATGGGCACAGGGACTTGAAGGGCTAGTAATCGCCCGGTGGTGTGGCTGACGAGCCATCAACTCTTTGAGTGGTGTGGTCTTCCATTATAACGAAATACGGGCCATCTACCACGGCCAGATAACCAGAGAAACAAGCAACACGGTATACACGACCCTGTTATTCACACGACCATAATATTCGGACCCAGCCAAAGTTATCTCGCGTTCTAGCTATAACCACCCGTATTCCCCCTCAGCGGATCATCCATATACCGATCGGCACGCACGTCCGCCTCGCTCTCCGTCGGCGACGTCCACTGGCTCGTCCCGCCCGCATCGAGCAGGATCGTGTGGTGCATCCCCATGGGCAGCGGGTCGATCTCGCCCCGGTCGGCGGCGACGTTGGCCTCGCTCTGGCTTGGGTTGAGCTTCACCTCGCTGCCGAATACCTGCGTCTCGTCGAACCTGAACTCTGGAGAATTGGGAGCGTCGCCGTGGTAGACGACTGTGTGGAATGAGGCGGCGGGCAGTACAATGCGGGCGCGGGTCGTTTGGGCGAGTGCTCTTGCTCTCGCGGTTGGGATGAGCCGGATTAGCGACGGCTGTTTGGTGGCTTTGAGGAGGGCTTGCATTGTGTTATTTTGCTGGGAGACTCTGATAATTTGCAAAATAACAGAAGTATAATTCAGATGTCGGAAATGATGGGGATTTGATTCCTTAAAAGGGTTGCTGACCATGTCGTCTTGGTGGCATGATACTGTCCACATGTATCACCTGATGCCGAGCGAACCCATCATGACATCTCCGGTCAAAAGTCAGCATCATCGCGTTCCCCCATCCAAACCATATACTGACCCGGCAGTTCATCTTACTGAAATACTAAAATCAAGAACCTCCGCGCTATCACTTGTTGCTGATATGGCGACACAGTGCCCAAGGAGTTACCCTCTGGTAGACAGCCACCTCCGAGACCAAACTCCTGAGGAAATGTCATGGTAAATTCGGTTGAATTCCTTTGGTATTGGTCTTTCCTGGAGGATACACAGCTATCCACGCAAAGCATGGCCTGTGATGCTGAAGAGTTCACTTCCACAGCACTTGGGCGCCGTCCCGTAACTACGCCAGCATATCAGAGCTCCGTCCACCCACAAGACGACAACGGCGAACCCGACAAGCGACTTCGATCGCATACGCACCGTTTCTGTTACCTTCGCAACGACGCCGTCACTAGATCTTTGTTCTTCCCAACCAAATCTTAAGACGGAGCACGGCTGCGCACATTGAGAATCATCCACATCGTTGCTGCAGCCACCAGGCGTCCATTTTGACCAGGACAAAGACGCTCTCCTTCCTCAGGGGCCACAGCTGAAACCTTGAGGTTGACTGGTGAGCTTCGCAATCAGCATGACTGCCATCACAATGTCCCACGCCGTTGCGCAGGTAAAGAGGGCACTTGTGCGAGACCCTCCCGCTCAAGCGCATCTCCATCGTGAGGCCGGGGCTGGCGGTGCTGGACGTGCTCCGAAGCATATAATCGCGTCCTGCAACGACCCCTATTATCGCAACCAGGTCAGCGGCCCCGATCGGACGAAGTGGTTGAAGACCAGGAGCCCCAAGATGTCCCTTACCATTAGAATCCCGTGAGTCAACGAAGAGGATGCGCCGTCATGTCAAGTCTCGCATCCCCGGATATCGTGTTTTCCTCCTTCCACGCCCGGTGAGGTCTCTCTCCTTTGGTCATCCACTGAAGCAGGCCATTGTTAGGACGCCGAGCGACAGCCCTATAACCCTCTGCCGTCACTCACTTCTCGCAGTAGCAGTGCGTCACAGCTGTCGCAACCCCAGTCGCATGCTTGCAAAGCCAGCATAGCAGGCAGCGCTCCCATTGTCTACTCCCGCCGTCATCCAACGCCAACGGAAGCTGGCACCGTCCAGCCCCTACGCAGCTGCTCAGCGCGAAGACGGCATCCTCTCCGTGGGGTAAACCTGCGTCAATACCGATTGCTCCCTCTACCAACTCCTGCGATCTCGATGTCGCCAGCTCATCTCAGCAGCCGTCGTCGTCGAGTGTGGTAACATCAACCAATCGCCCTCCCGCTTGGCAGGACGAATGAGCATTTGCTGCACAAAACCAACGTCAACGAAGCCGCCACAACACAAACACAAGAAACTGGAAATCCTTCTCAACCTGTGGCTTGAACTCTAAAAATAAAAAATAAACGCGAAAGAAAAGATGGTGGCACGGACTCGTTTCCTATTTCGGAAATCGCGGCAGCATACACACCACGCGCGTACGTGTGTGGGTTGGCAATAATAAGGCTTCAACGGTTCGGCTCTTGTTTCACCACAAAGTAACCTCGATGTATGCAGGTTCGAAATGCAGGTCCCGGCTCTGGTTGCAGCTGGAAAGGATTCCGCCTTGGTGCCGAGGTCTTGGTGTTGGTGGTGGTGGGTGGTGCGCAGCACGAGGGAGTCTCGTTGGGATGGTGTTAGGAAGATGCCGGAGCGAGGCTAATGTGATGGTTGGTGGTATGATGATGTTGGGAAAAGTACCATGCTCATGCAGCGACTTGCAGATTGACGACGCGGCTCGTTCGTCAAGTTGGTCATGATGTTTTCAACTGCGATGCGTTCTGCTGCTGCTGCCGGCGACTTCGACGCTGGGCTGAAGGCTGCTGCTGTTGGCAAGGCTCAGCCATTTAGGGTTCAACGGTATGTGGTAGCGCAGGAAGACGCAGGAAAAAACAACAGCTTGCGCGCAACCAGCTTCAACATTTTCATGATGTCTGTAACCCCGAGCAGCATGGCAAGAGGGCAAGCAGACGTCGAGCGCAAGAACATGACGATCCGGACGCCTCGGCTGTGCGATATGCAGAGGTCCTGCGCTGCTCAACCTGGCCGAAAGCAGCAATATCAAATGCCGAAGAGTCGTTAACAACGCACAGTAAGCAAAGACGGACGAACTCTGCATATGCATCTGCAGGGCCCATTCGACTTTACGTTGAAGTTCCCACAGATCGACGGCCTCTTGTCCGAGAGAATAAGCCGCACTGTGGATTCGGGTCGGATCGAGATACTCAGTTCTCACTTCTCTTGGTGCGAGACATTGATGGTCCAAGACGGTTGGAGATCATGTGGCACACGTTCATGTGAAAGGACGGACAGACAGTTGCTCAGGACGAGGTTGACCAACGAGTGGAAGAGCTTGTGGTCACCGTGACGTGGGTATGGAAGATGCGGTGCAAGTCTCGGTAGCTGGACATGGAGAGGACGAGATGTGTCGACCTCAGGGTTCCCGCAACTCCCGCAGTAGCAGCCCGCGACGACGACCATGTCAGCGGCCCAGAAATAAGGCAACATCGCAACGTCAGGAACAAGCCCTAAGAGGGCTGAGAAGCCAGCCTTGGCCCATCATTGCATCAATACTATGTTGCTGTTTGCAGATCCGATGCCACCATTTATTTTTTTGCAGAGTTTTCCTTGCACTGTACAACTGTACGTTTGTTGCTCCGCTCTGTGCGCTGCTGTGGTGACGCTTTCGACAGTCACAGGCGAAGCGAGGAAGAACTGGCTCCGCTGGGGATCAATAACTCCGGTCCGGTCTCCTTCCATGACACGTGCGGCCGAAGATGTTGTGAGTGCCCGCTCCGTCAGCGGAAAGCCCACTTGTTGAGGAGGAGCAGATACGAGCTGCGCTGCGCTGCGATAAGAAACAATCGATAAAGCCTCTTGGCACTTTCGCAAGCCGCACCCGTTCCGTTAAGGGACACGGTAGCCGAGCGCCCTCTTCTGCCTTTCGCAAGACCCTGACGACAGTTCACAGACAGTTCTTGCTTCCGAGAGAGCGGCATGCACGTTCCAAGAAAGTCTCTCGTGGCCGGAGTGCGCAGCGCTCGAATCGCCTGCTGCGGCCACACACCATCAGCGCACGCAACTAATGCAAGGAACGCAAAGTTTATTGGTGTAGGGTAGGGCTCCAGTGCGGCAGACGAGCCGGAACGGTCAGCACGCACGGTTTTGGTTTTGTTGGCACCCTTACCATGTGGCGGTCCACACACCTCTTTGTTAAAATGGGTGGTGTAAGTCGTCATGGAGGAACAGAGGAGAGGGGAGACAAGTGGACAGCTTTGTCGATTGGGTTTGTGACTGCATCGGGGATGGGGCATCTGCGCATTGCTTGTGCAGATAGTGCTGATTGATGATAGAGTGAAGGTGTGCGGCTGGTATGTGGCCGACAGAATGACGAGATAGCTGCATATCGTAAATGGCGCATGGTAAAGTAGGCGTAATCGTATAACATCAGCAATTTCAGCATCATCACCTTCGCCCTTGTCAACTGCTATGACCTAGCCAGTTTCGGTCGTTCTTTAGTATCGATGGTATCATGAAAGTGAGCTGATGTTGCGAGAGGCATCATGAAGAATAGTCCTCAGCAGAGCGCATAGACTAAGAGACATGGTCTCAAGTGAGTTTAGAATAAGTCACTTGGCTGCCAAGGGATCTGTAGTGTCTTCAGTGTATCTCTGGACCCCCGATGGGAGCAACAGCAAGTCGTCGCGGTCGTCAGTCACTCTGACCGCTGGCACCAATGACCGCTGTGCCCTTGTAACAGCTCAATATATCGTGATGACCTGGCGTCGAGTCCAAGGCCTCGCCATTGTCCTATCCCATATGCCGTGAACTCTGTTGGGGAACCGAGCGCCAAAGTTGCTGCCCAAAATCGAGAAGAGCGTGTCAAGCTACGCGGCAATGCCGTGGTCCTGACCGTTAGCCAGGTGTCGAGTCAACTGCATTGGCTGGGGAGATACAAGATGTCAACCGGTCGCACCAGATTCTTCCCGGACAAAGAAGAGCACCCCTCTCATCGTCCATATGGCACACAGAGGACAGAAGGTTTAAGCGAGGACACATAACGGCCACCAAGTGCGACACCCCGAAGACTATCGTGCCACGTCTTCCCCGCCTCTCGACCGTGGGAGGGATTGTAGACTAGTGAAAAAGAAGAGACGGCAGATCTCCGACCCCGGCGCAATGGTGAGGACGGTGCCGCCCAGCGAGTCCGTGGTATGTAAGGCTTAGGTGTGCTTGGCTGTGAAGGTGCTGGCCAGCAACCAGGCCCATCCCATCCCATCCCATCTTCGTAATAGCGGTTGGAAAATATTATCCTCACTTGAAGATAAGCAGTTCGATAGCGTCGTCTAGCAACAAAGGGAAAAAAGGGACGGGGTAGAGACGTCAGGGTCCTTGCCGAAGTCGGCTAGCGATAGTACCAGTCCCGGGGGAGAAAGGCCATATCTGTCATCGGTTATTAGCCATCCAGAAGCTCATTGGGTCCGGAAAAGGGGAAATAAATATATTGGGAGCTCATCCGGGACGGCTCGATTGTGTGGTTCAACCGTCTACACAACACTCGGGAGGTGACAGTTGTCTAACCGCTTTGCTCTCAACCAGGGTCGAGGTGACCAGAGACGGCCGTTTCCCCGGAAGCAGAAAAGCAGAAAAGCAGAAAAGGAAACACATCTCACAGAGATCTGAACACATGCCATCTGAACCCGGAATGTAGATATGGTGAAACGGCACACGGGCCGGACGGGAAGAAGTGAAATGTGTCACTGATCGAAGGGAGGAAGACCAGATCTGACCCGAGTCTTGACTCTTAATGGCTTCATGAGATCTGATTGGAGCGCACACAACAGTGAGAGGAGAGAGCAAGTCATGTCGTGCTCGTCCAGCGAAAGCCGAAGGAGAGCTCGTTATCTTTGATAACCGTGACGACATTGATTGTCAGAAACTGAAAGTCCACCATCCATGTCCATGCCAGTTCTTGCGACCGTCCGCATTCGGACTGGCGGGAGTTGTTAGGGCGAAGTTTACTGTGTAAGAGGACCCAGGGATCGATTCAAACCACTGGGCTGGCTCCGGATGTTCACGATTGTGATTCCGCCGGTGCTGGCTAGCGGTTACGCTAGCCCCAAACAGTAAAGCGGGAGGAGACCATTGGCGGGACTGTTCCTGCCATGGCTGCTGCAAGGCACCGAGAGAGCGGAAAAGAAAAGAAGTGGAGGCAAACAGGAAAAAGATTTTCACCAGCTCCGACTTCACCGAGACCCACCTCAGCTTCTGACTCCCAGGTATGTATCCCGTCATCGCCAGCTGTCAGCTGTCAGATGCCTCCTAGCTGTAGCAAACAATTGTCATGGTGTGGAGGCCATTGGCTTGCACCAAAGAGAAGAGTCGTGACAGAGGCAACTCGTGTGTTTCAGCAGTGGGAGTTGCGACTCGCGAGGCGCATTCTGAGTCGAGCTGGAAGGCCTGGAAGGGAGGGCAAGACTTCGCTTGCACCGTTCACCCTGGATGCCGGAAACCTCTGTGGGGCAGGCAGAAGGCCCTGCGTCAGCGGCTTGCGCTTCAAACTTCCATTTCTTTTCCTTTCTCCATTTCCCCTATCAGGCCTGTCATCTTCGTTTTTGACAGCTGTCCACATCCCTTGGCGAGAATGTGGGTGACCGTTGGGATTGGTGCCAGTTTTGGAGCCACGCAACGCGAGTGTTGTGAGCAACTCCAACATCAACAGACAACACAATCCGCTTCATGATGGTTGCGCAGCGTTTGAAAGAGAACAAAGACTCTCTTACCAACACCTTGACAAATGACCTGTTTGCATCTTCGGCAAGGCGAGGTAACTTTGCCAACGACAACTTGCATGGAAGTTGTAACGTATCTCTGAGAGGTTGAGGGTTGCAGGTTGGCTCTTGGAACAGAACTGCATCCGGCGATAGGAATCCCTCTCTTCGAGGACCATGACCTCGAAGGTTCTTGAGGCAGTCTTGTGATGATGGTCAAGTGAGCAGTTGCAGGCTCACCGGCAGCTTCGCTGGCACCGGCAAGGGCCGCCATCAGCACCTAAACATTGGCATGGTGGGTGGTAGAAGGATCACGACAGGCCATCATCCATTCGATTCGAAGGAGGGAGGGAAAAAGGAGAAGCAGGTGCTCGACATCGAACGCCCTCGAACAGCACCTATCCGTCTGACCAATGCTCGCGTTGTGTCGTGCTATCAGTCTTCGATTCGTCGTTCCCGTGGTCTTGTCATTGGCGGTATAGGAATCTCTCCTCAAGAAACATGTGTCCGCTCTAGGATGGGGACTCGGGAATCGCTGGCGGAGAAACAACTGACAAAGGACAGTCAGTCGACTGGAGGAAGATATCCCGCTCCTGCTGCTGGCAGAACTGACATGACATGTCCGGCGTGATTTCATGACACTGGCAGAAGAACTGTCATCATGGATTTGCTTGGGTGGTAGGGGAGAGAATGAGAGCTGCCATGACACTCCCGGACACGGAAGCTTCGAAGCTGTTCCCTTCCTGTCGTTTTTAGCGTGACATGGTACGGAGGGACTTACACAATCCCGGTCGGGATGGTGCGGTCCAGGCTAGGGACAAGCTCTCCTGTCCAATCAGATATCGTACTGTGCACCACGGCTGGACACTGTCTGTCTCCACCACCCGCCGCCGCCCCTGCTGGAGCAACGGCCACGCCCAAAACCTAACACCCGGTTCTGTTCTGGTTCCCTGGCGCCCCCCCAGCAGCAGGCCCCAGCCGGCACCGAAGCAGCTTTCCTCGCCCACCATCCCTCAAAAAGACGGCCGGGCCCTTCAAAGTCGATCCCCAGCCATACGTCGCCATCCTATCCAACCCAGCAGAAACAACACAACACCACAGCACGCGGTCGAGGCAATATATTGAAGACGACGCCAGTGGGAAGCTGCCGCCATATACTTCTCCTTCCTCGACAACCATTGACAACTCTTGTCACCTCACGTGGTCGGGCTGCAGTGACCAGTATCAGTTCGACAATTCTGGACTAAGTGAAGAGACACGCCTTGCGGTACCTCGGAACTCTTTCACCTGCTGCTCCTGTCGTCGACATTCTCACAGTCAACCTTGAAGCACCTATCCGCCTGGACGAAACCGAGGGCATTCACGGACAACAGCTTGGAACATTAATAAGATATTGTCGGAGCACGGAAGACTGTTGTCGCATTAAGAGAGACCTGGGATATCTTGATTGGCGCAGCGAGCTAGAAACCTGTGAACAGCTCGCAGGCCGCACAACCACGCGACCCCCAGCATAATACTTCTGAGCTGTACAAACCCATACAGATCATCCAATCCGTTTGTTGTTACCCCACGCCCCGACAGCAAGCTTAAGCAAGCTTGAAGCTCCAGTGCCCGATTACACGTGGTGCCAGTCCTGTGCGACCACCACGCTGTCGCAACCCAGACACTGGTTTTCGTGAGGTCGGCGTGCCTAAGCGACGACAGTGTACGGAGGAGGAGGGTTGCAAGAAGGGGGCATCGCATCGCGCATCGACCAAGGCATACCGGCATACACTGTCTCGCAGCGACCCGTGTCACCGCCTCTCCCACCACATCCGCCTGACACAAAGCTTCCCGGTTGCTCGCACGACACGTCTGGGGAAAACTGAAAGGCGGGAAGGGTTCTATCTGCATCAGCTGTCTTGCTTTATAAGAAGAAACACGGCACCACGCGGAGGGCTGCATCGACAAAACCTTTGAAACCCCGTCTCGCAGGGTTCTGTCAAGATCTTCCTATTTATATCAACTTCCTTGGATCATCATCACATTCCGGCAAGAATTGCCCCCAGAGACGCACAACCCCGCCAACTTCAGTCTCACTCGACGCTCAGCTCTCAGGAGCTACCTTGCAGCTTTTGTTATTACTCCCAGACACATTCCACCCCGACTCCAAATCAGAGCTGTTGCGACCCCGCCGATCTGCCGCACCCTGCGTCATCTTCCCACTCTCCAAGGGAAGACATCCCACTCGTTTGGCGGCACGGCCCTTGAGACAGGCACCGTTGGTGAACCCTTCGAAACTTTAAACAACAACAGACTTTCATTGACAGGAGAAGAGAGCATGTACATGCAATCATCTATCTGCACCTCATCAATTCGAAGACGCTCGAAGAAAGCTTATCCCGGCCCACATCTGTGTCGTGCATGTTGATCTACGTAGATCGACACGACCAACCGTCATGGCACTCAAACCACTGTTACTACCACAGCTCGTGGAGCAACGAAGGCAACACGAAACTCTAGTCCAACAGGGCGCGGCCGACGCCGACCAGACCTTCATCTACTACACGCACAACTCATCATCATCTTCAGATATCGGGTCGCGGTCACCCGTGACGCCAACATTCTCCCGCGGCCACTCCCGGTACTCAGGATCGACTTCATCACTGGAGCAACTATCGTCATCATACTCCGAGAGCCCGGCATCACCCACTCAGGCAACAAACAGCATCAAGAATGGCAAGTCATTGCTACCGGACGTCCAGGAGGACCCATTGCGGGAAGACGAATACACCGTGTCCGCACCGGAGGAACCTCGGGGTCTGTATGACTGCTTATGCGATGAGCCCTCATGCGTGCATAATGTCAATGAACCGACCTTAAGCAACAATTTCACCTACCTTGGCACCGACATGGACTATTATGATCTAGGTTTCATGAGCGACAGCGACTTCAGCATCGATGACCGCACAAAGAAGCACAGGTCCGGCGATGAATCGCCTTTCGCGGGGTTGAGTCGGCGCGTCAGCTCAAAGATCTCAGGCCAAGTCTCGCGGTGGCGGTCATCCAGGAAACCCAGCAACTTCAACTTCTCTACTACATCTGAACCTTCTTTGGACATTGGAGTTGGTCGGTCGAGGGCTGGGTCCCGGGCGGCGTCCAGCAGGTCGTCGTCTATCTCTGCGCCAGCACGGTACCTCCCGGACCGCTCAAATGAGCCTCCGCTTCCGCCAACACCAGCGCTCTCGTTCTATGAGAGTACGGAGAGCATCGCCGAGACGGAGGCAGAAGCCCTCGACATAGATGAGCCTGATGTCCGGGAGAGCCTGGAGCGCGAGCGTGCCTTGGCGGCAACTCCACTTCTACCTCCCCTCCTCATCGAGCGCCCTCCCGCATTCTCAGCACCACCATCTGTCCATGCTTCGCCCTTACAATCACCAACAGTCGCCGCCATGGCTTCCATGGCTTCCATGACATTACATGATTCCACGCCCACACCACCCCTAAGCAACAAGCCTTCCGTATCATCATTCCACCCAGCAGCCTGTCACACCTCACCCGCCTCTCTCATGAGCCCCATGAGCGAGCTCCCCTCGCCAATGCCCAACCTCATCGAGCACGATGGGTGGTCCGATCTACTCGGACACGCCAACTTCACCATCGTCCCGCGGCCATACCACCCCGTCACGGCCGACATGACAGTCCTCAGCACACTCCGCGCAGACTGGGACCTCGCCAAGGTGAACTACACGAAGCACCTCTGCCGCACAGGCGAGCACTACGGCCTCACATCCAGCACGTACACGCTCACGCAAGCGAAGTGGGACGAGATCAGCAAGGAATGGGAAGCGATCGAGACCGACCTCATCAACGAGATCGTCAAGTCCAGCAACGGCCTGATAGACGCGAGCGAGCTGCGAGACAACCACCGCGGCCGCAAGATGGACGTCAAGGTCGCCATCATCCCCTCGATGATCGAGGGCAAGTTCCCCGAGCGCGGGGACGTGGACATCGTCGGCCCCATGCAGCGGGACGAGTTCATGGCCGGCTCGCGGGACGTGTCGCCCATTGACGACCGGAAGCACGTCTCTGCTTGGCTGAAGAGTTTGGCGGGCAAGGTTGGGTTGAGGAAGTAAGAAGATCTTTCTCACCGAGCGTGTTTGGCGTTACTTGCGTCACGATTCATCACGACTTTTCATGACAACATAGACCTGGCTTTTTCCTTTACCAGCGTCATTTTTTCTCCTGTTTTAAACTTTTATGTTGGAGGGTGTTACTTGCTTTTTTACCAAGATACCCAATTCAACTTACGACACTCCTTAACAAACAATGTTTTTTACTTCTTCACTATTACGTCTTGTCTGGGCCATCATCCCTCGCTGTTTCTCACGTCCAGCTGGGGATGATGTGTCAACAAACCACCAATGTCCATTTTCCTACTAAGGTTTATTTAGAACCTGTGGGCTGGTTGGTGGATGGCTGCTACAGCCTGTTCCCACAAAATGTATGTACATAGATTTTCCCTGCTAGGGGTGAAAAGTTCATCACTTGACCCTTTTCCCTTTGCACATACCGTTTCTTCTTACTACGATGTTCAAAAGTTCAGAACTATCTTGTTACTGGCGGAAAGACGGAAAAAAGGAAGGGCTGCGGCGACGTGTGCTATCACAGGCTACGCGGGGTCCAAAGTAGAAATCTGGGATGGGGGCCTTGTGGTACGGCGCACGGCGTAGACAATCGTACAGGACTTGGGTGGGCTGGGATCGGGGGACACGGAACGCGGGGAGCGGATAGAGAAAGAAGCCTCTGGTCGGCGGGGAAATAGAAGGAAAATGGAATGGGAATGGGGAAAAGTTTCGGATTGTCTCTGCGGTTGGCCGCGACACATTTCATGTATCGGTGCGTGTATGGATGGTGGTGAAGAAGGATGAGACTGGTCATCCATTTCGATAGTTGGCGGGAGGGAGCAGTAGTTCGCTATGGACAAAACCATAGCCTCCGGCTTCGAGCAGGGCTGGTGTCGGTCAACCCTACACTTGGCTTCTGCTCACAGCGTCGAGGAGATTGGTGGGTTGAATACCGCAAAATAGTGAGGGGACAAAGATAAATGCACTTCACATACATCCTGCACCTACATGTAGACTGCAATGACATATCCACCTCGTGCCAGCACCACGTCCACGCATCAGCAAGCAAGCCACACCAACTTGTCAAACATCCAGGCTCGCACCACACGCATCAGCCCCGGCATGTCCCTCCGCGTGAGCATCAAGCAAGACATTCTGTCACAAGCCGGATAGTGTTCCCTCTGCTCTGCTTGTCTCTCCCCAGCCCCTCGGTAAGGTCAATCATCCCGCCAGTCCACGTTCTGAAACAACGTGGCGTCGATGGATAAGACATGCTCATGACCAACTAAAACCGCACGGCCGCACCCGGATCAGCGCTGCTCGTTCCCGTCGTGGGTTCGGGGTTGTTTCCCTTCTTTTGTGTTCGTAATATCTCCGTGACTCAGAAACCGTGTGGGGGGTAGGACGATTGGATTGTCTTGCCTTGGTCATGGAGTACTGAGAGACTATGACTGGAGTGGAAGAAGACGCAGCCTACCGACGAGGTAGCTCCGGGGTTCCCAACGATAGGCGAGGAGAGTAAGGTAGATAGCCCAAGATCGGCTACGGGAGCACGGGAGCAGACATGTCAAACATCACATCCAATATCTCCATCAGCCGGCGTGCCTGGCGGGACAATATCCGATCACCAGGGCAGTCCCGATATCCAGACTCCCGGCCACGGTGACGGCGATGTGCACATCCGCTTCCGCGCTGCGCTCGCTCCCGTTGCATGACTGTACCATCAGCCACCCAGCCAGGCCAGCAAGCCGCGTGCACAAGACACAACGTGTAAGGTAATCCAGAGAAGGAAGGGTAGGGCCGTAATCTGTACGGACGGGCCAAGTATGGGGAGACAGGACGGGTAGCTACGTAGATTCCATGTTGACAAACTTGACATGCAGCCTGTTAATGCGGCCGAGCGTGCAGTTGACAAGCCAGACAGACAGACAGCCTTACACGGTAGACTAGTAGATCGACGGAGACGCAGGGCGGATTTTACTTAGAGGCAAGGACGCGGAGGCGGCGGGAAGATGCAGCACCTGGAACGGCGTGCATGCAGGATGCCATCGTGCAGGTTTGTACGATCTGAAAAGTGCTGAGTTGGAAGTAAGGGAGCTGGAGCTGGGGAGGTTGGAGTTCGCACTGTGGTCGTGATACCTCCCTCACTCATGGGTGACGGCACTGGAATCTGTTATGTCCGCAATACGGCCAGGTCAAAATGCACAACACCATTGAATGAATCGGCACGATCACAGACGATGATTGGTTGACTTCAGAGTGTCAACAAAGCCCGACGACGCCGGCCAGAAAACACAAAAATCCGCTAGAGGCATGTCTAGCGCCAACAGGGCATCAAGCCCACACCTGATTGGCTTATTAGTGTAGTGGTTAGCACGTGGGATTTTGACCATACATTTGATCTTCCTGAGTCGCAGGTTCGAGCCCTGCATAAGCCTGACTGCCAATCATACATTTTGCCATTTTTACTCTCATTCTTTTTGACCTTTCATCTGCGTTTTGTGCTCTTAGTTATGCATTTTGTTTTTGTTATTGGGTACATGAATTGACTCCATGACTCTTGTAGTAGGCGCCTTAGCTTGCCGTTTGCAGCATGTCTGAATGTCTCGGCGAGACCGCCATCTCCACTTCGCCTTCGTCGGGCATCCACGCCTCTCGCAAGTTTGCAAGTTTTGCTCTCCACCATGCCCTAAACTAGCCCCTGCTCTCATACCCAACGAGTCAGTCCTTGCACATAAACGCTGTTAGCGAGCATC
Source organism: Coniochaeta sp. 2T2.1 (assembly GCA_009194965.1). Classification (NCBI taxonomy): domain Eukaryota; kingdom Fungi; phylum Ascomycota; class Sordariomycetes; order Coniochaetales; family Coniochaetaceae; genus Coniochaeta; species Coniochaeta sp. 2T2.1. Next base: position 89,821 of record VSMA01000029.1, read on the forward strand.
TCAGACATCCAACAATCGGAACCACATTCGATCTGAATATCACATCGGGTATGGTGTAGCGGTAACATCGATGACTCTCACTCATCAGCCCGGGGTTCGACTCCCCGTATCCGAGAACTTTGAGCCTTCTGGGCTATCCTTTTTTGCCGTTTTGCTTCAGTACTGTGCTCTAGATACATGAAGCTTCACCCTCCTCCAGGTTGTCATGTGAGCAGGGTAGCTGCTTTTGTGAAGTTACTTGATGGTACCTGATGATCCCCTTTTTCTCACAGTTTGTAGAACACTTTGTAAGAGAAAGGAAACCATAAGAAGTCTACTCTCCGCATGCTACTAATGACTTCTACTCCTAGCAAAAAACGCTGCTTAACAATGCTTCTTCCCATCATACAGCCTCATCCCACTCCGGTATCCCACCACCTCAGCCCAGGGCTCAATTCGCCTTAAACTTCCGATTAAACTCCTCCGCAGCGACAGCAACCATCTTATACAAGAACGCCCTTCCACTCTCCTCGCCCACGGGAATAAACGGGCCGTTCGTGCCCCCCCTCAGGGTCAAACTCAACCCCGTCCTCTCCTTCGCAATGGTCTGTATATCCTTGAGAGGAACATCCCACTCCGTCGTCAGCTTCCTGCTCCGTATCAACAAAATGCGCGTGTACGTGACCATGACGACCATGTCCTCCCGCGGCAGCTCGAGGTGCGCAATGTACATCTCGTCGAAGTAGCGGCCGTTGTCGACCTGCTTCAGCCAGAACTGGCCAAGCGCCTCGCGCTGGGAATAGGGGCGCACGATGCCGTCGCCCGCTATGTAGCGGGTTAGGCGGACGCGGTCGAGCTCGGACCCGTCGAAGACGGTGGTTGTGTTGCGGATGCCTTCTGAGACGTTGGAGGCCAGGTCTAGGACGCCGATGGCGGGTTTCGTGGCTAGGCCGAGCATGCCCTTTCCTACGCCCTTAAAGAAGCCGATGGCTCCTTCTTGTTCTGCGCCCTCCAGGGGCTTGCGGGCTAGACCGCCTACGCCGGAGGCGACGGATGTGAAGAGGCTGTTGGCGCCTGCTGTTACGCCGTACAGGGCGTGCTTGGGCCGGTTGCGGGCGCGGGTTATGCGGCGGCGGTCTTGGAACTGCTTGTCGAGGGTAGCTGCGGCGAGACCCTTGGACATGGCACCGGTGAACTTGGAGAAGGAGTCGGAGAAACCGTAGACGGATTTCTTGAATAGCGAGCCTGCGCCGCGGGCGAGGCCGAGACCAAAGTCCTCGGGCCGCTCGGAGATAATGCCCTGGTAGGGCTCGTAGAAGACGTCCGTCAGTCCGGAGGAGATGTTGTTGAACAGCCCGACCGGGTTGCCTAGGAAGTCTGCGCTGCCGAGGATCTTGTGGACTTGGTAGAGGACTTCTTGGCTGTAGTGGTTGGAGATGTTTTGAATCAGGACGGGGGTGGAGACGCGCGCGTTCTCGAGCATCAGGGCGTTGAGGCGGACGGGCGCGTCGTTGACGTTGCCTATCGCCATGGTGATGACGTTGAGAAAGAACATGATCGGGTTGCGGGAGGAGGTCTTGTCTTCCACGTTGACGCGCTCTGTGCGGACGAAGGAGAGGTCGAGCTGCATTGGCTGGATGTTCAGCAGCTCGAAGTAGATGTCTTGTCCCGAGTTCTGCTGCTTTGGCTCCGGGATGTCTAGGCTCTCGTCGCAGAGTGTGCCTTCGTTTTCTGAGCCGTCCCAGGTCGAGCCGGGGACCTTAGAGAACTCGAGTACGGCGTAGACAAAGTCCTCGTCGAGATCAAGCGTCATCTGTTGGAGGAGAACGGTGGCGTACTTGATGTACTGCACGCCGTAGGAGTCGTCCTTGACCCGCGTGACCATGGCGTGTAGTGACGGGTGGGCGTCGATCTCTTGTGCCTTCTTGGGCACCACGCTAGGATACAGGATCATGGGGAAGATGCCGCCGTAGAGTTGGTTGTCAATCTGGATCCACTTCACCGCTAGAGTGACGGTCTGGTACAACGGCGACTCCATGTATTTGAGACCGACATCGCGGAGTGTGATGTAGGCCAGCTCCTTGAGTTGCGAGTTAATGAGCGAGATACCGATACCAGCCAACTTCAGTTGTGCCTGGAACGTGAGGCCTGTGTCCAGCTGCTTCGCCTCGAAGCCACTTTGGCTAGTCGAAGATCCGGTGTTCGACTTCTGTTTGTACAGACTCTTGGACTTGTTGAAGTTCGACAGGATCAGAGTCTGTGTCGGTCCATCGGCCGTAACGTTGATGTCGATGATCTTCGTCTGCCCAGAGGCGGCAACAAACCGCATGGGTACCAGATTGCCAATCTCCGCGAGCTTAACATATCTCTCCTTGCCAAAGGCAGCGATGCAGATCTCGCGGTTCTTCGCTGCTGGGAAGTCCCATGCATATGGCATGATACTTCTGGGAGGTAGACGGTACCGGATGGGTCTCCAGCCAGAACGATCTTCGACACCCTCTTCATCGATGTTGGGATTCGCTTGGAAGAAGGTAAACTCCGTGTCGCTCTCGTTGCGCATCGAGAACGGCCAGTTCTTGGTCTCCATGCTCAGGTGCAGGAAGATAGTCGCATCCTCCATCAGCACCTCGACCCGGATGAGCCTCTGTCGCTGACCTGCTTTGGCGATCTTGATGTGAGTGGTACCGATGTCCGAGATGTTGAACGGCGATGTCCACTGGTTATTGACGCCCGGATAGCACAGGCAGATCTGCTTGACCGGACTGCGCTGGAGGAAGTGCAGCGGCTGAAGAGCGCCGCTCTTGAGCGTCAACAACCGCGACGAGCTGGGCTCCCGGATGTTCACCTCCTCTCCCATCCTGTTCTTGATGACGAACCGAGGCGCGAGCGTGACAACCTTCGTCATCTTGTACTTGCCCTCGCCCTCCTCGACCTTGACACCGAGATGGATCTCAGCGTTGCGACTCGTCGACTGCAGCACCACCTCGGTAGCGCTTCCAACGGCGTCGAAACTCTGCGGTTTGCTCCACTCGGAGTCGCCGATCTTGAGCTGGGAGCGGTTGCTGTGGTCGTCATTTCGGTAAGAGAACATCAGGGGCTTCGCCTTCGGTTGCCCACCGTCACCCACGTCCACGAGAGGCTGCCCAGCCGTTGCCTTGGCTTGCTGCATGAATCCCTTGGAACGGATGGCGAGGTCCAGGCCCGTTTTGTTGAGGAGAATGTAGGGACTGTAGATGGTCACCTTGAACGCGCCACCGCTATCCGGGATCTTGTAGTAATGCATCTTGAGGTTCAAGGTCAGGCCTTCACTATCCTTGCAGACGAGATGGTGCTCTCTGCGGAAGTCCTCCGACTGGCCAGGGTTGATGATAGCAAACTCGCTGGCTTTGAACAGAGTATCCTGCATATCGACACTCAGTAGCAAGAGGTGCGAGAGCTCCACGAGGTGCACAGGGCTGACGCCGCCCTTTCGGAGGAAGTTGGTCCAGTCCTTCTTGGTGTTCTTGTCGTAGATGCCGTACTTGAAGTCATATGGGAGGAGGTTCTCTAGTGTAACCGGTGCCGATAGCTTGAGGCGCATGTATGGGTATTTCCTGTGATTGTTAGCTTCTAGTCCAATTGCGGTAAGCGAGGCAAAACTCACGTAGTCAAAGGATGGCCTCGGTCAACGTTGGCATTCAGCTGGAAATAGAACGGCTCTCCATTCTCGCCCTTGCAAACCATTGTGCGCGTCGGACGCTTAAGCAGATCGCGCCACCAAAGCGTCTCACTGCTCCATCCGTATCCAAACCCGGAGTCTGGTCGCACAAGCAGGCTCTTCAGATACGCAGCACCGACAGGAGCCGGCCTGCTCTCACCAGGAGCAATCTTCTCAATCTTCAGCAGATGGCCCTCCTGCGGGTCGTAGACACCGAGCTCGATGGGTATCTGCGTGGCGTTCTCGACAAGCAGAGGACTCCGCAGCGTGATATACTTGACGTTGTCGTCTCCGAGCTTGACCTCCACGAGCAGCCGGTGCTGCACGTTATCAGCCTTCGGCTTGAGCTCGTAGAGAAACTCGCCTTCGCGGCTGAGACGGATGTTCTTGAGCGTGTCGAACCCGCTGCCCTCGAGCTGGACGCTGACGTTACCAGAGGCCGCGCTCTCGGATAGGAGGTTCTCGCGCATCTTTTCCCAGTTCTCGAAGCTCCATGGTGCCTCCTGGCCGTCCTCTAGTGACAGCTTGTTCTCCTCATCAGCAGAATGCGTCTTGGAGAGCACCACAATGCTGAAGCCGGTGTAGTTCCTGATGCGGTACGGCAGCTCGGCTCCCCGAGGCTTGGTAAGCACATCCTCCTCTTGTGTCAGGAACTCAAAGGATTTGGAGGCTACAGCAATCGAAGCTGTGGTAATTGTGACGTCGAACGTCTTTTTCGACGAGACATCGATGGACATCAAGCCCGTCCACTGGTCCTTGGCGATGCCGAAACCCACTTGCCACGGTTCAAGAAGCGGCTCCCAGGCCGACTTCGCGAAGTTGTAGACGTTGATATATGTGTCGATTGCGGCCTCCGCCTTCAGACTCGTCGACCAGTTCTGCGCAGTGGCGGTGAACTTCTTGACGCTGAGATCCATGATCGGCAGTTCATGGAGGTCTCCGATCAGGATTACGCGGAAACCGTCGATGGTGGCTGTCAGTTCCTCGAGCCTCTGCGGTGGCTTCGTGATATCGTGTGGCTGCTGGGTGTCATTGCGGTGGGCAGTCTTACTGATGCTCTTTGCGCTGCTCTTCGTAAGGGCTCTTGTCCGAGCCGCCAACGTCGAGGGACCTCTGCCGCTTGCAGTGCGCTGCTTCAGCCCTGCCGCTCGCAGTTCCTTGGCTTTCTGGTCTGCTGCGCCGGACATGTGCTCCTTTGGCTCAGGGCTCGACATCTCAGATGCCTTGGTGATGATCTGCATGGCAAGCAGGATATCACGCAAGGAGACGCGGAGAACCAGGGGCTCAATGTCGATGTGGATGCTGGTCAAAGACGGCCGCGAGCTGTCCATGGACATCTGGATGGAGAAGTTGTCGATGATCCTCAACCGCGTGTCATCGAACCGATCCATGCGACACAGGAGCATGCCAACCTCGGATATCTGGAGGGTCAGCGCATGCTGTTGCGACAGCAGGACCTGCTTGACTCCGAGCACAATCGCTTCCGAGCTAGCGCTGAGGGGGTTGGCGATAAGTATGACCTGGGCATCGACAACGTTGACACGGAAGGCGATGTTGAGCTTGGACTCCTCTTCTTCCCTGCCGCTGGTGACTTGCTTGCGGTCGGGCGACTGACTGCCCGCAGATTGTCTGCCAGTATAGGTGACTTGCATGGAATCCGCGTCGCTCTGGTCCTCGAGGCTCTCAAGGATACTCTCATCGTCGGCAGGATTATCTTCGTCCACTTCCAGACCCGTCGTGACGAATCGATGGATGGCGAACAGGTAGCCAAGGGCAAAGATAATCCTCGGACTGTCAACAGCCACAATGGCAATGACGTTGCGCTCCTTGCCACCACTCATTGAAACGCTGGCCATGAACTGCTGGACCTCCTTGTTCCTGCTGGTCATGATGCGCCTGAACTTGTTGGTCTCCTTGGGGCGACTGTCGTAGATGGCGAAAGCCTGAATGACAAACTCGGCCTCGAGACTGCCGTTGGACATCATCCTGCTCTTCAACTGGCTCTGGTCAAGCGAGAAGCGGCTCAGACTGGCATCGTCCATGTTGCCCACCGGGCGGTCGGCAGGAGCATCGATGAGCTCGAGCGCGACTGTCTTGACCTTGAACACGAGGTCGAGCTTCGTCCACGTCTCGCCATGTGACCCAAGCTCCGGCGACAGGTCGACCAGTTGGTTACTCTTAGTACTGACGTCGTCGCTGGAGATGGTCCTGGCGCGTTCAAGGGTCGTGCTATCAACCTCCTGCTCGAGCGCCTCATCAGTCTCCTCTTCTGGCTCTCCTGCAAAGACTGCTGGAACTGCGCGAGAGACCTCCAGGAGGAACTGCATCTGGTATTGGTTGATGCGCAGATTCAGGTCGCTCATTGTGCCCTCGACCTCGAGGTCTGGTCGCTTGACTCCCCGTTTGTGCTCGGCATAGGTGATATTGAAGTCGAGATCGAGATCGTCAATCAGCTCGAGCTCTTCGGACTGTTCACCATGGTAGTGGAACAGGGAAGTAAGCCTAACATTTCGGATGCCTGCCGACAGCTTCATGACGATCTCGGTATTCTCCGAGTCGTCAAGAGGGGCGAACTTGTTCTGGGCATAAATCTCTCCTAAGTAGGCTGTTATGACGTCTCTCTCAACCTGCTCCGCACGTCCCATGACGACAACCCGCGGGAAGACCACAATGGGTGTCTTGACGACGACGTCGAACTTGATCTTGTTGCTACTCTGCTGGAGCTGGTTGGCCTGGTTGGTGACCGCTTGTCTAGCAGCATTGTAGATGGCTTGCATCTTGCCGAACTTGACGAGGAAGTCGACGATCTTGCGGAAGGGCTCTTCCATGAAGTTAATTTTGACGGATCCCGCCCGCAGGTATATCGACGAGTCGTAACCTGGGTACTGTTCCATGCTCGCATCAAATGTCTCGTACCGGAAGTCGGCAAGATCGTCTCCCTCGATGTCAATGAGTTGGCGCAACGCCGATGTCTCCGGCACGCCTTGGTTGACGTCGTCGACGAGTGTAAGATCGCCCAGCTTGGTCGAGACCCGCATGGTCTTACCCAGTATGAAGACTCCGATATCAGCGTGCTTGAAGGACAGGGTTGCAAGCCGGATGCCATCGTTGTTGAGGATGAGCCTGATACTCTTGAGGTCCACCTTGACCTTGATCGCTCCGGTCTCGTTCTGACCCGCCCCTGGCGAAGGAGGCGTCACGTCGATGTCGAGGTCTTCGCCGGTCTCGGTGATGGCTTGTTGCTGGTTATTTGGACTGTCATTGTTCGTGAACGTGATGAGTATGAAGTCCAATAGTGTGAGAAGCGTCTTTCTGGTGACGATGAGGTTGATGGTCGAAATTGCAACGTCAACGTTCATCTCGACACCTTCGTAAACAGACATGTACTCCGGAGACTCCTTCTTGACACGCACGAACTTGACATGAACCAAGTCTCGCTGCGCCTTCTGATCTTCGACATCACCAGAGGACACAATCGACTTGAACTCGGCCGGCGGGTTATCGACGAAGTCATCCACTGTCACAGCACCAAGCGAGACCTCGGCAGCCATATCGTACGGCCGGATGTAGAACTCGAGGTCGAAGTCCTCGGCCGTCAGCTCAACTAGTAGTTGGTCAGGATTCTTGCCTTCCGGATCGCTGCGATACAATGAGCCTTTCAGTTGCTCAACAGCAAACTTGAACTCGAAGCTGCGTTGTTGCATCTTCAGCTTTTCGTTCGCCGAGCCATCTTTGGCGTCTTCGAACTTGTCATTGTCCAGGTCGTCGTCATTGAGGATAATCGCTTGTTGCTCGGTCGTGAAGGGTAAGAGATGTGAGGATTGGCGCCGTTCTGACTTCCTGCGACCAGACGCGCTGCTCAGAAGTCGAGGTCGCTTGGGCCTTAGTTCTGGTGAGGGCGCCGCTTGTGGTTGATCACCGTCGAACTTCGGTATCGCCACATCAATAATGCGCATCAAGGTCTTGTACTTAGCGTCAGATACGGTCGCATGAAGCACCGGCAGGCGACCGGACACCTTCAACTTGGTGAGGTTGGGTGCCTTGGGCAGGATTGACGTCTGCACCACAAAATCGACATTGATTCTCTGCACGATGTGCATCGTGAGTTCTTCGTCCTTCGCATCAAGCTGCAGCTTCGTCTCCTTGATAGACGGTCCGATGAGGAGCTGAGTAGAGGTAAGCTTGACATTGAAGCGGTCGTACATCAGCGACTCTAACTTTTTGAAGTCTTCGTCAGTATACGACTGCCTCTGCTTATCTTGGACCTCCTTCATTGTCCCTTGGTCTACCAGCTCGCTGTTCACGCTGATATGACCGGCATCGAGAATGAGGCAGGGCGAGGTCTTGATCTTGACACTTTGCGGGATGATGATAAGGGGAGCTTGGAGGTCGAGCTTCGCATTGATCGTCTTGTGCTCTTCGAGCGCAAACTCGAGGCCTGCCCTGGTCTGTTCTCGGAGGCCTTCGACTGTGGCGCCGGCCGACTCCATGAGAGCGGTGACGGACTCCATGTGTCGCTCTGGAGGTCTGAAGAAGTCCACGATACCGACAACGAAGTTGGGGTTCCAGACAATCTCAAGAGGCTTCAACTTCGTAGTGAGCGCAACGTCGCCTTGACCATCGAGGGGGTTGTTTTCGAGCTGGAACTGGAAGAAGGGCCCATTTTCCCCCTCACTCTGCTTTTCCAACTCGACTATCGAGAGCCGGTGTTGCTTCTTCGTCTCTGGCGCATCCTTGACTCTCACAATCTCGGGGAAGAGACTGTCGGGCGTGGTGCCGTCGTTGACACGTAGGCCACCCAGACTGATGTCGGCGAGGAAGGAGTCTGGACGCTGCAGACCCTTGGCCTTGAAAACATCAAAGTGCAGACTTAGCAGATCCTTAGTGTTTCCATGTGGATCCTGCTTGAGGGTGAAGCTTCCGGTACTCAGAGATGCGTCGACCTGCATCTTGACCGTCTCTCGGGGTACGTCGACTTCGGCAGCCAGCGCCTGCTTCTCGTCCCACTCGATGGCTTCGTACAGCTCCTTGCGCTGTTCCTCGGTCATCTGGGTGTTTTCCTCGTTCGCATCCTCATGAGCCGGCGCATCATGGGGCTTGGCGCCCCATGCCCAGGCCAGCCATCCTTGCTGCTGCTGCTTCGGTGGTTGAGCTGGTTTGTTTCTGAGAGCCTCCGCGTTCTCCTTCCGCAGCTGGTTCCGAGCGAGAGAGCGCCAGAATCTGAGGTCCTCGTAGTCGAGCTTCCACTCGAGCCTATTGAGGTCGTCATTTTCCTCCGCCGATAGTGTCTGGTTCTGCTTCTTCTTCTTGAACAGCTCGATGTACAGTTTCCGGTCGTCGCGTCGCTCACTGAAGTATTCCCAGGACCATCGCCGGTTGCGCTCGTGGATTTTGCTGAGTACTGCGTTTCCGGCAAACTGGAGCCAGGCGCGGGGATCCTCCTTCGGCCTGACGCCCTTCGGTTGGTATTTCTTGTACTCCTGATGGCGGACGAAGTAGTGAAAGAGGTCGACCATCATGAGGGCATCGCGGTATTGATCGTCGTCTAGCACCAGTCCTATCTCGTCGAAAAGGAGCGTTGCTTTTAGCTTCGGAGCTGTTGAGCTTCCAGTCTTGTCCATCTCGATCTTGGCCTGACCACTGACGGGTTTGAGGATGAACTGGTGATTCTCCGGTATGTCGCCCTCGGCCTTGACGATCATGGACTTGAAGTGTGTTACCATGTCCTCATGTGACATTAGGTCATCGTCGCCCGTCTCGGCCTCGCGTCCCGGACCCATGAGCTTGGTGTCTGTGTTCCAGTACACGGCCAGTGCGCCCAGTGTGGCCAACTTGTGCGTGACCTTGGTCGAGTCCTGGATGAAGGTCGGCTTCCACTCGCCATCGGTGCTGACGGCGCTGAACTCCTCCAGTGTGATGCCGAGAGCGAAGGGGTGGCCTGGGGCGGATATTGAGTCCTCGTAGCGGACATGTATGTTCTTGACTGTGACCTGGAGGTTGTCCACGATCTTGGTCACCAGACTCGCCGTGAAGGTCTGGCTGCGCTTCTGCTCGTCCTGGCTGAGGCCCTCCTGGGACCTCTCCTTGAGCAGCTCGGCGGAGTCGAGCTTCTCCATCTTGATCCGCTGTCTCCTGTGCTCCTCCTCTTCCTCGTTGTACTGCGCCTCCTCCTTGGGCGAGGCGAGGAGGTAGACATCCTCGATGAAGACCTTGACGGGTGCTCCGCGCAGGTTGGACCAGGGGATGGTGAGGGTCAGCTGGCCGAGATGGCCTTCGACGACGTTGATGGGCAGCTTCAGCTGGTCCAGGGCCTCGCGTCGGAGCTCGAGATTGCTGAGCTTAACATCTCCCGACCATATACCGACTTTGAGCTGGGCTGGGTCAAAGTTCTTGACGTACATGCCCAGGAAGCGGTTCAACAGACCTGCGACTAGGCCTTCCAACATGTTGACTGCGGTGTGTTGCCGTAACCCGGGCCGGGAAGTTAGACGACGGTTCGCTCGTTTATCGCGGGTTGTGGCGAAGCAGCATCATCTGCGGTCGTTGCTTCAGATAGGAGATAGGGGTATGGTTATGCTTCGAGGTATGTCGCGTTGTGTATTCGTAGGTAGTCGTAGTTGATGTCGAGTTTGTTGTGTCTTGGATGCTGCGCAAACTGGCGTCATGCACCAAGAGGTTCGTTCGTTTTGCGGGGTCGGCTCTTAGGTGTCAAGGGATGGATAGAGAATCACTGCGCCTCAGGTGTTGATCTGTGCTTGGCGTAGCTGGTAATACCTGGTATTCACTGTTGAAAATGCAATGAGGCTTGCTAACACTGAGAGGACAGATAAGTGGGAAACATTATGGCAGCACAGAAATCCAAGATGTGAAAGTGCCTTCAGTGATGACGATTGTTGTTGGCACTGGACCTTCCTCTTGGCCCAATCTTTTCCTCGGCTGGCGGGCAGGGATGAAGCTAGTTGCACCCCACGGCGTACTTGGGACGCTTCTACCCGTGTAAGTCTCGACTTATCTCGCATTCATGCAGTTACGCCTTTGATTTCAATGTCCTCTCACACAACCACATTCAAGTCAAATCAAGTCATAGCTTACCTGTAGCTTCTTTCCCCTTCAATTTTATTGTTGCTAATGCCGTGGTTGAACAAATAACCCAAGACGATAGCTCTTGGCGTGAGTCTATCACAGCCCCTCACCCCTCCCTGTCATCGCGACCACAAGTGGGGAAACGGGAGCATTACGTCACTTGTTTGGAGGTTGGAGGTCAAGGAAGGCAGGAGCAGGTCAACAAACTTGAAACCAGATGGGCCAATTGATGCAATTTGATGAAGAAAGTTGGAGATAAGCAGTGCCGGGCAGCCGGTACTTGCATTTCAAGATAGCATCTTCGTACAAAATATCTCATCCCGTCTCCGTCTCCGTCTCTCCTGCACCTCCTCTCCTCTGGCCAGCAGTACCTATACGAGCTCATTGGAGCTGATTCCGTTGTGATTCTGGGCTGAACTATACACTTAACTTTGTCTGAACTCGCCTTAGGCATACATTGCCTTACATTATACTTGCAGGTCGTCACAATGCTGCGAGGCACAACTCCTCTCCTGCGTCTGCCGGCCAGGGCACTCCTCAACAAGGGCAAGACACCTTTAAACACAACCTCATCCAAAGCCTCCTTCCACAGACTATCGGCCCCCAATGGTGTCCTCAAACAGCTACGGGCGGCTCTACCACAAGCTACGACCCCGACCATTATCTTGCGAGCACAATATGCCACCACGAAAGGCCCATATCTAAATCCAGACGAGATCAAGAAGGCAGAACAAGAGGCGAGAGATAGGAAGCTAGAAGCTCACCCGGAGAGCGTAACAAGCACATCCACCATGGCGAACACCCAGTTGCCCGATGCCGAACCAACAGAACCAAAAGAGGGCACCAAGGTGACCAAAGAAGACAAAGACGAGGTCTTGGCCGACCTCAAGAAAGACATTGTGAGTGCCCCTCTTATTACCCCTTAACCACACTCTACTCTAACGAAGGCGTCTGCAGAACACCGTACTGGAAACGGTAGCCCTAACCGCCGTGCCCCCCTCCTACTACCGCCTCGGCCTAGCCGGCACGATCCCCTACCTCTTCACCTCCCTCTCGACAGTCTACCTCTCCTGGAACCTCAACACGCCCTGGCCGACCGACAACCAGCTGCTCAACAGCTTCATGGTCTCGAACCAGACGGCGCAAGAGTTCCTCGCCCACCTCGAGCCCATCCAGCTCGGCTACGGTGCGGTGATCATCTCCTTCCTGGGCGCCATCCACTGGGGCCTCGAGCTGGCCGAGAAGACGCCCCTGCAGCCGCGCACCAATTTCCGCTTCGCCATGGGCGTGCTGGCGCCCGCGCTGGCGTGGCCGACGATGCTCCTGCCCATCGAGTGGGCGCTGACGGGGCAGTTCGCGTGCTTTGTGGGGCTGTACTTCGCCGACGCGAGGGCGACGACGCTGGGGTGGGCGCCGCAGTGGTACGGGACTTATCGGTGGGTGTTGACTGCTATTGTGGGAGGTGCTATTGTTGTCAGTTTGATTGGGAGGTTCAAGGTTGGCGACGAGGGCAAGGCGCTCTCGACGCAGGGTCTTAGGGAGACCATGGCCCAGGGCACGGTGGGCGCGGAACCGTATAAGAAATGGGAGAAGAAGGAGGAGGAGGAGAAGAAGAGGATCAAGGCAGAGAAGGAGAAGGAAGAGAAGAAGAAGCAGGAGGAGGAGAAGAAGAAGAAGGAGGCGGAGAAGAAGCTAAAGGAGAAGGAGAAGGGCGAGGGGAAGAATAAGAAGAGTGAGGGGAAGGATAAGGAGAAGGATGGCGATGATGGGGAGGATGGAAAGGAGAAGGAGAAGGAGAAGGAGAAGGAGAAGGAGAAGAAGGATTAAAGGTGTTGTGTTAGGCCTGAACTCCGTGATGCTTATGGTGGCTCTGGGAGTGGCGTGGTGCAGGCCACATATTGACTTTCGTTTTTGCAGCAAGCATTTGATACGTCCGGCGTGCTTTGGGTTGAAGCTTGATGGTTCGGTGTTTCATTTGGTTCTGACGATTCCTTCGAAGGATAGCCGGCGTGGCTGCACAGTCTATACCGCCATGGTATGTTGTTTTTCAGGGGAGTTATACGTGCATTTATGCGCTCAGGGGTTCATGATTTCGAGGGATGGTCGAGCAAAGCAGCCGCTGAATACCTATCAACAATCACGCGTATGAATGGAAGATGCTTGTGTTCTTGACTATTTTCTTACTTCGATATTGACACCCATATACCAGAACAGCCGCGCTACCTTATAGTAAGCGTCCCCATCCCTTCAGGAAGTGAACTGCGATCGTAGCTCCGAGGACGGCGATGCGTGTATCAGCAACCGTCTTACTTCTCTCCCTATTCCCAGCAATGAGTCAGATCTTACACCTTCAACGTCTGTTCCTCCCCGACGAAAACTAGCAGCCATGGCGACCTTCACGCTGACAAAAGAGCACATCACCAAGGCCTTCGGGTATCTCGAAGAGATAGACGACCTGCAGAAACGCAACATCTTCTTCAAGGAGTACATAGTCCCAGATGTGACGTGGGGGGGATAGCCGGGACGGGACACGTGCTTGCTGCAACGAGCTATAATTTGGCTGATTTGCAGGCGAAGACGTTCATCAAACTCCGTATGTCTTCTCCAAGTGAAGCACGAGTTAGCAGCTAGACTTACACCGCGACCAGGCAAAAAGCTCACGACCCCGATCAAATTCACTATCAAATCCATCATCCTCGAGCCAGGGTCCAATACAGCCTGCGTCGAGACCCAGGGCCACGCAACCAGACTCATAGGTCCGCCTCACCTCTCCCCCTTTCACCCTCCGCCCAACCGTCCACACTAACACTCCCAGGCAAACTCTACAACAACGAATACATCTGGTTAACAACCTGGAACTCCGCCGGCAAAATGGTGCACATCCGGTCGTACTTCGATTCCAAGCTAGCGGAGGATACGCTCCGAGACCCTGACGCACAACAGAACCACGAGTCATGAGCTTGTGCACAAAACAGCAAAAAGGGAAGAAATGATCTTGGCAGGGGTCGAACCTGCAACCTCCTGATTCGTAGTCAGACGCTCTGCCATTGAGCCACAAGACCTTTGTGTGCGTATTGAAAGAACAATGGGGATTGTTCGATGGGTTTGGGCGAGGGTATTGGGTGTTATGGTGGTTGGGGTTGAAGATATGGATGGAGACGGAGACGCGGGATTAGACTTTGCCACAACAGCTGCACACAAGCCCATCGTCTGCACTTCGTAAACTTTTGTCCTGGGTTCGTTCAAAGATCTCAAAGACCGCCATCAGCCCTCAAAAAGTCAAAATCCGCCCCCCTCTCAGCCTGGTTGACATGCCGCACATACAACCCCCTATACCCCCTAATCCTTCTCGGCCCAGCCCCATTACGCAACCCCTCCTCCTCCTCCTCCTCCAAAACCTTCTTCCTCTCCTCCACCCTCCTCCCAACTTCCTCCTCACTAATCTCCACACTTAACACCCGTCTCTCAACATCACAAACAACCACATCCCCATCCCTCACCACCCCCAGCACACTCTCCCCCACCGCCGCCTCGGGACTAACATGCAGCACCACCGTCCCGCCCGCGGTACCGCTCATCCTGCCGTCGCTGATGCGTAACATATCTTCTACGCCCTGGGCGGCAAGCTTGCGCGGGATGGGGATGAGGCCTGCCTCCGGCATGCCCGGGTGGCCGATGGGTCCTATGTTTTGCAGCACTAACACGGAATCTTTGGTCACCGGTAATTCAGGGTCGTCTATCCTTCGTGCTAGATCGGCTGCGCCAGCGAACACGACTGCCGGCCCGCGGTGGGAGAGGAGGTGCCGGTATTTACTGGCTGAGGCTTTTATTACTGCTCCTCCTGGTGCTAGGTTTCCTTTCAGCACGCACAGGGAGGAGGACGAGTAGAGAGGCGAGTCAAAAAGGGAGACGACGCTACTGGCCGTGCCGGGGGCGGGGCCGAGTATTGGTGCGGCGTCGATTTCCTCCCCCAGCGTGCGGCCGGAGATCGTCATCGCCCCAAGCTTGAGAAGAGGTCGCAGCTGCCGCAGGAGGGAGGCCATCCCGCCCGAGTTGTGGAAGTCGGTCATGTACCCCTCCCCACTGGGCTTCAGGTCCACGAGCAAGGGTACGTTGCGGCCGACTTCGTCTATTGTGTCGAGGGTTATGGGGTCCCCAGTCAAAGATGGGTGTCGGTTGATGATGGCCATGAGATGGACGACCGCGTTCGTGCTGCCGCCTATGGCTTGCAGGACGGTGATGGCGTTGATGAAGGAGTCGCGGGTTAACAGCGTCTGTGGTTTTAGCCCCGGATTTTTGGTAACTGCAACTGCGTTACTGCCTGTCGCCTCAGCGATCCTCAACCTAGCTGACGACACGGCGGGGGCGGTAGCACCGGCGAAGGGCATGAGTCCCAGCCCGACGAGGATAGCGGCCATTGTCGAGGCGGTGCCCATTACACCGCACGTACCCGCCGTGGGGGCGAGCTCCTCGTTGATGGCGGCTATTTCCTCAATGTCGATCGTGCCGGCGCGGTATTTGGCCCAGTTGCTGCGGCAGTCCGTGCAGGCGCCTATGCGCGTGCCGTTGTGGGAACCCGGCATCATGGGCCCCGTGACGAGGGGGAGGATGGGCTTGTTGGCCGATAGACCGCCCATTAGTTGGGCCGGGACGGTTTTGTCGCACCCTACACGCCGTCAGCTAGCTGTGTGAGGAAGGTAAAGAATGGGAGAAGGGGGAGGGAGGACAAGACACACACCCCCAATCAAAACAACAGCATCAACCGGCTGCGCCAGAATCATCTCCTCGGTATCCATACTCATCAGATTCCTAAGATACATGCTCGTCGGGCTAGAGAAGGACTCGTGCAGGCTGATGGTGGGAAAATCGATCGCCAGCCCGCCGGCGAGGTGCACGCCGCGCTTGACGGCGTCGACGAGCTGGGGGATGTTGGCGTGGCAGGGGTTGAAGCTCGAGTACGTGTTGACGATGCCGATGATGGGGCGGGATAGGGCGTCCTCGCTGTACCCCAGGGCCTTGATGAAGACCTTCCGGAGGAAGAGCGAGAAGTTAGGGTCGCCGTAGATGGCTAGGCCTTGGCGGAGGCCGACGGAGGAGGATGGGGGGTGGGAGAGGTCGTAGTCTGGGTTGGGGTGAGGCTGGTCGCCGGTAGGGTCGTCACTAGGAGTTGCCATTGTGATGGACCCTATAAGTTTAACAGTAGACACTTGTCTTTGCCAACTCGATATCAAAGCCGCCAAGGTGAATCTGTAGTCGTCCGTTCTTGTAAGATGGCGCCGGATCGGATGAGCAGCGGACGCGGAATGCGGGGAAAGGTGCGATCGCCGTGGTGCATGACGCCACTCCGGTCCGGCGTTAAAACCGGAAGAGCTCCGCATCGCAGGTGTCAAATTCCACGGAGTTGCGCCTGATTCACGTTTCAACAAAGGACTGCAGGGGCTTTTGGGGTTATAGAAGATCTGGCTTCCCTGTTTGGGGCAAATACTGCTAAGTCGCTTGAGTAATCCCCTGGAGAAGAATATGAATACATACCAGAGCATCAGACTGATCTCAGAGTCATATGCAGCAATATTGATGTCCCGGGTTCGCTTCCCAGCCAGTGGTGGGAATCAGAGCCAATACTTGCCCCAAATCTCGTACTCCTCCTTCGTCCCCCGGAACTTGAAGTCGACTTCTACAATATCTTGGAACCCCTCCTTGAGCTTCGGCTCCTTGAACCGGGAAGCGAAGGTATTGAAGGCAAGTTTTGGCAGCGGTTGCCTCTCCTCGGGGTTGAGCTGGAGAGGTCAGTGAGATGGCCATACCGGGCACGGCAAGATGGTAGTTGTAGAAGGTACCTCTTTGTTCAGCGACCTGACGGTGTCGTTGTGTTCGCACAGCTGGATGGGCGTGCGGAACCAGACGCATCGGATGGGCAGCTTGAGCTTCTCCGCGAGAGCGACCCATTGCGCACGGGTGTCTGGGTCGGGGTTTGTAGCATCTATTCGGTCAGTACAAGTTGTTGATGATCCTAGGCCGGTTGGACGTACCGATGACAACAGATTCCCCGTCCCTTAAGAGCCCAGTGGCCGCCTTGAAGCACATGTCTTTGCTAGATTTTGGTCAGTATACTATATATGCCATCCATTGTCAAAAGCAACATACCTCTTCAACAAATCCTGATTCACCCTCTCGAACCCCAGCGGCTTAAGGTGCTTCCAGAAGAACGTACTCTTGCCCGCACCAGGCGGCCCGCAAAAGAGCACGAGCTCCTGCTCATTCTTCTTCTCAAACTTGATCTCCTCCTGCTCGCCCGCAAACGGGAAGTTAATCAGATCAAAATCCCTCGCAAAATCCCTCGGATTTTCCCCCAGGAAGAACTCCTCCGGCGTCTTAAACCGTATGCCGATATTCTCCGCCAGATTCCTGTCCGAACAGCTAAAGTCCTTCGGCACCGCCTTGCCGTTTTGTAGGAATGCCTTCCGCCCACCCGCATCGCCGACGAATATGCTGTTCTTCAGGTCGATTGTGGACGGGTCGAGGTTGTAGTCCTTGCACATCTCCCGCCACATGCCGGTGCGGGGCTTGCGGAAGATGTCCCTGCCCGTGGCGCCGTAGAGGGTGAGGGGTATGCCAAGCTGGGTGAGGACGGCGTTGGCTTTTTGCTTGAAGTTTGTTACGCGTTGGGTGGAATGGCTCCTGGGGGCTTTCGAGTTGGGGTCGGGGTGGAGGATGAGGCCGGCTTGGTTGGTGAGGATGATGACTCGGTAGCTGGGGGGAGGGAACGATGTTAGTGGCTTGGAGAGATGTTCGGGAGATACGTTGGTTACGGACCCTTCGTCATTGTAGAGCTCTTTCAGCCTGCCTGGTACGCTCCTGTCCCACCACTTCCAGTCTGTTGCGCTGTCGCTGTGCTTCTTGCCCGAGGCGGATGTGATGAGTGTCGAATCCTGTCTGAATCAGCAAGGTCGTCTCCCTCAGATGTCCAAATTAGCCGTACAAGATCGAATGCGGCGACCTTCCTCCTCTTGTTCGGTGCCTCCTCGTCAACCTTCTCCGGCATATATTTGCCCACCAGCAGAGTAGCGGGAACTCCTTCGGCGGGGCTTCGTTCGCTCCATGTTGTTCGGTCTTTGGGCTTTTGGGAGGTAGGGGTGAAGAAGTTGGCTACTGCTGACTCTGGATTGGGTCAGTATCGGCCAAGGGTGGTGTAGACAGAGGTGTGTTGCGACATACTGGTGATGCCGCTCTGTGCCTTGCGCTTCAGAGGTGGGGGAGATACGGAGCGATCTTTGTCGTCCGCCGGCCGCTTTTTCGTCGCAGGAGACACCATGATTGCTATCGTGTTCAGTATGTCTCGAGAGAGATGGTCACGAACTAAAGGACGGCAACTTTGTGCAAGGAAAGAACAGTTGTTGCGGTGGAGGTGCAGAATCATTGAATGTCTTGGCTGCTTGCAGTGTCCGAGTGACGTGACGAGACGCGCTTGCCAAAAGACCGACAGGAAGTCACGTGATTGGAATTAAGTGAATCTCGTTTTACCCTCCTAAGGAAAGAACAACTATCGACGGCATTTTACCTTTTTCATCTTTATTTATCACCGAAGCAATCCAGGCTGCATCTAAGATCGTTTACCATTCGATGAATCTATGGAGATGGGTCCTCCCGGCTACGGAGCTTGTTTCTTCTGGGTTAGATCTCGTCTCTTATTACCAATGGTGGGATGATACAGGTAAAGCCACCGATGTCAGGTGCTAGCTGCCACATGCGACACGGCGGAAAAGTTGGTTATCATGCACAGCATCTAAACAGCGACCAGTCTAGTTCATGTCGCTCTGGGCAGATATATCCTCTGCTTTCCCCTCATCCTCCTCATCTCTCTCCATTTCTTCGTAACAAAGCTACACCTTATTATCCTTGGACACCTAGAAGACAACAAGTTGTTGCCCCTCCCTTTCACAATGACCTCTCCACCACCAGTGCCGGAAGGCTCCAAAGCCCAAATAGCCCTAACCGGCACCCCGGCAACCTTACTCTTCACTCTCAGGGCGCGTCTGGTAGATCTTCACACGCCGACTCCCATCCTAAACGACAAGTGGGCCGACTACGTAGCCGAACAGATAGACTACGACTTCGACTCCATCAACCTACCAGGCACGAGCAAGGACATCCTCTGCTCCCGCACCGCCCGCTTCGACAAATGGACTCAGGACTTCCTAGTCGCTCACAAAGACGAGCCTGTCACGATCCTCCACCTCGCCTGCGGCCTCGACGCCAGAGCCCACCGAGTAAAATGGGGCCCCAACGTGCGGTGGATAGACCTCGACCTCCCCGACGTAGTCACCCTGCGCCGCAAACTCATCCCCGAGCCGGAGGGGGACTACACCCTCCTCGCCGGCTCTGTTCTCGACCCCGCCATCCTCGCCTCCGTCCCCGCCGACCGGCCCACGGCAGTCGTAGCCGAAGGGCTAATCTTCTACCTCGAAGTGCCCCAGCAGGAAGACCTCATCCGCCAACTCTGCTCTCACCTACCGTCTGGCGAACTGCTATTCGACATCCTCAGCCCGGGGATAGTGACGATGCAGAAGTGGCAGCGGGGACTGGGCTGGTGGCTCAGTTCGGGGGACTGGATGGCTAAGCAAGGAGCGGGGTTCGTGGCCGGGACGGCGGATCCGGAAGGGTTGGAGAGGCTTTATGACGGGTTGAAGTTAAGGGAGAAGGTGGGCTGGACGGGGATCATGGAGAACCCGACGTTGGCGCATAGGTTGCTGCAGGCTGTGCAGTGGTTGCCTTTGCCCGTGTTGGATGGGTTTTGTTTGAGGTATACCTTTTGAACATCTCTGCCGGACTGGATCTTGGGAGTCTGTGGGCGAGCACAACTTTCTCGGAACCCAGCTTATTCGAGCTGTTGTGAACTCGTGCCATTGGAAGGATCAACATTGGAGGATAAAGATATCTCCCCGGACTGAGACTCAAGCGGCCGGTGGGAAAGGTTTTGAGACATGCGGAGACCCCGAACTTCGCCGGTCACCTTGGCTGAGGGGGAGGGCACCAGAACGGGGTTGCACCGAGGGACAAGCCTTGAGGCTCAACGCTCTACGGTTATAGCACGCTTGCGGGCCGACGGGAGGAACGGCCATGACACAGCGAGCATTGGTGCTTGGCTCTTGGTTCGGTTAGGAAATCGGTTAGACCACGAGCTGGAGCTACATCGTGCGATGTGCGATACGTAGTCTGGACTTCGGTGCCCGGCTGGTTGCAGATCAGAAGTCCCGGTCTCGTCAGATCATGTCTCTCCCTTTGACTGGTGTGACCGAGAGATGGAGCTTGTATTATGTATGTAAGGAACGCGTGAGACGTTCGGCCTCTGGGTTCGAGAACGATGTGACATTCATACCAGACATTTGGCGCGCTACCACAGTTTGACGTTGCGAAAAAGACACAGCGGTTCCTGAATGTCACAGCTTATTTTGCGGGCCATGAATGAGGTGTCACGTGGGCACACTATGTACCTCAGTCCGCGATCGCAAGCTCGTGGAGTTCCGAGCTACACCTATCGGTGAAAGGCGAGAGAGTCGCTGAGACATCAGGCCATCGGCATCAGACGAGCAGGCAGGAGGCTGACGGTCGTACGGTGAGGGTTGTACATGCTGAACGGACAACATGCTTCCTTCTCGTGATACTTCGTCCGGTCCTCATCCTTCGAGAAGCACTAGAATTCGACTCTTGTTCCCCGAAGCACATCACGAAAGTTCCATCATCCTTCTATCACTCATCAACTGGCTTACCCGTTCCATATCCGATTCCCATCCCTGTTCCTCAACTACGCCATGGACTTCAGCAACACGAGCAACACGAGGCTCCAAGTCTCGGTCAAGCTTTGGCCGAAACCCGCCCACCGAGCACAGACACTCCTCCGCTTTCAGCAACCCGCGTGGTCAGAAGCTCCTGCCCTTTCGGCCCGTTCGCGACTACCATCAGCCAAGCAGATCGCGGCCTGAAATGACATAAGTGGCGCCATGACGTCATGTCAAGTACCGGAGCTAAGCCGACGGGAGGCGTCTCTAGCGCTTGGCCAAGCAGACCCAAGTCAGCTGCTGGCGGCGGGAGCTTTGACTGCCCGCGGCATTGTTGCTGGAGAAAAGGGAAATGGCGGGGTAGCAATCTGCCTTTGCATGTCAAAGTCAACGACCAACAGCACTTTCTTCAACAAAAGAAACCATCTGATGATGCCAAGACAGCCTGAGCGTGACTTGACTCGTCAGTTTGCGTATTTGCAACGTTAAGGGCACCACTGGCACCATAAGACGAAGAAATGCAACCCTAGCAACCCATCACAATCATTTCCCAAAGCAACATGCTGCAGACACCGTCCGGAGAAGCTTCAAGGGAAGCAAACAGGGCCGATGGATCGACATCAGCAGGATGGCTTCCCCAGACATTTAACTGGCCTGACTGGCTGTTACTGGTCCGGGGATGCCATGGCGCTTTTGTGGAGCTGTGCCGTTCTTCCTTTCTCCAACAAAGTCTCCAGATCTCGCATTCTCCACGATGAAGGCCCCGGATTCCGACAACATGCACAGTTGGTTGTCTGTCAAATCCGCTGTCTCGCAGTCCACTCCATGTGCGTGATCTCTGATGAGATGGCCAGAGATGCAGCAGTTTTCGAGGTTGATTGCCCGGCAAGAACTTGCCGTTGGGACATTTCCGAGGCACAAGTGTTGAAAGTTCATGCTCGTCTCAAGGTGTCTCGATCCTCATCTTACGATGTGTTGTACTGCATGGACACCTCTATCCGTGTCATGGCGGACATGTGATATCTCTGCAGCACCTCCTTCCGAAATCGCAAGCTGTGTTTCGGCTTGAGTGAAGCTGTTGCCCCGGTATCACCTCATTTCCACTCTGCTGGAAGTCGTGTAAGTCCCCTGATGAGCCTTGGCGGACGGTGATGGTGGCTATTCCCGCGGAAGGAAAGAAACAAGGATCTTTTCACGATGTGGAGTGAACATGGAGAGAGAGCAAGGAAGTGGTGAAGTGACAGGCACCGACAAGCTTTCTGTCTGCTCTTTGTCCCCAATCACCTGCATTTTATCCCAATTCCTGGATGATCACCCACACCACAACCCACCGCTCCATCCTTCCTTCATTCGGTCTTTCCTCCTTGTTGGATCTTTCCAAGGTTACGTTGAACGGCCCAGCTTGCTTCTCCGCAAACAACCTGCGGGACCCTTCTTCTCTTATTCGAACCACCTGGTTCATGCTCCCTCCATAAAACCCTCGGTATCCCCTCGCAGACCTCAACCAACAGCCTCGATCTTTCTTTCATTCCCCTAGGAAGTACCTTACCTAGAAAACATACCTAGATGGTCCAGCATCTCAGCCAAGATGTATAGGATCGGCAACATCTACTTTATCGCGGCCATTGCCGTCATCGGTGAGTTTCTCATGAATATATACATATCATCGTCTTGAGAACATTGGCTAACACATCCCTCTTACAGGCGGCGCTCTCTTTGGCTTTGACATCTCGTCCATGTCGGCTGTCATTTCTACCCAACCCTATCTCTGCCAGTTCAACCAGCTCGGTCACAATGCCGAGGGCAAGTGTATGGGCCCCAAGGCCGATGTGCAAGGTGGCATCGTTGCTGCCATGCCCGGCGGCTCATGGCTCGGCGCCATCGTCTCCGGCTTCCTCTCTGATCACTTCGGCCGCAAGACGTCCATCCAGATCGGTGCCATTATCTGGTAAGTGTCTTCACCCTGCCTCATTTTGATTCCCAGCAGCTAACAGAAGCAGGATCATCGGCTCCATCATCGTCTGCGCCTCGGTTAACATCCCCATGCTCGTGGTCGGACGTATAATAAACGGCTTCTCCGTCGGCATCTGCTCCGCCCAGGTCCCCGTCTACATCTCGGAGCTCTCCCCTCCGTCCAAGCGCGGCCGCCTCGTCGGCTTGCAGCAGTGGGCCATCACCTGGGGTATCCTCATCATGTTCTTCATCTGCTACGGCTCCTCCTACATCAACAGCACCGCCGCCTTCCGCCTCCCCTGGGGCCTGCAGATGATCCCCGCCGCCCTGCTCTACCTCGGCCTCATCTTCCTCCCCGAGTCCCCCCGCTGGCTTGCCAAGAAGGACCGTTGGGAGGAGTCCAAGGGCGTCCTCACCCTAGTCCACGGCAAGGGCGACCCCAACTCGCCCTGGGTCAACCGCGAGATGGAGGACATCCGCGACATGGTCGAGTTCGAGCGCCGCAATGCCGATGTGACCTATATGGAGCTGCTCAAGCCCAACATGATCAACCGCACCATGATCGGCGTGTTCACCCAGATCTGGTCGCAGCTGACGGGAATGAACGTCATGATGTACTACATAACCTACGTCTTCACCATGGCCGGGCTCGGTAGCAACGTCCTGCTACCCTCGAGCATCCAGTTCATCATCAACGTCGTCATGACCATCCCCGCCCTCCTCTGGATGGATTCCTGGGGTCGTCGCCCGACGCTCCTCGTGGGCGCCTTCTTCATGTGTCTCTGGCTGTGCATCAACGCCGGCCTCTTCGCCGTGTACTCCCGCCCCGCCTTCCCGGGCGAGTTCACCTCGGCCTCGGAATCAATGTCCGTCACGGGCGCCCCTGCAAAAGCCATCATCGCATCAACCTACCTCTTCGTGGCCTCCTTCGCGCCCACCTGGGGCCCCGTCTCCTGGACCTACCCTCCAGAGCTCTTCCCCCTCCGCCAGCGCGGCAAGGCCGTCGCGCTCTGCACGTCCGCGAACTGGGCCTTCAACTTCGCCCTCGCCTACTTCGTGCCCCCCGCTTTTGTGAACATCACCTGGAAGACATACGTTGTCTTCGCCGTCTTCTGCTTCGCCATGTTCTGGCACGTCTTCTTCCTCTTCCCCGAGACGGCCAACAAGCCCCTGGAGGAGGTCGAGGGTATCTTCGACGACACGAAGCCGGGCGCCATCAAGTACATCGGCCAGCCGGCGTGGAAGACGCGCAACACGCGGAAGGCCGTCCTGCTTGCGGAGAAGAATCAGTTGGACGCGGATGAGAAGCTGGCTTTTGGGCATCGGGAGGATGCGGTTGATGAGAAGAGGGCGACGGACACGAATACCGCTGTTTAAGGGGGGAGGGATGGATATGATACCCGGTTTGCACTTTGAGGGGATGGTGGTGGTTGTTAGTAGTGTTTTGGAGAAAGGATAGGGCTCGAGGATGGGCGCGTTTTATGTGATACATGGCTTTTGGCATGGTATCGTTTGGCATAGGTAGTTGCGCGGTCTCTGCTGCTTATCGAGTATACCCCAATGAAATCTCCGTATCTTGCTGTCCGCTGGTTTGGCAAAGTCAGTCTGAATGGCCATTCGAACGCTGCCCCTTGACACGAAGCTCCATCTCGGATAATCCATCTGCGTTTTCAACAACTCCAACATCGTTCCGCTTGCGACGACGATTCGGTAAGCGTACCGCTCCTGAAGGGGAAAACAGGGCGCTAATACTTCCCGTACCAAGCATAGTGCTCGCGAAGCCGCGGTCCTCGAGGGTGTGTCAGACGCATCCTTTTGTGGTAGCCTTCCTGGCTTCTGATATGCTGTCGGCGTTATAGTGTCTCGATGCAGCTGTTACCTTCGACTCTCGACAGCAGCCCTGACAACCTCTTAAATAAAGACAGAGTTAATCCCCTAGACAAGATGGTGTCCTACAGCCCGCATCACGATGCTGTAACTATTTGGGCCAGATCAAGTCCAACTTCTGATCGAGATGTTATCACACCTCACCACGCCGGTGAAGGCCGTCTACGAGGCCTACCCCTTCCTAACCCAACTGCTCGTGGCTACATCCCTCTGCCTGATCACCACATTCCTCATTCTCCACGAGATCTTCAAACCCGTCGGAAAGAAACGCCTCCAAACAGGTCAACGCCCCCGTCTCCCGCCGGGGCCGCAAGGGACACCAGTATGGGGCAACTACGAGCTCTTCCGCAAAGCCCAGCTGGATCGCGACAATGCGATTGTACTTCCCATCGCCCCCTTTGTTTTATATTGTACTCATATACTGACTGTCATGCAGTTCAAGCGTCTCGCCTCCGAGTACGGTGAAATGACAACCCTGCACATAGGCCAAAAGACCTTCGTCTTCCTCAACACCAACCGCGTCGTTACTGAGCTCATCTCCAAGCGCTCCAGGCTGACCTCCTCGCGCTCCCCCTACCCCATATCCAGCGACCTCGTCTCGCACGGCGCGCGCTCCCTCCTCCAGCCGGAAGAGGAGTGGTGGCCCCGTCGCAAAATCCAAAACAGCCTGCTGGGCAACCTGAAGCAGTATAGTGCCGTGCAGGAGTTAGAGTCCGCTCAGATGCTGGCCGAGTACGTGTTTAAACCGGAGGGGTGGTACAAGCACCATTTCCGGTTTGCGAATAGTGTGATACACCGCATCGCCCTGGGCGAGCGACCGAACAAATCCCGGGAAGAGCTGGAGGAGCTGCAGGCCGTGGTGCACGGGTACATCGGCAGTCTGCACGTGGGGTCGACGTACGTGGACTGGTTCCCGTCCCTCGCTACGCTGTTACCCAAGTCCCTGCACTCCCTCTGGGAGAGGGGCAGGTACAAACACCTAAGGGACTGGAACCACGCCGTCTTCCACGCCTGGTACGACCCCGTCCGCGACAGCGTCCGGACGGGAACAGCTCCCCCCTCGTTTGTGAGGGATACCTTGCTCCACCCGGACGGCAAGTTCTCGGGGACCGACGACGACGCCTGCTATATAGCAATGCAGCTCATCGAGGGCGGGAGCGACACGACGACGAGCGCGCTGCGGAACCTCGTGCGCGCCGCCGTCGAGCAGCCTGCTCCGTTCCGGCGGGCGAGGGAGGAGATTGATCGGGTGTGCGGGACGGGTGAGGAAACAAGGTTGCCCACGCTAGACGACATGGATTCCCTGCGGTACATCTGCGCGCTGGTAAAAGAGGTGTTGAGGTGGAAGCCCATTTTTGTGTCGTTCCCCGAGCACGCGAGTACGGCGGACATCGAGTTCGAGGGATACCTCTTCCCGCAGGGCGTGAGTTTCGTCCCCAACGGCGCGGCCGTTTGTGCCGAGTGCGAGGAGCCGGACGAGTTTAGGCCCGAGCGGTGGTTGGATGGGCACGAGACGGACGTCACGCACGGGCTGTGGCAGTTCGGCGGCGGGAAGCGGATATGTGTCGGTTATAGGCTGGCGCAGAGGAGTTTGTTTTTGGCTGCGGCGAGGTTGGTTTGGGGGGTTGATTTTGAGAGGGTGAGTGCCTCCTATTTTTGTTTGTTGACGTTGTGGTGGCTACGGAGTGAAATCTTCTGTCCTTGTCAGGCAAGCGGTGTGATAGGAGTTACTGACTGTGTTCTGTGACAGAGAGAAGGTGATGAGGCCATGAAGTATGGGCTGAAGCACCATGCTGGTATTGACGAGCCGTTCCCGGTTAAGGCTACGATTAGGGGGGAAGAGTATAGGAAGCTGATTCTTGAGGAGGCGGAGAGGCTGGGCGTGTTGGAGGATGCCAAAGGGTAGTCGACCCAAAACAAGGACCAGCAGTTGGGAGTTTTGCTCGGTTGCCATGTGTCCTTGTAGACACTGGTGATGAAGCCGGAGGAGGTCAGGAGAGAAGTTCAGTGTTAACCTCGACGTAAAGGAAATACGGAACTTGGCTCTCCGGAATGTCGACATTCACGATGTGAACAGATACCAGCTTCCAAGTTGTTGCGCTCTAGTGTTCCAAAGTATCCATGCACCACACCGCGGAGTTGGATAAGCAATGGGATGTCGTTGGAAGAAGCTTGCTTGAGTTACCCCGACTGTGGCTTGCGCTAATGCAGACACTCGGCATTGACAAGGAGGCTTGACGAAGGGCGTCTTGGACCTGCCAGCGACTACACCCAACAAATTCAACTATAAGAACGACAGTTTCAGCCTTGAGATCGATGCCTACGATCAAATAAATTTAAAAAAAACTACACAGGAGCAACATCCAACTATTGTCATCACAGCTCGCTTCGCTTCCACTTTCCACACCTCGCAGCAGTACTACATCGCCCACGCCCGCGTCCAGGAAATATTCGCCAGAACTGTAGGAACCACCAGGTACCGGTACGTCTGAACATAGAGCAAATACCCTCTCCTGTTTGGAGGGTTACGTGCTGTAAGGTTGTTCAAGTGGTTGGGTCTTATTCTTCTAAGAAGAGGGAGCTCCCAGGTGCGAGAGGGCGTCAGGATATAGCCACTGGTGCCCCTGACGCACGGATCGGGTGCCTCAGCCTGAGACACTCTGGGTGGCCGTCCGAAACACCTGGGTTGCCGCCCCTTGTTCCTACCTCCTAGCTAGATATTCCAACACTGGCAGTTTTATCTTTTTGCCGTGAGAACGCCAGAACAGTAGGCCACTGTTGACTACGTACAGAAGGCCCTCCATCTCGATATATTCCACCCGCCGTCACCCGTGCTCTCCGTCAACGCGAAACCCAGCCCTCCAAGCGGATCGTTACCTTGTTTGTATCGATGAACTGCGCCAGGGCGCGGTTGGGGCTTGCCTTCGTGAAGGCGTCTGCCAGGTTGTCGTTTCCGTTGATCCAACGGACCTCGTGAAGTTCGCGGCGCTCGTAGGACTGCCGTAAAGCCATGATATCGATCATCAGCCTTTTCTCCTTTGTGGTCCCGAGCTTCACGAGGCACTCGTACAGCGAGTACGAGTCGGTACAGACGATCGTCTGCGTTGGTGGGAGGTCGAGGCGTTCAGTGATCATGCGAAGCGTGGAGGCGAGGGCGTAAGCCATATCCACGCCGGCGACCATCCCGTAGATCTCGGAGGCAAGCACGCTCCGGGTGACCCTCTTGCTCTTGGTGCTGCTAAAATGGATGATGTTTCCCGTGAGGGTGAACTCGTTGCGGTCGTTGATCGCGGCTTCGTTGCCGAGTATGATGGTAAATCCGAGTTGGGAGGTCAGGTCCCGATTGTTGGCGAAGGAGCCGTCTACAAAGACGAACAGTCGGGCAGTTGACAGGTCTAGCGGCACAAACGTGAGGCCGCGGTCCTGGAATTCCATCTGCCACTGGATTCTGCGGTTCAGGGCCTTGACGTCGTCTGGGGTGGGCTCCTGGTGTTGGGCTGCGCTAGAGAGGTCGAAGCAGGCCTCCGGTTGACAGATTGAGGCGATGTAGGCGCCGCGGGCTCGCTGCTCAACATACTGTTGCTTGGTGTTGAGTGCGTCTGCGTCAACAGGTTGCAATCGTTTCGCTTGCCCTTTTTGCCGGAGAGTAATCGAGCCGCCGTTGAGGGTGACGATCCCTCCGTTGAACGCGAGCGGCTCGTCCTCGCTGAGCAGCTGCTTGGGTTTTGCGGTGAAGGCGGCCCCCCTGAGCTGCTCGTCCTCGCGTTGGGAGAACGTTGTTGTTGACAAGCCGAGTGTATCGTCAGTCTGCATCCCCACGCAGGCGAAGTCCGGGTTCTCAGGCGTTGATATCAGGAGGCAGGGGTCGTAGGTGGAAGTCATCATCTGGAGCTTCTTTAAATGATGGTTGTGATACGTTGCCCACCAGTGGGTGCCCGCCTCCGCCAGGCCGTATAGGGGCTTGATCACTCGCATCACCGTGCCTTGGGGGTGCATGTGCTTGATCTGGGCAGGTAGGTGGGCGAGGATTGTCCTGTTGAGGGCGGTCTCCGATTGTACGTAGGCCTGCGTTATGTCTCGGAGCCAGGCACACATGCCTCGTTGTAGGAGGGAGGGCACGAGGCAGAGGATTAGTCTCTGGCTTGCCCTCTGGATCGTGGGAGACTGCGTGAGAATTGCCTCCTTCCCATCATCTCCATATCCTTGTACAACGAGCCTCGATTTTTCGTAAGGTGTGGACGTAGTCTTGCCCTTGACTTCGTTGACAATCCTTGACTTGAAGATGCGTACGCCGCCAAATTTCTGTCCGTCGAATGGCACAAACTCAAACACGCCTCGGCCGATGAGACTCTCGATCTCTTGTTGGGCGGACTCCTCGAACGGTCCGCCCGGTGTGGTGATCTTGCCCTGGGCGCGGAGGTCGACGGCGAGTGCGGCGTCTGCGGCTTCCTTGGCTGTAAGGAAGGTCTGTGGGACGTCTGTCTCTTGCAGGAAGGCCACTTGCGGGAGTGGGTGCTTTCTCGGGCGGCCACGTGGGCGTCTGGGCACTTCTGGCATACCGGCGCTCGGTGCAGCAGTCGAGACAATTATCGTTGACTCCTCGGGTGGATCGGTATGTGGTGCCGTGGTCGATGCCGGGCCTCGATCTTCAGGGGTTGGCATCTCCGGTGCATCATCTCCGGGATCTTCGTAGTACGGCTTCACCGTGGTGGACCGGAACGTCTGGGGGCCACGGTCCAGCTCCACGGTGCAGTCCTCTCCGTCCGTAGAGAGCAATTTATAAGGTCCCTGCCATCCCAGCTTCTCTCGCCACACACGGACGAGCGAGTGGATGGGCAGGTGTATTATGCGGGAGGTATCTGGGCCATTCCTCGTTGCGAGGCCATCAGAGATTTGTCTGCGTGCGTGGAGACGTCGGAGCTCTTGGGTGGCCTTGTGGACAGCGTGTGCGCGTTGTTGGATGTCGGGGGACGGTGCCGAGTCCTCTGTCATCCGGGGGTAGGCCCCGAAGACGAGGAGGGTTGGCACGATCCCGTCACGGCCGGCGGTATCGTTGGTTGCCTTGACGGCCATCTGGAGGGCCGCATCTGGGCCAAGGGACGGGGCCTCGGCACGGATGATCTGATACGCCCGCCGCAGTGGTGCATGATATCTCTCGACTTTGCCGATGCTGTTGTGTGCCTCGATCGGCACCTCCTTGATCGAGATCCCCATCTCTCTGGCGTGCTGGCGGAACTCAGCGGAACGGAACTGGGTTCCCGCGTCAGTCACGATCCAGTCAGGGGGTCCTTGGTAGACGTCGATCCAACATAGGCGGAGTGTCTCCCAGACTTGCTTCGCGGTGATGTCCTTAAGGAACCGGGCCGCGTTGAAGGCAGTGGCTGTATCGACGACATGGAGGACTGGTTTGTTGCCGTCGAGGTACATGATATCGATGATGAGCTCGTAGTTGAACTCGCAGTCGTCTCGCAGCGTGAACTTGAATCGAGTTGGTCTCTGAGCGTTCATCTGGCACTGGTGGCACACCTTGGTCAAGAACTCGAGGACCTTGATCTCGACTGGGTGGCCAGCCGCGTGGAGGACCTTGTGGAGGCGGGCAACAGATGGGTGACCGAATCGGCGATGTAGTCGCCGTAGCTCAACTTCGGTGAGGTAGTTGCACGCAAGGGTCTTCTCTTTGCTGACCTGGAGCCAGGCGTGGCCCCATTTGCGTGTGATGGGCACTCTCAGCTCCCCACGACAGAGGACATTGTGCAAGTTGTCGAACGTGATACCCAGGCGGTCCATGTCTTGCAAACACAGGAGAAATGGGGTGTTAGATGGCATCACGTGGAACTCGAGGGGTCCCAGGGGTGTGGGCACAGTGGTGGTGCCGAGGGAGATGAGTGCCTCACCACGGCCGAACCTGACGGTGGCGTTGCCCGCAGTCGACTGGTCAAGCCGGACCTCAGGCATCTCTCTCTGGAGGGCCCTGAACTGGGGTTGGCCAGCTGTCGAGAATACTGCGGCACCGGAGTCGGGCATGATCCCCTGAAAAATCGTTGAAGAGTATCGCCCCTCAAGGGTGAAGGTGTCGTTGGCCGCCCCCTGTTTCTGTTGATGACTTGGCCCATAGGGGTCTTCCCGTGTTAGTCCGTGGCGGACAGACACATCTGCGAGGAGGGTTGTGATCTCGTAGGGGTTGACTGGTTCTCCGTCGGCGAGGAAGGTGGTATAGAACCGTTCGTTGTCGTCGTCAGGGTCGTCATCTTGTTCCTGCCCCTGAAAGAATTGGGCCACGCTGTCGTCATCCGGTTCATCCTCCACACCGATGATACCCTCGTGCCAGGCGAGGAACTGGGCGTACGCGCTGGCTGACTTGTCTCGAGTATTGTCATTGTTCTTGAAGCGGTCGTACGCCTTCCGTCTCTCCTCCGAGGTGTGAGTTGTCGACCAGCATCCGGTCTTGCCACAGACATAGCACTTCTTAGAGGTCGATGGCCTGCTGGGTGTAAAGCCGCAGTTTGGGCGGCTGCCGCCGTACTCGCGGTTGCGCCCCCGGTCACGGCCGAAGCGGTTGTCACGACCTCTGCCATTGTACCGTCGATCGGTCCAGTACTGCTCCGGTGGTAGACCCGCAGTTGCGTCTGCTGCGAACTGTTGGGGAGCCACGGATGTGGCAATGGAGATGGCTGACCGGAGCTGGTTGCACACACCTTCGTACGCAAGTGCCGGGTTGTATAGGCAGAAGGTACATTCCGCCACCCCGCGGCATGCGTTAAGGACTTGCAGCCGCAGTGCATCTGGTTCTTGACTGGTCGTTGGGAGTGCTCGCTGAATCTTGGTGAGCTTGTCAAGCAGTATCTCGAGGGCCTCGGTCTTCGTCTTGCCAGGGTTCTGCTCGATAGTCTGGAGCAGTGTGGTTTCCCGCCACTGCGAGAGGTACATCTGCTTGCTCTCCTCACTCTCGAAGTGCGTCTTCATCATCCGGACCATCGTTGGGAGGTCCCGGGGGCTGTTGGTGTCACACAGTCGATCGTAGTAAAATTGTTGAGCTCTACCCCTTAGCATGGTTGGGAAGGCACTCCCCGCTTGCCATTGTCCAATGCCGACTCGGGTGCAGCAATCCCTGAAGATAACCAGTTTTGTGTCGAGGACGTCGTACATTTCGCCTCCGAACTTCATGTCGTCACTGGTGTAGAGCTTGGCAAGGTCTGTGATCTGTTTCGGGCTTGCCAGGGGACCGGCAGTTGGTTCTTGGGGGAGCAGGACCGGCGGCGGCACCTGGGGTAGCGGTGCCGGCGGTACTGCCGTACCCTGCCAGTGTCCCTGGGTCTGTGGGACCTGCTGGCTGTTGTCCGTAGCTCTCGGGACTTGTAGGAAGGCTGTCGTAGTGGCTGGGGTCGGCTGTGATGTTGAAGGTATGGACGTCTGTTGGCTGACTGCTGGGGGTGCTGGTGGCGTGGTGCTGGGGGTGGGTGTGGTTACTGTCTCCTTCCAGGGGGGCAGTGTGCCCTGGATGTCTTGCACGAACTCACGGTCCGCGAGGTTGAGCCGGAGCTCCTTGTTGGTCTTAGAGACGCGGGTGATATCGTCATCGGACCATTCCTTATACTCCTCCCGTCTTGCCGTTCGCCGCAGTTGGCCATAGATGCGGGTGTCTTCCTCCATCAACACGCCGTTGGCCACGAGGAAGTTCCGTAGCCATGTGCCGATGCGGCGTGGTAGGTTTGCCCACTGCTCATCCGTCCACTCCTCGAACTCGTCTTTGAACTCCTGCCACAAGCATGGTCCCGTGGTGCCGCTGTCCCGCCAGCATTCCACCAGGAACCCGATGTGCGCTGTCGTCTGTCCCTCAGATGGCTCTGGGTTGTTGTCGAAGTCGAGGAGCTTGCCCCAGGCCGAGTGGTCGACCTGCCCTTGCAGCTTCGCGGGTATGGGGAGGATGGCCTGGTTGTGGGCGCTTGAGCTGTGTGAAGACTCTGAGCGGGCGGGACGGTCTCCGCCATCCGGGGTCTCCGAGTCCATCGATCCTTCCGCCGCCATCGTCTCGTTCGTTAGCTATGGTACTGGTGAGGCTTATCACGTCTCGCGGTTGAAGGAAGGTCTCGAAGTTGATGAACTTGGGCCCGCGCGGTCGAGGTCGCGCGTTTCGTTCTTGTTGACTTGATGAGGTCGCGCGCCGAGTCGCGTGACGCCACAGAGGTAGGACCTGGAGTTCTGGTCTGTCGCCTTCTGTGGTTTGAAGCTATCACGGATCCTGGTCACTTAATCAGCCCTGGGATCCTGATGGCTTCTGGTTGCGTGATGGACGCCCTGCGAGTATTCCTGTCGCAGGATCGAGGCTGTCACCGTCTCTGGATACTTAATCAGCCTACCAGAGCGTGACGAGTCTCGTTAGCACGGTCTCACGGAGTTCGTCGTCTCGGCTGCCGAGCGCGATCTCCGTGTCGCCGTCTCTTCTGTTGTTCCTTGCTGATCTGCGGATTGGCTGATCTGCCTCTGCAGATACAGTGGTGTTTTCTACCACTGATCAGTGTAGGAACCACCAGGTACCGGTACGTCTGAACATAGAGCAAATACCCTCTCCTGTTTGGAGGGTTACGTGCTGTAAGGTTGTTCAAGTGGTTGGGTCTTATTCTTCTAAGAAGAGGGAGCTCCCAGGTGCGAGAGGGCGTCAGGATATAGCCACTGGTGCCCCTGACGCACGGATCGGGTGCCTCAGCCTGAGACACTCTGGGTGGCCGTCCGAAACACCTGGGTTGCCGCCCCTTGTTCCTACCTCCTAGCTAGATATTCCAACAAGAACAGTCCCCTCCGAAAACCCCAAGATTCATCAGAATGGCCTCATCGACAACCACAAACCCTTCCCAACAAGTCCACGCAACCCCGCAAAACAGCCCAATACCGCCCTCCCCTCACGAACAGCCCAGCCTTCATGCGCATTTTCGCCCGCGACCTCGACCGCTCGCAAGCCTTCTACTCCGCCGTCTTCGGCTGGCGCTTCATGGAGCCCCAGCCCAACTTCCCCCGTATCTTCTTCACCGGCGGGGAAGTCATGGGGGGTCTGCATCTTCATGATCATGCTGGGAGTGACACGGATAGCGGCAGGCAGAGGGTGGTGAACTTCGTGCTTGTGGACGACGTGGACGAGACGTTGGAGAAGGTGAGACGGAATGGGGGGAGGGTGTTGGTTGAGAAGTTCACGGAGGGGGATCACACCGAGCTGGCGGAGTTTGAGTTTGAGGGTGTTGTTATGGGCGTTTTGAGGTGGTTGAAGTACTGAGGCTGGAATCCGTCTATTTTGTCACGTTAAAAGCAGGTCAGGCATCTGTCTATTGCCTGTGGCATGATTTTTGATACAAACTCACGGCTATGGGTGCCTTGTGAGTGTCGTTGTTTCGTTGCCCCTACCTTGTGCTTGGCAATAGCTGCCTCCCTTAATACACCAGAAGCAAGCACTAGGGCTGGCCGGCTAGGTAGATGGATATAGTCAGTGCAATCGTATTGAAAAATGCTGTCTAGAGACTAGGCTATAAGTATGTGTTAAAGTTCCGTGGGCACAGCTATCTTCAACCCAACAAAGGTCCAGACCCAAAAAACCTGACCCATATTCCCAGTGGTCTGAGGATACTTATGCTCGGCCATGTACTCTCGGAGTCTCATGCCAGTGCGAGCCTCAAGGACCCTCGCCGCCCACTCGAACCCGGTCGCCATGGGGGTAAATCAGGCCTGACTGAGGCGTGGGTGAGAAGGTGCCTACACGATCACGTCGTTAGCCATATAGAAAACCGCATATTCAGCCTGGAAACGCCGTCGAAAGTTTAAACGACTGTGCACTTGTGTCGTCTGGGATATACATACCGAAGAGTGATGGGCCTGGTGTTATGAACAAGTCGGACGTCCTGCTGGCTTTCCGAGACACCCGTAAGAATCGGAACGTCCAGTCAGGCGAGTTGAGCTTTAGGATCGGGGTCCAAATCAATGACGCCCTTCTCTACAAATTCATCAGACCCACAGCTGCGACGATGCCCGTCTTGGTGGAAATACAGACTTGACTGGATGTCAGGAATGGGTAGCCTCCGGATATACGCAGATCTGCGTCGGCTACACCGGCTTCCCAGCCAGCAGAGTCTGTGTAGATGGGTCCTGGGGATATGTTCGGATCAGTGTTCAGGCTAGGCGCTTCTAATGGATCTAACCTTGCGACATATTCTTGGGGTATTTGATTCAATTTCTGCATGTTGACGGTCGGGGATGTTGTGTCTTTGTAAAACAGTAGTTGATGTTTACCAGTACGAATATCGGACGTAGAGGACAGAGGGTGTTGATGACCATGCAAAGACTTGGGTTCTCTGACGGAACTGCGATGGAAAGCGATCCTGATGCCTCGAGCGGAGCGAGCACACCATAAGGCCGCTTGTAGAGGAAGATTTCGAAGACAATGCTGCCCTTCCATCTAGAGGAGCTGCTTCGGCTAAGAGGGTAAGCATCGTCAACTTGGATTTGACGGGTGTCTTCCTCGGAATCCTCGCCAACAAGTACCCGACCTTTCTTGACGAGGAGCAGAATGTGGCCGCGGTCAGGGGCTTCCATCGATTCATACAGGAAAGGTTGTACCATCCTCAACTCATCCATGTCTTCTCTCCCGGCGCAAAGATCAGAGCAAACGCTATTCAAATGGACAGGAGGGACATGCTGACAATGAAACGCTTGTTGATAGTGCTATACTACCTTGTCATACTTGGTATCGCTAGAGTAAAGAAATCCAAGCCGCCACACAACAATAAACAGAAGTCAACACCTCCACGTCTAACCATCAACCGCTAAACAGATGCCCGACCACTGCCCGGTCGTGGCCAAGACAACATCATCAGACAACATGAAGATCAAGCTCCTCCTCGAGAAACTTCTTCACAGTGTCAACCAACCTGCCCAAGATCTCGCACTGCGCAGGATCCTCCGTTGCCCGCTTCCTCAGCTCCTCAGCAACCAGCATTGGCAAGACGACAAAGCAGTCCGGCACCCCCGCCACACCACTCAGCTTCCCGTTGAAATCCTCCGCAAACGCCTTATTTACCTTCCTCAACAGCCTGACACTCTCATCCCAAAGCTTGAAGTAATCCAACGACAGGACCCCGCCATCAAGCAGTTTCGTTACCGTGTCGTCGAGTATTTGCAGCAGTTCCAACTAAGCCAACCGAAACGCCAACGCCCTCCCTTTCAACTCACGCTCCATCTCGTCGTCAATCTCCATTGTCTTCAGCACAGACTTGTCACCGTCCGAGCCTTGCCCCGGGCGCGGCCTCATCTCCGGCGCCCGACCGCCGGCGGCAGAACGCTTCCTGGCGGCTTCCACAGCTCGCTTTATGTTGGCGTTCGAAAGGAGCTTATCCTTCTTTAGGAGCCTGCGGAATATTACTTCATCCAGGTAGCCTTGATTACTCAGGTGGCTCTGGGACGGGTTGGCTTGCTTGCGTTCGCCGAACCAGGAATAGCGGTTGAATAAGCTCGTTCGGATACCAATTTCATAGGATCGCTCGCGCCCTGCGATTGCCTTACTGCGGACCGGGAGCTCGGGCGTGACGAAGGTTGCCATCATCTTCTCCCAGTTGCTGAGGATTGTGAAGGGCAACGCGGGTGATTGCAGGAGGCCGATTTTGAAAACGCTGTCGGAGGTATGGGTGTTCATGAATATCTCCATGTCAGGCCAGGATGGGAGACCGATGTCGACTTTGACCGCCGCGGCCTTGGCAGCACAGTAAAGATACGTCGCGGCTTCGATCAGGGGCACGACGCTGGCGAACTGATCGCCTAGGTCGTTGGATACGAGCTTGGCTCCGAAGTCGAGGAGGCCCGCCCAGACTGGGTCTTCCTTTTGGAGAACGAATTCGGGGGCTTGTACGTCGATGTCCAATGCTTTGAAGACAGCATTTTTGCCACCCAGAGTTATGTCCTTTAGTAAGGTTTTCTGGCAGCAGTCCTGCCAGTCATCCAAAAGCCTAAAGAGACTTGCACGACTCCCCTTGGCGTTCTTTTTGTGCTTCTCCATGGTCTGAGTGACCGTGCGACCTGTCGCTTGCATAGTAGTGAATACATTGCCGACTTTATGAC
Source organism: Coniochaeta sp. 2T2.1 (assembly GCA_009194965.1). Taxonomy (NCBI): domain Eukaryota; kingdom Fungi; phylum Ascomycota; class Sordariomycetes; order Coniochaetales; family Coniochaetaceae; genus Coniochaeta; species Coniochaeta sp. 2T2.1. The sequence continues at coordinate 126,289 of VSMA01000029.1, forward strand.
CCAAGGCGACGCGGATGTCGATGTGCAGCTGCATGCAGAAAATGTCGGAGAGTCCTAGGGTTTTGGAATCCAGAACTTCTTCGGCCGAGGAGAGGAGATGCGTCTCACCAGGCAAACGAGGCGACTTATCTTGTGGCCGCTTAATGTTCTTCAGCACACGAGTCGCCGCGGCCTCCAGCATGTACTTGTTGATAAGGCGGTCGGTCAGCTGCTGGCGCTCCGGCCGGGTGACGATACCCCATTCCTCGCTGGGATGTCTCTCCGTCAAAGACCAGGAGATTTCCGTTTCACCTGGGGGAGTAGTGTTATTGAAAAAGGAATGCAGGCCCTGGTACGCCAAGAGCCCGAGCCAGTCTTTTTTTCTTTTCGTCCGCGCGGGTCTTGTCGCTTTGCTGCCCCTCGTTGAGATCCCCTTGGGGGCTGTAGACCTCGATGCGGGGGGAGAGCACATTGGTTATGTGTTCGAATTTCGGTTGGGCGCGACCCTGTTTTTGTAGATCGGTCATAATGAGTTCCTCTATATGCGAAAAAAGCCCGAAGGCGGCATTGGTGGTGACGGCCAGGGCGTTGAGATGAACCGATCCGCCGTTGTAGTAGTCTTGCCACAGCGCGCTAATATACTTCCGTATGTTGTTGAAGTCCTCGAAAAAGCAGTAGATGAACATATAATCGTCAAGGGGATCGTTGTCCGGGTCAAGTTCGTTGTCCGAGTCAGGTTGGTTGTCCGGTTCAGGTTCGTTGTCCGGGCCGAGCTCGTTTTCCTTGTTGATGAAGTGGAAGCCGTCAACCCACTCATTCCTTACGAAAGGACTGGAAGAATCGTCGGCGACTGTACTGGATGATGTCCGGCCGCTGGCCCTCTTTGACGTCTGTTGCTTCCGACGGCAGTTGTCCTTGGGACCGTTATTGTGTACTGTGGAGCCGGCATTGTCGGTGAAGCCCTCTCCTTCAGAAGATGTCTCGCCATCACTGCCCGGATTTCTGTTGGGACTCCCCAGAGGCTCAAACCTGTTCGTGATATGGTTATTCTCAACGGTGCCCTGGGGAGTTTGCCCGTTTCCACGAAAGCGAGACTTCAAGTCCTCTAGCCTGTGGAGCACACCTGCAAAAACATCGATGATCTGCTGATGAGACGCGTTTTGTGCCTTGACGGTTTCGTCGCCGGCATAGAACTTAGAGACCTCCTTCCGGGACTTGAGCACAACTTTCAGGTTAATGATTTGTTCGTCAGGAATGTCTTCTGGACCCGCGTTTTCGACGATAGTGGTGACCATCTTCTCCATCCGGGTGATCCAGGTCTCGTGGATCTTGGCGGGCTCAGAGGCGACGAATGAGGCATTTCTGTCCTCGAGGGGGATGTTTTCTTTCTCTCTGCCCTTTTCCTTCGTTGATGACTTGTCCGATGAGGCTCCGGCTGCTCCGACGACGGTGCCAGATGCGTCAGAGCCGGTTCCGCTCCGCGATGCCAGCCTTTTGGCCGTGTCTTTCAGCCACTGAGTAAATATCCTCTGGGTGCTCTTGTACCGTTCATAGGTTCCGTAAGCAAACACCTGATTTGGTGCCGGCATTGTATCGCTTGTTGGAAAACGCTGTTTCTAAAAAGTCGATTGAGATAGGGCGATCGAAATAACACAGGGATGGGAGAATGTATAAGAGACTGATGATGTGAAAGATATTGTTGATGGACGAGGGCCTTAAGGATGGGGATGAGGTGACTTTGGCTTGACCGTTTGTCAGTGTTGATGTGTCAAGCTTCAAGTTCCAGACCGATGTTGGAGGTTAGATTCCGTCGACGTCATTCAGTTTCGCTCAGCTCCAGGAGAGAGGAAGGGACGTCCATCAAACTTCCATCCTGCCGTAGGTGGTCTCTGCCTTCCGCGGCTTGTGCCTCATACCTTCCATCAACGAGCAGCCTGCCAGTCCATTTGTTGATACCTTAGGCCTTTTGGGAGCCCTCGTTTCTGCATACGCACCTTCGTCTGTGTTCGCAGTCCACTTGGACGACATCAGGCAGAGAAGTCCGCGGCGAGCCTGCCACTCAGCTCAGCATCTCATCTACCTCCAAGAACGGCAGGACAAGGGTATCCTCAGTCCTGTCCTCTAAGCCACTTGCCGTACTCGAAACGGACCTCATTCATACCTTGATATAGGCCATATCCATCGCTCACCGATTCAGCGGATAGACTCACACCATGGAGAGACTGTAAACTTCAACATCCTCACTACGATGCCATCATCAACCCCCCACGAACTCCAGGATGGCGGCCTTGGGGAGCAACATCCATCTCTAGCGGTGAAGCTGAGCGGCTATTTCTTATTCACCGAGAACCCCTGGCCCTCTGACTCGCCTTCCAGCCGCGGTAGGAAGGTGACATCGTCACATCGAACATCGAAGCCATGACCGTGCATCATGGCGCTCGCAAGCCTTTCTCTCTCCAGCATGGTCAACGCCTTGTCGGGCCTCGGGATGGAACAACACCGCCCATAGTCGGCGCGCCGGTGAGGTTACCACCCAGTCGGGCCCCTTCTAACCACTCAAACAAACCCTCCTCGGAAGGTTCTCCGTCTCGCATAACGCTATCCGATGCCCGCCCGCGGGCAGGCGAATCTGAAGGCCGACCATGTGGGAATGGAGATGCGATTGAGGGGGAAAGGGACCGTTGGTTTGCTGAGTGGTTTTGGTTTTCTACAACGGTTGTCATTCTCGAAGACTTCTATTCGTCAGTTGACAACTTGACAGGAGGGATAGGAGCCTGTCAATATGAAGTTCGGATGCGGCGTCGTGCATGGACTGGCTGTCATGTGTGGGGGAGCCATGCGGGAAGTGCACAGTCTTGTCACATATCAGTTGGGCGCGTCAGATGGGCTGGCGGGTATGCGGCCTGATAGCGGGCCTGCCTCTGCCTCTGCTTCTGCCTCGGTGACGCAGGGTGTCAAGTTTAGGTTTCTCGGAAGCTAGAGGTTCCTAGCTGATCTTTGCCTTCCTTGTTGATCGTACCACTTTTGGATCTGGACTCGATGTTTGTTCGTCTGTTTGCTTTGAATCGGGTGGGTGATAATTTGACGGGAACTTCCCTAGCGTGGATGGGAAGCTGGCTGGCCTACTCATCAGTCCCTCGATGGGTGGTAGACGTGAAGAAGACTTGCTGCGCAGTGTTGCCCAACAACCAACAAGCTCTCGAAGATGGTATGAAGCTGCCCACTCCTGAACCCTCCCGTCGGCAGTTGTCTCGCAACCTCAGAACACGAGCCTAAAGTGTTGGAAGTGTTCCTTGTTGGTTTGATACTTCTCTCAAATCTTCCAGAATTACCACTGACACCTTCCAATTCCACGGCAGAGCGGTGACGGCCCCCAATCTCCCCTCCCTATTGTTAGAAACCCGGTCTCCATACAACATCCGAGTTTCTTGCTTTTTCCACGGTCGAGACACAGTTTGTCCCCCTCGTGGTTGGTCGACCAGAACCAACAACAGACGCTAACATCTGGGCGTTACCAGACTGTCGGGTCCTGTTACGTCCTGCTGCAGTCGCGGGCAAGGGCGGGCCAACGATGTTGACGGCTTCGAGCTCCAGGCTTCGGTATTGGGTAACCTGGAACTGAAACGGTAGAGGGCTGGAAAGAGACGCTCCGTTCCGACCGGGAAGAGAGAGAGATGTATCGTCTACTTCCGACGACGATGTGAAGTGGTATTGTGGTATGACGTTCTGACACACGGTCCTGTATTCCTGTTTAATGGCCGACCTGATTACAGTTGCTGCGGTGCTACTCACATCTAAACTTGAGCTGCCCAGAAATAGGGGTGTATGGTTGTCATTGGTTCTCCTTTTCGTTGTACCTCCGCGCGCAACACTCAATGCGATACAGACCGCTCGTTGTCACTGACACTAACCGGTTGACGACAGGTCATGAACACAGATATGACATCTGAATGCGACGGCTTTGCGCTGTAGCAACGTGGGTCAACGGCAGAATGGGAAGTGTTGCGCATCCCACAAGTCATCGCTCACCATGGCTGTGCCGAAGACGACAATGTCGGTGTACTGACTCCGACTCTGACATAAGACACCGTTCACCGGTTACCCATCGAGCAGTGCCCCGGCCGAACGGTCGCATGGACTTTTGCTCATGTGACCGAGGACTATCGCGTCGGGCCAACTGAAACACAACATCATATGCATAGCCGTGGCGACGACGACGACCCTGCAGCCTGAACCCAGCACCACCTCTGCCCGTCTGGCAGATGTTTGCTTATGTCTTGTGCTGCAGACATACATCTTGCCTTACGGACGAGGGAGTGCTTCTGCATCGACGGCTTGGTGCACGAGGCCGTGCCGTACGAGACAAAGAAGGTTGCCCGCCAGGAGAACATGTGGCGCCGATGCAGGCCTTCTTGACGAGGACCACGATACCGTCTTCGTCTACCAAGGGACTTCTGCGCTGAAGCCGGTCTCCTTGATAAAACACGCGATACCGGCTGTCTTGTTTGGCTGTCTTCCTAACCGTGGAGGCGTCAAGGCAGCACAATACCGGATGAAGCTCAACCTTCATCCGCACAGCGCCGAGTAAGGTAACTGTACCACCGTAAGCCCACCCCCGACAAGGCATTAGATGATGGTATCATTTTGTCGTCATTGCCTCGTAGTCTTTGCATCGCCAGGACTATATCGACTTTGTCATCTCCTTCCCGGTCCCAGCCCAGAGCGTGGGAGTCGTATCGGGGGTGGACTGGGGACCGGACATGCGGCTTCCCGGGCTTCCAGCCCAGGACAGTCTACCATTGTCCGACCCGGGTCCGCATGATACGGACGAAACCCCCCTACCGGCGACGCACATGGCAGGTTCGCAGCAGATAATCCAATGACGGGGGTGGAAGGTGATATCCCACGCGCCCAATCCTCCGCCCGGGGTCGGAAGCCCGTCAGCCCCTTCCCCGGAGCCTTGAAGGTCGTCTAGACTGGTCTGTATGACGTCGCCATGGGAAACGTCACAAATGCGATCTGCAATGTCAGTATGTAATAGAGGATCCGGGAAAGGATTGTACGAAATAATCGGCTGCGGTACCCGGAGTGGAAGGTGTCGAGGTGAGGCTTGTACCTACATGTAGGTCAAGGAGGTGAGACGGAGGAGACGCTGTGCTGACGATAGACGGCCACTGACAGCTACTTGTTTGGGGGTCAGAACGAACAGAAGAAGCTGGTAGGAGTCGGTAACGTTGTAGAGCCTTGTAGAAAGATAAGCAGTGACGAGATGATTCCTCGCGATAGTTAGGAGCAAATAGTCCGGTGTTGTTCGTACAAGAGTCGCTTGTTGATGAGGTGAGTGGACACCACTAGGAGAGCTGGCTCGCTCGGTGTGAGACTTCGGTGTGTTAACCAGCTTCGGTATAGATGGCCATTGGTTCGGCACCATGCAGCTTGGTCGGGCCTGCTTGAGATCGCCGATGTCGGGAAAGGTCGGGCAGGTGCTGAACTCTCTCTGGAGCGCATAGCATGTTCAGAGGAGCCCTCTCTGGTAGCAGAGGGCAGGTGTGGTTTACCTGCGGTGTTTGCCGGAGCTTGTTGCAGTTCGTGCCATCGGCTTGTTAGCGAGTATCAGATACCTCTGGTCAACAATCTACCTTAGAGAACAAGCAAAGAGTTGCATTGGGACAATCGACCGCCTTCACTCACCTGTAGGAGCTGCTCCTTCCCAAAAATCCCCAGAAGGAGTCAGTTCTTCCCTTCTTTGGGCGCATCGGCGAGTTATTGGAAGCCGATATTCCCCGGTGTGCCAGGTTCAGCGGCGTGGGCGCGGCCCTAGTTCGACTTCGAACCTCAACCGATATCTCAAACCTCGCCGTCGGCTTGGCTGTCTGGAATGAACCTGACGATGGTTCGACTTTGCCGCCGTAAGCAGAGAGCGAGCATAGCCTGTGCGTCCAAGAGCGGCTATGTTGCAACCTGCGACCCGTCCGCCAAGAAAGCAGTTCGCAAAACGGTCTTGCAGAAGCGCTCGACGCTGACCGGTCTGGATGACAAAGTGGGCCTCTCGGGCTTCGCAAACCAACAAGAGTCCAAGGCGGTTGTTCGGAGCGAGCCACATATGCATTTTGCACGGACTGTTCCGCTAGTAGAAGCTGGAGAGGATGGATGTTTGACACACGCCTTGAAGTGTCACTGATACCTCTCTGTGGAAGAGGCCGGATCGGCGCCATTTAGCCTGATGCCGAAGGTGGTGTGCACAGGCGTCACCGGGGACTTTTCTGATAGACTGACGAGCGACGGTTTTCTCCAACTTCCCCAGAATCCAATGATCCTCAGGAGGGAAAACTAATGCAAGTCGCGTATACTTCACCCCAGATCGTCTAGTACGGGGGTAACATTGAGGATTCATGACGAGATTGAAGCCGGTGAGCGAGGTCATTCATGGTTCAGCAGCCGAGGAACGGATATTGGTCGCAAAATCGAGACGACATCCCGACGCTTTGACTGTGTGCTTTGTTCGGATGGCTGGGCCGAGAGCCCTACACACCGGTGACCGGAGATGCTCGTCAATGCCCTGATGTGACGGTTGAGGGGTTCGATGGACGGGCGGGAGGAATGGTTGATGATGGATCACCGCCTTGAACCGTGGAAGAGACAGCTGTTTGATGGTCAGATGGGACACACGTTGTAGCCAAGCACGGCCAAGCTGTCAGTACAGTTCGTCCATGTGCGGTGGTTTATTATTGTGTGTGGTACAGCGAGTTCCAAACTTCCATATGGATTGAAGAAGTTGGACGGCAATGTCGAGCTGCATGAACTGCTGGAGAGTCTGTAACTCCAGCCATCGGATTGTGGGGTTGCAGTGAGGGGAATATTGTGAACTGTTGGAGGTTGGAGCTGTTTCTGATGTCTTTTTCCGTTAGGGAACCAGCTGGTCTGTTGCGCAGTTGCAAGCCATCACCTGATGCCAATGCAATGTCGATCTGCTCGAATCGAGACGCGAGGAGCAAAAGAATAGCCATCCTGCCGTCTGCCATGAGGTGGCCGCGTCACAGGCGGCCTGCGCGGCCTCGGTATGTCTCTGCCGTGGCGAGTGTGTTGGAACTTCGGATGAACAAGCGGATTTGTTGGAGATTGGAGTTGTATCGCATGTATTCTTCCGCTCAACGGTCTCGCATCTGTCAAGGTTCTCGATATGGAAGGGGAACCAGACTTCAGCCAACCGTGGGAACAAACAAGAACTCGATCTGAGCACTGAGCAGGAGACAATCGTGTCATAAATGACGGGCCCCGCACCGGTGTGAGATCTGCCGCATCTGTCCGTTCCAACAACTCGAAATAGAAGGCTTCGAATGGTTCGAGAATGTTTGGAAGCGGGAAGAGAAGGTGTCAGGGATGTGTAGAAGCTTGGATGGACTGGAACGGCTTTCCGGAGAAGTTGCTCTTTTCAATTTTCCACTCTCCACTCTCCAATGTCCGGCATGTGATTATGCATCGTGTGTTGCACCTTCCAATCCTCCGTGGGTGACGGCCTAGCGGGAGGCTCCTTCCTTCCTTGACACACCAAAAGCTTATCTTATCACTTACATCTTACATAACACTACAGGCGCCTGCTGTCCTTTCCACCGCCTGTATCGTGTGATAACATGCGACTTTCATCTCCGTTGAACGAACACACAAGATGCACGATCCCAGCGCCAGTCACACAATCTCGCGAGTTCTATCCAAATCAATACAAGTTCTCCCTGCCTACCTTACATATGCGTCTGCACGTGTTGGGAGGGTGCTCGTTACCGCTCAAGTAGGTTGAGACCGGTGGTGGTTCTTCTTCAGGTCCCTGCCAGGTTTGGGCGGTGCGGTGCGAGACGGGCCGAGCATCTTGATACACTTGACGACTTACATGTAGCCAAAGTACAAGCCGAAAGAAAAGAAACATCCGACTCTCGTGCTAGATACACCCCAGAGCACACCTTATCCAGTATCAGTGTCTTCCGTATCTCTGTCCTACAGTAACACAAGGGGAAACCGGTGTCTGTCGCCCGTCAAGCCCTGCAACCCAGCCAAACCACGATTCGTCCACGTGTAATTCCGGTGACACCCAAGACATACAACCTTCAACACTTCAACGTCGGGAAACTCTCCGTTGCACAACATCTCATCTCCCTAATATCTCCTTTCCGCAACCCGTAACCGCAACACTCGGGACGGGGCTTCATCGGTTCGGTGCCCAAGGCGTGTCATCGGCGAGACATTCTGTCTGTCTGTGATTAAAGTGTGTCGACGTCGTCAGACTTGCAGCCGGCAATGTACATGTGCAACTGTCACCACACGACAGCAGCAAGGGGAGAATATGCAACACCAGCTTTCCCATATCTTCCAAGACGGGAAATCAAGCAGCTCAGTTTGCCTATCTTGCTTTCGACCGGTAGGCTTAGCTCCGAGGTGGCGGTTGCATCCGACCGGCAGAGAGCAATGTTTTTCTTCTGCCTTTTGCCTTGTGCAACCTAGTCATCGCCGTAACAGTAAGTCGTCAGCTTTCTTGCGCGGTCTGTATCAGTGTAACACAACATCATCCCCCAATCCCTATCTCCCCCAAACATCAACCTCCCACCGAAGCAGTCGTCAAATGACACGCCACGGAAGCCAGCCGCCAATGGCGACCCCACGGTGCCTGAGCACCTATTCTATGCAGCAGGATAAACAACGCATTCGCCGGTCGAAAAATCACGACTTGTCCCCCGGATCGACACCCTCGTTCCCGCCCGAGCTCACAGTTCGGGTCGGATGAGAGGAGAGGCCTTTCGCCTTTTCTTTTCTTTTCTTGTCAGACAGTTCGTAGCAAACTGCGTCGCAACGCTGGGGTGCAACACCGGTCTGGGCCAGCCGTGGTGATTTTTGATATTATTATACCTTCTGGGGGTTTTTTGACACGACCACTTTTTGTGAAACAGGTGCTTGTGTCTGGGGGAACGGCGGCGCAGACATGCGATACAGCGGGAACGGACGACAAGCCGAGAAAGAGGTAATATTCCGGACCCGTCGGTGGGAACGAACCCTTGGAAGTCTAGAAGGTTGATGGATGCGACTCGCCAAGGCCCAAGGCCCAAGGGGGACGAAAGAAGGTTCCCAAGAAATAATAAAAGTGTTCCGAGTACCGAGCGGTTTGACACATTATTAGGTAAAGCGTTGGTTTGGGGATCTTGAGATCTGATATGATTTTGAGTTCAAGACATGCGGGACGTTCTAACGAAAATGGGATACCGACGGTATCACGGGATATCTGAATGGCATCATCGAATAAGAGACATGCTTTTGCAAGTTCTTGAGTAAGGTACCCTTTGCGCTGGAGTGACACAAGCCATCATCGTCACCGCCATGGTAGCTGGTCAGCACAGGCAACTCCAATGACATCACCACGTGTGTCCTCTTCCCATGCCAGGGCCGAGTGCGTCGGCGCTTGTCTTCTTACTGTATCCCACGCAAACATATCTGCTGCAACATCAAGTAAGATATGTGATTGCAATGGCAGGTCACCGCCACGATTTGACAGATCTGATATGTCGGTTTTGTCACCCTCGTGGACGTGGGGGTAAGTAAGCGTAAGCGGCGGCGTCTGCCGCGGATGCGAGATGGGATTTGTCCAAATCGAGTTTTGTTTGATGTCTGTCTGCGTGTCTGTGTCTGTCTGTCTGATGCAAGCCAACCGACCCGCAGGCGTAGCTCGGCGGCTAGTACTAAGTTTCCAGATGTGTCGCAAGCAAACTTTGTTGAACAGCATGCAAGCAAGCCCATCATCATCATGTGGCTTGCTAGTAAGCGAAAAAGAGAAAAAAAGGAAAAACAAATGTTGAACCCCCTGGTCCGACGCCACGGAAATCTACCCACCATAACCACCGAACGCCAAAGATAGAATCCCAAGAAGCCAGAATTGAGAGGAAACAGGAATGCGAAAAACAAAAAGGCTGAAAGACGGGAGAGAAAAATATAACACCATTTCCCCATCCAACACAATTCCGTATTTTCTGTATATCCGCGGCCTAAGTTTGTTGGTATCGCATCGCTTTGCTTGCTGTGTTTGCGCCGGCTTCTCCTCGAATCGAAAATCCAATTGGTATAAAACGCTTAAACGCTTTCCGCTCTCCGCTGTTGCTTTGGTGTAAGTTCTGATAAACGCCGGTTGTTCTCGTGTGCTTCGCTGCCCGCTCGCTTGCCGTGTCGCTTGTTGTTGCTGTGGTGCGCCCGCTCTTCTAGATTCTATAATCGGAAAGCAGGAAGGGAAAAGAAATGGTACAAAAGGTGTCTGGTGCTGGTGTGCTGGTGCCGCATGTTCGGCTTGGTATCAATTGCTCATGGTGTCGTTACGTTGTCGCACATTGTCGGTGGCTGTGATGTGATGCTGTTGAGGTGTTTAGATGGTGTAGGTCGTGTTGTTGGTGCGCTTGATCATGTTCTCCCATGGCGGGTAGGTCTTGGGCTTGCATTCGCCTGCAGAAGTAGCAATTGTCAGTTTATCTCGCTGTTGACGATGCACACGCATGGTGCCGACATGGATGTGACGAGCAGGGTAGTTTGATAAGGATGAGGAGGATCTCGTCCCATGTCCCAACGGCCAACCCCGCAACTTGCAGGGCCAGATAGAGATGGAAACGGGAAATGAGTTCGGTGTTGACATGCACCGAGACAACTTTGTATCTGGGCAGTCTTGGGGAAGTCGAGTGTTGGTGCAGGTTGTGCTGATCACGTACCACAAAGTTCATCTGGCCTGCAGTATAATGTTAGTTGACGTATGTTCTCTTTCTTCCGGGGAAGATCATCGACGGAGAGTATCCTGATCATAATAAGTGATATCAACGTACCTGTATTCGAAGTGGTTGACGTTTGGTTTACACCTCCTCTGTGTTGCTGGGTATTCTCTGCACCATCTTGACGCGATCCAGCGGAAGTGGCCGCACGAGTACTCTCTTTGGGTATAGTCGCACATGGTGTTGGAGGGGTGGGACGTCGAATATCAATAGTTGGTTGGTGACAGCGGATCGGTTCTTCAAAGGTGCAAGTGTCGGTGCAAGAGGTGATGGGGGTTGGCCGGACGGTCCGCGAGACCACTGATATGTTCTGGCGGTGGTAGAGCTCTTGATATGTGTATGCAGGTACAAAGGTAGAGACTGAAGATCTCGCTCCTAGTGCTGACTTGGGACGGAGAGGTATGGAGGAGCTGTCGTTCTTCTACTTATAACAATCTAGGCTGTTCTGCTCGAGGATATAAAGGCGTATAAGACGAACGCCGGCAGATGGCCGAGTAGGTGTGGGCATGACGTTGTATTTAAGCTTGGCCCCGTGAAGATAGGCACTGGCCGAGAGAGACACAACACCCGGAGAGGAATGGTAGAGGGGAGGGTAGCGTAGTGCGCTTGCTTGGGTGTCGGGGCGGTTTCACTCGAAGGCCCTCTTGGGCTTCCAGGCGTGGTACCTTGTCTTGCTCCAGACGGAGCGAGCTAGCTAGACTTGGGCCATCCATGTCGGGATCTGCTTGGCATCATGCAGGCCCCGAGACGTCCTCGACGGGGCCGCGAGACGGTGGTACCAGGCTGGTCCTGGTAGTTCACGTTGGACCGCTAGAGCCACGGTCCCGCAAGCTGTCAGGAGGGTGTACAAATGGAATGCGGTTGTGTGCCGACGACGTGCATGACAATGTATCCCACCGTAGTTGAGACGGCACGGTTTTACCAGACCGGAAATGAAGCAGTACGAAGTACAAGGTCATACAAAAGGGAGAAGAAGCAAGAAGATCGACAAGCCATAAGCCACAGGGCAGTCAAACTGAGACCCAGCAGCAGTCAACTCCAAAGTAACTGGTGACAAGAAGAGGTACGTACTGCGTTTCTGTTGTTAATGACCGCCTTTCCAATGGTCGAATATGGGATTCGCCGTACCGAGAACTACCACAGTAGATTGTTGCGGGACTCACTTGACCCAATGGATGTGCTGGGACCGGGGTCAGCTTCGAGATGGAGAAGCACTAGACTTCGTACACGGACTGGCGGAGCGCGTGCGGGTGCGGAGAGCTGTTAAACTCGACCCTGGAGCGAGCGGCGGAATGAATGACAGCTTGCAAATAGAGAAGCATGAACCAGGTTGCTGGCACCTGGGGTGACGCTGGAAATGAGTTGAACCTCCCAAGGGATGTGAAAAGCAGTTGCTTGCTTGAGATGCACATCGAAAGCCAGAAAGCGTAACGGAATGGTGGGGTAATATTCACTCCACATTACATAATCCTCCGTTTAACAGCTGCTTAAATGGCAGGTGTACGCCAGAGCCGTAAGAAAACGGGAAGGAGCGATGTAGACCTAGTTGGTACCGATACCTTATCAAATGCACTTTACTTTTCCTCCCGTCTCTTCTCAACCTGAATGGAAAGGCGACACTTCCAGGTTTCTCCCTTCGACCTCTAGAAATCAAGAAAGGGATGTCTCAACAAACTATTCACCTTTGCTCTCCCGCCTCCCATGTGAGCAATCCGGATACACCGAGACTCTGGAGAGCAGATCTGACTCGTTCAAGCTCTCAAAGGGGTATCGTTGATGGCAATACGGGCTTCACGACTCGTTCGTCGGAGACGCCATCACACGGTCCTTTTTCGATCCACCAACCAGTTCCCACCTAGGTGAACGGCGAGTCTGCGGGACACTCCGGCGAACATGTGACCGCCACTGACGCCAATTCTGGAGGCTCTTGTTGGTTCCGCTTGAGTTACTGTGGTACGATACACACTAACACAGCAGCGATAGGCTCGCAAGCGCGCGTGAGCACAGCCACCACGTGGACACGGCTGGGATAACCCCAGTGCTCCCCCTTCCCCTTTTCGTCATGCTGAATGATCGATCCTCTTTGCCTTTCGGTCCAGGGGCTCCCGTCTTTTTGTTGCTAGGATGCCCTCGCTCACAGATCCATAATGCTTTGGAAAGACGGGCAGAATCTGGACAAATGTCCGGACCGAACATTGATATGTATTTGCGAATCAACGACTCTCCCTGTCAATCATTCCCCCGCCAAGTTCCATTCTCACCGGTATGTGGGGTCTTCTAGAAGGCTTCTACGGCAACCACAATGTTACACTGGGCAAAATGCATCTCCTTGCCATGTCGACGATCAAGAGTTCGAGGCAGATCTGTCCCGGCGGTATTCCACCTGCAACGCCGGTATTGTGTTGTACCTGTTACGCAATGCCGCGGAGCCGATTGAACCGGACTTGCTTCCTGGTTGCTTCAAAGACACGTGGAAGGATGCGCGATGCGACAATGCCAGACAAGACGCATGTGCTGTGGATTCCAGCTGGTAATTCAACCCGCCCAAACTGCAAAGTATGTTCAAGCATTCATCAAACAGGCCGCCCAATCCGCCTTCGGTATTTCATGGGCTTCAGGCATATTGCGCTTAGGGGTTTCAGATGCTCAAATGCAGCTGCTGAAAGAGGAAATGCCCCCTTGGCATGCTGGATCCTTTTCGGCATTATCCAGCCGTTCACCGAGTTACCTAGGTAATCGAAGATCGGCCCTTTCCGTGTATCAAGCACAGAACCGAGCTGCTATTAACGATGTCACCATACCGACAATCTCCTGAACGGGACTACATACTGCTCACTGCGCCTGTCCTCATCCACCAGTGTTCAGCTCTGGCGAAGGGGGTTAGGGGGTTCTGTTGGGCAGTGGAAGTGCTGGTGGACTTGTCTGGTTCTTGAGATAGCCAGCGAGCTTGCTCTTGGAGCAGGCAACTCGAAGCCGCGGAAGCGCAACCATTATTCCAAGGCGCTTGCTTGATCGGCCTGCCAGAGCGATCCCGACAACTTCGACAAGGATGGAGACCGAGAGACCTCGTCGCATGGTCAACTTCCGAATGTCCGCCCCGCCGCCTAGCTCCCGATCACAAGTGCTGCCGCTAAACCGCGAGAAACAGTTCATTGTCAAGTCCATGAGCCGGCCCTGTCGGGACGAAGGTTTTGAACGCTAGGGAACCCCTAAAAGACACAGGCCTTGCCCCTTACAGGAAGCTTGTTGCGGGTAAACCAGACTCCTGGGTCGCAGTCCGGCCAGTGCCACGGATACCGCTACAAACGGTGAGACACTCTGAAATTGGGCGAGGTGACCTTCCTCTTGCGTTGGTTGTTGGACAATCTCGATCATCAAGCGGCTTGCTGGTCGCTTTCTAATAAGCGTCAGATGCGACTCCGTCATTCTCTGGCAGCTGAGCCTTGGAATGGGCGTGCTTTCGAGGACATTGTCTTCCGTTATCGACTCTTCAAACGGAGCTCATACCGAAAAGATGTGCCGATATCAGTTATCATTCCCGCCGGGTCTCGCTTCGTCATTTCTCAGTTCTCACGCCTTCGACCCTGTCACAGCCCAAAGTGGCCTGAATTCACGGGTCGGTTTCCTCCCCAGATGTCTTGGATTCCGTCGACCAACAAGAATCCTTCGCCCTCAGACCGGTCAAGGAATTCCAATGGGTCGGTCATGTCTGAGATTGGCTTTTGCAGGCTGGCAACATCAATAGCCCGACGATACACAGTAGCTCTGTGCATTGTGGAATCATCATTCCGACGACGCTGTCGCGGAATTAGGACAAGCCACGCCATCGAAAGTTGCAGCGCCACATCGATGGCTCGACCAATTGGAGAGTGGTGATTCGGATCCAGTGCGCTGCGCTGGGACTCCCAGCAGCCTGGAAGACCGGGGTATTTCCCGTCCACACCTCGCCCTCCCTTTTCGGCATCTGACGGTCCTGCGGTCTTCCACCCACCCTTCAGCTTCTGCTCCATGCTTTATCATGCTTGTTATTCCACTTTCGAAGCTGACCGCAGGTGGGCTGGTATGATGGTGGGGTTAATAGCAATACGTATGGCCAGCTGTCTTAACCATGTCATTACGAGCGTCCGCCGATCACGTCCAGACTGGGAGATCGTCAGGAACCTAACCAGCTGTAGTCACGGCATTGCATTTCGGGGTCATTTGCATGTCAGTGCATGTGAACCATTGAACCACCACGACAATGACACAACCAATCTCGGAGTCCTTGTTCACAGCCAGACAGCCCTGTCGTCAGCGTATCCCAGTCTCCAGGAAGTTGTTGTTTTATCCCCCTGACCTGTGCCGATCATCTGCGCGCAAGGGAACTTCGGGGACTACCGCTTGGCTGTCTGTTATCTGGGCTTACGAGGTATGCCTGTCGAAACGATCCCGTCATTCAAACGGTCATTGCTGCTTCGGTGAAGCTCCGGACGTTACGACACCGAACAAGCGGCTTTCAGAGACAGGCCCTCGCATAACGCATAATTGTTTAACCGAGGACTCTACGAGGGACGGTGGCCTCGTGGAACCGTTACCTGAACGCCTTCCACGCCATGACTTTACTGCCCAAAAGCGACCACGCAGTCCAGCCCAGAGATCACAAATCCAAACATCCCGGAACCTCAGCCGCAAGCTTCTTTTCTCTCCCTTCAGCTTCCAAGGGTTACTACACATCGCCATCGACCCAAACGCGCCATGCCAAGCACGCCAAACATGATGCGATTGTGGAGATGTCCCGACATCCCAGTCAAAGTCATGTCTCTGTCTCTCGCAACATCACTGGCAGTCGAGAGGGCGCAAAGGCACGCCTCTCGCGGGGACCGTCTTCCGGTCGGCTAGGGCGGCGCCAGAGCTATTCCCCTCCGGGAAACAGCCCGTCTCTTTGCGTGCCCAGCATACGGACGGGCCAATTGTTTGCACAATGCATCAATCATCCTTCCAGCGATGTCCGTCCGGGAGTCGCAAGGAATTGCGATTTGCGAGATCCCTGGGGACGCAGCCTGGAAGGACTTTATGAAATCCGTCCGTATTGGGCAAAGTCGGTGACTTCTGGTTATCAACATCGAACCACCCGGCCGAATCCAAACGGCCGTGCGACGGGCGCTGCTACAGCAGGTGTACGGCCTGAACTCTCTTTATCGAGTTAATCCCAGCATGTCGAATCCCCGGAAAGGAATCCCGCATTGAGGAAGGTCACATTCTCCAACGGCGATACTCGGACACGTAGACTTCTACACAGCGTCCAGCGAGTTCCGGGTATGATGACCAGCGCGATATGCAGCCTGGGCCAATCCTCCGCACCACAGCTGCATGAATCAGATGCACCGTGGGCCCCCAAAGAAGCATCGCGGCGACTCCTCCCTTGTCTGTCGGTATTTTCTGCCACTGGTGGACGGTGGAGGAGAAGGAGATGTTCCGCTGGTTCACTCGAAAGCGAGCCTTCCCTCATCAGTAAGCCGCCAGCTCGTCAGGTGTATGTCAGGCTTCAGGGGTCTGCTGCAGCTGACACCGCGCTGGATGCGGGGATGTCTCCGGCATTTGTCTCGGCGGGTAATCAAGATCCGACGACGAGTCAAGGTGAAGCAGGATGGTGAAAGGTGCATGGTGCCAAGGATCGTGGCTTGATCATTTGGAAGCCTTGCCTGGTCGAATACATTTCCCGGAACGCTCAGAGCTGCTAGGTGAGGAGGGTTATGCTGCCAAGGATCGTGGCTTGATCATCTGGAAGCCTTGCCTGGTCGAATACATTTCCCGGAACGCTCAGAGCTGCTCACATTCGAGGCAGCCTTTCTCCAGTAGGAACTACTAGTGTCCGATTGCCTTGTCCTGCAATCTTCACCTTTGCACCGAACACGGAACACTTAGGCGAAGGTAAGCAGCCACGTTTCAACGTGCGGTCAAGTTCCGCTCGCCATCCTCTGCCGGCAGCTTGGCATCTGCAATGGCGGACGCCACCTGAGGGCTGAGGCGCATGGTCTTGGCTTCAGCTTCAGGGGGCTTGACGGAACTTGGACGACTCCAGGCAAGCATCAAGCGTACGGTGAAGAACTCTATCGCGAAATGGAACGCCGAATCAGGTATGCTAACTACCCACTAGGTCTACCGCTCCAAACTCGCCTCAAATCCCTCACTATACTCATAGTCAGTATACCCCTTCGCACCGCCCTGGTAGAACGTCGGCCTACTCCACTGCGTCAACTCCTTGCCCTCCCGGATCCGGTACGGCAGATCCGGGTTCGCCAAAAACCTCCGTCCAAAGACGACAACAATATCCCGGTCCGGTCTCTCCTCGTCCACCAGCTTCCTCGCCGTCTCGGACGTGTGCCCGCCTGCGACCAGCACGGTGCCCTTCCACGCCTCATACGCGAAATCCAGCGTCTGCTTCGTCTCGATGTCGAAGATGCCCGACACCCTCGGCTCGATCAGGTGCAGGTAAGCTAGGTCGTGCTTCCCGAGCTTGCGGATGGCGTCCCCCATCTGCACCTCCACGTCCTTCATCCCCATCCCACCAAAGGTGCTGAACGGGCTGAACCGCACCGCCGTCCTCTCCGCGCCCACCGCCTCGACCACGGCGTCGACCACGTCGATGACGAACCGCGACCGGTTCTCCACGCTGCCGCCGTACTCGTCCGTCCGCTGGTTCACCGTGTCCTGCAGGAACTGGTCGACGAGGTACCCGTTCGCGCCGTGCACCTCGACGCCGTCAAACCCGGCCTCCATCGCGTTCCTCGCCGCCGCTGCGTAGTCCGCCACGGTCTGCCTGATCTCCTCCCTCGTCATCGCCTCGGGGATCACCACGGCGCCGGCAGTCCCGCCGCCCCAGTCACCCTTCTCCCCGCTGTCGGCCACGGCGCTGCTCGTCTTGGGCACGAACCCCTCCCGCGCCGCGACGTCTGGGTTGGCGGCCCGCCCGAGGGCCCAGAGCTGGGAGAAGATGAAGCTCCCCCTCGCGTGCACGGCGTCGACGATCTTCTTCCACGCCTCGATCTGCTCGCGGTTGTAGATGCCGGGGGCGTTGGCGAGCCCGCCTTGGAGCGGCGACGGGTAGGTCCCCTCGCTGATGATGAGGGTGCCCCGGTTGGCGGCGCGCTGGGAGTAGTACTTGACCATCATCTCCGTGGGCACGTGGGCGTCTGAGGCGCGGTAGCGGGTTAGGGGCGCCATGGCTATGCGGTGGGTTACGGTTACGTTGCCGATCTTGAGGGGTTGGAAGAGCCGGCTTTGGCTTGAGGGGGTGGGTGTTATTGAGCCCATTGTGGTGGACTTGGCGGTTGTTAGGTTAACGAAGTGTTGTTGCTCTTGTCTGTTGCACGAGTTGTGAGACGCTGGGTCTGCTTCCTCTGGGTAGCCTGTGTGTCGAGGCTTGTTGGTCAGGGTGGGTATGAGGTAAGTTGATGTTTCACTGCACTCTGTATATGATGTCTTGAGGACTGTTGAAGCCATATGCTCTGGATGATGTCCAATCCAACATCTCCACGGGGTCCTCCCATCTTTCTTATAGATAACCGGACGTCTCCAGTCCTTCTCATGATAGATTCCATTGTTTCAACTGAACCAGGATGGTCGCTTAGAAAGGGTGCAGTTGCTTGTGTAAGTGAAAGTCGGCCGTGTCGAAGAAAACTCCAAAACGAGAATAAAGTGCGGCTACGTAGCCGCCTTTGATTACATGGCTTGTCGAGCTTTAACCCCGACGAGCTCCGGCAAGCACCTGATGCTTACTGATCCCGGCATAAACGCCTACCCAATCGGTCCCGAGCCTTCGTCGGCGTGGTTCGGGGGCTTCAAGATATTCCATTCCTGAGATAAAGAAGCGGTCTGCTTGACATTCTGTATCCTTCTTGATCATTGGTTGTATGATCGATGTCACTCGCGGGAAGACGGGATTGATGTGGAAAACTTCTACCCTCGAATGGTATCACCGACAGTATATCGGCATGCTCGCGAGAGCCTCAGTCAGCCATTTTGCCTCGTGCCCGTAGGGTGTTACTGTAGTGTTAGCCTTTGATTCCTCATGCCCATTTCTTGAACATGCTGAAATCTGTCTCTTCAGGCTGTCACACCGCATCGCTTGGCATGACATTCCTCTCTTACTCCTTGTTAGCCCAGTGCTTCCGAGCAGTGACATCAAACTCCTCCCCCTTCCTCCCCAGAATCCTCTCCAGATCATCCGTCACCACCGCCGTCTCCCCCCGCCTAACCGCCTTCCAAGCAGTAGCCCACGTCCTCGCCTTCTCCCCATCCTCGCCAAACATGGCCTGCACCTGCGGCAGCTTGACGTACTCGTCCACACTAACCTCCCTGATCTTCAACCCCGGCTTGCCCGCAATCTCCCCCAGCACTTGAACCGTCTCGGCTAGACTCCAGACTCTACTCCCCGTCAAAAGAACCTTCTTGTTCACGAACTCAAACTTGGACTTGTCGTTCACGTAGGCGGCGATTAACTTGGCCGACGCCTCGCCCAGCTCGTCCCTTTTCACCCACGCTATGCCCGGGCCGGACCCGTCGTGCGGGATAAGGATCTCGTCTGCTGCTGGCTTCTCGCGAGGGTTGAAGAAGGCCGTGTAGATTGGCGTGGACTCGGAGTAAAGCCCCTCGCGGATGGAGGTGTAGGTGAACGACCGGTCTTCCCAGGCGAGCTTGGCGAGGTAGCGCTCCGTGTCGAGGTGGGCTTGCATTACTACCGCTAGCGACCTGTCTTCTAGCCCTGTGCCGAAGCCAAGCGAGGAGTAGAAGATGTGCTTCACACCTGCGCGACGGGCGGCGTCTATGGCTGGGAGTTGGACCTGGTGCGTGCTGTTAGTCCTTACTGTATTGATCCGCCAAAGGGTCAGGGCATGGAAGACTTTTACCTTGACGCGATACTCGTGCACGTGGCTGGGGTAGGAGATGAGGAAGAACACGTCGATGCCGGCGAAGGCTGCTTCCAACTCGGCGGGACTACTCTCGTAGGAGGCTTTGCGGACCTGGATGCCGGCCTGGGTAAGATGGCTCGGTGTCTTCTCTGGATACCGGTTGACCAGGATGATGTCCTTGCCTGGCAACAGTTTGGAAAGGTGGGTGCTGGTGCTGCCGCCCAGTCCGCCTGATGCTGGGAAGATGCCGACTGTCATTGTGGATGAATGACTGTTGTAAAACTGATCTGGAATTCTCAACTCTGGCGGTAGGTACGTAGGATCAATTCCGAACCTTGTTGTCAACTGTTGTTGGTTGTCTGTCGATGTTAAAGATTTCGAATCAATGACGTTATCTCGAAAGCCCCATTGCCCAATTACTAAGAAGAGCCCTCTTCACGGCAACAGGAGCCGAGAGGAACAAGATCGCCGGGATACAACTGGATACTCGTTCTATCAGTTGTAGTTCACAATACTTCGTACGGGCTTGCCCAATTCTTACGAATGGCCGAGTCTGGTTATTCCCTACCGCAGCGGGCGTCATGTTCAGCTGTCCTGCACGTCCGTATCCTCCAACAGCAATGTCTATAGGGTAGCATCCAACCCTGTCACAACAACGAGGGGTTGTGATATTTCCTGGGGTTTCTAAACAACAAACTCATTGAACATCCTGCCGTCTTCCTTGAACCTCAGTCCATCCACTAGACTAGAACAGAACACCAAACTCCAAAGGCCAGGTCATCACAATGCCCCCCAAATCCATCCTCATAACCGGCTGCAGCGAAGGCGGCATCGGCGACGCCCTCGCCCGCGAGTTCCGCGCCCGCGGCCTCACGGTCTTCGCGACGGCGCGCAACGTGTCCAAGATGAAGGCGCTCGAACCCCTGGGCATCCACACCCTCGAGCTAGACGTGACCTCCGAGCCCTCCATCGCCGCCGCCGTGGGAAAAGTCCGCGCCATCACAGGAGGGCAGCTCGACATTCTCTTCAACAACGCCGGCGTCCAACACGTGCAGCCCTTCCTTGACACTAGTATGGACGATATGCGGGAGAGTCTTTAACACCAACATCATGGGCGTGTTGGCTGTGACGCAGGCTTTTGTGTCGCTGCTCATACCGACCAAGGGGCTTGTGGCGACCATCGGCTCCGTCAATACGGTCTTTAACCCGCCGTATCAAGTCGCTTACAACGCGAGCAAGGCGGCTGTCACTGCCATCGGCCACACCCTGCGTATTGAGCTTGCGCCACTTGGTGTGCTGGTTGTGACTGTCATTACCGGCAGCGTGCGCTCGAAGCTGTTCGATAACGCGGACGAGGCGTGCAAGGTGCCGCCAAACAGTCTGTACTGCCCGCTCAAGGAGCGGATCGAGAAGAGGGACTTCCTGGATAATGCCAGATGGACGGACGCGGAGGAGTATGCGAAGCAGGTGGTCAGTGATTTGTTGAAGGAGCACCCTAGTCCCGTTCTGTGGAGGGCTTCGTTTGCCTTTATGGAGAGGATGTTGAACATATTCGCCTGGCCGGGGATGATGGTAAGTCTGAGATAATCTCAAGCTGGTAGATATATTTGTTAGCTGACGAGACATACAGGACAAGGCGATGCTCAAGCACGCCGGACTAGCGACTCTCACACCCCCAACCAAGACAGACTCATGATATCCTCACCATTTCAACCCTTAAATACCTAGAATCCAGTTTCCTTTCAACTCTAGATCCTCAAATGCCCACTCGTCCACAACTCCCTCACCCACCCAACCAACCCCGGCCCAAACCTCCAAGCCCCCCAAACCCCCATCCCCAGCGCAGCCCAAGCCAACAGCCCCCTAACAACAAGCACCTTCTTAATAAACTCCACATCCTTCGCCTCGTTCAACCTGGGGAACTCCCCCTCCGGCACCCCCTTCCCCAAAAACCGGCACAGCGGCACCCACCCGTCTTCGGCCTTGAACTCGAGCACCTCCCTCCCCCTCTTCCTGGCCTCGTGTCTCACATACTCGTAATACCTCGAATACATCTCGGCAGAGAGTATATCCGCCTCCCCTCCCCACTTCTCCTTCACCCACCTCGTCGCCTCCGTGTTGAGCGCGAGCCAAAGCCTATCCGTCGTCATCAGCAGTCCCATAAACTTGAACCGCCACCCGAAGACAAAACCAAAACTGTCCCGCACGCTGCGCTCCCACGTCCCCGGGTCCGGGCGCGAGTTGAGCACGATCTTGGCGTCGGGAAACATGTCCATCAGGTCCTCGATGAAGAAGACGACGGGGAAATCGGTCACGCCCGCATACCCGGCGTGCAGCTCGCGCACCATCTTTTGTCGTCTGGCGGTGTCCTTTTCGCGCATGGCGGCGAGGAGGAGCCGGGATATTTTGGGGTGGGGGATGATGTGCGCCATGTGTAGGCACGGGGTGTAGCCTAGCTGCTCGAAGGCCGCTTGCAGGGAGGAGGTGGCTGTGCGCGGCAGGCCGGCGCCGATGACGCGGAGGGTTGGGGCGGAGGGGGAGGAGGATTTGGAGGGGAGGGGGCGGGAGTCGGTTATGAATCGGGGCATTGTGGCGGGTTGTTTCCTTTTGCTGATCGCGGTGGTGTAGGTGTTGGTGTAGGTAGTGGTGTTGTTTTGGTCTCTGCTGCTGGCGGGGGTGATGATGGTGGTGGTCGTGGTGGCACTCGCTTTCTCTTGGGTTTACCCTGAAGAGACAGAATAACCAGAACGTTGACAATGACATCCATCGTGCTTATATGTTTTGTGTTACCGGCGGTGATAGATGACCTTTTAGTATGGCTGCTGTGCCGCTCGACTGGGAAACTTCCCGTCGGCGTTCGAATTACCCAGGTTGAGAACAGCGTATCGCCGTATCTGTGTATACTTGATTCCTTCGAGAGTCGAGCACTTGCGACAGGATTCATTCCAACAATATAACGTTTGGCCATGCTGACGCCTCGGCACCGAAGCGTCGCAATAGGATTTTATTAATCGAGCATATTTCCGGTCTTGATTGGTATTGAGGCTGACACGAGGAACGAGAACCCAGCAAATAGTCAGATTTTAGCCCCCAACAACAAGGATGATGCACTGTACTTTGGTAGTGTTCGGTTGTACGAAGGCTGGCAACGGGGTTACGGCACAGCGCCTGTTTTCGGCAGCTGTTCTTCGACGCTGTATTTTGAGGATTTGATATAAAATCAATGGAATAGTATAAATCGCTATTTGTCACGTCTAACGTATAATGAATAATAGTATAGCTTAGTGTGATACTTAAGAAATTTTATTCTTTGTGATTGAAGCTGGTTTGAGCGAGTAATGAATCTTCGTATACAATAGGCCGCTATAGTTATAGGTTATTTACAGTGGTACAACCTTAGCCTTGGATATTATCCTTATTAATGCGTACTGTGAGCTAACCTCGGCCAAGATCTGACCAGGGTAATCACTTTTGGCGCCAGCCTTCGTAAACGACGTCGAATTCTCAAATCACAACGGGAATACGGCGGAAGGAAGATGCATGCCATTCAGCCCTACGACCTTCAACGGCGGAATGGCGGAGAATTCTCCGCTAGGAACCGGACAACTACCGACCAAGACAATGGGTATCCTCCATCGTGATACTTGCAGAACTAACAGGAAGCCCTAGACAATTTGAAATGAGAATTAAACAAACGGACATAAACATGACACCCAACACCGCGACGCTCGTCTCCCTTTGACTGTCGAACACTCCCCTCTCCATCCTGTCTCAGTGACTCCTCCACAATCTCAGACTCCGGACCTCAACCTCTATCTCATATTTCATTCTCACACCCTACGCCCTCGTCCTCCTCTTCGGCGCCGGCGTCCCGTTAACCCCCATCCCCAGACTCGCAATCTTGGTCCTCCTCGTCGCCATCTTCACCACGCTCCCAGGCGGCGCAGCCACACCCGTCCCACCCGTCCCGGCCGCCGCCGTAGTCTTACCAGCCGTTGTAGGCGCAGTGATGGCAGGCGTGGTAAGAAGACCAGCAGCAAAAGCAGCGCCAGACTCGCCACCGGCCAATATCTTCTTGCTCACCGGCGTCGGCACCTGCAGTCTCGACTGCCGCGTGCGGCGCGTGGGGACAGATTTCTTCGGCTCTGGGTCCCTTTCTTTCACGGGATCTTTCTCATCCGTCACAGCTGCAGCAGGGTCCTGCTTCTCCTCCGCAACAGTAGCAGAAGCCACAGGAGGAGGGGGGGAGTTCTCATCCCCAGTCCCAGTGGCGGGGAAATACCCATCCCCATCCTCGCTGGGCTGCTGGGGGACCGGCACGGCAACCCCCGCCTTCCTAGCGCCCTTCCGCACGGGCACGAGAGGCAGCGCCACCACCGGCCTGCTAGGGGAAATAGGCGTCTCGACAAGGTCGGTGTTATACCGCACCAACTCGCTCGCCCACCTCACACCTTTTCCACCCTTGCGACTCTTCCGCCCGTCTTTCTTCTCATCTGATGTTGTTGTCTCCTCCTCGGCAGCAGCAGCGGACCCCTCACGTCCTTCTTTAGCTTCGAACACGCCCTTCAGCTCCCTGAGCTTGAAGCGCAGCGGATCCTCCGCCTGCCGGGAGAGGATGACCTTGGGTGGCACGGCGCCGGCCTTGTTCTTGCGCGTGTTGACGCGCGTGACGGCGGCGAGGTCCTTCTCCTGCGCCGTCGTGCGCGCCGTGCGCGACACGACGATGGGCGTGGGCATGTCCTTGTCGCCCGACGTGTCGGTCGGGTTCATTATCATTCCCGACGAGCCGGGCAGGCGCACGGGGATGAGGGAGAGAGCGATGCTGTTGGCGGACGGGGCGGGGGGTTTCAGCTGCACGCGTGAGTTTCGGCTGCGAGTTGAGCGGCGCGGGGCGTCGGAGGAGTCGAGGGAGGTGTTCATGTTGTCTTGGGAGGAGGACTGTTGTTGCTCTATGGTGGGCTCGTCCGAGGTGCTGGTCTTGTTGTCGGACTGGGCCTCGACTTTCCTCCGGCTGCGGAGTCGCTTGCTCTTTGGCGGGGAGATCTCGGCTGAGTACAGCGCCTCGTTGCCCTTAAACAGGTCGTCGGAGTTCATCTTGCCGCTGGTGCTGCTCTTGCCGTGGTGGGCCTTCCTCTTCTTGGTCGGGCTGGGGCTGTTGGCGTCCTTCTCGCCGAGGGGGAAGCGGGATTTCTGTGCATCAGAAGAACTCGACGAGATGAATGTGGTTTTGGTGGTGGAGTTGGATGATGTAGGTGCTGATTTGGCTACTGGTGAGCCGGTAGACGACGTAGTAGACCCGGTCGATCCAGACCGGCGCTTGGGCCGGAGATTCCTCCTCGCCAGCGCTGCCGCGGCGGCTTTGGCGCTCTTGTTGGCGCTGACGCGGGTGACGAACTTGCGGAGCATCTCGGTCTCGGAGTCCTCCTGCTCGGTTGCGGGTTCTGCATCGGGTTCTGCTTCCTGAACGGTGATATTATCCTCGTCCATGTTGATTGGCACCGTCGGTTCGTAGTCCATAGCAAGAGCCATGTCTTTGTCCTGGAGGTCATCAGCTTCGTCCTGGTCTTCATCCTCAGCCTCCTTGGCAGGAGAGGATGAGACTGGCGGCGAGACGCTGTCAGAGTTGATGGGCTTGAATCCGTTGCTTGTAGGTGTGTCGAGCACTTTCTCTGTCTCGTCAATAAGCTCAGCTGTCGATGTCGTCTGGGGCGGAGTGCTGGTAGGAACATCTTCCTCGTCAACATCAGCAGCAGGTGAGCTGGCGACCTCGATATGAGAACGCGGGCTAGAGGCAATCTCCACTACCTCGATAAAATAGTGTTCCGAACCATCGGCTTGCTGATTTTCCTTCGACTCCATTTGCACCGCATCTGCTGGTTCATGGACCGAAAAGTCGTCGACCACAATCGTACCGTCCAGGAGGGCCTCCTCGTCGCGGAAGCTGCGGACTGACAGCGGGGACGACATGGCTGGCTGAACTGCGGCATCAGCGGGTTGCTCAGTCGTTGAAGCTTCGGGCACTGAGAAGTCGTCAACCACCATTGTGCCGTCGTCTTCACAGAAGCTGCGAGCAGACGTCGGCGATGACGTGGCTTCCTGGTGAACCGCATCCTCCTCACGCTGCTCGGTAGTTGAAACAGCGGGCTCCGACCTGGCCGGAGTTCCATGAACAGAGAAGTCATCGACGACGATCGTACCGTCGACGAGGAGCTCCTCGTCACGGAAACTGCGGACCGATAGCGGTGACGACGACATGGCCGGGTGCTCGGCGGTGGTCTCATTAGACACCTCGGTGGTAGAGCGAACAGTTTCGGGCTCGACGCTCGTCGCCTTCCGCTGCGCGACCTCAGCGGCGTCTAGCGTGAAGTCAAAGGACTGCTCCATCTTCTCGTCGTGCTCTTCGTCTGACTGGGTTTCCTGCTCATCAACGCTGTCGTCAGACCTAGACTTGGCGGCAGGCGAGTCCTGTATCTGCTCGTCAAGCTCTGCGGTAGTCGTAGGTGACATCGTTTCGGCTTCCGTAGACACGATATCCTCACTAACAACCGAAGGTGATGACCTATAGCCTTCCTCAACTTCCTCGTTGGCATGCTGTGACACAGGAGATGACTGGGCAAAAGATACCTCCTCGTCTTCAAAGATAGTCGATAACCCCTCAGGGTCATGTGGCGCAAACATATCCTCATCCTCCTGCTGGTGCACATCCTCTTCGTCCACACTCGCGTCATTCGTCCGTCCCTGTGGTGTCGATCCGATCCCGTCATCCAGCCAGAAGTCCTTATTAGGCGTGTCTGCGTCCGCCATGTCGTCGCAGTCATCGCTGTGCGAGTTGAACGACGTGTCGAGCATTGCTGCCTGATACTGACCGTCAACCCCTGTCTCGTGCGTGATTCCCAACCCGATTGGGAGAGGTGAGTCATCGATGTTTTGGGAGCTGTAGTGGGCGGATGATAGGGGTGAAGAGGTTGCATCGCCCCTGTCGTCGCTGTGCACGCTTGCGCGACGGGATTTGCGCCGTCGGGTGATGCCTGACTTGGTGCCGAAGATGTCGAGGTTGGCGCAGACGTCGACGACGACCTCTGATATGTTCTCTGTTGTCTCGGCCGAGGAGAATCCGGTGGTCGTCTCCTCGTCTTGCTCCATCTCTGTCGTGACGGTGGCATTTTCGCCAAAGACATCGAGGGTGTGTCGCCTGCTCTTGATCTCCGAGGGCGCTGAGTCGGACTTGGGAGGCATAAAGCTGTGTCGACGGTGGGGAGCAGGTTGCTGGGCAGCGGTGCCGAAATCGAGAGATCTCCTGCTTGCGGTAGAGGGTCGGTCGAGTCTCATAGCATTTTGTAGCGATACACGACGGCGTTTCTCGTGCGCTGGCTCGGCTTGGACGTCGGGCACTGGCTGGTCGAAAACGAGGATCGAAGACTCCGCAGATAGCAAGGAGGAATCGTCGACCTCGGGTGCCTCAAGGATGGGGGCAGGTGGTGATGTCTGTACAGCCCTGGTAGGTGATCGGGCCTTAGATGCTGATGGCCTGAACAAGACCTTCGAAGGAGATGCGAGCAGAGTGAACGATTTGCGCGGAGAAGTAGCGACCTTCCTGGCAGGTAGAGATCTGGTCGGCGTAGCTCCAACCATAGAGATGCGTCTGCCTATAGGACTAACATAGACCGAACAATCCTCAATGTAAGCGAGCGACACGCGTCTGCTCAGCCGGCGGGTCGACCTCCGACGCATCTGCTTGTCCGTCGCACGTTGTGGACTGTGTTGCGCGGCAGCTGTCTCGATATCTGCGGTAGGTATTTCGAACTCGACGAGGGGTTGCAGACCGGCCACCATCGTAGTCCTTGTTGTCGTCGTAGTCGGCTCGATAGGCCAGCGCGAGTTATGCCTCTTCCTGGGAACCCATCTGAGCTTCTCCTCAGGGTATGTCGCCGTTCTGCTTTGGGTCGCTCGTTGTTCTACGTCTAGGTCTAGCTCGTCTTGTAGCTCAGCAACAGCGGCTATGCAGGTGTCAGTAAAAGCACCTCCTAGCCCAAGGCGCGTCGCGTCAGTCACG
This sequence comes from Coniochaeta sp. 2T2.1, assembly GCA_009194965.1. Taxonomy (NCBI): domain Eukaryota; kingdom Fungi; phylum Ascomycota; class Sordariomycetes; order Coniochaetales; family Coniochaetaceae; genus Coniochaeta; species Coniochaeta sp. 2T2.1. Next base: position 153,999 of record VSMA01000029.1, read on the forward strand.
CAGCGCTCATACGAACCTCTCGCCTCGATCATGTCCCAGCTGCCGTCCCTCGGCTCCTCAGCCCGCACGTCCCACTGCGCGTCTCCCCAGACGGGTACGTGCCGTATCTTCCGCGCGCGTTTCCTCGCTCCTTGTCCTTGGCTCTCGAGCTCGGCCATGGAGAGGGCATTTTGCAGCGACTCGGCATCGGTGCCTGCTTCGCCGACGGTACGCTTCCAGATCTTGCACGGTCGGGTTGCGGCGGGGACGGGGACGCGCTCCCATGCTCGGGCGGGACATGCGGTGCGTGGAGGGAGGAAGCTCGACGTGGTGATGGGGTTGCTAGACGACGTTAGACTCTGACGCGACAGGCGCGTGGAAATGAAGGGCGATGCGTACCTTCCTGTCCGCCAGATGGTGGCGTCCAGCTTTGGAGACGTGACTGGGGGCATGGCGATGCCCTCCAAGCCGGCGGCCATGGCGGATGGCGGTGTCGTGCACACGCGCGTGGGGCTCGCAATGGGACGTGAAGTCGTAGGAATTACTGCGTCAACATGAACACAGTGTTGAAGTGGCACAGCTTGCAGTGAAGCAACGGCAGTAGCAATGTTTGGAGAATGTTGAAGGTGGGCACAAGACGCGGGTGCGTTGGCGTCACGGAGGAGAATGCCGGCCTCGTCACGATGGGCCAGTCTCGTCTCGTCTCGGGTAGGGGAATGTCTGTTGTTTACATCCGCAATCCTGGGCCAATCATGGAGCTTCTTGACCGGACCAACCGTAACTGGACCTCGCCCCACAGCCCTTCCAGCTCTCAATTGGCGACACGTGACCTTGAATTTTCCACTTTCGCGACAAGCGATGCCGAGCTTCGACAAAGTTGAAGGCCAAGTCAACGAATCCAAGCCCGACTTCAACCCACCCCCGACGTCGACAAACATAGGGCAGTCTTCTTCCTCCCTCCCTCACGAACTGACTGCCCACCATGCCGAACAGGCCCATCCGTCTGCCGCCCCTCAAGGCGCTGCGCGTGCGCAACCCCAACCGACCGGAGGAGAACCCCTGCGTGGCCGTCATGTCGTCCGTCCTGAGTACGTCTTGCCACTGTCGCCTTCCCTAACTTCTGGCTATAAGTCATTGAGCTGACATCCGTGTGTTCTACAGCATGCTGGGCCTCGGCAGGCTACACGTCCACCGGCTGCGCCGCCGTCGAACAGGCGCTCCGCACATGCATGGACGGCCCCAAGCTGCCCGCCAAGCCCAAGAGCGCCATCAACTACCACCTCGCCCGCTTCCAGAAGAGACTCGAGGGGCCGACGAGGAGGGAGAAGCCCGTTAAGAAGTGATTGAACCTAGAAGAAGAAAGAGGGGGGCTAGAAGAGGAGGGTGCAGGTGGCGTGACAACGCTCTGGAGCAAGGGTCGAGCTGGCTTGTGGGAACGACGACACAGCGAAAGGCCGACGGACTACATCCATCTTCGGGACATACTCGAGATGACATACATCACTCCTGGGAGAGAAAGGGAAGGAATTGGAAACTGGCGCAAGCTCATACCACATGGAAGGGGAGAGAGTCTTGCTCGGGTGCTGGGGAGGGCAGTAGTCCGGTTGTATCATATGTACATATATCAGCAGCATAAGTTGCAAGGGAAGACGGCGTTGGCGGGGTTATATTACACTGAATAGACTTCAACATGACAAGCGACTGGGAAGGATTCTCCCGATGCTCCAGCCTTCCTGGTGTTATAGATCCCCAAGCATGCAGGCACTGGCAAAGTCGGTTTCATCACACGCACACTTTGAAGCACATGGAGAGGCACATATGAAGTAACCGTTCCCTTCAGGGATTGCATTTGACTGCCTCTGTAGCTAGGTAGGCTGCAGACGACATTCCATCATCCGTCTTTCCTCCCAATCTGCTCTGCTCTGCTCTCTCCTCGGAGCCTTCTTCCGCTTCAGCAACCACTTCAACTGCTAACCAACTCCCCTCCTCTGCCCCCTTAAAACTTTCCTCGACAACTCCAAAAAACAAATTCCATCGTAGAAAAAGAGCGTGGGGTATCTGGCCATGACCATTATAAAAAGCAGAGAACAGAATGAGCGCGAGAAAAATCGAGCCGAAAGAAGACGACCACCACGCAACCCAAACAACTCGAGAAAAAGCAAAAGCAGGCGAAAAGAAGACCATATCAACCATGCCCATCCCCCGCGCCGGCCGTCTATATGTCGACCAAGGAAAAACAACAGACGGGATATCAACGCCATCCATGCTGAAGTAAGAGAACGAACGGCAAACAACTCCAACCCCCGAGCACAACCCCCTCATCCACTCTCTGGCTGGGTGAGGTTCTCCGCAGCAAATCCTTCCGCACCTCAAGTCCAGCCCACCGCCTCAACATCTCGCAGAACACAGCCGCCTCCCTCATCAGAACGCCTCTTATCATCTTTTCGCCCCCAGCCCTTACACTATCCCTAGTCCATCTCCCCAACACAAAACAACTCAATCTCCCCCACACCCCCCTGCATCCCGCCTCCGTTAGCTTCCCTCATCCCCTCCCTCCACTCCGATATGGCGATCTGGATGTCCTCGTCCCCCTCAATTGTCACGAAATCCCCGTCCTCGTCCCTGTACCGCAGCTTCAGCCCGCCCTTAGCGATGCTGGAACTGGTAAACCGGTTGAGCTTGGCGTCGATCCTGTCGATCAGCGACTGGTAGGTGATGTTGAAGGCCACGACGAGGGTGACGTAGTTCCCGCTATCGCAGTTGACTTTTACTTTCAGCTGCGTGGGCATGGGGAAGTCGTCTGCGGTCGCGGATAGGTGGGAGGAGGAGGGGAGGGCCGGCGAGGTCCCTGCTGTTACGCCGCGGCCGGCTGGGGGTGGCGGGGGAAGGGGTCCGGAGGGAGGGGGGAGGGCGGAGTTGGAGGGCGTGGATTGTCGCGGGTAGATGAGCGCGGAGGGGAATTGCGTTAGGCCGGCGCCTCCGCTGTAGGAGGACTTCTCCCCGTTTCGTTGGTGCTGGACGGAGGGGGACTGCGTGGCGGAGCGGATGGGCACGTTGGCGGGCGACCCGGTGTTGGAGCGCGGGATGTTGCTGTCGTGCCGCTCGTGGGTTAGATGGGGCGGGATGTTGGGCACGTTCGGGATGGATTGGTTGTTTTGACGACGCAGCTGGGCCTGGGATTGGGATTGTTGACTCTGTTGCTGGCCGTTTATGTCCGGGGTGGAGTAGGAGCGTGACCGTTGTTGTTGGAAGGCGGCTTGCGCTGCTGCCGAGGACTGGGAGGCCATGACGGGCATGCTAGGCCCGCGCGGGTTGCGGCCGTTTGGAGGGCCGCCGTAGCCGTTGACTGGCGTTCCGTCTCGGGATGGGGCGCGGGGCATTGCGGGCGCTGTGTAGCGGTTCTGGGGATCGTCCCACCCCGGTTGGGGAGTGCCGGATTTGTTGGGGAAGGTGTAGCCTGATTGGAAGTAGCCGGACGTCGTGCTTGTTCGGCTCGAGGCTGGAGATTCGGCGGTGGGCGAGAAGTAAGATGATGCGTCGGGGCCTTGGCGGCCGCCGGGGGATTGTTGCCCTGGCGCCATCTGCGTTTGAACGCTGAGGGGTGCGGGTGGTTGCGGTAGGGGGAAGCGTGGTGGTGGTGCCCTAACCATGCCGGCTAGGGACTGTGTGCTCTCCCCTGTTGCTGATCGCTGGCGCAAGCTTGCACTAGAAGCGTTGCGTGGCATTGTCCCGGGCATGGGTTGCGCAGGTAGCTGTGTCCCGTACATTGACGTCGTGGGCGTCGAACTGTATGAGTCGTCCTCCTCGTCCTCGTCCTGCTGCGACGCGTACGGGTTCTCGAGCCCGTTCACGCTCTGCATCCAGGCAAAATTGGGCGGCGGGTTGCCGGGGTTCTGTTGCGCCTGCGGCGCGTTCTCTTTCCGCTGCTGGTCCAGACCCGCCGCCCACTTCTTCATCATCTCCTCGTTCTGGAACTTGATCATGAAGTTCTCGACGCCCGGGTCGCCCTTCCAGTAGATCTGCACGGTGTAGGACGAGCCTGTGGGTTCGGTGGGCGCGTTGCTGTTGAATCCCGCCATAAACCTACTCATGTCGTTGCCGCCGGGCTTGCCCTGCTTCGCGATGGCGACGACGTCCGTGACATTGGTCATGAAGATGCGACCTTTGAGCTGGAGTTTCGCGTGGCGGTTGCGGATCTTGGGGCCCGTGGATTTTGTCTTGTCCTTCTTGTCCTTGGTCTTTACAGGCGCGACCTCTTTGCAGCATAGCAGAATGCACTCGAAGAGATAAATCTCATACTTTGACGTCTTGTCAGTTAGTTCGATTAAACGAGGAGATAACCCAATGCAGGACTCACGTCTTTCTCTTGATCACTCTTGCCCGTCACCACAGTGTAGACGCCGTGCAAGAGGAGCTTCCCGAATTGCTCGACCCGGTGGTTCTTCCAGTCGTCAACGCGCATGATCAGGTCGTCCAGCGCTTCGTCCAGCATGTCCCGGTCCACCGCCTCGTTGGCATTTTGCAGCACGCGCTCGGCAGCACTGATACCGTTTGCCAGATCGAGCTTTGTCGCCGGATCCTCGGTCTTCTTAAGCAGGTCCTTCAGCAACAAGGGATATTTTACTAAACGCTGCATAGGCTTTAGCAAAAACCCGTCGAGCGTATTGAAGTCGGACGCCACCGGATGGCCCGAGGACTGGATCTTGTCGAACATGGAGTTGGCCAACTGCGCCGCCTTGCGCTGGTTCGCGATGAAGGGCTGGTAGATGTTGAAGGCCTCCTCGTAGTAGACAAAGGGGCTGCCCCATTCTTGTCGGGACTGGGGCATCGAATTGGTCGTCTCTACGCGGATGAGGAAGCGGCGCTGGAAGTCGAGGATGGCGTTGATGTTGAGGAAGATCTGGTAGATGACGTCGCCGGGAAGTATGCCTCTCTCCTCCAGCGTCTTTTTCAGGTCGTGCAGGTTCTCGAGATCTTGTACGTATTTTCGTTCTGTGTCCACCAGTTCCCTGACGACGTAGTCGCGGTAGCTCATCTGGGGACCTGCGCCCAGAACGTTGTCGTCCTCTGGATATGGTTGGACGGAAGATTTGAGTAGGTTTCGTTGCTCGGCGATGTCGAGGACGTAGTTGATTAGGTTAATAGCCTGGATGTCATTTCTGGTTAGCATCGCATCTTGACTCTCAGCATGGCCAATGGGCTGTCTCGAGCGAGTGCATACCTTCAAAAAGCCCGTCGTGTCCGTCCCTATAATATCGTTGATAATGATAGACATGGACTCTGGGGGCGGTGGGTTGAGCTGCGTCGTACACGCGCCCACGAAGCCCAGGATGTTGATCTTTGCGCGCTTCTCCGGATTCGCATTTTCGGGGGCCGTATCCTTCAGGGGCCTCTCGGGCTGCAGGCAGTTGAAGATGGTCAACAGCGGCACTCCCGTCCTCAGTAGCCGCCACAGCGATTCGACGGGCCCTCCTTCTTCCAGCTCCGCGGCCCAGGCCTCCATCTGCTCCAGGTAGACCTCGAAGCCGGGCACCTGGGTCAGGCGCTGCTTGAGGGCGACGCATATCTGGTAGAGCGACCTGGAGGCATCGGCCTTCTGGTTTATGATGTTGGTGGTGGCCATGACCTGGCCGTTGGAGACTGCCGTCTTTGCGGTGGAGAGGGAGGAGAGGGAAGTCGAAGAATCGAAGGCGGTCGAGCCCGAGAGCTGACTCTGGCGGGGTGCGTTGCCCATACTCATAGTATTGGCAAGTCTCGCGACGCCGTCGGTGGAGTGTTGGAAGACGGGCGCGGTGTTTGTTCTCAAGAGGGGGGCATGCGCCATCATTCGACAGCGGCCATGCACTTATTTGGGAAGGTCAATGACAATGTCGATGTCGTCCTCGGGTCAGCATTCACAGTTGTGGCGGTGGTCCAGATGGCGGTGATGGTGATGATCGTGTCAACATTCCCAGAGTGCAGCCCAGGCGTCTAGCAACACGAAGGGCAGAGAGACAGACTGAAGGGAGAGGAGGAGGACAACGATCTGTGGGCGGGAGGAGAGAATGCTGTGAAGGTGACACACTGATCTGCAGTCGATCGCCGGGAAATCGCTTCAAGGTGCCTCGTGGAATGCACGGCTCGGTTGGGCGACTGTGGTGCCGTAGAGGTAGTCCGACAGTCAGACGCTAGACTATGTTCCAGAGAGCGATGAAAGCCTTAAAGCTGTGGGAGGGGTATCTCGTCCTTCTGCTGTTGTCTCGAAAAGCAGGTCCTAGTCCGGTGACTGTTCTGTATGGATGATCGGCTGCAAAGCGGCGTGTAACTCTTTGTATGTGTTTCCCTCCTCTTTCTCTCTGTTCGGAGGTATGATTCGGTGTGGGATTCGAAGTAGTAATCAGAGCTATTCGAACGGGAGATGTCGCGTGGTTTGGCAGTGGTGGGCAGAATCTTAGATTCCACGAGTCTCTCCCTGCAGGAGAGGTTGGAGAGATGGCGGCACTGCAGAGTGGTAGGTAGACTGGGGGGTTGGGCATGAAGGTGTGGTGGGTTAGGGAGTCTAACTGTTAGTGCTGTTAGTGCGAGAAGGGGTCGTGTCAATCAGTCACAATCACTATCAAAGTTGCTAAAGTCAAGCCCAACTCAGCGGTACATCTCACTCCCACTTTCACTCCAGATATGCGCCTGCACATGTTCCTGCAGATGTCTACACGTGTAGCTTGTTTGCCTGAGTCTATTTGATCTATTTTGGTCTCAGAGAACAGTCCAAATGCAAGTTCATGTGCAAGACCAGGTCGCTTCCAGAGAGGCCCGAAAGTCAAACGGATCATTAGCCCGGCGAGTGGAGTGGCAGCAATAGCGGGGTCCTTTCCATTCGTGGTGAGGGTTGTCAACAGCCTTCACCTCCTGAAACCTCGAGAAAACAAGCAGTGAGCCAATCAGCGGCCGAGTACTCTTTCGCGATTCATGCCGCCTCGAAATAGTCACGTGGATTACTTTTCTTGAACCTTCGACAATGCCTTCCTTCCTTCCTTCAATCCTTCACCTTGTTGCCTTCACCTCGTCGGACGGGGGTGGAATAGGGGCAATGTCATGTGCCTCAGTATCTCCTGGATAGTGCATTGTTGCAATTGTCATCCTCTAAAATAGCTTTCCTCTACCAGTTCTCCTTTTCACCATAGCCTTCGAGACGTACAACAGCTCATGTCAAGTTTTTTTGATCAATATATCGAGACAAACTCGACTAAAGCCTGATTCTGCCTCCTCACTTCAAGGTTCAGCAATCACCTACTTATGATTCTCCATAAGTGAGTGGGAACTGTTCATATAAGACCTCGAGATGGAAGCAAGCAAGTTGCTGTTGATGGCCTTTGTCCCTTCGTCCGAACCGTGTCTGTCCTGTCCCTCACTCCGAGGCTAGAACAGTACTTCAAGTTCTCTTCTTGTTATGGTTATGGTATGACAATGGTATGCTTTCGGCATCGCCACATAGGTCTAGGCGGTAGAGTGAGACACCACAGAGCTAGAGAGATCTAGATCGACTGACAGCCGGCTTGGTAGCATCTTTGCTCACTCTGTTTGTCTGTAAAAGCACGCTGGCATATGCGATGGTCACTGGGAGGGAATAACCCCCCCTAAACAGAGAATAAACATGAAATATTTCATCTGGATAAGGGAGGCTGGACGTTGCTTTAGGTGCCTGACTGTATAGGGGCAAGACACCACATGTACTACTGTGGTAAGGGCAGTGACGTGCTATTCACATGACAGATTGTTGAAATCCCCGACAAACTTGGAAGTCGATATTTGGTGCCAAATCTCGAACCGTTAAATTGGATAAAACAAGCAGGTTCTCGAGAAATGGCTGAAAGGCAAAGAAAGTGGACAATGACAGAATTTCAGTTTGATATCCTGTTCCTGGCACAAAACAAACCTGGAATGGACATTTGATGATCGGATGGTTGTCGTATTTTAGCTGATTGCGGGGGTCAGGAGCGCCTTCCTACGCTAAAACCTCCCAGTGGCTTCCCGTGGCTGTCGCTTCCCTGCTTGGATCCCACTCATCAATGACAGGGAAGGCGCAACATAACATGTGCGAGGGCGTGGGCCGCGACTGCCAGCGATGATTGCTTGAGCCCAAACATCGACAACTCCTTTCTAGTAAACCTCTCATCTTCTCCTTTAACTCTTCGCTGCAGGACAAGGCCCCAACCTGGAAGTCTCTCGCTACATTTCCCTCGCCTTTCCCCCGGCGTGATCCCTACTGGTTTTCCTACTGCAGCCCAGCACACGACACTTTCAACTTCCGGGCCACGCAGGTCTCGGGCAAGGCAGGCAGGCAGACGACAGGATTGGACGCGAGCCTGAACCCGAGCCGTGGAACACCACAGCGCCTATTTGCACACCCGAACCCTCTCACCTCGCCGCATGTAGGGTGTTATTCTCCCGCAATCCCGCATCCCGCGTCTCTCTCGTCTCCAAGGTCCGATCTGCGGGCCTCCACACGCAAGGTCTCAGATCTGCATGTCTCTCTCCCTCTACCTAAGCCATGGACAACTTCGATGCACAACAGCCAGACGAGGGCTACTCTGAAGATCCCCTCAACCCATCAGCCGCCTCACAGCTACAGGGCTATCCTTACCAGGCTAAATCCCGGAGCACCGCCGTCTTGGCTCTGGCCGAGGAGAGTAGATCGGACACTGAGTTCCCGGAGTGGTTGACGCGCCACATCGCCAGCCTTCCTGTGCACGATAAGACGAGTTAGACTCCCCTCCGTCCCTATGCGCCCTTCCGCAGCAGATATTAAGGCCGCCTTCTTCCGCTCCGTGTCTGATCATATTGCACTGCGCTGGCAAAGATAAGGCTTAGTGGCTACCTTAACTAACATGATGCAGAACTCGCAATGGCCCTCCTCGCCGACCTCCCCACCAGCGTCATCGCCCAGATCGTCGAGCAGATCAAGCCCCGCCTCTACATCGACTTCATCCGCTACCTCCCGCCCGAAGTCAACCTCAAGATCCTCAGCTACCTCGACCCCGTCTCCCTCATCCATGTCGCGCGATCATGCCGCCACTGGTACGACCTCGCGCTCGACCGGAAGCTCTGGGAACAGCTATACCACCTCGAGGGCTGGAAGGCGAAGCAAGACGAGATCGAAAAATGGGAGAAGATCGTCAACGAGGGCTCCCTCTCTGGGGTGGGCGGCCACTTGCCGCGCATGGTGACATCGGAGGACGGCCACATTCATAAGAAGAGGGCGATATCAGCGTCGCCAGGGCTGGATGCCGGCGGAGACATACCTATGGTGGATGCGGAGGCTACGCTCAGGCAGGAGCCAGCCGAGATGGAGGTGGAGGAGTCGAGCATTTTCGGTGGTTCGGTAACTACCGCGCGAACAACGGGGCTCACCAAACCCCTGGCGAAGCTGAATGTCGACAGCTCCATGTCCAGCACCGGCTCCAGGAAAGAACCGCTTAATAAGGGCAAAGGAAGAGCCAGGGACGACTCGCCAGTCGTCAGGGAGGAATCCCTACCCGATATGGTCCCGTCAGGTGTCCAGAAACAAACACTGTGGATGTGGGACTCCCCTGACAGCAAGTACAAGATCAACTGGAAGTACCTGTACACTATGCGCCGCCGCCTCGAGAACAACTGGGAGCTGGGCAGGTACACCAACTTCCAACTGCCGCACCCCGACCACCCGGAGGAAGGACACCAGGAGTGCATCTACAGCATCCAGTATACGCCCAAGGTCCTCGTCAGCGGCAGCAGAGACAGGACGATACGGATATGGAACCTGGAGACCATGCGGCTAGCACGGCCGCCACTAACGGCGCACGCAGCCTCTGTGCTGTGCTTGCAGTTCGATGACGATCCGGAAGAGGACCTGATTGCATCCGGCAGCTCGGACTCGGACGTCATCCTCTGGCGCTTCTCGACGGGCGAGGTGATCCAACGGTTACGCAACGCTCACAGCGAGTCTGTGCTGAATGTCAAGTTCGACAAGCGCATCCTCGTCACTTGTTCGAAAGATAAAACCATCAAAGTCTTCAACCGGCGGCCGCTAATGTACGGCGACTTGGGTTACCCAACTCAAGGAGTCGACCCCGTGCCTACAAAGATCAGCGATTACGGTTATTCCTTCCCTCAGGAGCTGCCCGTCATCCCGGCGTACACGATGATTCGCGTGCTGGAGGGTCACGGTGCGGCAGTCAACGCAGTCCAGATCCACGATAGGGAAATTGTGTCTGCCAGTGGCGACCGCCACATCAAGGTCTGGGACTGGCCAAACGGTGTCTGCACGCGGACGGTGATGGGTCACAACAAGGGCATTGCCTGCGTGCAGTACGACGGCCGGCGCATCGTCAGCGGGAGCAGCGACAACGAGGTGAAGGTGTTCGACCGCCAGACCGGGCTCGAGGTAGCTAGTCTGCGGGCACACTCCGCTCTGGTGCGGACGATACAGGCCGGCTTTGCGGATCTGCCCCACAGCGCGGAGGATGACGCGGCGGAAGCGAGGCAGGTGGACGACAACTACTTCAAGGCCGTTGAGTCGGGACAGATCGATGAGCAGGACAGGCCGAGACAGCGCCGTCCTGGCAATGCGGGCTCGAGGAGACCGGAGGATATCACGGCCTACGGCGCAAAACTGCCACCCGGTGGCGGTGGAGGCAACTATGGGCGCATTGTGAGCGGTAGCTACGACACGACCGTCATTGTCTGGCGGCGGGATTCGGAAGGCGTCTGGAAGGATCAGCATCACCTCCGGCAAGAGGCGGCTGCCGAGGCGGCGGCTAGAGACATGCGGAGCGCTCCGCCGGCACACGTTACCAACCCGGCAGCCTCCAATATCCCCCTGCACCCCTCAGTGCAAGTACCAGTCCGACCACCCATGGCTCCACGAACAGCCGCAGACGCCGGGCCATCTGCAACGCTCCCCATCCCTGAGACCACATCAGCAGTCGACTCAACCCGCACCCAATCGTCCTCCGCACCACCCGCAACAGGCGGCCCATCCACTCCACCCGGCAGCTCCCACATGCAAGAAGTCGAATCCCCCATCCACGCAATCATCACCCCGCGCTCGGTAGAAGAATACCGCCAGATGATCGACCAAGCCATCCCCGAGGGACCCCAGGCCCTAGCCCAGGCCCTGGCTTCCTACCCCACCATCCTCACCCAGCGCTCCTACCTCCAGGCCTCCATCGACCGCGAGCCCAGCCCCTTTTTGCGCAGCCAGCTCCGCCAGGCCGTTAACACGGCCATCATCCGTACGCAGTTCGAGCAGTCGCGGCAGCGGAGGGAGGCGGTCCGCAACTTTGAGCGGCATCTCGCTGCCGGCGAGACGTCAGCAGCCACTGGCGGCTCCCAGCAGCAGCAGCAAGTAGTACCCCCGGCAATCGCTGTCGGCAACGCAACCGCAGGCGGTCAGGGGCAGGGTCAGGCCTTCCAAGAGCCGGGGCATGACATCCGCATACATCAGGTACCTACACACCACTCCACCTCCACCTCCACCTCCGTCCCATCCCAGCAGAATCAGCAGCAGTCGCAGTCGCAGGAGGGTGATGCTGCCGAGACGTCTGCCTCCTCCTCTGTCCATGCTCTCCTCGCTGTCGCCAGCGCCAACCAGCGCCAGCAGCAGCAGCATGGCCAGGCCCCCCATCACCGTCACCACCCGCACATGGCTGCTGGCACTGGCTCCGAAGCTAATCCTCCGCGCGTTTTCAAGCTGCAGTTCGACGCCCACCGCATCATTTGCTGTAGCCAGACGAGCGTGATTGTGGGGTGGGACTTCAACAACGGGGACCCGGAGTTGATGGAGCTCAGCAAGTTTTTTGCGCCGGTGTCGTAGACGGGATGCGGACAGGAGTGGATGTGAGAGTGAGTGAGAGTGAGTGAGAGTTTAGTAGAAGTGACGGGCGCGGCCGATACTTGGAGGAGGATGCGTTAATGATCGAAGATATTATTGCGTTTGTCGGCTCAGTGAAGGAGTCAAGAAGAAGGGATGTGGTCGCCAGAGACGGAGCAAGACATTATAGGAGTCCGCATCGAAGAGACATGAATATTAATGATAAGCATCTTTACCAACTGCCCTAACTCCCAAAGAAAACGAAGTTCGCAATGTACGCCGTCCTGGTTGTTTGCCCTCCCGCGAAACGCTATCACACCCTCCCCTCTCGCCTACTCCTCCTCTCCCAAGCCCTCATCCTCGCTTCTCTTCCTCCTTCCTCTCATCCCACCAATCCTCTCCATCCTCCCCAAGCCTACCCAGCAACCTCCTTCACCTTCCCCTCCCCCACAGGGCCCTCATCAATAAACTCCGGCACCTCATCCTGCATAAAACTCGGTATCGTACTACTCCCGCCCATCTCCATCTCCAGTTCAACCTCCTGCCCAAGCGCCTCCAACTCGGCATCCAACTCCCCCTCATCCACATCCTCGGGTATATCATAACTCCTCGCAAGACTCTCCTGGATCTCATTCCCCACGTCCAACAAATCCGCCATCTCGTCCTGCAGCCGCTCGATCTTATCTATATCCACCTTCCCGTACTCCTTCTTCAGCGCCTTATTCGTCTGCTTCAGCGCATCGACGGTGACCATCGTGTTCTTGAGGTTATCCTGCATTGTCTGGGCCTGCTCCATGTTCCAGACCTGGGACTGGAGCTGGTCGCGCTGGGCCTCGTACATTTTTCTGCGTTGCAAGACTTTGAGGGCCTTTTGCTTGATGGCCGTCTTGCCCGGCCCGTCGCGCATTTTGGAGAGCTTGGTTTGGTAGGAGGTGAGCTCGGCGTTGAGGGAGGCGAGTTTCACGTCTATGCTCGAGATGCGCGTGTCGATGTTGCCGATTGCGGAGGTTAGGGTTGCTTTGGGGGGTTTGGGGGCTGTGGTGCCGAAGAGGCGGTTCATTGTGAGGGCTTGGGGGGGTTGGGACTTGGGAGATGGGTGGTTGTGCGGGTGGTGATGGAGGATGGTTAGGGTTGTCGAGTGGGTGATTGTTGAAGAGGTGGACGGTTGGCTGGTTGATTGTTGATGTTGATGTTGAGGGAAGGGGAGCTTGGCGGTTACGAGGAGGATGACGAAGGCGCCAGGTAGAAACGGCGAGGCTGAGATTGCGAGGCTGAAATGAGGGGTGAGTGGAGCTGGAAGTGGGTGGGTCAGACAAACCACGTGCTACCGCGGGAACTTCCGCATTTCGTCCGCGATTAATAAGCCGGATGTCTCTCCGGTCCCGGATCAGATGTTAGTTCACCGCGCATAGGCAGCTGGTCAACCCGCTTCAACTGCGTCATTCCATGGCATGAGCTCATGATGTGTGGAACGCAACTGCTGCGTTTGTTTCCTTTCGATCAGGTGATGTGGGACGAGAACAATTGGTAACGTACCTTACCTAGACTCTAACTTACCCTTAACCAATTCAACCGTCTGTCCATCCAAACTGCATGATCTCCTGTTTCCCACCTCTCTTCTTGCTCGCATCGTGACATTCATCCCACATCTTCACACTCACAGATAACATCCGTCACAATGGCGGCGCCCAATATCGTCATAGTAGGTGCGACAGGCAAGCAAGGCCGGTCCGTCGTCGACGCCCTCCTCGGCGACGAGACGCCCAACTCGCCCCTCAAGCTCCTCTGCCTCACCCGCGACCCTTCATCCCCCTCAGCTCAAGCCCTGCTCGAATCCCACCCCAACGCAGGCATCGAACTCGTCAAGGGCGACCTCACCGAGCCCGAAGCCATCTTCTCCCAGTGGCCCAAGGGACACGTCTCGGGCGTCTTCCTCTACACCATCCCCGGTAAGGTAGACGAGGACAAGCAAGGCATCCCCTTCATCGACGCCGCCGTCGCCCACGGCGTGAAGCACATCGTTTTCAGCTCTGTCGACCGCGGCGGCGACGAGAAGTCCTGGACCAACCCCACGGACGTCAAGCACTTCTACCAAAAGCACAACGTCGAGATGCACCTCCGCGACAAGGGGCTCGCCTCTCACGACACCTTCACCTGGACCATCCTCCGCCCCGTCGCCTTTATGGATAACTGGAACCCGGGCTTCTTCGCGTCAGCCTTCACGGCCATGCTGAACAGCGGCCTCACCCCGACCAAGAAGCTGCAGGTCGTCAGCGTGCGCGACATCGGCGTCTTCGCCTCGAAGGCGCTGAACGAGCCCGAGCGCTGGGCGGGCAGGGCCGTTAGCCTCGCGGGCGACGAGATGACGCTCGCGGAGGCGAAGGAGCGCTTCAGGAAGGTCGTGGGCCAGGAGCTGCCGCAGACGTGGGGGATTCTGGCGAAGGGCATGTTGTGGGGGGTTTCCGAGCTCGGCGCCATGTTCAGGTTCTTTGAGGAGACGGGGTATGGGGCTGATATTGCCGCGCTGAGCGGGGAGGAGTGCAGTCTGCAGGACTTTGAGACGTGGTTGAGGGAGAGTAGCGGGTGGAAGGGGGAGATTGAGGGGAAGGAGGAGGAGAAATAGGGGTTAGTGATAATGATACTGAGCGATGAGAGTGATGGTGATACCTTACTTGCCTGGCGGTGGGGACATTGGGGAGAGGTTTCAGTCTGTATACTCAGCTCTCCTATCAATGAATACCCGTTAGATGACTCTACTACACAAATCCCACTTGTTATTCGAGAAGCTGCTGTACATGGTTGCCTGGTCATGTATGTGTATGTGTGCCATTGCAATGATGATGATCCGGTCAAGTATGTGTGTCACTTGCATCTCGGAGAAGATGAGCTGACGACGTGAGAATTAGGTGCTGACTGCCCAGATGATGTCCCAGCCCAGCGATGTGAGAGATACCTAGGTACATCATGCAATGTGATCCCTCTGTCTGATACGTCTCTCCAGCTCTTGTTGCGGCACCGCTTGATGTCTTGTTGATGATCAATTCGGTCCGCGTGTCGGCCATCGTCCTCCTGGCTTTCAACCTCCTATCCTCAACCTCCTGGTCCACAGCTTCCTGGTCCTCGCCCTCCAGACCCAACCACCCTACACATTGTGCAACTGCATCCCCCGTGCAACCATAACCGACTCAGCATCAGGCTCCGGCCTCGCCATGATGCCGTGAACGACTCCCTCGAACTCGATCTCCGCCAGCTCACATCTTCCCATCCGGTACGGATCCCTCAGAACCTGCGCCCCCTTTCTGATAGCCAGGTTGAGAGTCGCGTCCATGTCCTCGACGACGATGTAGTCAAGCACTTTGGGCCTAACGGGGTCCTCGACTGGTTTGGCCAGGGGCTTGCCTGTGATCTTGTTGATTCTCTCACCGTTGCTCTGCCCCTTCCCCTTTTCCCTTGCCTTTGCCTTTGCCTTTGCCCTCACCACTGCCCTCCTCCTCTTCCTCCTCATCCCCGTCCGGCATCTCCAAGTGAATCACGCCCGCAATCGGAGCCCCAGGCACGGTAAACACCCTCGACATTCCTGTCTCTCCTCCGCCAGCAGACGCCCGCTTTTCCCCCTCTGGGTTAGGCTGAAACTCCCACCCAAAGACGGCGGAGTAGAACTCCTCGGCCTCGTCGAGATCGCGGACTTGAATGCTCGTGAATCCCGTGAAGTCGTAGCTGCCGAAGGGCAGGTTGTTGTGGGTCGCCACTACGGAGGTAGCGGGTGGTGGTGCTTGGGCCTGTGCCTGTGCCTTTGCCTTGGGTCTTCTGGAAGGAGGGGACGGGGTGGTGGTGCTCCCGCTTCGAGACATGGGGAGTCGAGATGCTTCCGGGGTTGGGAAGGGGGGTGATGTTGGGGGGGATGCTGGGGAGATGAGGTTGGACATATCGTTGCGGAGAGAGAGGGTGATTTGTGATTTGATAGGGAATTAGGGTGTGTGATAGGGCTGTTTTGAGGTGGATGAAGGTGTGTGCATGCTGGTGGAGGGATGATGGCGGATTTCGTACCTGAAAGGAGGGTGAATATATAGGTCCAGGTACGGGGCAGCGCTGAAGTCTTTTCGGGTTAGCGTTCGCTGTGCTGTTGTTGTTTGTTGATAGTGACGCTCGTTGGGGACAGCGACAAACACACAGAGACGTCGTTGCTTCTGCTGTTATGTGCCTGACTTCCTTGCTTGTCAAATCGGGATACTTGCGACTCTGGTGGCAAACTTGGTCGGTCAAGAGAACGATGGTTAAAGGGTTCATGGCAGCTAGGTTACTTAGTGAAGCAGGTAACAGGTCCAGAAGCAGATTTCGGCGTTCATAGTTTGGGGCCGGGATGTATAGCTCTGTGAACATAACAGTGCGAAGGACACAAACATAAGGTACATTGGCACGGCCTAGGAGAGAGTACAGCGAGCAGCAGTTCATTTACATTAGCAGACCCTACTCTAGGTAGCTGTTGGCCCTACCGCCCTTGTACTGGCAGACGAAGGTCGAAGACACTCTGGTATGTTTACCTAGCCCTTTCGTCACAATCACTCACTCCGCACCCCGTCAACACTCACCGTTCTACTAACGACCTCAAAGTAAATACCAACCACAACCCAAAGTCTCTAAACCTTCCCAACATAAGCAAGCATCAATATCATCCCACTACCAAACACCCAGTCGCGACACCATCAATCTTAAACTGCCCCAGCCCGAGCAAGATCCCCTATCCCACCCTACCGGGACTCTATACCTCATCACACCGTCCCCGAACATGACCACGCCCTCCGATACTTTTTGGACAATATCGACAACAATACAATTCACCACCGTCTGCTTCCTGTCTGGTGCCTTGTGTGGTACCGGCGCGCAGCTCGCCCATCACACCCGGCCCCGGAGAAGACGAGTCGCGGGGATTCTCCAGTTGTCGTCGTCAAAGAGCTACCCGAAGATGGAGCCGTAGAGCGCCTTTGAACAGGATAGGGAGGGAGGGAACGCTAATGCGGCTGACCTAGGAGGACAGGGCTGATGCTGTCCGAGTCCGAGTCGAAGTCGGAGTCGAACTTGGCAGTTGTATTAGCAACCTCGACCACGCCTGTCCAGGTTGGGAATTCCCCCTGCCACTGGGGGTATAGCAGCGTGTTAGGGCATAATAGATGTGCCTGTCTTAGAATGTTGGGAAGAGAGGTATGGGATTACTGCCATTGTGCCGGATGCTCGATGTGAAGCAGAGTACAGCCTGGATCTACCTCTTGCCGGTATGATCCGGAAGTGATCGTCTTGGAGCTTTAGCATGGCATGCATTTATATCATCAAGGTTGTGAGTAAGGTTTCCATCGGACTGCCGTGTGCCGGATCTTTCGCGCCAACTTCGTCGTACCATTTGTGGGACTCTGCAGTGCTCTTTATATGTCAATCACATCATTTGATCACAGCAACTAGATTGCCTGCCCATTTTACTAGTTCTCGCACGACTTCAGGTGTGCTCCGTCATTAACAATATCACTAAGAATCGGTACTACCGGAGAGTAAGTCTAGTATAGTACTAGGTATGTGATAGTGTTTTCGCAGTTGGCCGTACATAAGGTACCAGGCACAGCGGCATGGGTAATGCTCATCCTGGATATCCTTCATGTTGCTAGTACACACAGAAGTTGTAACTTACAACCACGTCCATCCAACTGCTCGAACAGAACTTCAAGCCGTACCTTATTGTTACCGAGGATAGCTCAGAGATGAAAGGGGGTAACCAAACTGTCCAAGCGACAGCAAGCAACAAGCCATTCTTCGCCATGAGTCTGCCCATGTCATGTCTAACGAATTCACAGGCTCGACAAGCGTCACTGGTTGTATGCAGGCGAAATAACACGCTTGTATCCATAAGTATTGACGATAGCAAAAAGCAAACCGAGCGCCAACACCCAAGAGCATTAGATTATAGGTCCTCTCTTAGGAACTCCAAGGCTCGTCATGCATGCGGACAAACATGATGGACAGGGGAGTGGTCAAAAGCACAGAGACGGGCCAATTACTTCAGAATCATGATGTACACGGGGATTTCTTATAATGGATGGCATGAATCTCGACTGTTGATGACGAGTGGAACGTGAAGGAAAAGGGGTCTGTTTACAACAATTGCTGACTAAGAGGGCTCCTCAAAATTTGCTTTTGTGTGCATCACTTGTTCATCATCACCACACGATTCAGCGAGAATATGTAACGTCCAAACTGTTGACGTTCATTACACGAACTATCCCGTTCTGTCCACTTAGACCAGGATCGTCACTAACCACACTTGCTACCTTTGCGCTACTACAACGGGGGATATCTACAAGTCGAGCGGAAGCCATCTCGAAGACCCCCACCACCAAACCCGGATCAAGCTTGGATCGATTCCAGGCTCACAACAAACCCCAGTCTGTCGAACCTGTTGCCTGAATCTTTAACTGAGCTGCACTCGCTGCATTTTCAAGTATGACAACACCCATACAGCAGGATGTGCTTCCCAATATCAAGACCACCATGACCTCCGCCGACGTGGCTAGGTTCAAATACCTCCTTGCTTGGGGACAACAGCACGGCGCCACCCTCAACGACTCAGTGGAAGTCTACAAGGACGACTGGGCAGGATACTCGCTCCGACTCAAGCACTCTGCACCAGCTGTCCCCGCATCAAATGAGGGCTTCCTAACCGTCACCTGCCCAGCAACAGTCACCCTCTCCTACCTCAACGCCCTGGTCGGCGGTTCCCTCCCCTCAGACCTTTCCACAGTCTCCCTCTCACCCTCCTTTCCCCCATCCTTCATCTCCTCCCTCCCGCCTCACGTAATAGGCCGCTTCTACCTCATCCAGCAGTACCTCCTCGGCCGATCCTCCTTCTGGCATCCCTACATCCGCGCCTTGCCGCAACCCGAGCACCTGTCGTCTTGGGCTCTACCCGCCTTCTGGCCGGAGGAAGACATCGAGTTTCTCGAGGGGACGAATGCCGAGGTCGCCGTGCGGGAGGTGCAGGCTAATGTGAAGGGGGAGTTCAAGCTTGCCAGGAGGATCCTGAAGGAGGTCGGGTTTCCCGGCTGGCAGGACTACTCGCGGCTGTTGTATAACTGGGCGTTTTGCATGTTTACCAGCCGGAGTTTTCGGCCTAGTACTGTGTTCTCGGAGAAGTTGAGGGGGGGGCTAAGGGAGCGGGGAGTGTTGCGAGAGGGGGTTAAGGACGATGAATTCAGCGTGTTGATGCCGGTTATGGATATTGGGAATCACAACATGAGGGCCAAAGTGAAGTGGGATACGGAGACCGAGGAGGGGGTGTGTCGGTTCCTCAGTCGGGATGGGATGAGGCCCGGGGAGCAGGTGTTCAATAACTACGGGATGAAGACGAACAGTGAGCTGTTGCTTGGGTACGGCTTTATCATCCCCGAGACGGAGGGGTTTCATAATGACTATGTTCACGTACGGAAGAGGAACTTGGAGGGAGCAAATGAAGCTGGCGGCGGAGGAGACGAGAAGCCGAAAGACTTCCTCATCTCGTTGCGCCCGATGCGAGATTCCACTTCGGTGGCGGGGGCGTCTCGGATGCGGCTGCGGGCGCAGGAAGACTTCCAGGTATCGCCTGCCCTGGCGCATATCGAAGACTCGCTAGTGTGGGACCTCGTCGTCTCTCAGGCGGAGCATGACGAGGAAGTTCGCCAGGCGGTGGGGAAGTTACTCCAAGAATCGCCTCCCGGAGATGTCGACTACGTTCTCAAACAAATATTGGCCTGGCCGACAACAACGGACGTGGCGTTACTTGTGGAGAGGGTCAAGATGGCGCTTCTGGCAAAGATG
Source organism: Coniochaeta sp. 2T2.1 (assembly GCA_009194965.1). Lineage (NCBI taxonomy): Eukaryota > Fungi > Ascomycota > Sordariomycetes > Coniochaetales > Coniochaetaceae > Coniochaeta > Coniochaeta sp. 2T2.1. The sequence goes on from VSMA01000029.1 coordinate 173,641, forward strand.
GGGTATGACTACGAGAGGATCCTGGACCCCGAGGTGTACGAGGACGGCGAACTTGCGCTTATACCAACCAACAGCAATCAGGAGCTGGCTTGTGCGTATCGGGCGCAGTGCAAGAAGGTGTTGGAGACGGCGATTAGGTCAATGGGCGGTCGCATTTGAGAGGAAGTGGTCAAGGATGTTGAATCTTGACGGACACGGCGCATAGGGGTTATGTGGCCCATTACCTCGCCTCTGGCCGGAAAGGATACTACTTCCACCGCGAATTCCACACAAGGTGAGATACTTAACGAAAATACAAAAGAACATTGTGTCTCGGCAACAACATACCCTCAACTGGCCTATAGCTAAGCTGTCACAGCGTCCTGCGCCTCTGCCACGCGAGGTTCCGGCTCTAATGCAGCATCCATCTGCTGGAACGCACCGCTGGCCAGCGCCTGTCCGTCGTCTCCTCCGCCGTCTCTTAGCTGGGCGTCACGGCTGTACTGCTGAGCAAAGTCCGGATCATACTCCACGAAGTCGTACGCGGCCTCATAGTGAGTCTCCTCCTCAATGCGGAGGTGGTGGTCCCATGTACATCGAGGAATATGAGCTTGTCCACTGCTTGCAGCGTTGGTCTCCGCTACTGCTCCGACCGGGGAGGTCATTGATGGATCCTCTGGGGCACCGGCGTACGTGTAGTGATCACCGGCACCATACTCGGCCTGAGCTTCGGGCGTGTCGGCTAGAGCAGGTGCCTGAGCGTACACGTAATCTCCGCTGACACCATCCTCTGGGCCATGCTCAGCATAGGTTGGCGCAATTGCTTCGACGTCGGCAGGGGCAACACGCGGGTTGCGTGGGTTGCTGTCGCTCGACGCGCCGTGCCTGTGCTTGTGGCCCGACTTCGAGCCATGCGCTACCTTTCCATGTTTCGTCTTCTTGCGCATCTTGGAGGATCGGTATGCCTCGTAGTGGTTGGCGCACAGGGTGTGGCTGACGCTGCTGTCGAAAGCGCTCTCGCGGGCTTCATGGCACGATTCGTTGGAGCAGACGTCTGTTTGTTTGGCATCATGGTCAATACAACGGGGCTTCTCGCGTTGCTAAGGAGGGAAGGGGTGTGGATGTGTGCTTCGACTTACGGTCTTTGCAGTAGTCCGTCTCGCTGCTGCACACGGCCTTGTAGCAACCCGAGTCATAGCACTTGCACCGGTGATCCTCGCACGCCATCTGCGGCAGCTCGCATATGACAGCGCAGTCCGGGGCGCCGCAGGCGATGTGGTCGGCGCAGTACATATCGTTCTCCCTCCGGGTCATCCCGCAACTCGGAGCAACGCAGCCATGCTTCGCGCAGAGCGAACCCAAGTCGCCAGCGCGGGCGCGGAAACAGTCCTCTCGATTACACAGCCCCTCGTGCGCGGGGCAGAACCTCTGCGTCACGAACCGCGACGCCGCGCAGTCCTTCTTGCCGCACTCATCGTGCTCCTCGCAGTACCGCCTCTTGCGGTCGAACTGCATGGGCGCGCTGCAGCCGTCGGCGCGACAGGCGTGGTTGGAGCAGCAGTCCAGCGGGGAGTCCTTGACCCAGTACCTCCTGTACTCGTCGGCGCGGATCAAGTGCGCCTTGTAGAGGTAGCTCTCCCAGTGGCCCGTCCAGTCCCTCTCGGCGAAGCAGTCCGGCTTGACGCAGGTGTTGGCGTGGCCCTGGCAGAAGCGCTCGGTGGGGTGCTTCAGGCTCTTGCACTTGTCCTTGCCGCAGGAGGCGTGGTCGCCGCAATACTTGCGCCCTTCTTCCCTGGCGCCGAGACAGCCGGCTGCGTTGCAGGCGTGATCGGAGCACTTCTTGGACAGAGTGGCGGTGCTGTCGTCTTTCTTGGTCATGTTCTTGCAGCCGTCCACGTCACACCCGTGGGTGTAGCAGTACCGGTACCCTTGGGGTCGGTAAGCGCCGCCATCCTCGCAGCCTTCTACGAGACATCGGTGGTCTTTGCAGAAGGGCGACTTGTCGTCCTGGCCGATGAGGGCGACCTGGCAGCCGGAAGAGCGGCACGTATGGTCGGTGCAATAAGCACCAGGGCACTCGGACGTCTCGGAGATGTCGTTGGGGCAGTCGAGTTTGCGGCAGGTCCAGGAGTGGACGTCGCAGAAGATGCCGTGGGCTATGCCGTCTTCGCACTGCAGGATTGGCTCGGTGCAGTCCTTCTTCTTGCACAGGTTGTGCCTGGAACAGTGTCTCCCGGTTCCCTGCCGCTTGTGCTTGCACCCGTCCGTCTGGCAACGGTGAGTGTCGCAGTAGCGGGCGGTGGTCAGCTCTTCGCAACCTGATGTGGAACATGCCTTGGGTTTGGCCATTTTGGGAAGTCTCTATGGTATGACAAAGGTCAACAGAATAAATATGGTGACAAGAGTCGGTACGGACACTGGGTGGTGGCAAGCAGGCGGACGAGGCTCTCTTATCTGCTTCGACTGACAGCATCGTGAGAGCTGCCGAACCATGTCTTATTCCCATGTGTCGCTGCCCAAGCACAGGTGTGCCTGAAGTAGGGGAGTTCATACCAAACATCATCTCCTCTGCAAGTGCTGATTAAGAGACCATGGTGACGACGCAGTCCAAACTAGGTAGACGAGGCTGCCATACGGTCTGTCTACAAGTTCGCCTCGGCACACCTGGGCTCCCACAGACGCTCATGCCCAAACACACAGATATATCCTCCCAAGCATTCCGGAGACTCTCGAGAAATGCCTGAATAGAGTTGTGATATACGGATAACATGCATTCATACCCAACTGTGCACTTTGACTGGTATTCTGTCCAAGGTATGGACGGGCGGCTCATCGGTTACTCCGAGATTGGACGGGAGATGGTGGTGGTGTGTATGCGGCTTTTAGCTGAGGTGGCACACTGTTGGGCTGAGGACTTTGAGTTGGGCTCCCACAAGCAATTCGCACAAGGCTCTCAAACTCGGCAAAGATTATAGTGAATGTTTCGTTCCGTCTCGCTCTCGTTTGGGAGGCAGTTGCGACGGTGATGTCTCGTATGTTTCCTGGGAAGTGTAGAATGGGAGTTTCGACTATAGGGTAAGTCAACAGATTGAGAGCGAACTGGACGTCCGTCCGGCAATCACTCAGAAACAGCATGCTTACCGAACGTTTCACATCGTGCTTGAGTTCTGGCCCTTGAATCAACTTTCGGTTATATCGTGGCAGTCTTGATCACGCCCTCACGTCATCTCTTGGACGGCGAGAGGTGTCCTAGCTCAAATCAGATGAACGCACAGCGGTCAGGACAAGCTTGCACTGAACATAAAGCATGCGAGGCGTAGAGTCTAGTCTTCTTGTAGAGGTAACTTATGGATAGAAGTATTATTTATTGGAAACATCAGTTCCAACAATGCCAGTTTCGTCTACATACCATGTCAAAACTCCACCGGTGACTGCTCCTCCGCGCAGCATCTCCTGGCAATGCACACATCTTGACGGGGAAATACCGTCCCTCACTTCTTGTCACCGTACAGCTTCAACGCCCGACTGCTCTCCTGGTAAAACGTCGACATCCTGTACTTGCTCTCGCCACGATACTGCTCCAGATCTTGCAGAGCCTGTCTCCCCTCTCGCTCGATAGTCTCCTTATGTGTCTGGCTGCGCGGGGTAATGCTGCACTCGAAGGGTTGGGGACGCATGTTGAGTCCGTTTCTGTAGTCACCGTCAGTCTTCTGTTCAATCTGTCGCAAGGGTGGCAGGATGACTTACGTATAGTTAAAGATGTCTACCTCCACCAAACTCCCATCGGGCCTCTTCTTCTTCTGGATGTTGAAACCCCACAGCAGCCTGGCAACAGTGATCCAAGTACCCTGCTCGGCAAGGACTTGACCAGAGCAGACGCGGCGGCCCCAGCCGAAAGTCATGTACCCCTTCTCACCGGGGAATGGGCGGTGATCAGGGTCGCCAGGCATGAATCGCTTGGGGTTAAATCGATCTGGCTCGGGGAACTCCCGCTCGTTATGGTGGATAGCCCAGACGTTACCCTGGACCCAAGTACCCTTGGGGATGAGATACCCCTTGTAGTGGTCATCCTGCGTAGGAGCGTGCGGTTGACCACCGATGATAGCCACAGACCGCCAGCGGAGGACCTCCTTCACGAAGGCCTTGACGTAAGGCATGTTTGGCTCGTCGTCGAAGTGCGGACTGCGATGGGGACCGACGACGCGGTCGAGTTCCTCCCATGCTGCAGTTAGTGTTTCAGGGAATGCACAGCAGGCTAACACGAAAGTGACGAGGGTGCTGCTGCTCGTGTCGCTGCCTGCGCCGAAGAGGTTGCCTGATAAGCCAGCGATCTCATCGTCGTTGAGTTGGAACTCGGGTTGCTTCTCAAAGAGGTACTTGACGAATGCCTCGTCGTGGCCTTCCTTCTTAGCCGCCTCCTCCGCCACGGCGTAGAAGAACGACGCGCCGCGCTTCTTGCCTAGGCCGTGCTTCCAGGGTGCGATGGAGTTGGGGAACTTGGACAGCCAAGGGAACGTTTCCATGAGCATGGGGAAGGACTTCCCGGGCACGTTGAGGTCGGCGGCGAGGTGCATGACGGCGATCACTTCCGTAATGATGGGGTCCTTGGGGCTCTCGACGCGGCGGCCGAAGCCGATGATGGACACGACGCTGGTGGCGTAGCGCTCGAAGTGCTTGACGTAGTCTTGCGGGTCGCGCAGCAGGTCCAGCGCGACGACGCGGCTCTCGTCGTTCTGGAACTGGGCGGTACTTTCGCACCTGCTGGGAGCCGACGGCGTGGTGCATCAGCTTGCGGTGGACGCGCCAGCGCTCGCGCTGCTCGGGCGTCATGGTGTACATGTTCACCATGTTGTTCTGGCCCGCGCCGAGCTCGGCGAAGACGACCATGCGCGGGCGGGAGGAGTAGATGCCCGCCCGTTTGTCGAGGAGCTCCGAGGCGGACCAGGCGTCGTTTATCCAGACCGTTGGGTTTCTGGTGTGGTGTGAGTTGGGGTTCTATCCTTGGATGTGAAGAGAGATGCTTACCGGCCTATCCATATTGTGATTAGGGGGCTGTCGTATTTCTTGGACAGTTCTTCAAACCATAACCAGGGCTTGTTGTCTGGTAGCTGGAAAGTGTTGCCCACGATTGGCAGGGGCATTGGTCCGGGCGGCTGAGCAGTGTTAGTAGGCTCGTTCAAGGGGGTATGTAGAATGTGGACTGACCATCTTTGATCGCAGCCATAGCATGCGGGCATAGTCAACAATGGTCCCAACTGAAGCTATCAAGAGAAGGGCCGCCAGGACGGCCCACGGTGACTTGTCGGCGGCGATCCTCTGCAACTGAGCGAGGCCGCCAAGCTCGAGCAGACGGTCTGACAACATGGTCTAAGCTCCTTAACGAAGACGACGGCGATGTATTCTGGGCCGGCACAGGATATAATGGCCCCTATGTGCGATTCGTTCAGTCACCTAAGGAGTATTCTCTGCGTGGTCCTCTCTCACGGGCTGGCTTCTTTCCCCTTGCTCCCTGAGCTAGATATCTTTTGCTAGCTGCCAAGGATACGTACGGTACGGGAGGGATGATGGAAAACAGCCAAAAGAGCCTCTCGCAATGCCTGTCCTATCACATGAACTTGGGGAGGCAAGTTGAATAGCAGCACATACTAGAGATAAATGCTAGTATATTCTCGTTTCTAGCCGTCTACCGGTGATATGCCGGTGCATGTCTTGGAGGGCTAGAAGCAGTTTGCCCGTCGGGACCAAGATTAATGGCCGGTTGATATGGTGTGTCGTTGGCGCCGGTTGTTCTCCCCTCCTCCCTCTCTGCAGAGCACATGATGCCCGGCCAATGGCTCGCTGCCAACAGCCCTAGCCAGCGATGCCGTTGCTTCCTTCTCCGCAGAGAGTTGACCCCGCTGGGAGGCTACAATGCCACCTTGTGGTTGACTTGCAGGTGTTAGTCGGTGTCTGAAGCTCTGCCGGTGAGAGGTGATTCGGTTCAAGGCGGGGTAAAACGTGGAGGAAGACTCCATGATCTCCATGCCGACTCCATCGAACTCCATCGTGACTCTGGGGAAGTGGACACGTCTGAGGATTCGTGGATCTTCGTGAAGTGGGCGAGTTTCCGGACTGGAACACGAGACTTACACGCTACGAAGCCATCACCACCATCAGTCACCGTCCAGTCATCCAACGCCATCCAAATGCCGTCCGGTAGAGGTTGCTGGGCAGGCATGAAGCAGGCCGGTCTCGTCTCGTTTTGTCAAAAGCTAAAAACAGTGCTAAGCACTGCTAAGAGGTGGGGTTGGAAACTGCGCGACGATCCGATGCGACGCTGCACTGCTTCGGCATGGGCAGTCGACCAGTCTGCTGCTTTAAAGCAGGCCAGCTGTGAGCAATAGCGGACGATAGCGCACTCCACTCCTCAGCTTGGCCTCACCGGCAATTTGCTCCAGATTGAGACTGTCTCTGGCCTTGGAATCAAGAACCAGGCAAGTTCAGCAACCACCAAGCCAAGATACCTGTGGGCTTTTCTCCAACGGTTTGTTTGCCATGCTCGGATACCGGCAGTGATTAATCTGGGAACCAGAGGGTGTCCTAAGCGAGGTGGTGATGTATCTTTGCTGCTCAGTGTTGGTGTTGAGGTACATTTGACCGTGTAAGTCCCAAACAACGCCACCCTGATTATTACGGTACATTAATTTCTGATAATGCACATCGACACGCACTACAACACACCTAGTCCAGCCCGTCCATGGGTGGTAGGTTCAAGGGGAGAACAGGGCGCCCTTCTGGCTGTGCTTTTAGATGAATGCATAAAGATCCCGCCGTGGCGCTCTTTTACCGGATTTCGAGAAGGGATCTTCACTCTATTTTGATATTGGATCCTTTACATTGGAATCCAATTCCAGACATTCTTCACTGGCAGGGCTTCTCTGTCTGTGTGTCTGTCTGTTTTTGTCTCTCTGAAACATCGAAGGCTCAAACCCCTTTGTGTCCTGCCAAGAGAAGAGACGCGTCCACCTCAGCCCCAGCTAACAGGGGGAAAATAAGCACCTAATCTCACCAAGCCGATCTTAGTCTGAAGAAACAAACAACCACGACAAGATGCCGGGCAGCGTCGCGAGCTTCAATGAGGACAACTACGGGTTGAGGGAGCACTGGAAGGTGCTGGCTATGATGACCCTTGTGTCTCTCAGCACCTTCCAGTATGGCCTCGACTTTGGTATCATCGGCGGTCTTCAGGCCATGGTTGGCTTTCTCAAGGTATGCTCTATCCGAAAGCCTCACTTTCAAGACGAACATACATCTTATACTGACTCAAAACAACAGGTCTTTGGCGAGCCAGCCCCAGAGACACCCCTGGGCTACAACCTCTCCGCCGAGCGCCAGCAGCTCATCTCCTCTCTCATGACCCTGGGCGCCTTCATCTCCTCCTCAACGGCGGGCTTCACCGCCCTCGTCTTCGGCCGCAAGATGTCCCTCTGGATCGCCTGCGCCATGGTCTTCGGCTCCACGGCGCTGATGCAGGCCACGACCAGCATCGCGGGCCTCTACGCGGGACGCCTCATCATCGGCTTCGGCAACGGCCTGCTCATGACCCACTCGCAGCTCTACATCCACGAGACGAGCCCGGCCAAGTACCGCGGGCTCGCCATCTCGGCCTTCCTCTACTGGACCTCGGTCGGCACCCTCGTCGGCACCGTCATCGACAACTTCACCCAGCGCATCGAGACTAAGAACTCGTACATCATCTCCCTCGGCATCGTGCACGTCGTCCCCGTCATCCTCACCGTGGGCTTGTTCTTCATCCCGGAGTCGCCCCGCTGGCTGCTCGACCGCGGCCACGAGGCGAAAGCTGAGCGCGCCCTCGAGCGCATCCGTCCGCGGGGGTGGGACACGCGCACCGAGTTCGACCAGATGAAGGCCGCCCTCGAGGCGGAGCGCCTCATCGCCACGAGCGTCGGCATAGTCGACATCTTCAAGAACCCGATCGACCGGCGCCGGACCTTCCTCTCCATCGCCTCCGTCACCTCCCAGGCTGCTAGCGGTAGCATGTTCATGATCGCCTACGGCACCTACTTCCTCGCCATGGCCGGGATAGGCGACCCCTTCGGCAACAGCTGCATCCTCATCGGCTGCGGCGTGGCGGCCATCATCATCAACAGCATCGTCACGACGCGGTACGGGTACCGCCGCGTCATGCTCATGTCCGGCCTGCTGCTCTGCGGCGTGTGCCAGCTCATTATTGCCGTGGTGTATACCGTCGAGCCCGGCACCAAGAAGACGGGCCAGCTCATCGTCGCGTTCGCCGTCATCTACATCGTCGGTTACAACGGCATGATCTCGAGCTACGCCTGGCTGGGCGGCGGGGAGTTCCCCTCCCAGCGCCTGCGGTCGTACACCTTCGGTATCGCCACGGCTATCGGCTTCTTCGCCGCCTGGGTCACGACTTTCACGGCGCCGTACTTTATTAACCCTGCTGAGTTGAACTGGGGACCGAAGTACGGGTATATCTGGGCGCCGATCTGCGTGCTCACCGCCGCTTGGGTGTTCTTCTTCTTCCCCGAGACGAAGGATCGCACGCTCGAGCAGATTGATGAGATGGTAAGCTTCCAACGACTTTTTGTGAGTGCGGTAGTAGGACAGATTGTTAACCAGAAAACCAGTTCGAGGCGAGGCTTCCGGCTCGCAAGTTCCGCGGGTACAACTGCACGCGGACTGCGGCTAATGCCCATGCTGTTGCCGAGGAAAAGGTGTCGGAGGATGAGAAGGTGCAGCATGTCACTGTCGATGAGCAGGTTGAGGACAGCAGGGTGTGAGGATAGAGGCGCTGTCAGAATGGTGATGTTCGGGTAATAGTTGGATGATAGCGGTTTAGGTAGAGGAATCTGCCATGGGTGGTCGATGTGCGGCAGATATGATAGGATCTAATGGAATGATGATGAATAATGTCATGATCCAGTCTGTAGAGTCTACTCTCCTTGGATTTCACATTCATATCACGGCTTGTGTAACCTTTGACGGTCAATGCGCTGCGAGATGTCGGGTTCTCTTGCAAATGAGGCTGGAACCCAGCATGGTCCCGAAGACTCTTCATGCCAGTTTATGTTGCAGATGCTAACCTGGTAATGTGCCCCAGGCTTGATGATAACCTTGCATGGTGCCTCGGTCATCATCGCAGAGTACTTGCAACATCTTGAGGACCAACTTCAGAGACTGATATCAGTAACAGTTGATTCATAAATGCAAAAATACCATCTACCTATCTAAACCATAACCCCTCCCCCGTTGACCCTTCATCAGCCGCCTGTCTCACTTCTTCACCTCATTGTAAATACCATCGAAAACCTCCTCCGCATGCCCCTGCGCATCATGCATAAACACCCAATCCTCCCTCGGGAACTTGACCAGGTCCGGGTTCTCCTTGACCTTGCTCCAGTCCGCCTTGTGCCACATATCCCTCGTGCTCTCCCCGAGCTTCTGCACCTTGCACACGCGGTCGTACCTGATCTTCTCGTGCGTCCTCACGGCGTTGGGCACATCCTCTTTACCCGCTCGCTTCAGACACACAGCGATGGTGACGCCGTCCTCGAGGGCCTGCGTGGCGCCCTGGGCGCTCGTGGGGAGGAAAGGGTGCGCGCTGTCTCCCAGTAAGAGAATGCGCGCCTTGGGGGACACCCATGTAGGGAGTGGGTCGCGGTAGACGAGCTTCCAGTCGACGATGTCCTTCTCGGGCGTCTTGGAGATGATGCGCGTGACCATGGGGTCCCAGTCCTTGACGGACTCGAGGACCTCGGAGAGCTTGCCGGGGAAACTCCAGGACTCGTCGATGTCGTGCGTGTCCGGGTGGGTGAGCACCCAGCAGCAATCGGAGCCGTTCTTGATGGTGCTGAAGAGGAAGTGCATGTCCGGCCCGATCCAGCCGTTGAAGGTGTCCCCGTTGTTGCAGAACTGCGCCGTCTCCGGGTCGGCGAGCATGTCCTTGTTGGGGAACCACGTGCGCCAGACGGCATAGCCTGAAGATTTGGGCTTGTCCTCGTACCCCAGGACGATCTGGCGCGCCTTGGACCGCACGCCGTCGGCGGCAATGACGATGTCGCCCACCACCCGCTCGCCGGAGCCGAGGATGATACCCGACTCGGTCTCGTCCTCGAAATACTCCTCGATGCGGTTGTTGAGGTGGATAGGGATCCCCAAACCGTCGCGCGCGAAGTCGAAGATGACCTGATGCAGCTCGCCGCGGTGGCCGTTGTAGTTGGCGTACTCCTCCGGGTAGGGCGGGGTTTTCTGGTTGATGACGATCTCGCCCGTGTCGTACTTGTGGATGTTGAAGCCGTAGGACTCGAGGTTGATGGATAAGGCTCGGAGCTTCTTGGAGATCTCGCCGTTCTGCCAGCGGTAGAAGATGCGCCCCGCGTTGGGGCCGAAGGAGATAATGTCGCCTAGCACCTTGAGTTCCGGGAATTGCTCGTAGATTTGGACGTCGTGGCCTTGGAGGTGGCATTCGATTGCTGCTGCTAGGCCGCCGAAACCTGGAGGGGTTGTTATTTGGTGTACGTGCTGTGGGTGTCGAGTAGACACAACTACGAGGAGAGTGTATTTACCTGCTCCAACAACAATCACTTTGATGCCCGTCTTTGCCCTTTCTCCTGAGCCATTGACAACATTCTTCACGGCGCCGTTGGGCGCGGAGCTATCCGTCGTCATCACGGGCAGTGACCTCTTTGGCTCTGTTTACTTCTAGCTTGTGACAGTGACAGTAACTGAACGTGGGTAGGGTAACTGCAAGCTTGATACAACGGAAACAGGGAAGAGACGGCAGAAGTTGGAGACCACGGCTACGATCTCCTCGTCGCTTTTGCTGAAAATTCCAGCTGAACTATGACAAGCTAGCCATCGGGGTGCCCCGAGGCAAGCCAGGACGGCATCCTGTAAAATGACCGACTAACTGCCGCATCTGCCCTTGGTGAAGTCTATTGGCACGCGGGGTAAAAAGAAGGGTCGATTTCATAATTGCCGTGAAGTCGCGATGCTCGGTAGTGTTAATATCGACCACACCATCTCCCCCCATGCGGGGTAGCGCCGAGATCAACGGGGCGCTTCGTATCTCTGGTGGTCTGGGGCTAACGTGATTGCATGTCAGTTGGAGGGAGACAAGTCGACTTCTGTCGCCGAGATTGATCGATTGAAGGGGTGTTCTCCAACGCCGAGGAGCTAGGGTGACGGTTTTCCTCCCTTCCCGCTTCGTCGCTTGCGTGCAGTTGGCTTGCTGTGATGTTTGCCGTGATCCGAACAGGTAGACTTCTTTTTCTCGGCTCGCGGCAATCGAAATAGATCTGGTCTCGGGTCAATATAATGATCCTTCTTGCTGGCGTGGCCGAGACTAGTGTTTCGAAGGTTGGTCTAGAATGTTGTTGTCGTGAACTGCCTTATCTGTCCTCGGCATCACACCTTCGTGACCAATGCCCCTTGGTGACGTATACCACTGTCGTTAGCCCCGAGTCAACAACCACAATCACACTTTTTTGGGCAGCAAGAGGATACTCAGTAGGATCATGACTTCCAACCCACAGTTCAACGAGCGCACCTCTGGCCTGGAGGTCGCCAAGACCTTCGGCGACTGCGTCAAAGGAAGAAAAGGTGAGTGCCCATCACCACCACAGACACAATTTCTTAGCACTTGCTAAGCAAGCATAATCGAGCAGTCTTGATCACTGGAGTTGGCCCAGGAGGCATCGGCGGCGCCACTGCTCTAGCATTCGCGTCTCAGAAGCCGAGTCTGCTCATCCTCGCCTCGAGAACAAAAGACAAGCTCGAGAGCGTCGCAAAGGAAATTGCGTCCTCCTATCCCGAGGTGAGGGTGGAGATAGTGAAGCTGGACCTCTCATCGCAGCAGGCCGTCCGCGAAGCAGCAGACGCCGTCAAGCAATTGACAGACAGCCTCGACATCCTCGTCAACAATGCCGGTCTGACGATATACGAGCGCAAGCTGACCCCCGATGGGCTGGAACTGCAGTTCGGGACGAACCACATCGGACCGTTCCTGTTCACCAACCTGCTCATCCCGTTGTTGCTCAAGACAGCCGAGAAGTCTGCCCAGGGAGAGACCCGTATCGTCAGCCTGACAAGTGCCGGCCACAGACTCTCCCCCGTCCGCTTCAGCGACTACAACATGGAGGGCAAGCCCATACCGCCAGAGGAGGACCACGTCAAGCCGTTGGTAGGTGCTTTCGGGAGGGAGAACAACGGGTACAACGGCATCGTCGCGTATGCCCAGTCTAAGACGGCGAATATCCTGTTCACCAAGTATCTGCAAGAGCACTTGAGCAGTCGTGGCATCGCGTCTTATGTCTTGCATCCCGGAAGTCGGTGGCCTTTCTCTTTGTCTGATCGAGGGATTCCTTGGCTGACCTCGTTTTGCTAGGCGTTGTAACGGAGCTGGGACGGAGCCAAGACGAGGAGCTGGAGGAGACGTTCAAGAAGATCATCCCCTACTGGGGCACGCCTGACGAGGGCTCTTCCACGACCATGGTTGCTGCTCTTGATCCTGCGTTGAACGGTGAGTAACCCAGCTTCTGCTTGATGAGGCACCCACGCTGACATTCACTTGTAGACATTAAGGGACTCTACCTCAAGGACTGCCAGATCGAGGAGCCGGCACCTCATGCATCGGATCCCAAGCTTGCCGAGAGGCTGTGGCATCTGAGCGAGGAACTCGTGGGCCAGAAGTTCGTACTGAGCTGAGAGCGTAATGGAGGAATCATCCGATTAAACGGCGGGACAAGGCTTGGTCTAGGGGTGGAAGACGGAGCCACGTACGGGCGTTGTATGCATCGGGAGAAATTCAGAGAAGACAGAAGAACAAGGCGATGCGGTGTGATTGCAAGTTGAAGACTGCTTAATGGATGATTGAGGAAAGAGCGCCTTATGTCTTTTATCTTGCCGTTTGTCCCATAGAACTGAAGTCATAGCTTGCTGCATGATTAGAAAATGCAGACCCCACTTATTGACGCTCACGAGTGGGTCTCGCTTCGCTTCCGCTTCCGAGGAACTTCAACTTTCTGTGGACAAAAAAAACGAACTTTCAAAATATCCCATCGCCTTCCTCGCGGATGGTTTAATCCTCTTCTCACCTCTGAAAACCAACACTCATCCTCTCCTCCATCTTACTTTCGGCTGCTAAACCACAGCAGCGAAGTACAAGATGGCGGGGATGCAGGATCCCCGCGCCGATGAGCTCAGGAAGCGCGGAAACGACCTGTACAAGCAGGGCAAACTGTGTGCTGGTAAGTAATCCATCAAATCATCCATGAAATAAATCATCCTCGTAAATCAGACACTTTCTGATGTTTACTGATCGATTGCAGCCGAAGTCTCATACAAGGCAGCCGCATCTCTGGCACCAGGCGACCCGACGCCTCTGGCCAACCTCTCGTGTGTCAAGTACGAGCTGGGACAGTACTCTGAGGCTGTCGACTTCATCCAGCAGTCCCTCAAGTTGATGGAGAGTGGGCCAGCTGACGAGGAGAGTGCCCGCAAGAGCAAGGCCCTCTACGACCGTCTCGCCAAGTCCTTCATCCATGCTCCCGCTTCGACGATGCCCGCAAGGTCGTCGACAAAGTCTCGGACGAGAAGCTCAAGAGCAGCCTCGTCACTACCTTGGATCTCGTTGCCGCTTAGGAATCGGCGACTGTTTCAAGTGACCGAGATGCTCTTCGGAAGCTGGTGTTTGACCGTCTGCCTCGATTCCAAACTGCCTTGTATGTGCCATGTCATCTCGATGTGCTTGTTCCCGCTTTTTCCTGACGACCTCCAGGATCGACACGCCCCAGTACTGGCCCATGGGCCATGATACTGCAGAGCCATTGTTCGACGATGCATTGCGGAAGTCCTGTTCCGGAGGAGATTCGGTCTCTCTGATGTTCTGTGGCAGCGGCGATGCACGCAACGTTTTTGCCACCATTTCGGCCATGGCAAACCATCGACAAGCCACCCAGGCGCGCATCGACGCCCATATCACTCTTATGGACGTTAACCCGGCAGCCATAGCTCGGATGCTCATTTTCATTGACATGGCGATGTGGTGCGACGTGACTTGCATCGCTCACCAGGTGCCGTCGAAAGACCAGCTGACCATGATCGCCTACATCTATGCTGCCCAATTCATGCCGGCTGCAATAGACAAAGTTTTGCAGCATCGTATCAATGGGCTTCTATATTTGCTGGAGCAGGATGGACCACTTTACGGCTGGTTATTCATTCCTACTGCTACCCAAAAGGCAGTCTCGCATGTGATGAGCCGATGAGCCGTTGGCAGAAACCGTTGACTGCACCGCACCTCCAGTGCCGCATGGCCAGGAGGGCCCACAAGCACAAGATGAAAGCATTTTCGAGGACTTCCATCGCGCCAACCTGGGGTTAGACCAGCCGGTGCAGAATGGGGTTGAACTTGACACCAAAATCCTGCGAGATCTGGGAGTACTGCTTCCGCCTAAAAGCTTTGCCAAGCACCATGACCCTCAGATAGTGAAGCTCATGGAGAACTACCACGAAGACGGATCGGTAGCCGCAGTTGCCGAACTGGAGGAATATATCGACGCCAATTGGGTCACCAACAAGACCTTCATTGACCTGGATCTCGAGGATGCATTGGCCACGCCCGATGACTACCCCGGTGCTCACTGCAGTTGCGAAGTCGCGGTTTTGAATCTCGGGAGAAGCCCATTGCGATATGGCGATGAGCTTCCGCCGCTTCCTGAGAATCCACAAGGCGTCCTGGACTACGTCGGCGCGTTTCTTGACAGTCTTTCTTGTGCCTTGACCATGTCTCAGTTCATGACATCCCCGTTGCCACTCAGAATGGAAGTTTTGGTCGGCGAGATGACGGACGTCATGGAAAGGCTTCACTGGAACTGCTTAGAGGCTCGATCGAGCCCTGCCGGCGGCGTCAACACTCCACAATTCCCGCGCACATATGATCGGATCCATAGGAGCAACGTACCGTAAGTTCCTACCTCAACCTTCAGTTGCAATAGACTAACACGGGTAGTGACTATATTGGAGGGTTTCCCACAGCGGCTATGTATGGTCGCCGGCTGCTGCGCGAAGACAAACTGTCAAGTCTGACATACACGGCTCTCCTTAACCCGTCAAGGTTCCCGTCGTTCGATCACTTCCAAGCGGAATACGCGTTGATGTATGATCCGAAGCACTTATCAGATCACTTCGGCCTTGTCAGGCATCCTGACAATAGCGACACTCTCGAGTGTTTGATGACCCCGAGGCAAAGGAGTTGTTTGCCTCCGCCTATGGCCCAGGCGCGCTGGCGTTCACATGTCAGGGTTACCAGATCTGGGAACGAGTGCCTTCCAATAAACTCGCTCACGGGGAGCTACTTCACCGCCCATTGTTCGAGAAGTGGCTGCACGGCCACTTTCTTAAGATCTGCCACCCATACCCCCGCGACAAGCTTGAGCACAGCGAACTCACCGCTCCATTTAACCTTACTTTCCTGATCCGCTTGGTCGTCCATCTGTCGGAGATTGGCTACCCGGCACATTGGCTGTCGGGAGTGCTATCGGTCCTGTGTAACGGTAACGGTGAGTTGATCACCACAGCTCGGCCGC
The DNA here is from genome assembly GCA_009194965.1 of Coniochaeta sp. 2T2.1. Classification (NCBI taxonomy): domain Eukaryota; kingdom Fungi; phylum Ascomycota; class Sordariomycetes; order Coniochaetales; family Coniochaetaceae; genus Coniochaeta; species Coniochaeta sp. 2T2.1. The sequence continues at coordinate 189,231 of VSMA01000029.1, forward strand.
CGGTGGGAGCGATCACCAGTCCGACCGACGTTGACGCAATCCGTCCCGCGAAGAAAATGACCATTGGCCTGTGGCAGGCCGAGTTCACGACTCTCCTGAGCATCTGGAGTCGTCTGCTGCCTTTTGGCTTCATCGCGCCTGATGCTATGGTCCCCCCGACGGACATCGCCGAGTTCAGCATCACGTTCCCGCACTTCCCTCGCCAGTATCAAAACTGCCCGCACTTTGTCCTTCTTTTCTGAGACTCGTCCAACGGAGGCGGGCGCCCGCTGGAGCATCTCAGAGACTTCCTTCTGGACGCCGAGAACGAAGGTAATCCACCGGTCACCCCGGGGAAGATCAAGCCCAAGCTCGCCCACATCTTCACGGCCATGAAGTACGTCACGGCCACGCGGACTGCTTCGTTCTGGTGCAGGCGGGATGTCGTTCAGAAGACGAAGGAAGGCAAGTGGGATGCTTACATCTGGAGGATCGATGAATGGCGTCAAGTTTCCGGTGGTGTAGCCGTCAAAGATGCTGTGGCTGAGATCAGGGCTTGGACCGAGTAGGTGTATTACTAGTCTTGCTGGTTTCTATCACGCTCAGATGGTTCATTTAGTGGAAGAAGGATCACTTGAGCTGGCATCTGACTTCATCTCTGTGCGGTACAAAGGTATGATGTGGTGGGCCAGGAACAGAACAGCACATCACATACCTTAGGTCCTTCACATAGGGTACTCATTAGCTCACCAACATTTCCAGGAAACCGCCTGACTCCCCGTAGAAGTGAAAGTGACCATCATATTGAGTGAACAGCTACTTGATATACCACCCTTGAAGGCACTGATGAGCAAGTACTCTGGGTTCGCCCTGTACCTGATAATAAATTCCTCTCATGCCAGAAGAACATGTACGAAGCTGTTGACAGTCGACCCGAACGCAGTCCATCTCAACGGATCCTATCACAACTACGTCCCTCCTCCCAAAAGCTCAAACAACCTCAACCTTCCTCGCGGCCCCCTCCTTCCTCTCGCTCATCCGCTTGGGCACAACAACGCAAAGCAAGCCATCCTTCATACTCGCCCTCACGCCGCTCATATCCACGCTGTCGATCGGGAACTGGAACGCCCTGCGGAACTCGCCGACCTTGCGTTCCGTGACGTGCCAGTGCACGTCTTTTTGGTAGTCTGGGATCTTCTCCGTCTCCTTATCTCCCTTGGGCGCCTCTGTTTTTGCGGTCTCCTCCCCTTTTGCAGTTTCACCCTCCGCCGTTGCGTTGTCCTTGGCGGCCGTCACAGCTGCTGCGTCACGATGAACAACACCCACGCCATCCTCCTCCTCCGCCGTCGACAACTCTGGACGGGTGGTGGTGGTGAGAGGTACAAGCCTCTTAAGATGTCCCGAGATGGTAACCGTAAAGAGGTGGTCATTCACCTCCACGCCCACGTCTTGGCGGGACAAACCCGACAGTTCGCCGTAAATGGCGTACGTAGTCTTGTTCTCCAGCAGATCGAAATGCGGCCTCGCGATGGAACGGTGCGTGACCGGGTCGCGGTCACCGGAGGAGTTGGTGTTCGCCAGGTGGAAGTCGTGGAGGAGCCGCGCCAGGGTGTCGAGGGTTAGATGCCTGTGAGACGTGGAGGGTGTTGCGTTGGCGGCTGAGGATTCGGGAGGTGCGATGGACGGGGCGGTTATGGTGGTGGTGATGGGTTGCGGCCGGGGTGGGTGAACTTGTTGTTGTTGGTGCTGGGAGGAGGAGTCGCTGGCCCGGAGCGTGGTCCAGTGCGGGGAGAAGTGGTGGGTTGTGAAGTAGGCGGACATGCTGCTGTGGCGTTTTTGGTTTTTGTGGGAGGAGGGAGAAGAAGGGAAGGATGGGGAGGATGGTTGGGAGGGGGGAGCGGAGTAGATGCCTTGGGGGTCGAGCACGGACTCGAGGGTTAGGGCGGAGAAGGATAGGGGGTTGAGAGGGGGGATGGGAGAGACGGCCGTTTGCTGCTTGGGGTTAGGGGAAGCCAGTTTTGAGAGTTTGGTGTAAACACCAGATGTTGATGTTGAGGATGTTTTGATGGTGGCTTAGATGTCTGGTTGGGTAGTTGGTAGAGTAGAGTAGGTAGTTGTGGGAGATTGTTTACCAGGTTTGTCCAGGACCAGGGGGGGGGAGAGGTCGTCATCATGTCGATAAGTAGTATGTCGATGAGTAGTAGAAAGTCTGGAAAAAACATTTAAGGTCAGTCACATGCAAACGTCACCCCATCCAGAATCACAGAACGCATCATGATGCGCACCCGGCCAGTACAGCGCTAGTCGCATGCACAATTTCAAGGAGAGAATTGCAGTTGACGGGAATTGGCAACATGCAACGACAAATCGAAAATGCGGAGACCCCAGATCTCAGGAGATCTCAACGGGTGGCGTGATGACCACCCAGCGCATCATGACCACCCAGCGCATCATGTTAGACGCAAGCGGGAAGTTTGTTGGTGTATCACACCACTTATATGCAGCATCGCCGGAAAATTCCAGAGAAGGCAGAATTCCTGATGGTGATACGATGCTGATAGCGAGACGATTCTGAAAGAGGGTTAAAAGAAATACTTGCGGGCCAACCACAGCCCAAGCACAAGACCACTAGCCATCCCCAAGGGCTTCTAGATCTCTGCTACCATGGCGTTAACCGCCGCCCAGCAGGAGTACCTCACGTCTAGCCAGTTCAAGCCCCTCCGTTCCCCTCTCGACGTCGACAAAGACCTCAGGAGACTCAGGAACAACTCGGCGCCCCGACCACGCAGCACACCACCAGAGGGGGAAACAGCTGCTGCTGCTTCTGCCTCTGCAGAGTGTCAGCACATCACCGGTCACACTCGTGATCCGGCCAGAGATGCCGACGGCAAGCCGACCAGTGACTGCTATATGAGGACGTGGCCCGACTTGCATGAGCAGTCCGGCCAACCAACCAACTTCTCTCAATCTTCAAGACGAAACCAAACATTAACACACCAATCTTCAGCTCATAACCACACAACAATGGCCAACAACACAACACAAGAAGAGGTACCGGACCTCCTCTACCACACCCTCCTGACAGTCATCGACTTCCACGACGACACATCGGGCTACACCCGCTCCACCTACCCGCTCGGCACCAACACCACCCTTCCCGCAGCCAAGGCCTTCGCCGCCCAGGCGCTGGAGAAGCTCAACTACACCCCGGACGACTTCGAGACCTACGCCGTGCACACGCCAGAGAACAACGACACCTGGCCCCACGGCGACGGCGTCATCGTCTACGCAAAGGCGCCCGCCGGGCACGAGCTGGTCGTCAAGCTCGACACGACGAGCAACGACGAGCGCCTGTCTGCTGACAGCGACAACAACACGCCCAGGCTGCCCTCCCCCTCGGATCACCTGCACTACGTCCTGCAGACGAAGGTGGACTACCACCAGGACCGGAGCGGCGCGTCGCAGACGACGCAGATCGAGGGCGTGTACGTGTACCGCCGGGACGCGCTGAGGGCGGCGAAGGGGATGCTGGGGGATAAGTCTGAGTACGCGCAGTACGACGAGAGGAGTGATTTGAACGGGCAGTGGCCGTTTGGGGATGATGCGGTGGTGCACGCCGTGGGGCAGACGGGGGAGAATTACAGCGTGGCTGTGAGGACTGTGCCTGGGTCACATAAGAAGCATGCTAAGAAGATGTGAGGGGCTGGATGGAATGGATGAGGAGAGGGAGAGGAGGGATGGAGGCCATCTCGACCATGTTAGATGTACAGATTGCAGGATATAAGGCGATGATATCTTTGATTATCGCCGTTGTACAAGAAGACAAGGGACAGGGAAGTGGGCAAGGGAAGGTCGAGTTGGGAACCAGCACAAAAAGTACAAGCCCTACTTATTTGTACAGGGCAGCGAGTCTCCATTCCAGGGTAGCTCAGCTAAATCACAAATGATCGTCGCACGACGATGACAAATTCAACCACGCGAAGGATTCAAGCAGCACCCAAAGCGCCCCTCATAGCGATCCTTTAGTCGAAAGCAGATATATACGCGCTTCCGCCCGGATAAAAGGTTGCCTCCATTAACTCCTTCTTGACATCTTCCCCGCCCTGTCCACAGCGTGCATCTACAATTCATCATCTTGTACATGACCACCATCACAACCATTAACCACGACCATGTCTCTCCCGTTTCTCCAAAACCTCCCCTCACTCACCATCCCTTACTCCATCCCAAGACTCTACCTAATATCCCTATGCTACCTCGGCGCCTTCAGCCGCTTCACGCACGGCCGGTACACGCCCACCTTCTACGCCTACCAGATCCAGCACGCGCAGGACGACGAGTCGACACAGTACATACCCGTCATAGACACGGCTCTGGGTACATTACTACTCTTAGGGGGCGGGCGGACGCGGGCTGTTGCCGCTTTGCTGTGCACTTTGTTTCAGACTATCGGGGTTGTGCAGCAATTGGGGAAAGGAAGAAGGGTGAGGCTGGGGTGGTTGAGTTTGGGTATGGCGGTCTGGGAGGTTTGGGCGGGGTTGGGGTGGTGGTCATGAGGATAGAGATGGGGGTCATAAGGTAAGAGATGGGGGTGGTGAAGGTGGTGGAAGGGGTGGAAGAGTGGGAGGTATATGCAGCAGTGTATTTCAACGGCGATGCATTCATTGTATGTCAGCTGAGCGAATCAACGGCGCCGGTTTGAGGCGGCATCAGTGACACAGGCTCGAGGAAATCAATCTTCCAGCAACACCACAAACTCCAATTCAAACAAGGGGTATAAACCATGGGTATCTAAGGTACAAATCCAATCTTTTCCTTTCCAATCCTCCAATTACTTTTCCGTCCAAATATCTTCCCTTCCATGCCATCCGTGGTCTTATTAGCACATGCCAGTCATGTCACCGCCATTTCCATCCCATTCGCGGCTGTCGACGGCATCCACAGATACTGAAGAATGGGCGATGAATAACCCCCCATCCCATCGGCATCAGCCCATCCCGCCCATCCTCTTCCCTCTCCTAGAATCAAATCCCAAGCCCGATCATCCGAAACTTTCTTGCAAACAATCCAATAATAACACTTCCATTCCCGTCAGCTGCCGCAAGCCACACATTTCGCGATTACTCGGCCCAGACTCAAACCACGGATCAGATGCTTGGTTCTTTCTCTTCACGAACTGGCACTGCTCCGTCTGCTACTCCATCTCCTCCCACCGAAACCCCATCTCCTCTCCCAAAAGTGCTCGAACTGATGGGTGGTGGTGCTGAGAAAATCGTCTATTTCCCTAAGTTCATCCTCGGGTAGGTGGCGGATACTGTCATTGAGGAGGTCGAGACATGTTTTCGATGCTATTGCACATTGTTAGCAAACACATATCTTGTGATGGAGAATGAGCCAGGTAGTAGAACTTACGAACAGGTCCCTCCCCACCGCTCTCGACGGCGGCCCTCATCCTTGCCGAGTTGTAGCAACCCAGCTCGCGCTGGATGGCGAGCATCGTGTGCCAGAGGGCCGTGGCGTCCGTTTCCTCGTCCGTGGGCGGGACGAGGGGGCTGATGTAGTGCTCCGAGCTGCGCCAGGAGGTTGGTCGTTGGGACCGGTGATGTCGTTGGGGGGAGAGACTTGGTGATGGTGTAGATGTGGAGGATGAGGGAGAAGTGGTTTGGTGTGTTGGTTGGGTTTGGCGCGTCTGCTGTTTTTGAAGCGGAGCGGGTGTTATGTCGTCGTCTGAACTGAAAGAGGCCGTCGAGCCGCGCCGGGGAGTGCTCGGGCGGCTGCGGTAGTGGTGGTGCTGGGGGCGCGAGGGCCTGTGCTGAGGGCCCGTCATTGTTGCTTATGTTTACTCTTGTGTTGTCGACTTGACTTATAGATGTGTGATGTGGTATTTATCTTTGGTTATATATGTGATATGAGACGGTGTCCGGAGTTCAACTGTTGTCCAAGTTACGGTGAAGAGAGAAAGATCACATCTCGGAGGGAACACTCCCCTTATATAACAAACCACTACCAAGTACCGAGATACCTACACACCCCCCAGAACAAATCAGACTTTTGACATGCACCTTGTCAGGCTTGGTCTCGGACGATTATTAGACATAGTACGCGGGACGCACCGAAATGTCTTGGCCCCTGTCCTCGAGGTGCGTAAATGTATGCATGTCCTGCGTAGTACACTTCGTACGGCAGCCGGACATGCTTTCGGCGCTCCACCGGACTTTCCGCTTACGGATGATGGACGGCGATCTGTCAGGCCAAGGGTCTAAAGGGTTCCCATAGCATCCCCAAGCCACCACCCTGCAGTCCACTGCCGAATGGAGTCTTCCAGCCCTACACGTGTGCTAAGCTGCTCAAGATTTGTACTAAGCACTGCTGGAGAGAAGACCCGCATTGGGCTTGGGCGGTGGTGAAAAGTTGTCTGGTCTGAGACATGTTCGATGACTGGACTGATCATCACAAGGTTAATGCTTTGATACGGCACTTTCACCGCCTTTCCTGCGGGATGACACCGGCCATGCATGAGTGATACGTATCTTACACTTACTTGCAACATCTCGCTTTAAATCTCGTCATTGAGGAAAGACAGCACAGAAAAAGAGGTAAGAAAATGCAAAAGAAAAATCCTAATTCGACAGGGAAAACAAGTGGCAACTCTGCCGGCTAGTTCCCGGATATTGGCCATGTCATCGATGTGCCCTTCTCCGGATGGCGACAAAATCCTGCAGAAGAAGGAAAAGCTTGGTGCTCAGGCTGGTAGGTATTCCGAGGTCCAGTTGCACAAGCACTGACAAGACACGAGCCGCACGCTTGATATTGGACTTGAACTTCTGGATGGAGGGGTGGTACAAGCCCTCGTGATGATGGATGTCGATCGAATCGTAGATCATCCGTCCGCGCTAGCGATAAATGCGTCGTCTTCTCTTCTCGACTGGGAATAGCTTCGCTTGCACTTACCGTGGTACATGTAGATATCGGAGGACATGTGGGAGGAAAAGAGAAAAGAGAGATGTGACTCAGACGCTTCGCTCAGCTGAGTGAGCCTGCCAGGATGGATTATCTCCTCCTTGGCATCCATTTTACTGAAGTGAAATGTTTGTTTAGACTTTGAGGCGACTGCTCTTGACGTAGGCGCAGTCATCCCTTCTGTCCGAGGACCTGACGATCTTGAAGTCTAGATTTCCGGCAACCTTTTGGGGAACACATGGCCAATTCCTTATCTTTGTCTCAGCTGGAGGTCATTCTGATGTCGAATCCTCTCTCACCAGGAGGGGAGTTGTTGACATAGGTGACCATCCGTCGGTTACGCCATTATTGCGCCATGGCCGGCACTGTCGAGGTGCAGTGATGGAGTGGTGATCGAGTTGCGCATGTGCATGTGCATGTGCATGGAGCGGAGAAAGAAAAGTGATCGCCGGACCGCCGTCCGCATTTGGCCATCGGCGATGTGCCGGCATTGACCCCACCTCCGAACGGTTTGTGACTCCACTTACACCGGACGGTCAAGGTGGGGCTCAAACGGAGGATGCTACCTGAGAGGAAACCTGCTCGGCCTGCCACTGATCCTTCGGCGATGGACGTGTTGCTCTTCGGGATTGAATTGGAGACTCGAGTGTGTTGACGTTGAGAAATTGTGTTCGTTGTGTTGGGAAAACACTGAAGAACCAAACATGCACGAGCGTCCAGGCTCTCGAACGCTGGTGGTCGATAACCGGGATATCACGTGCCACAACCCCTGTCGCTTCCCGATAAAGGTGACGTCAGAAATTCCAAGCCTCCAACTCTCCGTTCCGCAGCAAACATGGAAGTCGCGCAGTCAAACGTCTCGTCTGCCATGATGCACATATCTCCAGACCAACAGTTCGCACTTCCGACGGACCCAACAAATCCGCGGAAGAAACACATGAGGACGCGATGAATGCCTGCAGACGGTTACCGCGCCAGGCAACCTTAAGCCTGAGCTTAACCTCCAAACCTTCTTCACTGTTCCTGGCCGGAATCTACTGTCGAAACCCTCCAGTTAATGTGACGTGCTGGTCTGCCAACAATGCCTTTACCGCACGGCAGCCATTCTCGACATCCCCTCGCCGACGCGATGACAGCACTCTCGAGAAGCTAGACGACCACGACCAGGAGGACAGAGTCCGGCAGCACCAGGTCCGCAGGCCGTGGCATAGGGAAGATGCCGACGCGCCGCCCGTCAAGGAGCCCGACCACCCAAAGTCGCCTTTGCGGAAGGGTACTACTGCCACCTCTCCGCCCTACGATTAAAGATCAACTAACAGCGAGTGCAACAGGCAAACTCCTAACAACACCGACCCGCCTCCTCAAACTCATCCTCCCTCTCCCCGTCTCCGTCGAGAAAGACACCTCGAATAACAGCACAAAAGACTACGCGCGCGCCATCTCCTCCAACGAGGAGATCCAGCCCCTCGCCCTACTAGTCCACCCGCAGCAACCCCTCTCCTACGTCGAGCGCCTCATCCAAGCCGAGTTACCCCCCGTCATCGAAGACGGCAAAGAGAAGATCCCCAACGTCTACTTCCGCGCCGAGGACACGGAAGGCAGCGGCTCCGAAGGCACCACCCAATCCGAGTTAAAACACCGACAAGAAACCAACCAACCCTCCGCCAGCGCCGCCGCGAGCGGCGACCATCACAAGCCCGACAACGTCGCCTCCTTCTCGGGGCTGGGAAGGGAAGGGCCGAAGCGGGAGCATAAGGAGAAGAACTGGGTGCGATGGAGCTCCAGCACGGAGATGGGGGATTTCATACGCGATGCCGCCCGAGGTAGAGAGTTCGCCATCGAGGTGGAGGGGTACGGCATCGAGATGCGCGTCGGGGTGCCGAGCTTTAATGACAGGACATACTACATGCGCATGCGCCTGCGCAAGATGACGAAGCAGATCGAGGCCATGGCGAGCCTGAAGCACGAGTGCGACGAGCTCGCACACCGCAGCGCGCACCGGCTCGCGAAGGGCGGGTTCGTGCTGCTGAGCGGGTGGTGGGGGGTGGTGTACTACATCACTTTCCAGACGGAGTACGGGTGGGATCTGGTCGAGCCCGTCACGTACTTGGCTGGGCTGACGACGATTATGGGCGGTTACCTGTGGTTTTTGTACATCAACCGGGATTTGAGCTACAAGGCCGCCATGAACATCACCGTGTCGAGGAGGCAGAACGCGCTGTACGAGAGTCGCGGGTTTGATATCAGGAAGTGGGAGGGGCTGGTGGAGGAGGCTAATGCGCTCAGGAAGGAGATCAAGGCCGTGGCTGTGGAGTACGACGTGGAGTGGGACGAGACGAAGGTACTGGGCGACGAGGTGAAGGATGTGCTTGACAAGGAGAAGAAGGGGAAGAAGAAGGCCGTGGGGGATGATGAAGACGAGGAGGACGGGGATGACGATAAGAGCACGGGGAAGACGGAGAACAAGAAGGCGGAGGATAAGAAGGGGGCGACGGAGAGAGAAAAGGCGGATGAGTAAGGGGTGGGTGTAGAGGGTGTGATGTGCTGGGCTGCAAGCGTATACCCTGGGTTTTCATAGCATATACGATATCAGCATGGCGAGGGGTTGGGCATAGATACACGAGGCGTTAAGTCTTAAGAAACAATTTCAGGAATCACCCAACGTTCTGTTTTACACAATCCTCTCGTGAAAATAAGGTCTATCATGCAATCTGCAACGTCATCAGGAAGCTACACGCTCTAGACATTCCCCTGCTCGCGACAACCAGGTCTGTCATATTGCCTTGATCATACAACCACGACCCCAACATGCTTCACCACAACCAACAAGATCTAGCCGCTCTACTCATTCCCCTCATCCTCCTCCTCCTCTTCCTCCTCCCCCCCATCCCCATCTCCATCTTCCTCCTCACTACTACTCCCACTCCCCTCGCTCTCCCCCTCGCTCCCAGGATCGTAGTCCTCCTCCTCCTCATCCTCCTCGTCCTGCAGTTGCATCTCCGCCTCTCTATGCGCCCTCTCCAGCTCCGTAAGTCCATCCTCTCCCTCCACCCCAACCACGTCCTCGGCCTCCCCTCCTTCCGCCCCGCCATCCGTCTTCCCCCCCTTCTTCGCATTCTCCGCCAGCTGGCGCTTCGCCTTCCTTGCGTCCGCCATGCTGCGGTCCTGCAGCCCGTGGCGCTGTATGTACATCTCGTTGATGCCCTGGTAATCTTCCTGGTCCAGCATGGCGAACTCGATCTCTTCTGTCTTGCCGTCGGAGTTACCGACGTCGACCTCGACGACGATATTGAACGTCCGCTGCAGCACGCTCGTATAGGACACGGCCACGACCCTGTCGAGAGGGAGGAACAGCAGCGGCTTCTTGAAACCCCAGAGTATCCCCGTCGGTAGGAAGAAGAGGTAACCGTCCTTACTCCCGCGGAAGGCCTTGACGTGCACCGCCTTTTCGGAAGGGCGGTAGGCCTGTCTCGCCGCGCTGTGGAAGATGGACGGATTCGAGGAGACGATCTGCACGGCGTTTCCGGCGTGGCGGAGGAAGGACGACAGGGCCCAGTTGAAGAGGGAGATGTACGTGTCCGACACGGCTGCGGCGGCGGATGCTTGCGGGCCGAGGACGGAGTTGGGTTTGGGGGCCGTGGCGGGGACGGTGAAGACCAAGGGCTCGAGGTCGGGGGAGGAGGAGTTGGGCGCTTTGGGGGAGGGGAGGTAGGAGGCGCGGGGGAAGAGGACGTAGTTGTATTGTACCGCTGATTTCTCGGGGACGGGGAGGTGGAAGATGTGTTCTAGAAAAGACAACAAAAGTTAGCTAGACGGTAGGTAGGTAGAGGCAGGGTCTAGGGGAAGGGGGGAAAAGTACCGATGTCCCTCCAAGCATACACAATCCCCTGCACCGGCACCGCCGACGCGGCCGCCCTCGCGTACAGATAACTCCTTGTAAACACGAGGTCGTACTTCTTCCTCTGCGGCACGGTGAGGCTTATGTCCTTGATCTCGAGCAGCACCGGCTCGGCAGCCGCCGCGTCGGCACCGTCGACTTGTGCTACTGTGCCCGCCGGCGCGCCGTTCAGTGGTTGTGTGGAAGCGGCATGGCCGTTGGCGACTTCGACCCGTCTACGCTTGGCCGAGGGTTCATCTGAGGTATCTGAGGTGGGAAGGTGGTCGGACACGAAGGACGCGATCTCGTTGAAGAGGCATATTCGCTGCGGAGAGTCGGCTGCTTGTTCGATGCCGGCGAGAATGTCGGGGCGGGTGTGGAAGATGTGCCTTAGCCGTTCGGCGTCTAGGGCGACGGACATTGTGGTGGGAGGTGTCTGTTGTGCACGGTCGTGGAATGTGGAAAAGTTGCGGGTGTTGTGGCTCGATTGGTATTGGGATATATGACAAGACTGTTGGGGAAATATTGTGTTGAATGAGGTGGACAAGTAAAAGCGGAAGACGCGTCGCGAAATGTTTGGAGGATGACGAAGTGGTTGTTGGCCAAGTCTGATGGATAATTTTGGTTTAATGTTGACGAGCGGCTATGAAAATCGAGGGGCGATAAACACCTGTCATTCCCAAGACATGCAATGCAGCTCCTGCAACGCTGATCAAATATTGGGTCTACGTCTACTTGCAGAGGTTGGACATCGTCCTCTGTCTCTAGCACGGGTCACGGCTTAAGGAGGCCTTTTATACGTACAGCAACATGTCCCGGGTCGCCTCCGTCCCTTAAGTGACAGAACCTCAGTCACTCCGAACTGACAGTGAATTCATCATTGCCCTACTCAGAGCAACACGTAACCAAGCCGCGGCTTACATAGATCCATCCGGGAGTAACACCGACCCTATCTAAACGCCTTTTAATCCTCGACAAGACCTGGTCTACTCTAACATACCCTTCAACACCTTGACCTGCTCCAACACACTCGACTTGCTCGTGCCGCCCCGCGCAGACCTCATCTCCACGCTCTTCTCATAGTCAAAGCTCTCGGCAATATCCTCCTCGAACCGCGCATCAATGCCCTTGAGCTGCTCATACGACAGCTCATTCATCGGCGTGCCCGTCTGCTCGCTCAGCGCCACGCACCGGCCCGAAATATGATGCGTCTCGCGGAAGGGGACGCCCTTGCGCACCAGGTAGTCCGCGACGTCGGTGGCCAGCATGAACGGGTCCAGCGCGGCCTTCATCTTCTCCGGCTGCGTGCCGAGCGTGGCCAGCACGCCCTCGGCGATCTGGATGCTGTCGCCCACCGTCTTGACGTGGTCGAGCATGGGCTCGACGCTCTCCTGCAGGTCCTTGTTGTACGTGCTCGGCAGGCCCTTGAGCGTCATCATGAAGCCCGCCATGTGGCCGAACGCGCGCCCGCTCTTGCCGCGCAGCAGCTCGAGGCTGTCCGGGTTCTTCTTCTGCGGCATCAGCGAGCTGCCGGTGGAGTAGGCGTCGGCGAGGCGCACGAAGCCGAATTCCGCCGTCGAGTAGATGATCAGGTCCTCGGCCCAGCGGGAGATGTGCTGCATCAGCATCGAACCCCACTGCAGGAACTCGGCCACGAAGTCGCGGTCAGCGACGCCGCCCATCGAGTTCCAGAGGAGCCCGTCGAACCCGAGCTCCTTAGCCATCATGTCCCTGTCGATGCCAAAGGGGTTTCCGGCAAGCGCGCCGCAGCCGAGGGGTGACTTGTTGACGCGCTTGATCACCTCCCTGAGGCGGTCGAGGTCGTTGGCGAACGCGAAGCCGTAGCTCAGCATCCAGTGGCTCCACCGGATGGGCTGGGCGCGCTGCAGGTGCGTGTAACCGGGCATGACATAGTCGATCTCCAGCTCGGCGCGCTGGGCGATGACCTTGAGGAAGCTGACGAGGTACGTCTCGAGCTTCCGCATCTCGTCGCGCAGCCACATGCGCATGTCGGTGGCCACCTGCTCGTTGCGGCTGCGGCCCGTGTGCAGCTTTCCCGCGACGTCCTTGCCGATGATCTCGCCCAGCCGGCGCTCGTTGGCGGTGTGGATGTCCTCGTCTACGCCCGGGATGATCTTGAAGGTGCCCGCGGCCCATTCCTTCTCGACTTCTTTCAGTCCCGATTCGATCTTGGTGAATTCGGACTGGGAGATGATGCCCGACTTGGCGTTGGCGCGGGCGAAGGCGATGGAGCCGAGGATGTCTTGCTTGTAGAGGACTTTGTCGAAATAGATTGACTCGTTATACTGCACCATTAGGGGGTCGAGGCCGCCTGGGAGGGAGAGACAGGATAGTCAGTAAGTGGTGATGCCGGTACCGGATGGCAGATGGTGTACTTTACCTGTGAATCGTCCTCCCCAGAGCATTTGGCCCGAAGGCTTGTCTTGTGAAGCCATGCTGGATTTGATGTGACTCGAGCGGTGATCGAGAGGGGTGGAATTGGGTTCAATTGGCAGAGCTGGGAGGTGAATTGGGTAGTGGGAGCTATGTGACAATTGCTGTAATCGGTGGACCCGAAGCTCCCCTCGTCGATTGACTCCACATGAAGCTTGGTTGAGTCATTCAACGCTCAGATGCTGGTGACGGCAAAATTTCTGAGATGCTCTTATCGCGACGCCGTATCGTGTCTTATCGCCATCCTGGCCAGCCTTATGGCGCTAGTTTAGCTTGACGCCAAGGCAGCGTTTCCACCATGAAATCCGCCTGGAACAGGGGCAGCTTTTCGTCTGGGAGCATCACCAATTGTTCACCCATTGTTCATCACCAACTTTGAAGATGGCATTGTATTCTTTTCACTTCCGTCTCTATGAAGGACCGACGAAAGCCGGTCATTCGCTCTAGAGGGAGTTGAACAACCCAACCAAGCCCTCCCCCATAGTCGGATGGACAATGATCAGATCCGCGATCTCCTTATACGATATCCCCAACTTCATGGCCAGCTGAACAACAGGCAACAATTCTCCAGCCGAGAAACCCAGAGCCGTAAACCCAAGGATCTTCTCCCCGGTCTCCTCAACAAGAACCTTCGCAAACCCGCGACTGTCCCCTTTCGTCCTCGTCCTCAGGAACGCCGCCATGGGCACCTTTCCAAGCCGGTACTTGATGCCCTTGGCTTTCGCCTCTTGCTCTCTCAGTCCGACGTGCGCTAGCTCGTGCGATGTGAAGAGAACTGACGGCACTTGACGGTCGGCCGTCCCGCCTGGCTTTGGGGTGCCCATGATGTTGGAGTAGACGACGCGGAAGTCATCGAAGCCGATGTGCGTGAAATACGGGCTGCCGGCACAGTCGCCAACCGCAAAGACGCCTTCGACTGAGGTCTTCAGCTGCTCGTCGACTTTGACGTGTTTGGAGGCGGTGAGCTTGATGCCTGCCTCTTCTAGGCCGATGCTGTCGGTGTTGGGGACTCGTCCAGTGGCAACGAGGATGTGCGAGCCGGTGATGGTAGATGTCTGCCCCGCCGCATTGATGGACACCTCGACGCTGGCACCCGATGTCCCGGTAACATTTTCGACCTTTGCGGAGGTGATGGTTCGGACGCCTTCGCCGGTAAGGATGTCAACAAGCGCGTCAACCACATCCTTGTCCTCGTTGCCCAAGACGCGCTCATGCTTCTCAATGACCGTCACCTGCGAGCCAAATCTGCGATACGCCTGAGCGAATTCCAGGCCGACATACCCGCCTCCGAGAATGATCAGATGGGAAGGCAGTACATCCAGATCCAGGATCTCAACATGCGTCAGTGGCTTTGACTCTGCCAGCCCGGGAACAGACGAGTCGACAAAAGCCCTGGTGCCGGTGTTGATAACCACCGCATCTCCCGTCAGCAGTCGACCTCCAACTTCCACGGTCTTGGGACCAATAAACTTCGCCTCGCCATGGATGACTTCGTTATTCGCGCCCTGGAACAGTCCCTCGTGTAGATCCTTCAGGCCAGCTACCATATCCAGCTTCCGCTGTTCCGGGCCGGTCATGTTAACCTTGAGTCCATCTGCGTTGGCGACGAACGAGCCCAGGCCGTACGAGGCCGCCTGTCTGACATCGTATGCCACGCTGGCAGAGTGGATGAAGTTCTTGGACGGCAAGCAGGCGATGTTGGGGCACGCGCCGCCGAGGTACCTGCGCTCAACGAGGGCGCATTTCTTGCCGTGCTTGGAACCGAGGGTCCAGGTTACGTACTTGCCGCCTTCGCCTGTGCCGATGACGAGGACGTCGTAGTGTTGTGGTTGGGCCATGGTGCTGGTTGTTCGCTTGTATAATGACTTGTCCTTGCCTGGAAACAAAAGCTTGTTTTCAGGAGTTGTATTCACGTCCTCTTGTCTTCCCCTTCGGACTTTATAGTCGCTTCCTCGAACGCTGCATCGTGGAGGAAGCTCGGCAGGCCATCGCTGGGATATCATATGATGCCGCCATTTGACGCTGCAATAACGTACCTTTACACTTCTTTACTGATGTCAGAACCAATGGTACAGCTTACTGTCAGTCTTACCGAGAAGGAAGGCGTTCGGTACGCCTCCGCGGTCGCTGGGGTTTAGACCAAGTGAGTCAGCGACATGCACAGCTGTGTTACGATTCGATCGGAAGAGGCTCCGGCGGGGGATGGCGGCTGGGACCATCACATCGTGGGATTGATCCCGAACTCATACATGGCTTACTGAACAATCGCAATCCTACCAACTTGCGTCTCCCTCTGCAGTTTATTGATTCTTCCTTCTTTGGATAATAGTACTAGTAGCATCGGATTACTAAGGTAACGCAGGAGACTGGTGAAGCTTTTAATCTAGCGCGGCGCCCAAACTCGACATGGATGTTCGCATAACGAAACACCAGCTCCTGTTCCAGAACAACGTTCCATACACGCGCCAACGAACCAGTCGCAGACAGTGGACTACCCCAGGAATATGAAGCTCCTTCTTCAGCACATCCTTAATATACGATCGCCAAACTGGACGCCTTCTTTTTTGATTGAGGAACCAAGCTGTGCGCGGCATGAATGATGGCTGTGCGTTTGATCTCCAGGCACAACGTCGTCGATCCGTGGTTACCGACCTGGAAATTCCCCGACAATACCTGGACAAGCTCAATCGGGAGAGGGTCCATCCCAAGCGGGAGAATGTACAACCCGGCGAGACGTGGAAACTTCTCCTCATCACGCGTGGTCTCCTGTCCGGAATGGACAAGGCGATGTCAGACAACACAAGCGCAGCGCACCATGCCTGCATTACTGTGATATCACCAGCACTATTGTTACACTCCAGACAAGTCGTCCCGGGTAGCCTCGATGACGACCAGGCTTCGCGCCGACGAGTATTAAATCCCGGCTCTGGCGCATTTAGCCATCGGTGTGCCATCGGTCTTGAGGGTAGTTCCCTGTCTTGAGGCTTTCTGAGACCGCTCTTCCCTTGGCTCGACTTCCTCAGGTTCGAATAGCTAGCTTATGTGGCTGCTCGCGTGACTCCCGCCACCGCAACGATGCTGTGCATATGAAGCAGCTATGTATGGATTGCTGTCTACGGCCGTCTTCCTTTCCTGAAGCCTCTTGCCAACCTGTGCCGCTTCTTTACATTCAAAGCGCTTTGCGTGTGAACAAGGCTGGTCCTATTCTTCTGACTGTCCTTCGTTTCATCAGTAGCCAGGTGCTCTACATCCGCTTCTGTTCCGCCAGACTGACCCATTCACAATGGCTGCCACAGAAGACCTCGGTCCCCAGCTCAACGCTGTAGTCTGGATGCTACTCGGCTCCTCAGGCCTCTTCCTAGCATTCCGGCTCTACTGCAAGTTCCTCAAAAACCGCGGCTTCTGGTGGGACGACCACCTCCTCGTAGCTTCTTGGGTACGTTTTTCCCTTCCATCCTCCTCCCCAACCACCCATCACTAACCAACCCCTCAGCTCGCCCTCGCGCTGGACGTAATATGCGTCAGCATAAGCATCTCCCTCGGTTTCGGGCGGCACGTCATCGCCATCAACCCGCAGCATCTCCCCCAAATCCAGATCTACGGCAACGTCTCCGCCTCGGCCGCCATCCTCGCCGCCGTCTGGAGCAAGACGTCCTTCGGCATCACGCTGTTGCGCATCGCGGGGGGTAAGACGAAGGGTGTCATTTGGGCGATTATTGTTTCGATGAATCTGCTCATGGGGGTGCACGCGCTCATGCCTTGGATCCAGTGCGATCCGGCGTCAGGAACTTGGGATCGAGAGGAGGAGGAGGGGAGGTGCTGGGATGCGAGGGTTAATGTTGTTTATGGGGTTATTGCTGGATGTAAGTTTTCTTTTTTTGTGCTGGTGCGAATGGGGCTTGGGATGGGAAAAGCTGATCGGTTGTAGCCTACTCCGGTGTGATGGATATTGTCCTGGCCATGCTGCCGTGGACTGTCATCTGGGGCTTGCAAATGAAGAGGAAGGAGAAGATAGGCGTGGCCGTGGCCATGAGTATGGGTGTCTTGTGAGTACCTCTAAGCGCTCACAACAGCAGACATACGAGACAAACGGTCCCTGACACGCATTCCAGCGCCGGTTGCACCGCCTTCGTCAAGTCCGCCAAGATCCCCCTCCTAGCCGACGGCGACTTCACCTGTGGGTGCCCTTTCACCCCTCCACCACGCTTGCTAACACATCCACAGTCCAAGGCTACAGCCTCGCAGCATGGGGAGTAGCAGAAGTAGCCACCACAATAATGGCCTCCTCCATCCCCGTGCTCCGCGTCCTGATCCGCGAAGTCAAGGCCACCGTGACCACGCGGCGCCTCTACGGCCGCTCGTCGTCTGACGACGATGACTCCTACCAGAAGAAGAAGAGGAAGAGCTACGGCTACGGCGACGACAACACTTCTCTGGCACGGTCGAACACGGTCATTAGCGCCACAAAGGTCCCCAGCAAGCGCGAAGGAGGAGGAGGAGGAGCACTGGAAATCGGCATCGCGCGACTCAAGTCGCTGACGAAGAAGCCGCGGAGCGAGGGCGAGGGCGTGGTGGACCGCTCACCTGAGAAGGGAGGAATACTGCAGACGCAGGTGGTAGAGGTTCAGTACCACGAGCGCGAGGAGAGGGACGTTGGAGGGGTGGGCGACAACCGTGTTTGAGTCCGAGGGATGATCCGCTGGATATCATGGGCTCCAACTGCCTCTGAGTCTGAGCGGATGGATGCCATGGGACCGTGTCTGAGTCTGACGGACAATCAATGGATACCATGGGCAACGACCGGATCCGACGGCACGGTCGGATCGGGGTGGAAGCGTCGGATAGCAGCTTGAGGCTGAGAGAAGTGGCACGTTACAAGACACATCAAAAGTCTGGGCTGATGTCGCCGTTCCACAAGGTCAACAACAAAGTTCGTATGTCAAAGGTCCTTGCTTACGCGGATAGTGGAAGGAAGACGGTGAGAGTCCGAGGCTCAATAACCTGCTCTGGCCGGATATGGGTAAGACAGGGCAGGGCGCTCTCATGGCCAAGAGCTGGGTGTACACCGTATATCCGGGTTTGCTGGGCTGATGACTTCGCCTTACTGTGACCAAAAAAACCGGTATATGAAGCTGACGAGCTGAGTGGGTAGAAATCGTAGAACAACGCGACCGATCTGCATATTACTATATATCCCTTCCAACATCTGCCCATCCCCGCATTCCGCGCAGTCATGAATACGATTTCTTGGCGGACGATCAATTTCTAGCAGGTAGCAGCTGGTTTGCTCTGCGCCCTGTTAGAGTGATGGTTGGCGTGTAACGTCGATCGGCCTGCACCCGTAAGAATCCGACAATGGCGGAGCAAACTCGACACTCTCGTATAACCAGCAGTGCGTATGCTGACCCGGTGTAAGTCTAGTCAAAGAAAATAGAAGTGCCGCTTGATTGCCGCAGAGTTACACAGAAGAAGAGTTCGTATAAAGTTTGCACGTGGACAGGGAGGGTCTCATCGGCAATCAAGGTATCGAGGTTGGGTGGGATGGGCCCTTGATAGGGTGGTATTCCGCGATGCGAGGGTTGTTTGGGTATGATGTCAAGGCAGTCCACTGTTTGTCTCGTTGTTGTGGCTATGTGGTATTCGGATCGCGAGAGCCAGGAGAGGTCTTACTATTTCTGTCTTGGTCATGTGGATGATCGTAGACGATGGGCTGATGGACTCGCGCAGTTTCTTGGAAGTGTAGAGGGAGTCTCGCGGGTATATAAGGCGGTCGTCGATGCTGGGTGTTGGGACAGGAAAGAGCATCAACTCATCATCACTCAACGCACTCAACTACGACCACAAGTCAATACAAAACACAAAACACCCCAAACAACCAAACAGCACTTACTACTCAACCAACCAACCAACCACCCAAAATGTACTCCCTCCCAGCCCTCCTCACCCTCGCCCTAGCCGCCACCGGCGTCTCCGCCGTCGGCAGGGCCAAGGTAGTCAACAACTGCGACGTCGACGTGTCCGTCTGGTCCGTGGGGTCCAACATCAACGGTCCCTGGCGCCTCGCCGCGCACGGCGGCAACTACGCCGAGACGTTCGTCAAGGACCCCAGGACGGGCGGCATCTCGCTCAAGGTGACGATCCCCGCCGACGGCCTCTTCACGGGCGCGCCGCAGACGAACTTTGCCTACAGCCTCGACAACGACAAGATCTGGTACGACCTGAGCGACGTCTTCGGCGACCCGTTCGCGGGGAAGAAGTTGGTCGTCAGCAGCGCCGCTAGCTGCCCGAGTATTGTGTGGCCTACCGGTACCTCGCCGGGGGGCAGCCAGACGAAGGTTTGCGGGAGTGATCAGGATGTTACTTTTACTATTTGTGCTGCTTAGATGGGACGAAGGTGATGCTTAGGAAAGGGGAGGGTGGAGAGGTTGAGAGCATGGTGTCGAGTTAGGAATGGGGTTTGTGGCATATACTGACTGTCCTTAATAATACTGTCCTTAATATACACCTACATATTGACCGTATGTTAGTGCTGTGACATGTGCCTCGCTGTCTCTTCGTGGAGCATCAAGTCGTGCAACTGTGAGATCAGGTATCGCACTGACAGGCGTGATTCAACCAAGTGTGTAAATGCAGATGCGCATAAACAACTTGGACATGCTTCCTAGCCGTGAATGATCGGGCGTACAACATGAACCACAGGATAATTTTGTTGGAGAGACTTGGATACAGTCTTGCCATCCTGCTGGACCTGACAGTGCCACTCCAGCTGCCAGCAGAAAATTGTGCGCACAGCAAAAGCTGCAAAGAGCAAAAGGGAAGGAACGTCAAAGTTCAAAAAGGAAAGTAAGGACCGAGCGTGGATTGAACACGCGACCTTAGGATCTGCAATCCCACGCTCTACCGCTGAGCTATCGATCCTGACAACTTAGTGGCTTGTTCGATGGAGGACTGAACGTTAGTGTGTCCTACAAAGGAGCGGCTTTACCGATGTGGCGGGGAAAGCGGAAGCCCCGTGTCGGACCGAATACGAGCAATGAAACATCCAGACTTGTGGCACACCGTATTTTTTACCATGGGAGAGTCAGCAAAAGACAGCCATCGCTTGTATAGGGTAGCTGTTCCACAATAAGACGTGGAGGTGGAAATCGGTCGCGCACCAAGATTGGCATCAACAAGTGCCTAGCAGTGACATTGGGAGCTATAACACCGGCATTGTGGACTAGAGAACTCCGGCCACCAGTCCTCTGCTCAGACGCAACAGACCACAACTCAGACCTCGACAACGTCCGCGCCAATCCAAACGGTTTCAAGAGTCCACAGGCTTCGAATGCAGGGCGCAGCGCGTTCTACCTCGTCTGTAGACAGTGGATTGCCATAGTATTTCTGGAGAGACAATAGGGCGACGGGGTGCATTTACTAGGGAGGGATAATTAGAGCCCGAGGTAGGTCCTCTTGCAGACTCACTAGCTAAGTCCCTGTCGCTGGTGGCTCACAGTGAGCCCATAAGCCACGTCTCTGGGACCTCCTCAGCAGCAACCCCGGTGGCCTCCAGACTGGCAACCGTCTCATTTACCATCTGGCCGATATCCAAATCCCAAATCTTATGGAACAGCTCGCTGATTTCCCTGCCAAACCGTGCGTTCGATTCCGGGTCAGAGGCAGAGCGACGATACGGGTCGTGAAACAGAGCGCATGCCTTCCGGGTCGCTCTGACCAGCCACTGCGTCCTCTCGTACCGCACCTTGTTATACACCGAGAGGGCATTCGAGCACAGCGCCATCCTCCTTGCCTCCGTCAAGTCTGTCGACCGGGCTGTCTTGTCGAGTTGCTCCAGCGCCGTAGCCAAGACAAGAGCGTCTTCGATACCGAACCCTGCTCCTGCGCCCAGATGCGGACCGGCGGCATGCGCGGCATCACCAGCAACGCAGACACACCCGTCGTTGTACCTCGGCGCCGGATGATCCATCATATCAAAGATGGCCCACTTGTCCAGCTCCTCGGGGAGGAGGTCCACGATCCCCTTGACGATGGGGTGTCGCCAGTCCTCGAAGAACTCGACGGCCTCCTTCTTGGTCGTCCTGGCCGTGTGCCTGCCGTCCTTTGCGTCCCACTCGCCCGGGTCGGATACGACGGCCAATACGTTGACGAGCGTGCCCATCGCGACGGGGTAGGTGATGAGGTGCCCGCCGGGGCCGTTGTACATGAATCGCGTCGAGGTGAGGTACTCGCCCTTCTCCTCGTCCCCGCTGATCGCCTCGCGGGCCTTGCAGGTGTCGATCAGGTCGCGGAAGCAGTACTTGTGGCTGTAGCCCGGGTAGGAGGCTGGGTTCTCCTCGCCAAGGAGGAGTTGGCGGACGCGGGAGCGGATGCCGTCGCATCCGATTACTGTTTGCGGTTAGCAACCCCAGCTAGGTAGGTGGGATGTGTGATGGTGGTCACCAACCTATATCAGCACTCACGCACTGCCCATCCTTAAAGATAACATTCGGTCTCCCCTCCGCACCCTCAAAGATCAACTCCGCCTGCTTCCCAAACACCACATTCTCACGCGGCACCAGCTTCGCCAACTCGTCGATGAAATCCGACCTTCGACACCCCTGAAACATGCCCTCCCCCAAGTACAGCTTGTAGATCAGCTCGCCCGTGGCGTACCCGTCGATCCACTGGAAGTAATCCTCGCCGTTCGGGTTCGCGACCCGGCGGTAAGCGGCGTGCATCTCGGGGTTGAGCAGCTCCATGGCCCGCTCGGCGTTGGGGCTGAAGCCGACGCCCGCGCCGATCTCGTGGAAGCCCCGCGCGCGCTCGTAGATCTTGTACCCCTTGACGCCGCGGGATTGGAGGCCGAGGGCGAGGGCGAGGCCTGTGATGCCGCCGCCTATGATGGCGATTTCGAGGCCGCGGTGGGCGGCGGTTGGGGAGGTTGAGCTGCCCATTTTGGGTGGAGGGGGGTTAGAGGAATGCAGATGACGAGAGGCGTCGGTGAGGGAAGGTAGTGACCTCCTGTGATGTTATGTTGTTAGGGGTTCGTAAAGTTGATGTGGTGCCGATTAAAATGCTATGTCACACCAAGCTGGATAGCCAAGGGAGGAGACTTGGGAGTGCGCTGACTGTTGGACTGAGTTTTGCGGGATGTCTGAACATCTGGAGAGCCGACATAACATCGGAAGTCGCGCATCGATGTCATCTTGGCTTGGAAGTTGCCGCCTTGAAGTATCCGAAAATGGGACACCGCTGGGGTTGAATGTGTGACGTTGCTGTCGGGCTTTGTTGGGGGGAAGTCCGGACCCCCGAAACCTGCACAACGGCACCTCCCTCAGTGTGACCGCCTACTGGCCTGCAACCCGTCTAGCAACCGTTTAAAGAGCAAGTGGGCGACGGAGATTCGATTTAACACTTCAGCCTCAGATTCAACTAAAGATGCATCCAAACGGTAGCCCATCGCCGGGCAAAGTCCTGCTCACCGGTGAGTCCATTGGCGTTGCGCACCTCTAACCCTGTGTCACGTCGCTAACCAATGTTAACCCAGGCGGGACCGGCTTCATAGCCTCCCACATTCTCGACCAGCTTCTGGCTCACGGGTTCGTCGAGTTCCCCTTCATCCTTGCTATGATGCCTAACGAACCCTGGAAGATACACGGTCGTCGCGACAGTCCGCTCCAAAGAAAAGGGGCCATCTCTCCGCTCTTCCCTGCCCGAATCCTGCACGAACTTCGACTTCGTCGTAGTAGAGGACATCACAAAAGAAGGCGCTTTCGACGAGGTAACCTCCCCAGCCCTCTTCACATCTCTCCCACACCGCTCAACACCCCAGTCTCTGACACCATCTACACGCAGGCCGTAACCTCCACACCCCCCTTCAACTACGTAATCCACACAGCATCCCCCTACCACCTCAACCCGCGCGACCCCGTCGCGGACTTCCTCGACCCAGCCATAAAGGGCACAACCGGCATCCTGCGCTCGATCAAATCCCGCGCTCCCACCGTAAAACGCGTGGTCTTCACCTCCTCCAGCGCCGCAATCCTTAATCCCAAGTCGCACGCGGAAGTCTACGACGAGTCGGTCTGGGCGCCTATGACGTGGGAGGAGGCGCTCGTGCCGCAGAACGCGTACAAAGCTAGCAAGATCTTCGCCGAAAGGGCCGCCTGGCGGTTCGTCGAAGAAGAGGAACCGAACTTCGACCTGGCGACGATAAACAACACCTACACCTTCGGCCCCGTCCAGCGGCACCTGACGACGCTAGAAGAAATTAACGCCTCCAACCACCGCATCCGGGACATGCTCCTCGGTAGAATGCGGGACGGGTTGCAGCCCACGGCTCCCGTTTTTACTTTTGTCGACGTGCGGGACGTGGCGCTCGCGCACGTGCGGGCGCTGACTGTGCCCATCGAGGAGACGGGTGGTGGGGGAGGGGGAGGGAGGTTTTACGTTGTTAGTGGGTATTTCACCAATAAGAGGGTGGCGGATGTTATTAGGAGGGAGTTTCCTGAGGTTGTCGCTGCTGGGAGGTTGCCCGGGGGGAAGGAGGGGGTAGTTGAGGAGGAGGAGGAGGATGATTTACCGGAGGATGTGTATCGGTTTGATAATGGGAAGTCGAGGAGGGTGTTGGGGTCGGAGTATAGGGGGTTGGAGGAGAGTGTCAGGGATACGGTGAGGTCGATTTTGGATACGTTTGGGGGTGAGGAGGAGTTGAGGTTTGGGGGCACGGAGCTTCCGAATTGAAGCGAACATACGGGTGAGGGGAAGGGGAGGATTGGTTGGGTATAGAAGACTGTGTAATTGTAAAAGATTGACGTCAAGGATAGAGAGCCAGCCAAGTGGTACAACAAGAAAGTCAACCCGGTGTACCAATGGGACAGATGAGCAATAAGGGCTGTGAAAAGCGAAGGAACCACCGCCGACCATACCCCGTCAAAAGCTACACATACCGCCCTACCTCAAAAACAACTTCTCCAACCTCGTCTCCTCCGTCAGGACTTCCCCGTTCATAATCCCAAAGACATACGCCTCCACCACCAC
Organism: Coniochaeta sp. 2T2.1; assembly: GCA_009194965.1. NCBI lineage: Eukaryota > Fungi > Ascomycota > Sordariomycetes > Coniochaetales > Coniochaetaceae > Coniochaeta > Coniochaeta sp. 2T2.1. The sequence continues at coordinate 213,520 of VSMA01000029.1, forward strand.
GCGCCAGTAATCATCATGCAACTTACTCAAGACGAAGGGCGTATCCGCACCCGCTAGGATCCAGACACAGTCTCCCTGGTGAAGCGACTGCGCCGTGATGCCAAAGTAGCCCTTCCTCGTCCTGAACAGTCGCCGTCCGTAGTAGGCTATGCGAAAGGCCTCGTCAAAATCGTCTTTGTCTCGGTTGTTCAGCGGATCGCGAGCTGCCAGGGCGGAGATGATCTGGTCGAACGGAGGTTGCGAGGCAAGGCGGGATAGTAGGGCTATTGTCTGCATGTGCAAGGACTTGAGCTGGTCGATCTCCGCCTGGTAGGGCGAGGATGACAAGCCGGGTATCGAATTCTGCAGCGTCTCCATTTCGACTTCCAGGTCGCGCATCTTGCCCACTGCCGCGGCGACAAGCGCTGCTCTGGCTGCGTCATTGTCGGCCGGCTGTTCGCGGAAGGTATCCTGTATCACTGCGCGCCAGAATGCTTCCGCTGGAGAGACATCTTGGCTTGGGTAGATGGCGAAGGGGTACTTGACGAGCAAGCTCAGCAAGGTCCTTGAGGAGGAACTCGCTGTCAATTTCTGCGTATGTGGGACCGATGTCCTCGACGACATCGATTAGGAGGCCTTCGACGGGTAAGGACCGGGACCACTGGCTGGTACTGGGCCTGCTCCAGAGGAGTCCATCGCTCGCCTTCCAGCGGCTTGATCGCGTACCGCTCCGCACCTGGTTGGTGAGAGGAAGCATCCTGTGGCCCTTCCGGTAGTCTGGTACCCAAGATGGCAGTTCAGGGTCGTCGCGAAAGGTGGGATCCTCCACCAACCCCCAGCATGCCGAAATTTTCCGCCTCGTATATCGCCATGTAGGTCGCGTGGACGTAGACATCCGCCACTGGGGAGTCATAGTCAGGTTTGATCTGGTACGTCGTGCCCCTGTACGACTGGGAGGCATCCCACATGCCCAGGACAGCAAAGATGTGGTCCCTCGGATCCGTGGCGTTGAAGCACCGGCTGAAATACAGCAGCTGGCCGAGATTGAGCGACTGAGCGGACATCTTGCTGAGCTTGCCGAATATCTGCTGGCTGTTGAGCCTGTTGTCGAATAGCTTCGTCTTGATGCTGCCTCTGAACTTGGGCTTCTCCAGCATGTTGAGAATATACGCCTTCAGCACGGTGTCGAGGTGTGTCTCATCCAAGAGCTGAGCGGCGGCCATCAACTTCGACCAGGGGAGGATCCTGTCGCCGCACCAGACTTCCTTATCTCCCGAGAAGAAACTCTCTTGGATAACCGTCCGCGTGGCCGAGCCAGATGATAACCGTGTGGGCTTTCTCATAGATGCAGCCCATCAGGGAGACTTGTCTGTTCTTCTCGTCTGTGCTGCATTGGTCGATGCATAGTGCGTCTATCCAAAGGTAGTTCTTGACTCTTCCTGACTCGGCATCGGTGGTGTTGGCGTTGGTGGAGTATCCGTTGCTACTGAGATGATGTAGTGCATCGAAGAGGTTTGGTGTGACGTCGATTCTGTAGCCGCAGTCGAGTGTAACGGACCGGCCAGGTGGTGTCTCGGCGAGGGACGTGCTGCTGGGTGACGAGAGCTGGTGGTCCAGTGGATCCCCCCAAGTGTAGGACAGGCAGTCGTACGCAACCTCGTCATCAATGTCGAATGTCTCCAGAGAGCATACCGGATCCTCTCCAGGCTTGGAGAGAAGGCGCAGGAGCCGGATGCTGGTGTCGTTGGGCAGGGCTTCGTACGTGCATGCTTTCGGTTGCTCGCTCATCGTGATCTCTCTGTCTCTGCAATCAGCTGTCGGCAGTACGTTGCTGTCAGAAGTTGCGAACACTATCAGCAGAAGATGCTCTCCCGAATTATGCGATTTATACCAGATAGTCGCTCGGTGACACTGGAAGCCTGTCAACAACCATGTGACTCAGGTAAGCCCTGGGGCTCAACCATTAACGTGCCACGAAGGCCACTGTATTTTCATTTTTGGCCATCAGCATCCTAAATCAGATGTTGTAATTTCCTGTGCAACTGTCTTGCTGGATACGGAAATGACAGGTCAGTATCTCGCTGTCGCCGCGTCCATTTCCGGCTGAGACGACGGAGCTTCACAGCAATCGAGGCCTCGGGACAACTGCATCGACACGCATCGCCGCCCTAATCGACATCATGATGCCGTCAAGAACCGGGAAATTCGGAGAAAATCGCCAGTCGGTGCGACGGTGACGAGTCAAAGCCACAATTAGATCTGACCACGACATGTAGTGAGACGGTGCCACACCAAATAACCTGCCCACCGTAGTTGAAGAGCAAAGAGGTTAGGGTAGTTGATCGCCTTTGAGGCTTCGAGATAGCAGCCAATACTTCGCCTGGGCAGAGACTTAGACGAGCTTGATGCGCCGCGTGATAATAGACTTTTGAGACGTCAGGACCATGGAGACTGGCTGTCTCTGGAACCCGTAACTTCTCAGTTGTCACAACATTGCATCGCGGACGTCCCGACTGGAGCTGTAGGGCCGACTGACTGATCTGGAGGAGCACAGACAATGTCGCCCCTTCGACATGCGGAGCGCATGCTCCGGCAGCGAGACCCCATCCCAAACTCGAGCGATAACCGCAGGCGGACCTCGTAGCTCAACTCATCGGAGCCAGATCGTTTCGCTGCGCAACGCCCTTCCTGCCGCGGCATCTCCTTCTCCCTCGCCATCCTCAACAAACCGATCAATAACCTCCCCATCCATAAGCCCCAACACAAACGCCTCGCCCACAAGCGTCCACTCACCCCTTCCACCATCAGGATGTGGTCGCAGAACCATAGGGACACTACACCCAAACAGCACGAAGATGACATCCCCTCCCTCAGCATCCAGCGGGCCTAGACCGAAATACCCCTGCGCTGTAATGAAGAACCTTCGGTTCCGCCACCTAAGCAAGCAAGTCCGCCAGACCTTCTCCAGCGCCTCCCTCTCAGCTTCTGCAGCTCCAGGGTCGTGTCTCGCAAATGTAACCGCATTCAAGCGTTCGTGCGGCCCAGCCCGCTGTCCCTCGAGGTTGTGGTCCATGATGACCGTTCGCTCGAATGCCTCCCACCGGACTATCCCGCCCGTCACGTAGGGGCCGAGGTACTCCCCGTCGTCCCACGCGGCCACCATGTCACCCCAAGATGCCCAGATGGACTCGACAACCTCGGCGTCGATGAGCTGGCGGACCCCAGCTCCTAGTTGCGCGATGGTGTCTACGCGAATACCGCCCACGCGCAGGATGTTGTCTGATGAGAAGTCGTACTCGGGTGGGATGTCGGCTGAGGCGCTGTAGTTGTAGCGGCGGTAAATGGGTGGCATTTCTTTAAAGGGGACGAGTTCGTGCGTTGATGAGTCTTTGAGGTTGCTCCAGTCGGGAACCCATGAGGGAAGAGTCGGGTGTGCTTTTGGCGGAACGTTCTTGTTAAATGTTAGGATATCGAGGCTGTCGTGTGTCTCGATGTGCACCCTGGCGAAGTTGGTGTAGACCTCTTCCGTCGATTGTTCGTAAGAGCAAAGCAGCGAACTGGCAGATGGTGCGGCTGATACTGATGATATATCTGTCGACAGTCCGAGGAGGGAGTATATCATGTCTCGCGGGTCTGTCGCTTCACAGGAGATATTGTTCAGCAATAGTTCGAGAATAGGTATCTGCCACCAGGGCAAATCCAGAGCTGGTATACGCCGTCTCTTCGCTAGCCTGCCCCTGTAGTCGCCCTTGGCGCGGGCATTGGGGAGGTACCTCACCACCTCGGCAGAGGGATATCTCCCCTGTAGGGTCTGGCCTACACGATAGTGCACCGTCACCAGGACCGCCCGCTCGAGGAACGTCCAGCTAAACGCATGCGTCCCGATCAGCACGTCGACTCGCTTGGCCACGGCGACCTCCTGGACGACCCAGATGCGCTTCCACCACGGCGCCTGGAAGATGTGGTAGTACAACTCCTTCCAGGCGGCATCGCAAGCGGGGTCGTTGACACTGCCAGCCAACTTTGTATTTGCTTCAAGCTCATCCACGAGGTTGCCCTCGTCATCCACCCGGATGCGCTCTCGAAGGAAGGAGACGGCGATTTCAGTCTGACCAGGCCGCTCTTCGCCAAGCCAAACGACTGCGCGGGCGGCGGATTCGTATATCTCCTTCATCATCAGGACTTGGTCTGCTCGCTCGTCGAGGTCGGATTGGCTGATGCAGATTGCGTCTACCCATATCGAATTGGTGTTGCTGTACAGTCTTAAATGGCGGAGGGCCTTCTCCAGCTCGGAGGAGATCATGAAGTTGGCGTCGTTGACGACGATGTGGATGTCCTTTGGCCCGGTCCCGCAGGCGTACGACAGCGCATGGTAGCCATGTCGCTCTTGTTCGAGCTCGCGCAGGTCAACATGGCGCATCCGCAGTCGGAGTGGTGTGTCTGTCTGCTGATCCGGCTCGAAGGTGAGGAGACGGATCTCTTTGCCAGCCAGGGCGCGATACTGAAGTTCCGGCGGTCGAGTTGCTGCGTCTGTTCCAAGCTGAGGGAGATTCTCTGCTGCTGCGTCGTGGCGATCATCAAGCCGGACTTCCTCTTGGATGCGTGACTTGGCACAGCCCATGGTCAGAACTCCTAGACGGCAACACCGTCTAAGACGAAAGAGGGCCGCAGTGCTATATCAGACGTAGTGGGAAACACGGACAAGAAGCGTGCTTGGTCGAGATGCAGACATCGCGGGCGACGAGGGGCAGCCTTGCCGGCGACGCCAAGGCATTTTCAGCCGCAGCGCCACTTGCAGTTGGCATATGAAACAATGCAATAAGGGTATCGGGATGTGCAAAGATGCATACCAAGCTCTAACCAGATCAATGATAGTTACAGGTGGGAGAGAGTTGTGATTGACGATGCACGCCATGGAAGGGCAGTCGATGAAAGACTACACGAAAAATTAGAAGTCGAAGGAAGAAGCCCAGGCAAGATCAAGTAACTGCAAGACGCAAGACCAACGTTCAAGCAGCAGGCACGCCTGTCTCACCTCAAATCAAACGAGACTCGAAGGACCTACCCGACATTGAACGACTTTCATCGAAAGATGGGAAACCTCAACATTGAACTTGACGTCGTCGGGGAAGGAGCCATTAAAACCGCGATCTTGGATCAGCGAGTCCCGGCAACCCCTGGTCTAGCACGGTTTGGCGCGGTTTAGCGTGGTTCGTCGGGGCTTGGCATTGACTAGCGGCAGAAGTGGATCACCTGACGATAATTTAAAGTTTGCAAGGTCTGCCTCGTCTGTGGCCGTGGCTGGCCGTCGTTGAAGCTTCTTCCCCGCATCTGCCCGAAGGGGCGAAACGCATCCAGAACACATGTCGGTCCGCGAGATTCTTCGCTAAAATCCCCCAGGATCCCTTCATTTCTCTCCTTTCATTTAGCTCGAATTGAGTTTGCGAATTGAGTTTCCCACTCAGTCTAGAACCCCTCGTATCTGCGCGTGTCTTCTTATCGTATCGTTTGTCCCTTGCAGTTGCAGGAGCCTTCCCTCGTCCTTGCCCCTTGTCTGGCTGCCTGGGTTTCCCGCTGTGGAATGGCGGGCGATTCGACGCAAGCGAGATCGACGACAGGTCTCCCCCAGCGCGCGTCCACCTCTGTCGTCAGCGGCGGCCGGGCCGAGTCAGGCGCTGGTGTCACCGGCACCTGGCCGATACAAGGCGGGGCTGCCACTTCCGGGACGGCCCCGTCTTCAGCGAGTACGACAAACAAGCGCACAGTTTGCGATCACTGTCGTCGGCGAAGTAAATAAGCCTGCCTCGCCTCTTCTTAGCCTTCCTTGCTGTGTGTCGCAGCAAACTGACTGACTTATCATGTAGGAATCCGGTGCGACGGCCAGTTCCCCTGTCTCCAATGCATCAATGCCGCCCTGACATGCAAGAGGGACCACATCCCCAGGAAAAGGGGTCCAAAGCGTGGTCATGGCCGTGTCATTAATGAGCTCAGGGCCCAAGAAAGCCCCCGCAGCCAGAAGAACAGCAGAGAGAGCAGCTATGACCCTGCGGACTATGCCATGGGTGGTGACCGGTCCACCGATGGCGGCGATATCAGTGCACCGCAGACGGCGCCGAACTCTGTGCCGTCATCACCTCGACCCGGGTCCGGACAGCGGACGCCCCCCGGCTCTGGACGTGAGCCCAGGGGTATCTACTCGAGCGACCAGTTCCGGCCGACGACTCGGGACTACTTCTACCTCATCTCCCAGTGCGTGGAGCTCTACTATGAGCACATCTACCCCATCATGCCGCTGCTGTATATGCCCACCATACGGCAAACGGTCCGGCGTCCAATGACCTACCCGGAGAAGAACCTCATCTACGCGCTCTGTGCACTTACGTGCCTTCACATGTCCGGCAAGAGCATTCAAGCCCAAGGACCGGAGTCATGGGAGGCGGCAGGCCGGTTCTTTATCGACGAGTGCATATCCGTTCGACAATCCTACGACTTCCTCGAGGACCAGTCGTTGTACGCCGTCATTTCGTCGTTTTGGCTGTCGACGTCCTTCTTCGAGATCAACCAGTCGCGCAAGTCGTGGGTGTATCTGCGGGAGGCCCTTACTTTGGCGTTGGATCTGGGGCTGGATGATGACTCGACATATGTCGGTTTGACTCCAGAAGAGAAGCTGTGTCGGCAGCGTGTCTTCTGGATCCTTTTTGTCACTGAGCGGTAAGCATTGTTCTTTGGGCTGACTCGTGGTTTTCCATTGCAGCATCACTAACTCCGGTCCAGCTCGTTCGCCATCCTCCGCAACAGGCCAATAACGTTCAAGAAGACTCCCTCCCTCCCGAGAACACGGCATTCATACGAAGCGCCAGACATACACTCCGGTTTCAGGCAACTAATATCCTCCTACGTCCCTCTAGACGAGTCCTTCGTCGCCGCCTGGAACGACAGCTCCGACCCCAGCGTCAGCGGCGCTACCTACCTCGCTCTACAGGACATCCTCTCGCGTCCGCCAGCTTTCCTCCAACGCTCCAGAGCCACCACACCGTCATCAGAAGGAACAACGCGCAGCCTAGCAGACATCGTTACCCCATCTTCTACCAATGTCCCGACATCATTCTTCCACCCGGTACAGACGGACACTGTACCCAAACCAGAACCTGACGACGAAAACTCCGCCTTCCCTTTTACCGTCACGACCACAGACGACACCGATCCCGACCCAACGGCCATCCAAAAAGCCGACCTCCTGATAACCCAACAGTGGCTCCGCCTCATCGTCTGGCGGAGCTCCGAACAGCGGCAGCTCTTGAGCTGGACCTCGCCCCACGAGAGCATGGACCACGCCTTTCCCCTCGAAATTGCGCGCAGCACCGTCTCCATCCTCGAGTCCCTCCCCAGCACCGCGGTGGAAGTCCATGGCATGGGCATCTTCGAGAAGATCTTCAAGATTGGGGCCGCCTACATCGACGCTCTCAGCGCGTGCGATTCCGCTGGCCCGAATCTGGGGAGACGACTTGGTCTGGGCATGGACTTTGCAAATGGAGACCTTGGCGTTCTTGGCGTGGGCAGGAGAGGGGTCTCGATCGACCCGCTGGAGTTCTTTGTCAAGACCCTCAGCTCCACGCCGAATAGCCGGACGCAGTTCGCCGAGCAGCTTATCGTGCACGCCAGCCAGCGACCAGGCGGGATGAAGATGGCTCTTTCACCGCCACCGAGGATGTTCGCCGCTCACTTACAGATGCCACAGGTACCACAACAAAGCTGGAACGCACCAGTCCCCATGGCTGGTGCCGTACTAGGCGAAGTAACAGACGAAGACGAACTCGACCCCTCTACAGCGAGAGCAAAGCGCAGCAGAACGTCCGCCGTGCCCGCCCACCCCGCCCTTTCGACCGAGTACCCCTCCGACTTCGACGTCGGCCTCATAAGCCCCGGCCTCTCCGACCCCGGTTTCGGCGGCGCCATTCCGGGGTTGACCTCGGCTCCGTCGATGTGGCAGCCCATGATGCAGCCCGGCCACGGCACCTGGGCTGGTGCGGATAACTCCGCGGGTGTCCCGCCTATGGACGCATTCTCCTTCGGCCCAACCATGACATCGGAGGAGTTTGCGTATGCTACCTTTGGGGCGGATGGGAATGGGAATCCGATGAATGCGGGAGGTGGGGTTGACTATCCGAGATATCAGCATCATCAGTCTGCTCCTGGTACGGAGCCTCCTACACCGGCCGGTGAGGGCGGGCCTGGGGCGTCGTTTGGGATGGGGTTGCCGGATGAGGGGCAGGGGAGGAAGAGGGCTTGGGACGGGGATTTGGGGACTTGGTAGGTTGTAAATAGTGCGTGTATCTGGGCTTGGATGATGATGACGTGATGTTGAGCGAGCGTTAGGAAGTAAGCGAGGGCAAGCAAGCAAAGGGAGTTTGTCACCAGTATGGGATATGACTGGGCAGTTGGTGTAATTACCTTAGCGATTATGATTGTAGATACACCATGGTAAGGTTGGAAAGGCGAACATAATAGACTATAGACTTATACATTACGGCCTTGAAGCCACGATATTGGCAACTACCTCTACTCGGTGTTGTGGTGTGACGACTGCGTCTAGATGCGCAGCACGTTGACCACATCTGAGTGTGATTCCGATGGACAGCTTGCCTGGCCCAGGCTGGGACACATGCGTTCTGAGTTACTGGTTGGTACAGGACAACGGTAGTTGTGGAATTAAGCTTCAAGCTTCAATTGTGCACTTGCTGGTAGCGGAATCGAAGCCGTTAGCTAATCCAAATCTAGTGCCATCGTCATTAGGCGTCCTCTCCCTGCAGAGTGGTTAGTCTAGATAGTGACATACCAATTACATCATTACTCGGAGTCGATCTTCTCAACACCACACAACCCATCTTCACTCTCATCTCAACAACTTCCTCAATTGCAAAAACTCAACCAAACAGTCACACCTCTCGTCTCAGCCAACAACATTCCCCATCATCATGGACTCCCAAACAATCTCCCACCTAACCCTTAACCCCTCCCAACGCAAACCCCTCCTCAAATCCCAACCAACCGCCTCCTCCGCCCCCTCCTCTCTGCCCCTAGGCAAAAAACACACCCACCCCTCCGGCACCGCCTCCCCAGGGGACGCCAGCCTAACCTTCATAGGCAACGCCACCACCCTGCTAGAATGGCGCGGCGTCCGTCTCCTAACGGACCCCAACTTCCTGCACGCCGGTGACCACGTGCACCTCGGCCCCGGCGTCACCGCCACCCGGCTGAAAGACCCGAGCGTCGACCTGCACGAGCTACCGGCGCTGGACGCGATCCTGTTGAGTCATTATCATGAAGATCATTTTGATAAGTTGGTGGAGGATAGTCTGAACCGGGAGTTTGATATTATTAGTACCCCGCACGCGAAGGAGAACTTGGAGGGGAAGGAGGAAAAGTTCAGGAATGTGCATGCGTTGGATTTCTTTCAGAGTATGGTTTTACACGTTGGTGATGAAGGGGGGAAGAAGGATGGAAAGGAGGCGGTGGTAAAAGTAACCGCCACACCAGGTAAACACGTCCCCCCCGGCCTACTGTCGATGGCGAACGACATCCTCGGTGCCGTACCGCCTACGAACGGGTGGATGTTGGAACTAGGCTACGCCAGTACCGACAAAAAGGAGGAGGAGGGGGTGGAAACGGGCTACAGGGTTTACATATCAGGCGACACCCTCATGGTGGACGAGCTGAAGGAGATCCCCGCACGGCTCAGGGAGGAGAAGATCGACTTGATGTTGGTGCACCTGGGCGGGACGACGATCCCGGGGCCCAAGATGCCGATGTTGATGGTTACTATGGATGGGAAGCAGGGGGTGCAGCTTATGAGGTTGATGAATCCGGATGTGACGATTCCCGTGCACTTTGATGATTATGATGTTATGCTTAGCGGGTTGGATGATTTTAAGAAGGAGGTGGGCGGGAGCGAGTTTGAGGGACGGGTGGTGTATTTGGAGAGGGGGGAGAGGTTTGAGTTTAAGGTCCGGGAGTGAGGAGGACAGACCACATTGGGGGAGAGGAGGATTTGGGTTGAGTTGTGGGATTGGGAGAAGGGAGGGAAGTAGATATTGTTGAAGAAGGGAGTCAGTAGGGGGACCTATTTTTGAAGGTAGCATTGATGCCAGCGACAGTAATTAACAACAATATGGACCCAGCTCAAGGTTCGTCAGGTTCACAATCACAGAACCAAGTAAGTTTGATCCCTCCACAACCACGAATATCCGAATTCGAAAAGGGAGGGAGGTTGATATCATAATGAAACGACTAAACCTGGCCGTTTGTTGAGAGATCCCGGGTGCCGCTATCTTTCAAATTCCAACGAAGTCGTCGGTGAGTTGACCGAGGCCGGCCGTCCCAGAAACTGACATCTCTCTTCACCGGTGACCGGGTAGCTGAGGCAACAGTGAAGATAAACTGTGGTTCAAAAGTGAGCCTGGAAGTCGTCCGATTTGTCAATCCAGTCCAGCATAACGTGGTGAAGTGGTATACAGGATCCGAGAACCAGACACTCAACATTGTTTCCTGTCAGCACAGGGCTCGAGCATACCAACACAGCGACGTATTCAGATGGCATGAACGCCCTCGCAGATGAGATGGATGATAGCTCATAGGACTGCCAGGGGCAGACGAGGCGAGAAACTCATAGAAAGGGAGTCGTAGAACATAGGTCAAGGAGTATAAATACCATGATCTCGCCGACCTCGAAAACGACTCGATCATCCACCATCACTCACAAACAAACGTAACAACAACACGAACAGCCTTCTACAAACCTCTATACCAATCCGCAAACATGGTCAAATTCGCCTCCCTCGCCGTAGCCATCATGGCCGCCATCTCGAGCCCTTCAGCAGCAGCTCCCCCTCCCTTCACCAAGCCCTGCAGCTTCCCATGCGACGTGTGCGGCTACACCCTGACTCAGGACTACGGTAAGTATCTTTCCTGCCATCTACATCACCCTACTCTCTCCTGACTAACACACACAACCCACCGCAGGCTACCAGCCCTCCGTCCTCGAGGATGCCGCCACAGCCGCCGGCCAGACGGTACCGGAGCACGACAAGTCCATCATCTACGATGCCATCTACAACTGCAAGGCCGACGGCGTCATCGGCTGGAACCGCTACTGCGGTAGCGGACACTGTCGCCCTGCGACTGAGGTTCCTAATGCCGACTGCCGCTTGTAAAGAGTTTGAGAGACAAGCCTGTATAGAGTAGCTCGGTCAATCGAGTTGCTGGTGTTCTGGATGAGGGTTAGGTATCCTTGTTGACGGGCGGGATGGCCTACATTCTTGAGATAGCACCTGATTGGATGTGAGAAGGCTGAGAGATGGGTTGTGGCAAGAGATTAGATATTAGTTGTTTACTTCAGAGTTGGCCAACTCTTTCATTCCTTTAAAACAATGCAGTAGTCGACTACATTTCACTTGTTTGCTCCGGAGTGATATTCCTGGCTTTCTGAGGCTTTCCCGCCGAGCTTCATTGCTGCAATCTTCACGGTCGACTTAAACCAGTGCTCCTAATACAGAAACCAGTGCCCCTAAGACAGGGCGGGTGCGACAGAAGTTGCAGACTAAAGCACAATAGCTTCAAAGCTGACTTATGAGACGAGACTTGCCTTCCACCTGTGACAGCCGCTTGTACTGCAGTCCGCACTCCTGCAGTAGCCGATATCCATCATGTCGACCAGAGAAGAACTGGGCAACCTGCCTGGACCGGGCCTGCCTCCCAATGCGATCGAGATTGAGCCGCTTGGCAGAGCTCTCGATCCCGAGAAGTCAGGGAACGAGAAGACCGGATCGGAGTCGCCCACAAGCCAACCGCTAAGGAGCTCCGGCGACGTCGGCGACATAGAGAAGCCGCCATTCCTCTTCACTACCGTCAACTCCAACGGCGAGGTGCACGGCTTCACAGATGACGATCCCCTCGTCAAGGACATCCCCGCCTACGTGCGCCGCGTCGTCAATTTCGAGGACGACCCCAAGCTGCCGACCATCACCTTCCGGTACTTCCTGCTGACCATCATCTTCGTCGCCCCGGGAGCGTTCCTGTCACAGATGAGCCATTTGCGGACCACATTTGCGCCTTACTCCGTCTTCTTTGTGCAGATAGCCTCGAGTTATCTCGGCGACTGGCTGGCCAAGGTGTTGCCGGCACGGGACGTCCGGATCCCCTTCACCAGCCCCAGCTTCAGCCTGAACCACGGCCCCTTCAGCGTCAAGGAGCACGTGCTCGTCACCATCTCGGCGGCATCGGGCGCCACGTACAACCTGGGCTACTCGCCCATCTCCATGTCGGAGCTGTACTTCGGCTACAGGGTCAACCCGGCCGTGGCCATCTTCTTCATGTGGGCCATCGTGTGGGTGGGCTACTCGTACGCCGCCATCGCGCGGTAGTTCCTCATCTACGACCCGCAGTTCCCCTGGTTCAAGGCCCTCTGCCAGACGGCCCTGTTCGAGACGCAGAAGAAGCAGCGCGAACACCCGGACGCCCCGTCGCGGAAGCAGATCCGCGTCTTCTTCCTCGTGCTGGTGGGGATCATGCTGTGGCACTTCCTGCCGGAGTATGTGTTCCCCATGCTCGGGTCGCTGGCGTTCCTGTGCTGGGTGGCGCCGCACAACCCCGTCGCGAACTTTGTCGGTGCCGATTTGGTGGGATGGGGTTCCTGAACTTGTCGCTGGACTGGTCGACGATTAACCCGAACGGCGCTAGTTTGTTCCTCACGCCGTGGTGGACGCAGGTCATCATCTTTGCCGCTTTTGCGTTCAACTGCTGGGTACTCCTACCGGCTGCCAGGTTTGGTAAGCTCGGGTCGTGGGACAAGAAGCTCATGTTCAACCCGTCTGTTCTTAGGTGAGTATCGCCAGGTTCCCTAGCATGACTGGCTCTGAAACAAGGACGGCTGACAACGGACAGAAAATGGGACTTCCTATCCAGTCACCTCCCTCCTCACCCCCGACGTGACCTTCAACCAGACAGCCTACGAAGAACTTGGTCCTGTATACGCGGGCACGCAGTTCCTGTGGTCGGTCTTCTTCGACTACGCCTCTTAACATCGGCCATTGTCTGGATGGCTGTCTTCGGTTACGGCCAGATCAAGGACAGCTTCGTCAAGCTGTGGGCGAGGAGGACGGCCGGCGCTGTCAAGATCAGCGAGCAGTTCAAAGACCAGCTCAATGTCCTGCAGCGCTCTTACCAGGAGGTGCCTCTCTGGTGGTATGCGGCGCTCTTCACAGCGTCCTTCATCATCCTTCTGGCAATCACAGCGACCGACGTGCTGTTCATCCCCTGGTGGACCTTCCTAGTCGCCATCGCCACCGGTGCGCTTGTCGTCGTCCCCTTAGGCTGGCTGTACGCCCTCTCCAACTTCCAACTCGTAAGTGTTTCATCTCCTCCTCTGCTCCATGTCTACGTTCGTGAGTCACTAAACCCCCCCCAGCCCATCGGACAACCAACGAGCTCCTCTACGGCCTAATGGTCAACTCCATCTCGGGCTACAAAAACCCCTGCGGCGCGTCCACATACGGCTCCATCGCCGGCGACGCCTGGTACCGCGCCCAGCTGCAGCTCCAAGACATGAAGATAGGGCACTACATGCACATCCCGCCACGGGACGTCTTCTTCGCGCAGATCCTGGGGTCCTTCATAGGCGTCCCCATCAACTACGGCGTCATGCGCTGGGTGCTGTCGACGAAAGCCGACTACCTGCGCGGCGACGTCGCCGACCCGACGCACCAGTGGACGGGCCAGAGCCTGGCTACGAGCCTGTCGCTGGGCGTGCAGTACGTCTTCGTCGGGCCGAGGCGGCTGTTTCGGATCGATATGTTTTCGCCGCTGCCGAACGGGTTCTTGGTGGACGCGGGCGCGCCGCTGGTTATGTACGCGCTGAACAGGAGCTTTCCCAAGATGAAGTTTAGGTTGTGGAATACGACCATCTTTTTCAGCCAGATGTCCGTGTTTTATGGGAACATCAGCACGGGGTACACCTCGAGCTTCAACGGGGGTGCTATTGTCATGTTCTGGGCGTTCCGGTATAGGTATGAGATGTGGGCGAGGTGGAACTACATCCTTGCTGCCGCGTTTGATGCCGGGTTCAACTTCGCCATGCTGCTCATCTTTTTGTTCTTCGGGAGTGGGAAGATCACCACGATGCCGAACTGGTGGGGGAATAATGCTGATAGTAGCGAGAGGTGCTTTGGGTTGGAATAGCCGACAGCTTGAGGGCGCCTAGTCGTAGAGACAGTGGAATTATTCCATCGTTTCGAGGAATGTCCTCTTGTAGAGCAGTAAAGTGATGTTGATGTTGGGTGGCCCCTAGGAGTTGAGGTCATTGTGCGGTGTAGCAGCCAGCACCGTAAAGTCCATCTCAGCGCCTCTCACTGTCACTAACAAGCAGATGGCCCAGTCGTCAAGTCTCCAGCTCTCCGAACTCGAAATTTGTATTTATAGTAATCCATCTTCAGAACGGAACCACCTGGCTCTTGACCTCCGTGTCTAAGCGCTCCAACAACCCACGACAGCTTTCGGCCCCAGTGCCCCAGCTCTCACCATTCCAAGGCTACGGCCTAATTTTCAACTTCAGCCCGGCTTTCGGCCTCAGTACCCCAGCTGACCATTCATTCCATGGCTCCATGGCCGCCTTCGGGTGGAATCCCTTTAACTGACAAAGATCAGGACAAGTAACAGAAATACGGCAACCGCCAGGCTGTCATGTCGGCCTGACGTTAACTGCCATCAGCTTGATATTAACTGCACCGGCGGGATAGATCAAATCAAGGAATCGAACTACCACCAACCATCTCCAGCACCCTCCCGCAGGACAACATGTAAGTAGAAACTCCCGGAGACTTGACGACTTGCCTTTCTTTATATTTTTTTGCTTCTGTCTGTCCTGTATCGGACTCATATTATCCGGGAGTATCTGACAACACTGGCATGCTGCCAAACACTAACTTCATCAAGAACATATAGCTCGCAAGACAAGTATCATGGGCACGCGTCTTTAATAGTTGATCGTAGTCTCGAGTAAGTAGGGCAAATTCCCCCGATCAAACAGCTCGAACATCCCCATCCTCTTCATTCTCCCACGGCAATTACCCCTTCGTCCTTCTCATCTTCCCCCTCCCCTCCTCCCCTTCTTCCCTTCTCCCCTATCACATCTCAACTCCCTAAAACCCCAAAGCCTGATTAAACAAATCCGCCGTCGTAGCGTCCTTCGTCCCCGCCGCCTCGACAGTGGCCTGGGCCTGGGCGCAGAGCGCCTTGGCGGCGTCGTTGGCGTCGCACACGTTGGTGAGCTGGTCGCAGATGCGGTTGGTGATGATGTTGGGGTTCAGCGCGTCCTGCTGGCCCTGGGCCACGATGGGGTCGACGGGCAGGAAGGTGCCCTCGTCGGGCTTGCGGCCGGCGCGGCCGAGCTGGAAGTCCATGGTGGGCGTGCAGGAGCCGAAGTCCGCGGCCGCGTTGGCGGCGTTGCCTGCGTTGGCGTTGCCTGCGTTGGCGTTGCCTGCGTTGGCGTTGCCTGCGTTGGCGTTGTTGTTTTGGTTGTTGTTGTTGCCCACGGCGGCGCCGGCGTTGCAGGCGTTGTTATTCGCTTGGCGGATGTCGATTGCGGCGCCCGAGACGGATACGGCTGCCACGAGGGCGATGAGGAGGGTCTTGGCGTACATTTTTGATAATATTGGTTGGGTGGTGGAAAAGGTAAAGACCGGCTAGCGGTTGTAATTGGAAAGAAGTATGTGCAAAGAAGGGAAAGGAATGGAATAGCTCACTGAACCTTGAGATCAACTCTGAGAATGGAAAGACTGGATGGTGGTGTTGGGACGAAGGAAGAAGAGAAGACGTAAGGGGAGGTGTCAGATACTTATGTATGCCAACTTGATGTGCGCCAGAACCAGGGAAAACATCGAGGAGAATGGACAACAACTCGACGGCATTGCAGCTCATTTCGCGTACTGCACATCACACCGCCGGGTCAAACTTCAGACGACGGAGGAGAAGCCCAAGGCGTCTGGCTTCGCTCTGGGCAGGACGGCAATTCATCTGATCGCATGTCGATCTGTGGCTTTTTGGGCTGGGGAATGGCGTCCAGAATGATGTTACGGCAGCTCGAGCCGCTCGAGTGACGTTGACATTGGTGATCGTGTTTCGCTGTGGCTTGGCTGAGAGGCAGACAGGGGTTGCATTGACGTCGTTCGAGACTGCAACAGTTTGATGCGCACCTTCAACCGTAGAGCCGCATCTGGGCCGAAACCATTCGCTGACTTGTCCTAAATTCAAGGTCATGTATCTGAAGCAATTGAAAGCTTGGAGTTTCTTCGCAGTGATCGCTGAGTCTCGAGTTGCGGCGAATTTACTTCGAACAAAGGGCGGATTTGGCGCGATATATATCTACCCAGAGATAGGAATACTGACATCAGAGAATCTACCCGTCGAGTGCATTGGCGGGCTGCTCGACCAAGACTCCGGCGATCTGGGGGATGCGCAAGGCAACTGAGACCTTCCCATAACCTTTGCACTATGTTCAAGTATCCTCTGAGCCGCCTCCTGTGGCGAGAGGCTGGAAACATCCAGCTCTAACTCCAACCCGTTCCGAAACAAGTACATCTCTTCCCGTATCCGGACGTCCCATAACGCGCGGACGTCCCTCATTTTCGTACTGCCTCCCTCGCCGCGACCCTCATGAACGACCCTCCTCTCATTCTCCTCCCGGTCACAAGTTGCAAGCACCGGAACAATCCGTACGCCGCGCTTTATCGCAGCGTCCACGTAGTCGTGAACGGCATCGCAGCCGACCTCGCTGGTACATCTCGCGTCGGTAAAGATCCACGTGATCCCTCGAGTCGCCTCGGACGTAGCAATCACGTCCAGGATATGGCGGCGGAGGTTGGTGCGGATGGTGTCGTACTCCGGTGAGGAGCGGTCGACGAGCGGCGCAACGGGCTCGATGAGGAGGTGATTGTTGTAGAGCTTGGAGTTGGGGAGGATGCGCTCGAGTTCCCGCGCGATGGTCTGCTACCCTACACCGGGGTAGCCGTTGATGTAGATGTAGACGGTCGGAACCACCGTGTTGGGTGCGACATTGCACGATCCCATAACGAGTAACAGCTCTTGCTGAGCAGGTGTTAGTGCCGCTCAACAAGACGCATTGTTACAGCAGTGCCTCACTTTTAGAGTGTGACGTCTTCAGGTATTATTCTCTTCCTCAGTGGTGTGAAGAAGTGGCTGCAGTTGAGTTCCTGTTGCTGTTGCGCGGTGTGTTGTGACTTGGAAGTCTGAAGTGGGAATGGTAATGAAGACGGAGAACCGCTTCTTTCGGCTGGAAGACACACGCTTTATACCTTAGTTGTGTCATTTCTTGGGTACTGGCCACTTGGCCGCCACTGCAGAAGGTTCTCCTGTGCCTGAAAGTTACTGTCATTCTGCATTGCATTGCGCTGTGCTGAATGAAGGAAGGGACGAAGAGCTCGCAGCTCTCGCAGCTCTTCCACATCTGAGAGTGGATCCACTATGTCATTCTCTGACTTCCCATTGGTCAATTCCTCCGACTTGATGGCTGAGTCATTCTGCCCAATTTGCCAGGCGTGCTTCTGCTTTCCTTTATAAACATCGAATCACCTTCACCTTCAATCTGCAATTGCATAACTCAATCCATCCATCCAGTCCTCTTAGGCGGCATTGCTAAATACCAAAGTGCACTTCAGTCCCTTCGGAATGAGCGTGAAGTGGTCCGTCATCTCCATCTCGGCGTCCGTCGTCGCCACCTTCTCGACGCTGAAGCGGTCCATCATCCTCGCGAGGAGAATCTTGATCTCCATCGTGGCCATGTATTGGCCCAAGCAGGCACGAGTACCCTTGCCCCAGACGAGAATCATCTCCCGCATCTCAGGACTACCGGGATAAAGTTCGCCACTGGCCGTGATCCACCTGTTGGGGTCGAACGTGTCTGGGTCAGGGAAGATCTTCGGGTCTCGCTGTGTTGTGAAGGCTTGCACAGAGACATACGTCTAATCGAGTGTTAGCCATGGTCAAGAAGTTAGGAGGGAGAGGGAGAATTGTCACCTTGGCCGGTACGAATGTCCCCCCGATGTCCATATTTTGCGTCGCGACGCGAGGCAGACCACTAGGTGCAGCTGGATGAAGTCTCATAGTCTCCATCACAACTCCGTTCAAGACCGGCAGGTTCTGCAAACTCTGGTACGAGTAACCGGCCGCCTTCGCACCAGAGCTTCGAAGCTCGGCACGCAGCTTGTCTTGCCATTCGGGATGACAGCACAGACGGTACATGGCGTAGGTCATGGTGTTGCCTGTCGTGTCGGTGGCCGCAAAGACTAGGTTGGACACCTCGATGCTAATCTGCGGATCAGGTAGAGGTTCAGAGCCCGTCGCCGGGTCGCCCTGGATGATCTTGCTCAACAGTGTGCGCCGCTTGGACGATCGGCCATTGAGCTTCAGATATTCCTGGAGAGCATTGTTGCCGTAGTCGTACACATAGTCTCCGGCATCGAAGAACTGCCGCATCGACTTGATGGGAAGCATGCTAAGGGCAGTGCATAGCCAGGGGGCGAGGCCGAACAACGACCACACCAGATACGCATTGTCGAGGTGGTGCACATAGGTGGAAGCAATTCCGTTGGAGTCGAACGCGCCGAATGACTTGCCCATGAGCACTTCGCCGGATATATCGAGCGCAGTCATGCGACACCAGTGCAGTGCATCGAGCGGCTTCCCCAGGTTCTTCTCGACAACGCTGATCATCTTGTCGATGACTCCCTGGACCAGCGGCTCCATCGACTGCAGCGAGCTCTGCGAGAAGACGTGGGCAACTCGCTTCTGGCGCTCCCTGTGCATCGCCGGGTCCTGCATCTGGAACATGCCCAGACGACCAAAGTTGTCATAGGCCGACGACTTGACGCATGTCGTGCCGGGACCATAGACGGGTTTGATGGCCGGAAGCGAGGCGAAGGAGAGCTCATTCGGGGCCAAGCGCACCACCGGCCCATATTTCTTGTGAAGCTCGTGCACCGTCCGGGCACGATATCCCGAGAGGTCGACGAAGAGGATCCATTTCTTGGTCAATCTGGCGATGAAAGGTCCGGGGACGGAGGATGGGATTGGGGAGAACAGCACGTTCGAGGTGACCTGGAATGTGGCCCGTCTTATATCAGCAACTTGATCGGTAACGAGTCTCGATAGGGGTGGATCTCTTTCGTGGAGTGTTTATTACCTTCCAGAGCACTCTGGTGATCAGTGCGACGACAACTGCTGTGATGGCCGTCTTGGCCGTAACGTACGATGCGAACTCCATCGTGCCACGGCGTCTTCAGTTCCAGGTTTCACAAGATGCTTGAATGCACGGGTTGACGATCTGGTGTCACCAGCGGCACGCTTCCATTTATTCCTCCACCGTTGCACGCGGCCCGGCAACCAAGACAGCGGATTCCCCGAATCCCGCTAGGGGCACTTTACCGTGCACGGAGGGCTACCTATTCGCGACTAGCTGGTCCCTCGTTCACTCACGATGCTAACAAATCCCCACCAACCAGAGGATGCTGTCTGTTAGGGATTGATCGATCAGTGAAGCTGAGCTCTGATGGATACTCGGCTGAATGCCCCGAACTGGCTAGCAGACAGTTCTTTACGCAATCCGGCTCATGGGAATGCAGTCTCGCTTGGGATGCCCCTGTCTTGCAGACCCAGATCAGCTTGGCAACATCCATTTCCCCGCTTCCCTGCAGCTGACTATCGGACCACACCTGATGGTCCCCCATCTTCTGACAAAGATTCAAGACAGCACCATCCCAGCAAAAGTCCCTCATCTCACACTCTTCCCCATCTAGTCCCTCGTCCCTGCAACAATCAGTAGCAAGTACGACACAGCAATTCGACCACGGAATCATGGCGGGAAGCCCAAGTCCTCAACCCGAACCAGTGGCGGGAGCGGCACCTGCGTCACCTCCTGCTCCAGCCGCTGGTGCTGCTGCTACTGCACCAGTTGCTGAAAGTTCAGCGTCGCCTGCCGCTGCGGCTGCGCCGGCAGAAGATCCTCAGATCGAAGCCGAAACTTTTGTGGTGCGTCAAATCAGTCATCGCAGGGTGCACACACACATGTGCCACATGTGATGCGACCATGACCGCCGATCCGAACTTTATCAGACTGACCATGAGCCCGTACGCACAAACAGGAGGACAACGACCGTGACTCGGTCCTTGACGACGGACAACTGTACGACACGGCCCGTCCCTTTTCCTTCTACCTTAGCCACTCCACACCACACCTCACTAGAGAGGTCACTAGCTAACAAAAACCCGTTTGATACTTACAACAGATCGGCCTTCACGGCATCTCTGACTTCCAGTGTCGTCAATTATCCCGTCGAACATGGCCGTCGATACCATGCCTTCAGGTCCGGCGGTTCGTTTGACCCCTGCTCTGCCGTGCTTATCACTCTTAGGTTACATAGCATACTGACAGTGACGCAGTGTACTGTCTGCCCAATGATGAGGTGCGTCACGGTCCAAGCTATTGATGACCCTGTTCGAACACCTTGTTGACTCCATGTGCAGATTGAGTTGGACCGCCTTGATTTGACCCATGCGCTGATGACCAAGGGCATCGGCGACAAGTTGTTCCTCGCGCCGATTGAGGGCGAGAAGCTGCATCGCATCCTCGACATTGGCACCGGCACAGGCATTTGTACGGCAGCTCATTGTCTCTAACACCCCGGTTGAGCATCGGCGTCTAACATGTTGATAGGGGCGATGTGCATGGGCGACGAGTTCCCCAATGCTGAGGTATGCCATCCCTCATACTCGTCCATCTAGCAAGTCGCTAACCATCGTTCAGGTTCTCGCAAATGACTTGAGCGCCGTACAACCAAATTGGTATAGGCATCCCAGATTCACCCAATACTTATTGCACCTAACCGCTAACCTGCCCCTCAAGGGTCCCTCCCAATGTCAAGTTTGAGATCGATGATGTAGAAAGCCCATGGTTGCACAACATGCCCTTCGACTACATCTTCTGCCGCTACATGGCAGCCTGCATCCAAGACTGGCCCAAGCTTGTGGGCAACATCTTCGAGTGTGTCCCATTCCCCTTTCTTGTTCCCCGTTCTCTCTTCCCTTTCCACCCTGCTTTCCCCTCCCTCCGTCCCACTAACAACCCCAAGACACCTCGCCCCCGGCGGCTGGGCCGAATTCCAAGACTTCGACCTGCAGTACTACTCGGAAGACGGCTCCCTAACCGAAGAAAACGACACAATGAAGTGGATCAACACGCTCCTCGATGCCGCCCGCAAGATCGGCCGCGACCCCTGTCCCGGCGCCTCGCTCGAGAAATGGGTCAACGACGCCGGCTTCACGGAGGTCGTGCACCAGAGGTTCCGCTTCCCCGTGGGCCCGTGGCCGCGTGACGCCAAGCTCAAGGAGGTCGGGATGTACAACATCTCGCAGGTGTTGCAGGGCTTGGAAGGGTTTTCGTTGAGACTGTTCTGCGACGTCCTGGGGTGGAGGCAGGAGGAGGTGCTCGTGTTGACGAGTAAGGTGCGGAAGGAGCTGAAGAATTTGAATGTGCATGCGCAGTTTGATTTGTGAGTCTGCCCCTTTCCTTTACTTCTGGCGTGAGAAGGCGGCGATGCTAAGGGGAAACAGTCACGTGGTGTACGGCCGGAAACCGAAATGATCTTGTCAGCATTTACGAATACTTGCCTGCCATTTAGGGATTAGTTGGATACTACCTTAGGTTTTTTCGTTCCGAATATAGCACTTCTTGCTTGGTATCTCATAAGCCCGGCCTTGAAAGATGTTACCGCATCTGTCGGTGTGTCCGAAGTCCGGATTTCTTATTTCAACACCGGTGGTACCCAGGCTGGAGCCTCAGCCCGGTGAGGCTGGAGATCCTTCCGTCAGCTACAGTGCGTATAGCAATGCAACTCCACGCCTACGAGTTACCGTCGTGGTTCTCCATATGCCGTTTTGGGGCATTGGTCATGTTGCTGTGTGGTGCTGCTTTCACCCAATGTGGATGACGCACCCCGACCAAGCTTTCATGTCTCGACCGTCGATCACCAAGCTGAACGACTGCCGGCGCGGCATTGGCACCAATCCCGACGATCAGCCCCAGCCGCGCGTTGGTGGATGGAAGGCGCGTAACCTAGATAGCAAGCGTTATATTGGACAGCTATTAACATCGTCGTCTTTGTGGCCTTGTTGGCTGGCAGTTCTACTGTACCTCACAATCCTACACCTCATCCCATGCCATCCCCTCCTCTCCTCTCTTCTAGCCCCCCTACCAGACCCTCATTCCGCCCCCGGCAACCCCAAAAGCTGCGCCTTAATCTGCAACGCCAGCAGCCTAGAGAAATACCTACACATCGCCAAATTGCCACCATGGAACCAGAACCCGGGGTGTCCGCTCCGCCTCCACAAACTCCTCACCTCGCCGTGCTCGTCGAACCCCCAGACATCCTTTACCTTATCCCCGATCTCGTCGCCAAATACCAACCCCGCCTGCGTCTTCATATTCTCGTACCCCGTCGCAAGGACGATCTCGTCCGCCTCCAATTCGCTGCCGTCCGTAAACCTCACGCCCGTGGGGAGTATCTCTGATACTTCCGCGTGCTTGACTTTAATCTTCCCCTCGATGATGAGTTGGCTCGCGCCGACGTCGAAGTAATACCCCCCTCCGCGCTGGAGGTACTTGAAGAACAACCCCGTGTCGTCCGGACCTTTATCGAGTCTAAACCCCGCCTTCGCCAGTCCCGAGAGGAGGGACTTGTCCTTTTCCTGCTGCTTAGTGCAGAGGTCGACGTGCAGCGCCTTGAGCGTTTCGGCAGGGTGTCCCCACATCCACAAGTCCGCGTCTTCCGTCTCGGGCCCGCCCTCTTCGAAAATTGTGCCCAATAGGATCTCGGTGGCGGCTTCACTGGATACTACGCATGTGGTGGAGCGCTGGACCATGGTCACGTCGTACCCTTGCTCGTGGTAGTCTTGGCATATGTCGTGGCTTGAGTTGCAGGCGCCTATGATGACTGCTTTTCTTTTGTTGCCTTTGCTGCTGGAGTTGGGGTTGGGGGTGGCGCCGGGGAAGGACGAGGAGTGGCACAGGAGGGAACCGGTGAAGGAGGACATACCGGGTGTGGAGGGGATGTAGGCTTTGCCTGCGTGGCCGGTGGCTTGGATTATGTGCTTTGGGTGGAAGGTGCGGGTTTCGACGGTGCCGGAGGGGAGGGTGCGGGAGATGGTGGCGGTCCAGCGTTTGTCGGCGGGGGAGTAAGTCGCGGAGGTGGGGGTGGATTTGGTCCAGATGTTGAGCTCGAGGGCTTTGGCGTAGACGTCGAACCATTCCCCTAGCTTGTCTTTGGGGGTGAAGACTGGCCAGTGAGGGGGGAAGGGGAGGTAGGCTGGTGGGTTGTTAGTCGATGGGACATGGTGAGGGAGAGGGGGAAGTGCTGACGGAGATGGTCGAACCAGACCGGGTCGTGGAGGACGAGCTGCTTGTACCGCTTGCGCCAGTTGTCACCGACCTCGTCGTTGCGGTCGATGATCAGCGTCGGGACGTTGAGCATCTTCAGCCGGGCGTGGGCTGTTAGTCCCGCTTGGCCGGCACCTGGTGATGCACGTCAGCATGGGAGGGTGTTTAAGCTTTTCTTTTGGGATATATACCGATGATTAGCACGTCAGGCTCGCTATCACGAAACTCAACCTCGTCCCTCCTCCTGTCCGACCAATTCTTCCTCTCCGGATTGGCACCGTGGTTGACGCCCTTCGCCCGACGGGGACCAAGCGGCTCCTCGTGCCCATTGAGCGCGGTGAGGCTGGTGTAGAACGTCCAGATTTTCCACTCTTTGTTCTTCTCGGCCAGGAAGACGATGCCGCGGCCCGTTCCGACCTCGGTGGCGATAGTGGTGTAGATCTGGATGCCCATGACCTTCCCGAACCCGTCGAGGGGGAAGAATTTGGGCTTCTTCCAGTCGTTGTCCTGGTCGACGGATACCTTGGTCAATGTGCAGTTTTCCCTGAGGCGGGAAGCAATTGCCTCCCGGCCTTTGAAGGTGCGGAAGTCCCATGACAGGGCGAGGTGGTCTCGCCAGTATCCATGCTCGTGGAAGAGGGAGGCAACTCTGTCGAAGTCCTTGTTGGCGATGGCTGTATTGAAAGAGGTTATGATGTCTGTAGCCACTTTGACGGGGTCAATTGACTGGTCCGTGGCTGTTTCTGGCCATGCTGGGATGGGAAGGTTGACCGAGCCTGGCTCGACTCTCTGGCTGGAGATCTCCTTTTGCGGCTGAATGCTGCCCATACTGGCGATACTGTTCACAGCAAGCAGTTGATTTTTAAGGATTGTGAAGAGGAGAAGATGCAGATGCAGATGGAGAGCTTAAATGCCCCGGACACATCGGGATCAGACATCTGAATGTTGGTGTTCCCCTCCGGCCGTGTATCACAACTGCTTCCCCTCATTTTCACGACCGAACAAACACCTTCCGTCATCGCTGTTGTGTTAGTCTGACCGGGATAAGGTACCTAGGCGGGGATTGTCTCGCGACAATTGAAACGCGGGCCTCACTCCTACCCCTCACGAACCGCCGGAGAGAACAGCGACACGTGCGGGGGTGGCACTTTCTAGACCCGTCAATGTCTTGTTGATAATATGGGACGGTCCGCAATGCACTTGCAAAAGCATCACATGTGCAGTCATGGTTCTGATCTTGTTGTGTTGTGGTGGAAGGGACTAACGTGCATGATAAGCGAGCCGTACAGACAAGCGAGCCGTACACTTTCTACCACCTCACTACAACTATCCTGAATAATTCTACAACCACCCTATAACAATAACTGAATTAGAAACAGATGAATCAGACGATTCTGTAGCCTCCTGGCACGTGCGTGCATTATGGCCAGGCTTGCCGCATACACCACAGCACCGAATCTTCGTACGAGACCCCCCTGCACCACCACCATTTTGCTGTGTTTCCTGGGCTACCTGCTCCCCCACAGCTTTCTGATCTAGTAGATCCTGTGCCTCTTGTACAGTAAGTGACCCTCCGAGCCGCACACGTGTTTTTTTGGCTCTCCGTCTCTTACTAAGCCCCTCATTGGCCTTTCGGAGTGAAGAGACCTCCGACCGAAGGAGAGCCACCTCGTGCATCACAGCCATTGTACCCTTGGTAAGCTGGTCCACAGCAGCTAACATTGAAGTCGGGGAGCTATTCTGATGGTTGGCAATGCGAGTCTTAATGAGCGTTGACTGCGAGTTGGCTTCTCGGGGGTTGCGTGGTGTCTGGAAGACCCAAGGTAGTGCCGTGCCCGGCCTTGAGGCTGGTGGTGTTGGGGTCCGAATACGCACATCAAGTTTAGATATCACCCTCTCTGGGTCGTACGGCACAAGGCCGGCTCCGGCAAAACCTCCCTGGATGTTCTTTTCTGTAATTGAAGCAAAAAAAGCCTCTCTGAACGCACAAAGAAACTCCAACTTGCTGATGTGTGTGCTATTCATCCGCATTAGCTGCTCAATCTGGCGGCTGTACGCCTTCTTCAACGGCGAAAAACACCCCACATCTAATGGCTGAAGTAGGTGCGAGGAGTGCGGAGGCATACAAAGAGTAATAATGTTGTGCTCCTGGCAGTAGGTCTCGAATTCCTCGGAGTGGTGGCTATCGTGGCCGTCAAGGATCAACAGCCGATATTTACCCTTCGTACGAGATGCTATGTGAAAATCGAAGTACCGAATCTAATCCATGCCCTTCTCATTGGTAGTCCAGCCATTATCGGTTGTTGCAATACGCCAGGTGGCCGGAAGGTTGCACTCTTGATACCAGTTAGCAAGGTGATATTGCCCAGCCAAGATGATGAATGGTGGGATGGCCCAGCCCAAAGCATTCACTCCTTGGATAACTATAGCCCACTCCCGATTGCCAGGCTGGGCCTGTTTAGCCCTGCTGCGGCCATTAGAGGTTGTAACTACCATAGTGGCGATGATTATGCCCATCATAAACCCAGTCTCGTCGAAGTTATACGAATCGTCATCGAGGATACCGTATTTGACCTTAATGTTGTGCACAAGAGCAAACCACTCGCGAATAACATTTGGATCTTCGCATTTGGCCCTCTGGTAGTCGTATTTACGCGTAAAACGCGTACGAAGTTCTGGCTGGCGCTTGACGAAGTTGTGAGCCCATCGTACGCCAACAGGGGGCGCGTCGCGTTCACGGAGCAATCGGTTGGCCATATCTTCCACGTAACAAAACCGAGGATGAAATGCGCGCGCACATAGCTCAATTATGTATCGAACAATCGTTTTCTCTTCTAGATCGGTAAGCTTGCGTGAGTTGGCTGGAATATCGCGTCGTGCAGGCCGACCGGCGCGTCGGTTGGAGAGGGTCATTAGCGGTACGTTGTAGATTGTAGCTGCGCGTCGAAGACTAAGCTTTGGGTCGTTTTTAATAGCTTCGAGGGCTAGAATAACCCGAGATTCGGTTTGAAGCGAATCCATAGCGAATTGGTGGTAGAATTAGTGAAAGAAGTGGAAGGTCGCGTCGCGCTAAGAAAGTGTACGGCTCGCTTGTCTGTACGGCTCGCTTATCATGCACGTTACCCCTTTTTCCAGTAAATAATAAGCAGCTCGTCAACGCCAGTACCCCCTGCCGCTTGGCCTGCAAGCAACAGCACTCGCAGCGCAGGGGAGATGATACGAGCATCGGAAGGCGAGCTTTGAGGAACATTTACTAGGAAACAGTGAACGCACGTTTGGACGTTACACGACGACAAGAGACGGCGACAAAAGTCATGGGACTGGCCGCCGAGAAGTGGTGTATATGATCTCCAACTGATTGTGCGGCTTTTCCCTTTCACAACCTGCCCCTATACCAGCCCTCTCTTGACCACCCAGTCTTCCCACCCATGCACCTTGCCATTAGCGAACGCATCATCGTCCCAGCTCTCATTCCAGTACATGATATCCTTTGCCAGGAACTTATACACCGGTCCCGGCAGATCCTCGATCCCCTCGTCCTTCGCCCTCATCTTCAGATCTCTCAGTATAACACACAGCATATTGTACTCGTCCACTGTGCCTCTGCCCTTCCCACCCCTGACTCCCTTCTGGAAGACCAGATTCTCCTTCTTCCCGCCGCCGTAGATATCGACGTACTCCTTCATGAGGAGACACGTCTGGTCTATCAGGCGGAGGGTATCGTCATCCCTCCCGCTGCTGGTGGTGAGGCTGTCCAGTTCCAGACCTGCGATCTTCGCAAGTATTATCTCGAATGTCGACTTTAGTCGCATGCTGTTCTGGTAGAGCTGTGCACCTTCGCCCTTGGCCAGGAAGCGCGTCCACTGGTCGTCGCTGACCACTTTCAGCTGCAGCCGTCGCTGGTAGGCAAAAAACCAGAAGGCGACCTTGGCGACGTCGTCGGTCTCCCGCAGTTTCTGGTCGATCCACGCAGAAGCATATAGGACTTTATCCTCCAATGTCCGGACGGCGCGCCGTAGTCTGACGATCGGATCCCAGAAGCGGTACAGCCTGAAGACAGTCCGCTGGAGGCTTCGGAACATCTTTTTCGACAGTACGATGCTGTCGTCCGCGGCCTGGTTCTCCGGCCACTTGTACCCCTTCAACACGTCGGTAAGCCGGTCCTCTTTCTCCAACTGGGCTTGGTACACGTTGAGATGCACCGCATGCCCGCCCGTCGGCTCGATGCCAGCCTCATCATACATCCAGCGCGGGATGTACAGACACCTATCCTTCGTCTTCGGACGGACGCTCCGCACCCGCAACAGCAACTTGACCAGCTCGTTGTAATTCCTCGACTCAGATGCAGCCATCTCGCCGTGCCGCTCCACCGCCTTCGAGCACCAGAGATGCGCCTTCGCCGCCGCATGCGCAAAGGCCTCGGCCGTGCCTTTAGCCAGTGTGTTACGTGACACCCCCGCATCCCAGCCCTCGCTCATGTACGACACAGCCAGTACACCCGTCAACTCCCTTACCAGAACCTCCGCATCATCCAGCCTACCGTGCTTCACAAACGCCGACACGACAGCAGCAGCCGCCTGCTCCAGGTTCAACCGGTTCCGGTTCTTCATCCACGTCATGAGGCGGTGGATATCCGTCTTCCCGCTCTGGCAAGCCAGGACGTTCATGATAAACCGCTGTTTGTACTGCTGCTCCCCTCCCTTGATGAGCTTCTTGTTCGGCAGCCGTCCTGCGCGCAGGCAGGCCGCGGCTGTTTCCGGGATGGCGGAGTGTTTGGCGTCCGACCAGTCCGTCTCGACGTAGTCCTGGAAGGAGGTTAAGCGCCATTCTGCCTTTGTTGTGAGGTTTTGCATGCGGTCGCGGAGGGAGTGGTTGGGGCCTGAACTTGAGGTTCCGAGTTTGGGGAGGGTGACTTTGCTGTGCTCTTCGAGGATGGGGAGGGTGTTCGGGATTTGCTGGTCGAGCCATTGGGATGTCGGCAGGCCGTTATTTTGGACCATGCCTACCCTTGTTTGGAGGGTGTAGGGGAGATGGATTTGTTCTGTTGTGTTTGCCATTGTTGGTTGTTTTCCTGTGATGACTTCACGAGCAAGAAATGGGCAATGCGATGCCGTCGACACGATTTTGCACGGCGTTGTTGGGAGTTGGAGAAAGAACACAACTTAACTATGTCTCTTGATTATTGATTATTGCCTACCTATATATCTAGTCTCTCGAACGGCAAAGGAGTCAGCCAGAGGTTCGGTTGGCCGATTGAGTCACCTCGGTACGAAACAGCGGCCGAAGATGGTCAGGGGCAGGCCGTCAGCGTGGCGCATTGCTCTTGGCTACCTCAGCGGCAAGATAGTAACTAGCAGCAGGCACAGCCTCAGCGAACAATTCGTCCTTCATCTGTTCCGATATGACCATATCACAAGTGCATTGTTCGGTTGTCGGAAGGTCAAGCGTGGTAGCTGTGTGTGCATTGGCCGTGACATTTCACAGAAAGACGGAAGAAGTGTGATGTTCCAGGTTTGTTGTGACGGGCGGAGTCATCAAGGCAATGCGCTAACAATTAGCGGGCCAAGGTGTCAGTTTTCACCCATTCCGCTAATTTCAGACCAAGTACGGTAAAGTGTTCATCGGCGTCTCGTCGTGTGATTGTCCAAATTGTTTCGGCGAACGTTCGACTCGTCAACACTGCGACCGGCAACATCGTAGAGACGAGACCAAATAGGCCTCATCTGGAGGGCAGCAGTACGGTAACGCAGTTCTCGGCCATCTGCTGCTTCCAAAACTGACGCTCCCTATATCGCCGGATCCAGAGGTGCCCATGGAGAACCGGGTACTAGAACTATCTGCAGCCTCATACGAAGGGTTATTTCGCACCTGGATAGAAGACGATGTTCTTTCCCAACCGAGAGAAAACCAGGCCGATTTCACTCTACAAAACAACCGGAAAGACAGGACAAGTGGAGAGCGTGCTGAGTCCTGTGGCGTGCACTGTCACCATCTCAGTACCGCCGGACCGGGGCTTCGTGCACAAAGCCCACATGTGGAAGAAGACGATATAGTCAACCTTCGCCAACTGCTCTACCACCCTACTGGGACGTTGCACAATGCCCGTGGCCGGACTTGCTGCCTCGGGATAGGAACATATACATGGCGCAGGTCTCTGCCGTGGTCAGGGCGGAAGAGTTGTTGATTCTGCGCGTCGGAGGCCGCAAGGACACAGACGGAGATATTTTGCATTCAACTATACGCGTGGAGCCGAAGTTTCAACGTTCAACTCTCAGCCCCGGAAGAGCGCTATTCTTATTGGGACTGGGACTGGTTCTCTCACGGGCTCGAGCGGCATTGACAGCTGCTGCCTCGAAGACATTGAAGGTCAGGGCAACAGGCTTCAGTTATTAGGTGATGACAATGCTATTTCCGACGCAGGTAGATTTCTAAGACCAGGACAATCCGCGCTCGGGTCTCTTTGCCCGATTCTTCAATACTATACTCGACTTTGAGCAGGTAGAAGCGAGATCACAATCATGGGCCCCTTCAAACCCCAGGTGCGCCTCCTCCGCCAGACGATGCGCGCCCAGCACGTCGAGGACGTCGACATCGGGCTCCCGGAAGCGTACCAAGGCCGCGAGCACGGGGTGGTGATACTCTGCGTCACGCGCTCGAGCAAACATCTCGCCGAGAAGGACAAGGAGCTAGACCGCGACATCATCGGACAGCCGAAGAAGTTGAACGTCGCGCTTACTACGGCAAAGCTCGGGCTTATCATTATGGGCAATCGGGATGTGCTGGTTAACGACCCGTATTGGAGGGTTGTGCTGGACTTCTGCTGCCGGAATCGGCTGGTCGCTGGGAATGCTGGGACGGGCGACATCGTGTGGAGAGATGGACCCTTGACGAGGTTTGAGAGGGAGGCATTGATTGTTGGCTATGCTGGCGCATCGAATTCTGCAGCCGCGCCATACTCAGGAGGACACTTATTGGGAAGACATGGGACACTACAACGTTGAACGACCCGACTGATGGGGCTGCGAGGACTCCGGCTGCCGGCAGGGTCCACGGAGGACCTTGGATGATTAGATATGAGCAGCGGTCTTCGTTTGGTCCTGTTTTGTGGCAGATCCTTGAGTTATGGGTCACCCACTAGTAGTGAGATAGACAATGAGCGTCTCGTCTGTTCTTTGGCCTCCACTCGTCCCAGTCTACCAAAGTGAAGTCTAGTCACCGTTGGGCCTGTGTCCACAAGAGACAGTCACTACAACAACAGGTGCAGCTGCAACTGCTGTCGTGGGACTCTGCGGTATCATCTTACGTTTCGGGGCATGGTGACCAGTTAACCGAATCAGCGGACCGGTCGTCCGTACAATGGTAGTTTGGGAGGCTCTTTGGCGCCAACCGTCTCGGTATGCGCCTTGTTGTGCATAAGGCTGTATACCTCTGCCCTGGTAAGCCTGTTGCCGTGATGCCGGCGAGGCTCGGGTTCCGTGTTGCCGTCCATAATGGTTGGACGTTGTAGTAGGTCAGAAGAGGATTGTGTGCAATTGGCCCACAAAATATCGATCCTGTAAATTTTAGGTGTGTGAGCAGCTTAGCGATTCTTCAACTAGTGTCTGAACTCTTTGCTACGATATTAGGATCCTTCTATATGTCGCGGTATAGACTCGTGGCTAAAAATTATCTACATCTTCAGATGGGAATAGCATTTTGGGCAGTTGTGCGACACTAGAGGAATATAAGGTTTAGTTCCGCACTAGTTAAGAGCGAGTGTGACCAAGGTACTATGTCCATAGTACCCACAATCCTCTAGATTCTGGCATAAGGATTACATCATAACGCGTCATAGTGGAAGCTTGATCAGTTTCGGCATTCGAATAAGGGTCGTTATGGGAAAGCGTCAACCTGGCGACCGCTCGTTAGTGCACACAGCCGTCTAGGACGAACACAAAGACTTCGCGAATCACAAGTCGAGTCTGGTACGTATACACTATCATGATATCGGTACTTAAAGACCACCCTCTCAATTTGGGGGAGTATGAAGACCAGTACAAGCACTTTCATTCCCACCCCGAGCTTTCGCT
Source organism: Coniochaeta sp. 2T2.1 (assembly GCA_009194965.1). NCBI lineage: Eukaryota > Fungi > Ascomycota > Sordariomycetes > Coniochaetales > Coniochaetaceae > Coniochaeta > Coniochaeta sp. 2T2.1. The sequence goes on from VSMA01000029.1 coordinate 245,065, forward strand.
GCACGAGAAGGAAACCTCGTCGACAATAGCCAGCCACAGGTCCCTCGGCGCCTACAAGGTCCACACTTCCATTGGCGGGTATGGCGTCGTAGCCGTCCTCTCGAACGGCGACGGGCCCACGGTTCTCCTCCGCGCAGATATGGATGCCCTGCCTGTGGAAGAGAAAACCGGTGTCGACTACGCCAGCAACGCGACGGTGAAGGATGAAGAGGGTAACACCATCCCGGTCATGCATGCCTGCGGCCACGATATGCATGTCACGTGCCTACTTGGCGCTGCTGGATGGCTTGCCCGCGAGGACGTAAAGAAGAAATGGGCCGGCACGCTGGTGCTACTCTTCCAGCCGAACGAGGAGCGGGGCAAGGGCGCACGCGCCATGGTCGACGATGGCCTCTACGACAGAGTGCCCGAACCGGACGTCGTCCTCGCGCAGCACGTCATGCCCATGCGTGCCGGGAAGGTTGCCGTCAAGGCGGGAACCATGATTGCCTCCGCGGACAGCTTCAAGATCACTGTCTACGGCCGGGGCGGGCACGGGAGCATGCCGCAGCTGTGCATCGATCCCGTAGTTCTGGCGGCGAACATCGTCATACGACTTCAGGGGATCGTGGCGCGCGAGGTGGACCCGCAGGACGCGGCGGTCGTGACGGTGGGGAGCCTGCATGCGGGCTCGTCAGATAACATCATTGCTGATAAGGCGGTTTTGCTGGTTGATGTAAGGACGCAGAAAGAGGAGACGAGGCAAAGGACGTTGAAGGCGATTGAACGCATTGTGAGAAAGGTATGTCCAGCGGCTACGTGTGGTTTGTTCTCTCGTACCCATTTCACAACATTTACATACGGATCCCTTTTCAACTCTATACTGATCAGCTCCCCGCCCACCGGGCGGTACGCCATCTGCTCGTTTAGACTGTCGGCCCTACGGCTATCCATAATAACTGCTTTACTAACACGTCCGCCAGGAATGCGAAGTCAGCAACTGCGAAAACCCACCGACTTTCGAACGAACGAGGCAATTCCCCCTGACTGTAAACGACGCAGACGCCACGCAGAAGGTCTCGGCGGCCTTTGCCAACCACTTTGGCGACGCATTTGACCCCGCACCCACCACCTCGAACGCCTCCGAGGACATGTCCGACCTGGCGACTGCCGTTGAAAAACCATACTGCTACTGGTTTATTGGGGGCATCGATGCCGAGAAGTGGGATAAGGCTGAGAAGGAAGGTCGAATTGCAGAGGATATTCCCGTCAATCATAGTTCACTCTTCGCGCCGGTGATTCAGCCAACCCTGAGGACTGGTGTGGAGTCGTTGTGCGTAGCTGCGTTAGCTTATCTAGGACGCCAACAGGACTCGTAGTTGCCGATAACATCTCCTTATATGAGCCGCAAGCGAATCGGTAATTATAGCTTTGCAAGGAATTGTCACCCACCTAAAAGGCTTGATCTTACAACTTCAAGGACTATTTTGTAGCCAGTCCCCTGTGATGAAGTAGACGATTCTCCAGCTTCCTGCCAAGTGCGTGCGTTATGGTCAGGCTTGCCGCAGACGCTACAGCACCGCGCCTTCAGAAGAGCTCTTCCTCCACAACTGCCACTCTGTCGATTTTACGGCAATAGCTGCTCATCTGCAGCCTTCTGATCCAGTAGATCCTCTGCATTTTGTATACTAAGTAATCCTCCAAGCCGTACACGTGCTTTTTTAGCCCTACGGCGTTTGCTGAGTCCTTCATTAGCTTTGCGTAGTGAGGAGACCTCTTGTCACGGCGCTGAGGCCCCAGGTAATTGAGCCACGTGACCCTGTCACGTGGTAGGCCTAGTGCGGGCCCGCGACAAAGAAATATCTTTATATTGATTCTGTCCATTATATTTTGTAGCTCTTCGAGCTACGTCTTATCATCAGCCTGCCCGCAACCACGGGATTGAGTCTGTCCGTAGCAAATACCATCTGTTTAGCCTTACTCCGCTCTCAGCCTGACAGTCCCGTGACATTACGTAGCTCCTACCCCTACCGCCATCACTACTGCTGCAATGGCGAACCGCCCGCTACCACCGTTCCTGCCGGAAGACGACGAGTCCTTTGCCGCCCACGTAATGGGGCATATTTCCCAATGGTACGAGTATTTCCGCCTGGCTTACGACTATATCGCCCGGAAGGAGACCGACGACCAGGAAGTCTACGCCAAGATCGAACAGCAAGGCCAGAGGATCTTGGAACTAGAAGAGGAAACCCAGCGCTTACAGAAGGAGCTGACGAGCTCCAACGCAGTCGCCAACTATCAGGAGAAGGAACTGGATAAGCTCCGGGATCTTCTTATCGAAGCCAAAGCGGGACGAGTCCTCGCCGAACACCGAGCTAAGTCGCAGACCGCTACCGTCACCGTACCGGCACTCGTCACTACCCCCGGAACCAACACCCCCGTCGACACACAATCCAATGGCTCCCAGCGCCTGTCCGAGAGACTCCCTGACCCCGACAAGTTCGAAGGAGAACGCAAGGACCTACGCCGCTTCGTCTCCCAGATACACGAGAAGATGAAGGCTAACCGCGACCGCTTCCCCACACCCCAGAGCCGTATGGCCTATGTTACCAACCGACTGAAGGGCCCTGCCTATGCCCAGATTCTCCCGCACATCAAGGAAGGCGTCTGTCAGCTTTCCGACTACGACAAGATCCTGGACCAGCTGGACCGCGCCTTTGGAGACCCGAACCTCGTCAACAATGCCCGAAACGACCTCTTCCGCCTGCGCCAATCAAACAAGGACTTCAGCACGTTCTTCGCCGAATTCCAGCGCCTCGCCCTCGAGGGACAGATGTCAGAAGAAGCCCTACCGACGCTCCTAGAACAAGCCATCTCCCGAGAACTGCGTAGCATGCTGCTTCACCACGAACCGCCCAGTCGGGAATATCACCAGTACGCTGCCTTCCTACAGAATCTAGAAAACCGCCGTCAACGCTTTAACCAACCCGTGCCGACCCTTGGAAGATCTTACACCGCCCCGGCCCCGAGCACCAACCGGCCGCAGACCATCTCCCCGCCCGCGAAGGGACCGGAGACGAGGGCCGAACGCGGCGAGCCTATGGACCTCAGCGCGCAGCGAGGGTCACGGTTCGTCCCTGGAGGCCGACGAGAGAGAGGAGAATGCTTCCGTTGCGGTTCTCAGAGCCACCGCGTTGCCGATTGCCCCCACCCCGATACTCGCTCCCGCCTACAAGCCAGAGTGGCCCGTTCCGGTTCCCCCGCCAGCTTGTCCTCGTCCAGATCCCGCAGCCCGCAGCCGAGCATTGAGGTCTCGGTAAACGGAGCGAGCCTGCGTTAAGTCGCACACAGGCTCCTATAGAGCGCACAACACGACACCAACCGAACCGCGCACTAAGAACGCTGAAGATCTCTGCTGCCGCCGTCAAGGGTCTCTCGGTCCGCGAAGAAGAGGACATGAGATCCCACCTAATGATATTACCCGCCACCCTGGAATTAGGAGACCGGAAACTGCCTACCTACGCCTTAGCCGACTCTGGCGCCGAAGGAAAGGGATTTGTTGACCAGAGCTGGGCCGAGAGCCACGAGCTCCCGCTAAAGAAACTGAAGAGACCGTTCGCCCTGGAGGTCTTTGACGGCCGAGAATCCGAGAGTGGGAAGGTCACCCACTATGTTATCACCAGCCTGAGGATTGAGGACCACTTCGAGAAAGAGATCAGACTATACGTCACGCAGCTAGCGTATTACCCCGTCATACTAGGAATGCCATGGCTAAAGGAACACGACCCGAGGGTCGGGTTCGCCAGCCATACCTTCACCTTTGACAGCCAGTACTGCCAGAAGAACTGCAACACCCCCGCCCGCCCGTCCAAGATCAGAGCATTGCACGACGTGCCGAAAAGAGACCGCCCGACCTACCTACCGCCCCGCCCCACCGGACTAGAACACATGGATATCGCAGAAGTTTCAATGCGAGCCTGCTCAGCGTACGCCCGAAGGAACTACCAGATGTTTTCTGTCACCATAGAAGACATAGAACAACAGCTTAGCCAACACGACGCACCGGACCTGGAAGAACTACTGCCACTAGAGCTTCGAGACTTCCGTGACGTCTTTTCCCCGAAGGAAGCAGACAAGCTACCGCCACACCGTCGGTACGACCACGAGATCAAGCTTATTGAGGGAGCGACACCGCCCTTTGGACCTCTGTACCCGATGTCCCGCGACGAGCTGAGGGCCCTTAAGGAATGGCTTGAGGATAACCTAAAGAAAGGCTTCATCCGACCCAGCTCGTCTCCTGCTGCCTCGCCAGTACTCTTCGTCAAGAAACCAGGAGGAGGACTCCGCTTCTGTGTGGACTACCGTGCGCTGAACAACATCTCCGTCAAGGACCGCTACCCCCTGCCGCTAACGAAGGAATCCCTCAGCAACTTGAAAGGGATGATGTACTACACGAAGATCGACATTATCTCTGCGTTCAACAACATCCGTATCAAGGAAGGACAAGAATACCTGACGGCTTTCCGTACCCGGTTCGGCCTGTTCGAGTCACTCGTTATGCCGTTCGGCCTGACCGCAGCGCCAGCAACCTTCCAGAGGTTTATTAACGACACCCTGCGAGAGTACCTAGACGTTTTCTGCACAGCCTACCTAGATGATATCCTGATTTACAGTCGCACGAGAAAGGAGCACATCGCTCATGTAAGGAAGGTCCTCGCGGCCCTGCGAGAAGCCGGCTTGTACGCCAAGATCCAGAAGTGCGAGTTCTTCCAGGACAAGACCACCTTCCTCGGAGTGATCGTGGGCCGAGAAGGAATCCAGATGGACCCGAAGAAGATCGAGACGATCGTCAACTGGAAAACGCCCGCCTGCCTGACCGATGTACAAGCCTTTATCGGCTTCGGGAACTTCTACCGACGCTTCATCCAAGGGTTCTCGAAGATCATCGCCCCGCTAGTCAACCTCACTAAGAAGGGGGTGAAGTTCAACTGGGATAAGAACTGCGAAGAGGCATTCAACCGACTGAAGACTGCTTTCACGACCGCGCCCGTCTTGGCCCCGTTCGATTGGGAAAGAGAGATCATCTTGGAAACCGACGCTTCCGATTTCGTGTCGGCCGGTGTGCTATCGCAGTACGGCGATGACGGCATTTTACGGCCTGTTGCTTTCTTCTCAAAGAAGCACTCGGTAACGGAGTGTAACTACGAGATCTACGATAAGGAACTCCTGGCAATTATTCGCTGTTTCGAGGAATGGCGCCCGGAACTGGAGGGAACGAGCTCCCCGATCAAGGTCATTACAGACCACCGGAACCTAGAATACTTCACGACGACGAAACTCCTGAACCGCAGACAAGCCCGCTGGTCCGAATTCCTCTCCAGGTTCAACTTCAAGATTACTTACCGTCCTGGCAAACAAGGAGCGAAGCCTGACGCTCTGACCAGGAGGTCAGAGGACCTCCCGAAGGAGGGAGATGAGCGCCTGCTACACCAGAGCCAGGTAGTACTGAAGAGCCACAACTTCGAGGAACCCACCCCGCCCAGCAAGAGACGAGTCAGATTCACAGAGGAACCAGTACAGCTAAGAGCTACGACACGCTCAAGCACAAGGAGACCAGAGACCGCAGCCACGGAACCAGACCCTGAGCCAGTCCGCCCCGTCCGCTCACGAGAGAGAACTGCTCCGTTACTGCCCCCACCGGTGAAAGCACTGTTCGAACAAGGGTACGAGTCCGACGAAACACTACGGTCCATACTGAAGGCCCTAGAGGAGAACCACGCCCGCCACCCGCGTATCACCCTAGCCGAGTGCGAGAACAGACACGGATACCTGTACTATCGAGACCGGCTGTACGTCCCTGAACATCAAGAACTGCTCGCTGAGCTTGTACGCTCGTACCACGAGAGCCCGGTCACCGGACACATGGGCCGAGCGAGAACTTACGAGGCCATTTCGAGAGAATACTACTGGCCGGGTATGCTATCCTATATCGAGCGATGGGTCAGAAACTGCCACACCTGCAAGCGAAGCACCGTCTCCAGAGAAGCACGCCAGGGGGTACTCAAACCTTTACCGATTCCCGACCGAGCCTGGCAGGATATCTCCATGGACTTCATCACACACCTACCCGAAAGCGATGGGTACGACGCGATCCTCGTCGTAGTAGACCGTCTGACGAAGATGAAGCACTTCATAGCTTGCAAAGGAACCTGTGATGCCGAGGAAGTCGCCCGCCTGTACACCAAGCATGTCTGGAAGATACATGGCCTCCCCAAGACAATTGTTTCCGACCGTGGAGCCCAATTCGTGTCCGCGTTCTGGAGGCACCTGATCCGCCGCCTAGGAATCAAAGCCCTGCTATCGACTGCATACCACCCGGAGACAGATGGCCAGACCGAGATCGCGAACGCTTTCCTGGAACAGTACCTGCGTGGTCAGGTCTCTTACCTCCAAGACGACTGGTCGAGATGGCTACCCCTTGCCGAGTTCGCCCTGAATAACGCCATCAACGAGAGCACCGGCACGACACCGTTCTTCGCCAATTACGGCTTCCACCCCCGCCTAGGATTCGAACCTGTACAGCCTGGACCACAGCGCGCCGCTCGCGACTCTGAGGAGTTGGTCCTCAAGATGAAAACGATCCACGAGTACCTGCAATCCGAGATCTGTCTCGCCCAAGCCCGCCAAGAGGAGTACGCCAACCGGAAAAGGAGACCTGCCCGCCGTTACCAAGAAGGCCAGGAAGTGTGGCTAGACGCCCGCAATATTAAGACTGCCCGACCGCAGAAGAAGCTCGACTGGAAACTACTCGGACCGTTCAGGATCGCCGAAGTCGTCAGCCCGTATGCCTACCGTCTGGAGCTGCCTGCGTCTATGAGGATACACCCTGTCTTTCATGTCAGCCTGCTCCGACCCGCTGCCACCGATCCCTTGCCTGGTCAGTGCCATGCTCCTCCTCCCCCAGTGGAGGTGGACGGCATCGAAGAATTCGAGGTCGAGGACATCCTGGACTCCCGCTGGGAGAGGAGAGGCCGGGGCGGCCCTCGGTTAAAGTATACTGTCAAGTGGGTTGGATACGACGATCCCACCGAAGCACCCGCCGAGCACCTGGAGAACGCACAGGAGATCGTCCGCAACTTTCACCGCCGGTACCCGAACAAGCCCAGACCGTAACTGCGTCGTCGGAGCTCCGCCCTAGAGGAGGGGAGTACTGTCACGGCGCTGAGGCCCCAGGTAATTGAGCCACGTGACCCTGTCACGTGGTAGGCCTAGTGCGGGCCCGCGACAAAGAAATATCTTTATATTGATTCTGTCCATTATATTTTGTAGCTCTTCGAGCTACGTCTTATCATCAGCCTGCCCGCAACCACGGGATTGAGTCTGTCCGTAGCAAATACCATCTGTTTAGCCTTACTCCGCTCTCAGCCTGACAGTCCCGTGACACCTCTGCTTCCAAGAGTGCCACCCTATGCATGATAGCATTCGCCCCCTTCACAATATGGTCAACAGCACCTCGGATCGAGGTTGGGGAGCTGTTCTGGTGGGTAGAAATGCGAGTTCGATGAATTCCGACTGCGAAGTGGCCTCTATAAGGTTCTGCGGCGTCTTAGAGGCCCAAGGTAGTGCAGTACTAGGCCGAGACTTCGAAGGTGTTGGAGTTCGGAGTCGTACGTCCAACTTGGAAATCACCCTCTCTGGATCGTACGGTACAAGGCAGCTCCTGCAAAACCACCTTGTACATTTCTTTCTGTGATAGAGGTAAAGAAGGCTTCTCGAAAAGGCGCAAAGGAAGTCGACCTTGCTCACGTGGTTAATATGTGCTCGCATTAAGGACTTGATTTGACGACTGCACGCTTACTTCAATAGCCTAAAACAGCCGACATCGAGTGGCTGTAGGAGGTGTGAGGAATGCGGAGGCATACGGAGTGTGATAATATTGTGGCTCTGGTAATAGAGCTCAAATTCAGTCGAGTGGTGGCTCTCGTGGCCGTCGAGGATCAGTAACCGGTTTGCACCCTTTGTACGAGCCGCTGTATATTAGTCGAAGTGCTTGATCCAATCTAGGCAACCCTCATTGGTAGTCCAGCCATTGATATTTGTCGCGATGCGCTAATCGGCTGAGAGACCGCCCTCTCGATACCAACTAGCAAGGTGGTATTGGGCGGCCAAGATCACGAAAGGAGGGGTGGCCCAGCCGAGGGCATTAACTCCCTGGATAATCGTCGCCCATTCCCGATTGCCAGGCTGGGCTACTTTAGCCTTGCCACGGTTATCAGAGGTGGTAACTACCATCCCGGAAAGATCACGCCCATCGTAAAGCCAGTCTTGTCGAACTTGAAGATATCGTCATCCAAGATCCCGTACTTGATCTTCATATTCCATACGAGGTCGAACCACTCGCGAATAACCTTCTGACCTCGCACTTAGCCCTCTAATAGTCGTATCTGTGAAAATAACGCGTACGGAGCTCTGGCTGGCGCTTGACGAAGTTACTAGCCTAATTTTTCCGACGTGTGGCGCGTCGCGTGCGCGTAATATTTGGTTGGCCATATTTTCCACACCACAGAGTCTGGCCGGAAAAGAACGCGTAGACAGCTCATTTACGTATTGAACTATAGCTTTTTCTTCCAAATGCGTGAGCTTGCGCGAGTTGGGTGTAATATCGCGTTGTGCAGGCTTACCGGCGCGTCGGGTTTGATGTGTTGAACGTTGAACGTTATATATCTTTGGTGCAGCTCGTACGCTTAGGTTTTCGTCCTTTTGAATAGCTTTGAGTGCTGAGGAAGTGCGGTACAGTGGAAAGTGGCCATCTCGCTTGGGTGGCCATCTCGCTTGGGTGGCCATCTCGCTTGTGGATTACGTTATTTTTGGTTTATTTCTCACAATTTTTACTATCGAGTTATTAGCGAGTGCAAGAGGTGACTTTTAGTGTGAAAGTAGCGAAACCACAAATACATCTAGCACATGACTCTAGCACTGTGTGATGCGGTAACGTAATGTTGAAGGCCATAAACTTAAAAGGGGCTTACGTTACAAACGGCCCACCGTAACCGCCTGGCTCGAATGCACGTGGCCCATCGTCAAATTCCTCCTGCCGCAAATTTTGCATCCTGACAAGCGAAGCCCCTCCGCCTGACGCGCATCATCTCTTCGCATTTCGCACTCCATATATCCGTTCTCTCCATGGACGCTTCAACACAGACCATTGATTTTCCGCGCAACTCACGCAATCAGCACCGGAATGGCGATATCGATATGAACGCCAACGTCGAGGTGAAGGATAACTCTGAGAGAAATCCCGGAACAAGGTCGGATGGCGACGATATCGACAGCTATGCGGAAAGTCTGTCTAAGAGAGCCGCCATGGCCGAGGAAAAGTCATCGAGTTCCTCCGCCCTGTCGGCATCTGGAGTAACAAACACGGCCGCTGCTGCTGTTGCATTAGAGGCGCAGACAGACGAGAAGCCATCCACGCTGGACGGTGTCACAGGTCATACACCACCCAGAAATACACCTCGAGCTATGCGAGAAGCCGCCACTCCAGATTTGGGAAGCATTCAGCTTTTAGAACAGACTCTGCGGTGCAGATCAAAGCGGCAGTCTCAGTTACGAGAGAGCCGCATTGTGGCAGTCCCGATACCTCAGGATGCCGTACAGCAGACCAGCGTCGTCATGCAGCAAGAAGACTACATTCTCCACGTCTGCCGCGCTTTAATGATGTACGGCGCGCCCACGCATCGTCTGGAAGAATACATGCGGAGAACAGCTGATGCTTTCGGGCTGAAACTGCAATCCTTTTACATGCCCGGCTGCATGATCATCACATTCAACAACATGGTCTGGCGCTCTAAGGATGTCCAAATCATCCGGTGTACGGAATCGCTGAACCTCTCTAAGCTCGACGACGTCCATGCAGTCTTCAAAGACGTCATTCACGGGAGACTGAGTGCCGAGCATGCGACGGCGCGTATCGAGGAGATCCTGGCTCAAGCCGACAGGTTTCCGCTATGGGCCCGTGTCGTGTTGTACGGACTGGCATCCGCGGCAATAGGCCCCGTCTCCTACGGCGCCCGCCCGATCGACCTTCCGATAATCTTCATGTTAGGCTCTCTCCTGGGATTCATGCAACTGATTCTCGCTACCAAATCGCAGCTCTACGCCCACGTCTTTGAGATTTCCATCGCCGTACTGACTTCCTTCATCGCTCGTGCCCTTGGGTCCATCTCGCTGGCCCCGGATTTTCGCTTCTGCTTCGCCGCCATCTGCCAAGCGCCGCTAGTGATGATCGTCCCCGGTTTCGCCATCACGAACAGCGCGCTCGAGCTCCAGTCCAAGAACATGGTGTCCGGGTCCGTCCGCATGGTGTACGGCATCATATTCACGCTCTTCCTCGCCTTTGGCATCACGATAGGCGTCACCATCTACGGCGCCATCGATCACGGCGCCACTTCGGACACCAAGTGCCCCACTTCGCTTCCATTCTGGTGGCAGATCATATGGGTCCCTCTCTTTACCCTCTTCTACATCCTCATCCAGCAGGGCAACTGGAAGAAGACGCCTGTAATGGTTGCTATATCCCTCGCCGGCTGGGTGGTCAATCACTTCTCCGAGCAGGCCTTCTCCAAGAATACGCAGATCGCCCAGTCGCTCGGAGCACTCACCGTCGGCGTCCTGGCAAATGTGTATTCGCGGCTTGGCCTCGGTCTCGCCGTCTCCATCATGCACCCAGCCATTTTCCTCCAAGTCCCGGGTAGCCTGGCCGCGGCGGGCGGCCTACTCAGTGGGTTGAAGAGCGCGGACAGTCTAACCAGTGGGTGGAAGAATGGGACCACGACGACGGGACAGCCAGAAGACGCGAATGATACGGACGTATTACTAGCAGGATATGCAATGATTAGGATTGCTATCGGGATAACGATTGGGCTATCAGTCAGTGCACTGTTAGTATATCCGTTTCGAAAAAAGGTTAAGAGTGGGATGTTTACTTATTAATGTTAAATCCTTAATGTTTTCAAACGACTAAGAATGTTTTGTTCTCGTTTAGTGTTTCTAAAGTTCCTCTAAGGATAAAGAGTAACGATACACACTCGTCGAAGGTCTAGTTAGTAGAGAATAAGGGAATCGGTCATCAAGCCTACATTAACACACTAGGACATATTATAACTGCAAAACTGCTTTCAAATGCATATGCAACTGTAGTACACCAAAATACAAAAAGCCCTCCTTCGACCCATTTGAAGGCGAACCTAGATTTAGTGACGCAATTGAAACTTACAGAAGAGGAGTTCTCGCAAAGCTGTTACGAACCAACCAAGTGGTGGGTTTGAAGCCCCATATGCACCAAACGTGATATACGACTACTGTGTACACGACATGTGGACCGATGTAGACCGACGAGCAGTCTTGGGCGGTCCCTACGACCGACATCACAACACCGGCGGTCCGGGACAGGACCGGCACGTCGACAACAGCGGTCCTCGGGAACTCTAGGCCTATATAAGTAAATAGTCACTACAGTTAGATAGTTAGTCTTAATCGCTCGGCAGCGATTAATGTTCACAGTTCAATACGTTAAGTTACCAACATCTCTCTCAAGTACTTGGTCTACCTTTTGGCTAGACACGATCGACTGTTTACTACCAGTACGCACCTGACTCTATTGTCAACAGCAACCTACATCTAGAGTATCAGGCAACCCCGTCACCCGACCCCGTGACTTGTCCGATACCTAGATCGTTACACAAGGGCACCTGAAATAGATACATCTTTAGTAAGCGACCATATCACCCTGAACAAATGCTGGCTTATTCGATAGAATGATCATCAAATAGTAGATAGCGCGCTAATCCCGGTGTAAGGTCTTCTTCAACCCGTATATAGATGAACATCCGCTCGCTATGTCAACGTCAAGCGCGCTCAGTTCGTTCAGCTCTACAGCATGTTCACAGAGCCGTTCTCTCCAAAAATATAATAGTAGGTAACCGGAACTGGCGGGGTTTTTTACAGACAGGAAATTGACATCCCGCACTTTCCGGCATGTAGCGCTATAATGACGTCGGTGTTCCGCCAATCCCGCGAACAGTATCATACGATAATAGATTCTCCCCGTTATCCTAGGAGAGACTCAAACTCATTCTTATTCCAACATCAAACACTACAGCCAAGTTAATTCTAGCGATTGGCCTTAAGTTTTACTTCTATTACCAAGTTGCCGAGGGTTGTATTAACAATAAAACACTCTTTATATAATGGTAGCACCACAGGAAAAGGTCATGAGACACTCTGAGACCTCTTTCGGCGCTACAACTGAGGGAAAGGATGTGGCTGAGGCTTTCAAGGATCATGTCGCTGGCAAGAACAGTGCGTGCCCGTACTAAAGAAACTACATACCGAGAGTGAAGACCGGCCCCGTTTTCTCGCTAACATACCCCGCGCTCACCAGTCCTCATAACCGGAGTCCTCACGAAAGGCCTCGGCGCCGAACTCGCAAAGACCCTCCTGCCCTACAAGCCCGCGCTCCTTATCCTCGCCTCTGCAAGCGTCACCGATGTGGGCAATCTCATCGTCAACCTGCGCACCCTGCAGGCCAACGAATCCGACACGGCCATTGTTCCCCTCCACCTTGACCTCAGCTCTTTCGAGTCCGTCCGCAAGACGGCCGGAGAACTGACCGTCTACCTCTCCCAGCGCCGCGACGCCGCCAAGATCGATGTCCTTTTCAACAACGCCAGCCCCGAGGGCATCCGCGGCTACAGCCGCGCCCTTGATGGCTACGAAATCATGATGGGCGTCGGCTATCTCGGCCACTTCCTGCTGACCGGCCTGCTGCGCAGCTCCCTCGCGCCGGCCGCCCGCGTCGTCAACCTGAGCAGCACCCATCACCGCAAAGCCGAGGTCAAGATCTCGGACCCGTGGTTCCGCCCCGGTGAGGCAGACAGCCCCGACGAGAGGCACGAGCGCGCCGTCTTGGCTCCCATCCTCTTCACCAAAGGACTGGCTCGGCACGGCTTCGTCTCCTTTGCGGTGCACTTGGGGCCGCGTAGCTCCGCGACCGGGGCGAAATCATCACCACCAGTCGAGCCGGACCTCTTGGCCGAGAGGTTCGGGCTCGGGTGGAAGTCGTTCCAGCAGGCTGTCGCGACGTACCTCGTTGCGGCGTTCCAGCCTGGCTTGGAGGAGACTCACAATGGCGCTCTTCTGTCGGATTGCCAGGTTGAGGAGACGGGGGCGTGGGCTGAGAGCGAGATGACAGTGAATAGCTTTTGGGAGTTGTCTGAGGAAATAGTAGGACAGCAATTTCCGTGAAATGTTCGACCCACTTTGCTGGAGTACAGCAAGTGACGCTACAAAGTTTGCGAAATGCCGAAGATTTTATATACATTTATTTGAGAAGAACGGCCTGATGCCTACCGTGGACGATTGCGCGACCGTAAGAGCCTAAGAGGAGACAACAAGCCGTACGTAGGTCTGTAACACGCCCTAACAGCCTCCCACGGAGTGATGGAGCGTGTTACACGGGCATTACCCTCCATTCCTAGACGATTATCTTGTTGGAATCAGTTCTAACTCTTTCTTTGGACATGTAGTTGTTACAAATCAGGGTTCAATTATTGATGGTACCACGTCTAAACCGCTTAACAAACCAGTCTTGTCAAGTAAGCACCATTAATAGAGCTGTCTACTGACTACTGTGTCCGAGTTCCGTTCCGTCCACCCCGGTGCCTATCCGTCTGTCATTACATCCAAATACGGAGCTGAGCTTAATGCCTCCAAATCTACTCAAGTTTAGCAAAGCTGTTGCTCATGGCGGCATACCGCCAATACCTGTCAGCCGACATCCTCCTGAAGTCTTTGCCCTTCCAGATCATAATAAAGAAAAGTAAGCGTGCAACCAAGCGACAAGAATCCAGCCATGATGAAGCAGTCCTGCAGTCCCATGTTCGTATACCACGGGGTGATACCGTACGAAATGGCGAAGCCCAGGAGGTTCCTGATGATGATGACCGCCGTCGTGGAATCCCGCTCATGTCCTTGAAGCAGTCGATGTTGTAGGACAGCGCAACCGATCCTCCGGCAACGACGCTGAACGTCAGGATGCCGAGACCGATAGCGAACCCGGCCCAGTGGATCCCGTGCGCGGCACCGACACCCCAGGTGATGAGACCGACGCAAGATAACACAGACGTGAGCAAAAGCGGCCACAGTCTCTGCTCCGGCTCGCGCACGCCGTTGTTCCTGCGCGCTAGCCACAGTGTTATCTTGTCGGCCACTACTCCAGCCCAGAGACAGCCCAAGGCAGCGCCGATGATGGGTCCCGCGTAGAGGGTTCCGACGAGGCCGCTTGACCAGTTATATGGCGCGGCGCTCATGACGGGACTGGCGGTTCCGTTGAGGACGTTGTACCTCGACAGGTTGATGCCGTAGATGAAGCCGGCCCATGCGACGTTGGGGAACAAGACGATCATGGCGAGGGGACGGAGCATGGCCTTGAACATGGCCTTGTTGCCGGGTCGCCCCTCCATCTTGATGTAGAAGCTCAGGCCTTGAAGGTAGGTACGACTGGCGGGGAAGCTGACTCCGTCGTCCCCTGCGCTTATGGTTGGCGAGACTGCGTCGGACTTCTCCGGTTCCGTGATGGGAATCGGGGCTGCGTGAGCAGAGGTGATTTCCTGTTCGGGCGACTCATGTTCGAGACCCTCTAGCGTCCTGCGGAAGTACATGGTCTCTTCCATAAAGAAGAAGAGAATGACAAAGGTGACGGCCGCGACGATGGCTCCGAAGCACATGGTCCACACCCAGCCGTATGCAAGGGCGAACCAGCCGGCTACGAGAGGTGCGAGGAAGTTGGATCCGAACAGGGCAAAGACGTAAAGACTCATCCACGCGCCTCTGTCGTGCGCGAAGAAGACGTCGGGGATGCTGACTTCCGGTAGAGCTTCGATGGGGGCGCAGAAAAAGCCGAGGATGATTCGGTGGGCGTACCACTCGCCCTCGTTTTTGGAGTAGGCCGTCCATACCATGAGGGGGACGGTAGCGAGAGCCGAGATGAGATAGACGTCGCGCCGCCCGTAGGTCAGAGCGATGGGCTGCCAGAAGAGACAACCCAGACCGAGGAATAGGAACATAAGACCGGCGCCCTGCATCAGGGCCGCAGTGGAGATGCCGGTATCAGCCGTGATGTCAGCAAGCACGGAGTACTGCAGCGTGAAGGGGAGGCCGACACCGGTGGTGTAGACTACCACCATGGCGGCTGACATGCGCTTCCGGTAGTCGCTCCAGTTGAGGGGGTCTTCGGGGTCATCGCTGGGTCTGGGAATGAGTTCAACGCCGTTCTAGGATTTGGAACTAGCTTGTTGCTCGCCAACGTCCACCAGGTGGACGGTGCCTGGGACGACGGTCGGTCTTGTAACCGTGGCCATGGTGACGCGGAGATTGGTACAGCCGGACTCCAAATGATGAAGTGGTTGTTAGGTAAGGGGAAGTGGATGGCAAGAGTTTAGATGCTGGAGACTCGTGGGAACAAGGTGAGCGAAGGATGAGACTTTATCCTTGACCTGGGGAACAGGAATCCATGATATTCCCAATCTGGGGAAGACAGTCCACTGATGAACACGATGGTTCACTGGTGACATTGTCGTGATAGTACTCTTGGATGAGAGGGTCCTGTCATAGCATTCCGATATAGGCGATAGGTATCTGGGACATCACAACCACGTGGTTGATCCAGATATGAGAGACTAGGGGGCTGACCCGGTGAACCACGCCGATCTCTTGGCCAACTCGGCTATCGATATGAGATGCATTTCACCGAGTCTCCGTAGTATGTCCGGCTGGACACTAGTCCCACTCTGCGAGCCAGCAGCATGCAATACCCAGCCCCCCAGCGCTTATGACTATTCTCGGTGGTCTTCGCGTGCCTTGATGGTTCACCCTAACCGCACTGAAGTAAAGGCCGCGCAGCATGACATTTACTGGGGTAGTATCCTCCCACCGGGTTAGGTAGAACACGCTCATGCTGGAGTCGTCTCGCATTCTCGATTAGCGCTTGACCTGATAGCCAGGTTCCGGTTCACCGTTATCTTCCAGGTTGCTAGCCTCCATGCACATCAGTAATCCTCTGAACAGAACCTTCGTTATTAGGATCCACCTTCCTCTGCCCCCTCGTTTAAGTTTGTTGATAGCTTCAAGAGCACAATGGCTTTGCCGCTTAGCCTAGATATAATATTAAATAGTCGTGCAGGGCGGCGCTGTTCTACGCTTCACTACCCCGATAAGTACCGGGAATCCGGAAAGCCAAGGGGCCTAAGACTTCATCATGCGAGATGGCGATGTTGGCAGACAAGGCAGGGAGGGTATGGTACGCGAGAGTGTGCCTCGCAAGGGAATATGACAAGGGGCAGCGACGTTTGCGTGCCATGTCGCTGGCGTCCATGTCTGCGATAAGTGCGGGCGCGGCATATCTGTGGGGGTGATCGACGCGGGTCGGAAAAGAGATCCCGAAACCTCATGTCCTGTTATTACCGATACAACACTGTTTGATTTGTTGCGCGGATGTTAAGAAGAGGTACTCTTGGGCAGAAACATCGCCGATAGTTGAGCCAACTGCGTGCACGGTAGGCAGGTGACTGGCACTCGTGCAGCACCAACACAATCTCAACTAGACTAAGTGGCAGATAACTACCTGGTACTGTAGCGAAAGTAACAGAAACGAACTTCATGGTAAGGCCAAGTAGATTGTCCCATCTCGAGCCAAGAGATCCGAGCCTTTTAGCCCAGCCAATTATTCAGATAAGAACCTTACCTTATCTGACATCTTGAACACGACGACATCTAGACTTTGTCATCAACGAGCTTACCCTATTATAAACTCCCACCTGATATCAAAGCCAGAGTTTACAAACTGCACCGCATTTTAGATTGTGGCAGCCACGATATTGAAGGATTGAGGGGTTGTCGCGTACTTACGGATAAGGACAATACTCGCCGAATACCGATTACCGATGTCTGAGACTCCTACAGCCCACCCCTCAGTCAAGATCGTGGCCAAGATAGTTCGGTATGATAGACAAGACTCCAAGGGAAACTGGGCAGTTACTGCTATTAGCAAGGCGATAGCCCGACGTCGGAGACCTGCATCTATCAGACTATCACAACATGAGCCAAGGAGGTCACCTGAAAGTGCGATTGTGGAATCCCCCTGTGCATGAGGGGTCACGACTTCCCCAGACTCCTATTTATCAGCTGTTAAAATGATAAACGCCCTTACAGACTGTTACCCGACCATTCAATACAAAGCGGCACAAACCTTGACTTGAACATCACAACTCTTCCATCGCACTCCATCAAACCCCATAGCCTCTTTGAGACTTTGTCCTACTGTCAGCTTCAGATACTACTTCTTCATTATCATCCCTCAGACCCTCTTTCAACATGGGTGAATACGTTCCGGCAAGTGCATCTTCAAGGAAGTTCCACGTTATCCAGACTGCACCGCTGCCCAAAGGCACACCAGAGTACGAGGCCCAAATCAAGGCCATCCTCGATGACTTCGCAGCCAAGGTACCGGAGGAGTTCTATCTCCCCCGGTCCATCATCGACAACCCCCATAAGAATGTCACCAACGTTCCTAGGGAATCCGGCCTTCTCTCAGAAGAGGAACTTGAGATAACCGAGAAGTATGATGCCGTCGCCTTAGCCGATGCCGTTGCCAGCAGGAAGCTCACAGCTGTCGCTGTCGCTACTGCCTTCGGCAAGCGAGCCATCATTGCTCACCAACTGACATGCTGCCTGACGGAATGGTTTATGGACGAGGCCATTGAACGGGCCAAGTACCTTGACGACTATCTCGAGAAGAATGGCAAGACCGTTGGCCCCCTTCACGGAGTCCCCATCAGCGTCAAGGATCACATGCCTTTGGCCGGACACTACTCTGCCTGGGGATACTTCGACACTCGCGAGTTCAGCAAGAAAGATTGCCAGATGGTCTCCATCTTCCGTGCTGCCGGTGCCGTGTTCTTTTGCAAGACGTCCCAACCCCAGGGTATCATGCACCTCGAGAGTGTGTCCCAGTTCGGCCGCGTCTTGAACCCCCACAACATCAATCTCTCCGCTGGCGGCTCAACCGGTGGCGAGGCAGCTCTCATCGCTATGCGAGGATCCATCCTCGGTATCGGCACAGATATCGGAGGCAGTGTCCGAGGTCCGGCTGGCTTCTGTGGAATCTACGGCTTCAAGGCCACTTCATACACACTTCCGCAGAGGGACTTCCTACCCCTTGGTTTTGCCGCCGAGCTGAACGTTCTGTGCTCAACCGGTCCGATGTGTCTCACGATGCGCGACATGGACCTGTTCTGCAAGGTGTTGCTCGACGGAAAGCCATATCTGACCGACCCCAAGCTCATCCCCATTCCACGGACAGGACTAGCCACCCCGGTGCCCGCCAAGCCTCTGAAGATTGGCTTCTACATGAACGACGGC
Source organism: Coniochaeta sp. 2T2.1 (assembly GCA_009194965.1). Taxonomy (NCBI): domain Eukaryota; kingdom Fungi; phylum Ascomycota; class Sordariomycetes; order Coniochaetales; family Coniochaetaceae; genus Coniochaeta; species Coniochaeta sp. 2T2.1. The sequence goes on from VSMA01000029.1 coordinate 263,521, forward strand.
GCCATCGTTCCGCAACCGCCCGTCATCAAGGCGCTGGAGTGGGCGCGCTCGAAACTCGAAGCGTCGCCCGAATCCTTCAAGGTCACGACTTTTGCGCCGTACGGCGCCGCGCGAGCGTGGACCAACATCCGCAAGGCCTACTGGCCGGACGGCAAGAACGCCATCAGGGCGCACCTGGCGAAGACGGGCGAGCCCATGTTCCCCCTCACGGACTGGATCAGCAACCAGGTCACGGACGAGGAACTCCTCGCCTCGGGGGTGCTGGCGCAGCGTCTCGAGCGCGACGCCTTCCGGTGTGAGTTTGCGGAGCACTGGACGGACCAGGATGTCGATGTCGTCATTGGCCCCGTGTTTGTTGGTCCTGCTACCGAGCATGACACGGCGTTCTACTGGAACTACACCGCTTTCTGGAACTATGTCGATTATCCCGGCGTGGTGTTCCCGACGCCGGTCAGGGCGCTGAAGAAGGGGGAGGAGGCATACGCTAGTGTGGTCCCGCTGACCAAGGATGATGCGCATGTCAGGGAGTTGTGGAAGAAGGGCGACTTTGAGGGTGCGCCGATCAACTTGCAGATTGTGGCGAGGAGATATCATGATAATGCCCTGTTTGGTGCTTTGGCTGCTATCAAGGAGACGCTTGGACTTCCTTGAGGAGTTAGAGGGTTGCGATAGAGTTTCTTAAGCGACCGGGAAGCAATGTTATCACAAGCTTTAGGAGACTGAAAACCTAAGTAGGATTAGCAACTTTGTCCGTGTATTCATATATGCCAATTTAACAATGTCTCGCACCTCCCAGTTACGAAATTCTTCTTGCATGTAATTCGGAAGTTCCATCCGTTAAACAATCCGATTGCCTCTTCACGCCAAAGAACCTCAACGGGTGTCCGACTTAACTCCATCAACCAATGGACGAACGCATCTCCCACGAAGCTGAGTAAGGTAGTGTTCTTAGCGCACGGCCGGACGCAGTCCATCGCGAGGGCACTGTTTCCGTCTTCCGGCCCGAGGAAGACTATCACCGTCGTTGCTCGTCTGTATATGCCGTCCATGTGCCGTACCTCTCGTGCTTTTTTTTTGGAGCCGTCTGCCTGGTTGAGGGATCTTCATGCCGATGAGTATGGGACTGAGACATGTGAGTGCTTCCGAGATGCTCTTCGGGATGGGAAGGTCATGGCTATCGCAGCGGATGAGGGTGGTGGGCTGTGGCGGCTGGATCTCCGCAGACGTAGGATAGGGCACAGTAATCGATAGGACCGGCAGGATGCTTCATTTACAGAGATTATTCAAAGTTGCCTAATGAGGTATTCCCATCACGGAGAGAATCCTGGTGTCCCCCTTCCCGAGAGGTTCGTACGCGAACGTTGGGGTGGTCATCTCGCTTTTTGAGAGACGGACATTGCTGAGTTCCAATACTTGTTAACATCACTTTCGTGCATCGGACCGCAACCAACACCTGTGACTCCGGTTCTCGAATCTCTGATATGGATGTACTGTATGTTCATCTATCTGGCATTCCATTGCCCGATGTCGGCATTGGAATTCGTCAGTCTAATGCAGTGAACTTCATGGGCGTCATGGAAGACGATTGGCCAGGTAGCTCTGATAGCCATCCCTCCGTGTCTTCGGTGACGGAGTTGGAAACCGAGCACTTATTCATCTCCGCCACCGTCTGAGTCTTCAGTATCCCCTGCATGCCCGGACTTCCGCAATTATGGAACATGCACGAGTCGTTCATTGCTCGCTCTCTCAATTCTATTAGCATACCATTACAGACTTACAGTTCAAACTGTCAAAATATACTCACGCAAAGAGTCCCCCTTCCACCCAAACACGTAATCCGCGTGTGTACCGTAACCAAGATTGTCGTTATACGACCAGACGAATGGGTTCGACCCGTCCGCCGGCATCATGTCCTTGAAGACGGTCGTATCCCACATGGTCTCGTACGCGATCTGTGGCACCCTGACAGGATGAGAGCTGGGACACGGCCCCGCCTCCCGGAACCCGCCCTTTGTTGTGCTGTACATGTGCGACTGGTGGTCCGGGCTGTCGAGGTTCTTGCCGTCCCAGCAGGCCGGGAAGTGGTGGATGGCCATGATGCCGGCGGGACAGGGCTCCTTGGGGAAGTCGGGCGTCTCGAAGCCGCGGGTCAGGATCGTCTGCAGGCAGGTATATCGGAGTCCCGGGTGTGCCTTTGCGCCGTCGAGGGTGTTTGTGGTTGGGGAGCCTACTGTCATGCGGAACCCCTATCGGGTGTCAGCTTTTGTTTGCTCATATATCCTCTCAATTACACCACCAAACTTCTCAGGAGTACCTGGTTGGTCTTAGGTTTGATAATAGACACTTACAGGTTTAAAAGCCGTGATATACTGGTCGCCATTCCCATCGAAATCCTTCTGAGTGTAATAGATCGTCATGCCGCCTTTGATATCCGGGGCATCGCGGCCCTCGTACCCCAGTTGCGCATTGGGATACTGCGGCACCCGCTTGTACGAGCCGTTCTCGTGCCTGAAGTACATGACCGCCGTCCAATAGTTGGAGAAGTCCTCGGTATAAGCGCAGGTCGTGCAGGTCCCTTGCTCACCGATATCCCCCTCCATGGTAGCATTGAAGGCATTGCCGCCGACAATCTGATGGACGTGGGCCGAAGGAATCCGGTTCGGTTCAACGAGCGGATCGAGACGCTGGATGGACACGGTCGAGCAGGCGAATCGGAGGGCGGCGTGGGCAAGCCCAGCTTGAACCATCAGACTGAGCCACTGCATCGTGATGGCGAGCACTCAGGTACTGTTTTTTTAGAACAAGTATGGGAATTCTTGTTGCCTCTGCCAGCGTTGCGCAACCAGACAACGATATATAGGTGCCGCGGCCCCTGGTTAATGTGCGGCAGGGCCCGGTACTATAAGGCAAATCACGACACAATTGCCGACCACTCCATGATAGGGTAATTAACCTTCATTTAGTCGCTTAAGTTGAGGCTATGGCACACATATATGGCCTTGGCACTTGGTCTTCGAATCAACTTGAAGACATCGTAGCCCTGATGACTGATGTTTCGATCAGTTGATTAATCGAATGAGTCTCCCCAAAGGTCAGTTGCGTAATCTCGTCCTTGCAGATCTCCTCGCTTGGACGAGATTCGGTGTCCATAAGACCAGGTTAATAGTCAAACGAATAACTCGAGAGTCCTCTTTGAAAACAGACAAGTATCACACGTGTGCAAGAGCAATTGGTCTGCCCGGACTACCTATCTTCGAACAAGCTTATCTATATGCTCCCTCCCACCGTTCACCCAGTCATCCCAGCACAAGCTCAACATCGCCGAGTGCCTACCAAGTCCCAGTTCCCTCCCATCTACCCCAACCTTCGGAATCCCTCCCTCGTCCAGCCCTGCCCCGTCGCTTCCTCTTTTGTTCGGCGGTAGCACCTGCTCCCACCTGATGATCCCCTCGAACTGGAATCCCATCCTCTTGGCCGCGTTCAGGCTCGCCACATTACTCGCGTTCGCCAGCCACTGCACCCTCCTCATCCCAAGTCCTCCCGCCGAAACACCATCCAGGCAATGATGCAACAACAGAGCGTTGGACTGCGTGCCTACGAACGTGCGCTGGAACTCGGTGAGCAGCAGCTGGCCCAGTTCGACAGTTGCGCGCTTAGGGTGGCCTCTGATGCCGCAGATGCCCGCAAACGTGCCGTCAGTGACATGGCTGGTCTTTATCTCGCTTGTGACGGGGTCCTTGCGGTCAACGGTGCCTGCTTTGAGGACGATGGCTAGGAGAAGAGTGTCATTGCTGGAGCCAACTTCTTGGTGGCACCAACACACGTATTCCGTGGCTGTGGTGAAGGGCCCGTAGGTGAGCCACTCCCAGACCTGCGGGTTCCGGACGCCGTTCTTGGATATATATCGCGGCCCATTCTTCGAGGTTGTCCTATGGCCGTATTAGTAAACTTTGACCTGCGAAGGCTGCGACCCCCCTTAGCGGGTACATCGAAGTACGTAAGGTGCCTACCTCTAGCGGGACAAGTTTGAGTCTATCGTTCTGCAGGCGGGCCAGGTCGATGGGAAGATTGAACCTTGAAGCCATCTTGATGAGTGACTGAGGAAGCGGTGAGCACCAAAAATGGCGTGCTGGATATTAGCGCTGAAATACCCCGCCAAGTCAAAGGTTGCAAGGGGCGGAGTTCCATGCCGGTATGCGGAAATCCTTCACACGACAGCGCAAGAGACATCTCGACCTCTTTCAGGGTTGCAGATTTAGAGATGATGCTAGACGTCTAGAGAGATCCGTCTCTAATGAACAAACAGGTTACATGCGACACATTCACGACGTCCGATCCATAACCTTCTGCACAACTTCCTTCGCCCCGTTCTCCCAGTCATCCCAGCACAAGCCAAGAACAACAGTATCTCTCCCAAAATCGCTGTCACAACTACCTGGAGGCAATGCGCGCCCGTTCCCAACCTTCGCCGTCTCCGCGCCATTCCGGAAAACATAGTGCCACCGGAGCAGACCTTCCTTCCGGAATCCCATCCGCTCAGCAACGCGAATCGACGGGAGATTCATCGAGTTAGCCTGCCATTGCACTCTCCGCAGACCCATACCTCCGTCTTCCGTCGGCGTCAACGCGTGCTGAAGCATCAACCCGACGGCGTTGGAAGTGACGTGTGTTCTGTGGTACTTTGGGAGAACAACGATGCAGCCAATTTCCGTTGACAGGTGTTCGACCGACGTGTTCATGAAGGTCATCATGCCGGCTAACTCCCCTTCCTCGTCTACCGGTGACGGTGGCCTCGTCTTGTCGATGACAGCTAGGGTGAGCCATCCAGAATTCTGCCCAGATGTCTTCTCCAGAAACCGCTCTACAAACTCGGCCTCGGTTGCGAATGGTCCCATCGGCATGTGCGCGTACAATTCTGGATGCGAATTTGTGTTCGTGAAGTAGTTTTCTGCATGTTGTCGTGCCTGTAGTGTTTGTCAGTATCTGACTCCCTGCGGAAAGGACTGTGTGAGGTAGAGACTGACTGTGAAGGGCACGAGCTTGACCCTTTCATTCGCCAACGGGCGAACTGGGAAGACGAAGTTATGCCCTTGAGACATCGTCCTTAACTAAATTACAGATTTCATATGTGCCGAGTAGTCTCTCGAGATTGAAGCAAAATGAGTTGTGGAAGCAGTGCTTAGGGATCGAAATGACTCACCGCTCGATGAAAGGAGTAAGGTCGGCACGCTGTAACTTGTCGCTGACTTGGTTTCCCGCGATTATGCGTACTCGCTTGACAGTTTCGGTTGGCTCGATAACGTTGTAGGGTCGGTTGGCAAATCGGACGATGAGGGAATATTGGAACCGAATACTTCAGGATTCTAACACAATGGCACTGCATTTTAGTATCTTCGGTACCGTTATTATTCGAGATAGAACAAATTGTTCATAAATGCGATGCTGTTCACAAATGCTTTAAATACAAACTCACCCTTCCTTTTGACCCAAGACGCCCAGAAAACATGCTCCAATAACAACAAAGTGCCTCAAAAACATCCGCCCCAATCGCTCCTCCGTTTGCTCAGAGCCATCAGGACAAGAGTCCGAACCCAACAGCGGCCGCAACAACGGGCAGAAGCACAGCAGGGCCCTCAGCTCTCTTGACCGTAGTAGTCACTCCCGATATCAACAGACTCGCCTTCGCAACACCAATGATATCCAACCCAGTCTCCTCATCCATTGTCACGTGCCCAAACGCGCCGTCCCACAGCATCATCCCCCCAAACCTGTCCCTCCCCACGCTGTCGACACTACTCAAAATCGTCCGGTTCAGCTCCTGCGGCGCCACATAACCGCCATTGCCGGTCCCATTAACCCACGCCACACCACCAATGTAAAGCCTCGGCCTGTTCCCCGTATCAAGGCGCTCCGACCACGCACTGAACGACGTCGGGAAGTTGGCGGTACCGAGGTTGCAGCTCGGCGCGGCGTAGAACTGCGGCCACACGAAGTCCATCTGCGTCAGCATCTCGACCGGCGCGCCGGCGTTGGGGTAGTAACACGCCGGCGCCGCGGAGAGGTAGTACTGCTTCGCGCTCTGCGACTTTGTGAGCGTGCGCAGCTTGGCGGCGAATTCGACGTAGTAGGTCCCGTCGCCCGTCTCGTTGTCGATGTCGAACCCGTCCACCGTGACGCTCTCGCCGAAGGGCCGGAGGCTGAGGTTCTGGCCCGTTCCCGAGCCGAAGAGGTCCCAGAGCACGGTTGCGGCTTGCTCGGCTTGGGCTTGGGAGGTGAAGGTTTGCGTGCCCTTTGCGCCGCCTACGCTGATGAAGACTTTCTTGCCGAGGCCTTGGCAGGTGAGGATCTGCGACTGGAGGCTCGCGCAGCGCCGCAGTCCGGTTCCGCCCGCTGCGAGCATGGATGCGTTTGGGAGCTCGCACATCTCTCCTGAAGTGTTGTTGATCCCCATTGTTGGGAGGTCACCTGGCCCCAGGATGTCGAGGAGGAAGCCTAGGATGACGATGTCGATGTTCGGGTCGGCGCATTGGGACGTCAGGTTCTGGCCTGCGCCCAGTGACTCCGATGTCTTGCCATAATAGACTGCCAGGTTGCGATGGGTGTTTGCCACAAAAGTGTAAGTCTCGACTTTAGCTTTTGATTTTGAGCTTTTAGCTTTTGATGATATTGTCGATTCGATGGAGCTGTTCCTATATCGTTGGTAGGGTTGCCGGGCTGCCGCGAGGACAGAACTCGTCAATGTGGTAAGGGAGAGCAGGAGAAGGGCATTGAGATAGACCATAACTGCGATTTGCACGTATGTCGTATGTTTTCCTTGGTGAAGGAGTGATCGACAAATTGCAGACGAAACTTCAGACAGGTGCCATATTCGGTTGTGATGTGTCCCAGGGGAGAGCGCATGGGTATGGTACTCTTCATTCCCAGGATGGAGAGAAGTGAGACTCAAATCTCGAATGACTCTCTACGTCACACATTTGTCTACCGCGGGCTTCACATGCTTTACCCAGCAAGCAGAATTCACCATTCTGCGGAATGCTAGGCCAGGCCCCTGGGTCCTGGGTAGATGACGTTGCCAAAGTCCCAGATCTGCACATTCATTCCATTCTGGTAGAAGTTTGTGCTCTACCGGAGCTAAATCGAACGCATTGTGTTTGTACGGGTTTCAACCTTGTACGGTACTCGCAGTATGGAAACCTTAACATCCATTGAGTTACCCTGAATGCTGCGCAAAGCCAACTTAAGCCCCGACAAGCATTCTTGCTGCAATGTGTCAGGGGTAAATGGCCAAAGGCCGCGAAAATCGCAGTGTGGTAGCAACTACAGCCGACAACCGCCACGAGGGACCCTCCCGTCGTTGAGTACCAGCAGAGCGAAAAAAGATCCAGTCCCGTGGAATGTACCTGACTGGAGTTGCAAATCACAGTGTCGTGATGGGAGCCAAGCAAACTCTGAGAGACATCCAAGCACGTTGGCAAAGATGGTGGATACCCTGAGTCCACCATCTCCGACTGGAATGTGTAGGAAGATTCCCAGAACGGAATGCTTCCCAAAAGAGATTGATGGAAATCGCCAATGAGATGGAACCTCGGCGCCCTTGATTGCTTTCGCTATATAGGGGGACTGCACTCCGCCTGACACAATTGCAGGAGTCAGGAGATCATTGGCTTTTCGCAATGCTGGGATATGAGCCCGAGAGTAGCCAGGCTGGGATGCGTTCATGGCTTGCAGAGACACACTGACGCTTTAGGTATGGAAACAATAGCGATGGCGAGTACGTGAAGCGGCTCTCAAGAAGCACCGACTGGATCTTAGATAGAGCCTCGGGTTTCTGGGAATGGTGTCATGAAGAAAGGTGGAAGACCCAAAATCGTGCAGCTGGGTCTGAGCTGCTGGAAAACGATACTGTATTAAGTACCTAAGGTATTTTGAATGTAGTATATAATCTAAATCTTTGGTCCCCCATACCACAACCTTCCGCGACCTGGCACATGTACAACACACTTTCATATCAGCGTCAGTCATCGACATATACAGTTCGCACACTCTTTCTATGTTCAGTCCGAATGAGCGGCCTTATTAGTCCCATCATCCTCAATCTCCCTCGTCTTGCCCCAAGAAAAGTCATCCATATGCCAAATGGCATAAGTGATCACCACCGGAGTGATCATCTGCCCGATAAGCACCACCATGCCGAAGCCAGCCAGGTATTGCAGCCTCTCTCTCCACCCGTGGCATCCCCAATATGTGACGATCAGGCCGTAGATCAGCGGCACGATCGTGACGCTGGCGAAGGAAAGAATGAACACGGGGGACGTGGCGTGGATACAGGCGCGGATGAACAGGATAATCGTCTGAGCCACGAAGATGGGGAGCACCCAGACGATTACGTCGGCCATGGAGCAAATGCGCTCGAACCAGTTCATCGCGTTCTTGGACGTGATGAGCAGGTCGTTGGCCGAGGTGGAGAGGGTCCAGCGCTTGCGCTGCGACAGGAACACCATCAAACCGTTGGGAGGGTCGGTGTAGGCGATGGCCTCCATGGCCATGGTGGTGATGGCCTTGGGGTAGTGCTTGAAGATGATGCAGATGTAGTTCCTGTCCTCGCCGGCCAGGGCGCGCACCTGATGTACCATGTGATCCTTGGGGTCGGGAATGTGGCCGAAGGTGTCGATGAGAATCTTGTCGCTGCACGTTTCCTCGCAAATCTTGATGATCTGGCAGGCACCCGGAAGACAAGACACTTTACCGGTACCTTTCGCCTGGTGCATACGCCGCAGACACTGCGCACGGATATACTCGGCGTTCTGGTAGAGGTTCCAGACATTCCAGTGACCGGTACGGAATCCGACCTGGATCAGACCGGAGCAGCCAACCAGGCGCTCGTCCTGGATGCACTTGTAGTGCATTTCGTAGATGCACCTGGTGTTGAAGGTGGTGTCCGCATCCACTCCAACAAGCCACTCGTATTTGTCGATGCCGAGGGTCTCGCTGAAATCGCAGAACCAGCGGAAGACATCGCCGCCCATACTCGACTCCGGGTTTTCGTAGCGCATCTGGTACTTGTAGAGGAGAGTGCGGACGAGGATCAGGCCGTCGCGCTTACCGAGGTTGCGCTTCTTGACCAGACAGACGTAAGGGACGCCGCGCCACTCGCCGGCAGAGGCGTAGATGCCGTTGATGGCGCCATCCCAGGACTCGTAGCCGACGGGGAAGAACTCTTCTTTCTCTGGTTTGAATATATCCTCGACCAGAATCCGGTCTGTCGTCTTGTCCATGCCCTTGCCCTTGACTTGTCCGTCGACAATGACGAGGAACATCTTCTTGTGCTGCTCGATGTTCTCTTGGGCGTGAAGTGACTCGAGAGTCGCCATCAGCTCGTCGTGGTTCTCGCAATAGCAGGCAAGAACCATGGCGATGGTAGTTGGCGTCGGCTGAACGGGCGGCTTGTCTTTACCAATCAACCTCATGAAAGACCTCCAGAGCCAGAAGCGGAGGAGGTTGAGTACCATTAGGGTGTTGAGAACGTTTCCGAGGAGAATGACCGGTGCGAACACGTACCAGTACTTCTCAAATTTCCAAGAGATGGCGATGCAAGCAGCATTGGCCCCGAAGAAGAAGAAAACATAGGCCCACTTCGTGTACTTGAGACGCTTCTTGCCCACGGCTCTGACCACCTTCTCCTCTTCGATGGTGTAGGTGGATTTCCGTCTGTTCACAAGCACCGTCGAGGACTTACGACGCTGCATTCCTTTTTCGTCGAACCCAAGGAGCTCTTCCCTAGCCTCTTTCTGGGCATCCTTCTGGGCTTGAGGGTGTAGAGATTGTGACCCTTGTCGAACACCATCACGGAATGAGAACCCGGGACCGAACATGTGGTCGTTTCGGACCTGGGACATTTCCGTGATCTTGTCCTGCCCCTCGTCGGCCAAACTACCGCTGTCACTGGCGCTACTGTCGAATGGTCGACTAAAGTCGCGTCTGTGTCCACGTTGTTTCTCCGGTGAGTATTTCGAGGGATCATAACGAGACGAAGACCGTTGGTGAGTCGGATCGACTTGATCGGACTCCCTCCGGAGCTGTCGGGCAGGCGCAAACGGGCTGAGCTGGCTGGAACGTGTCGAGATCCTGTTGCCAACTATCCTGACCGACTCTCGGTTATTAGACACCGGCTGTGTTTCCGTTTCGGTCTCCGTCCGAGTCTCCTGTTGCTCGGAGATGGAACCTTTCCTCGGTGTCGCGAACGGATTCTGGAGACTGGGACCGGCATCCTTCCCGTCTCCAGACGCAATGGAATGGCCATCAGACATGTCAGACGATGGCCACTCCGTGAAAGGAGTATCCCCAATCTCGCTGCTGCTGTAGCCATCGCTGCTTGATAGTCCAACGCGTTGAGAGGAAGGTCCTGAGCGGGAAGCAGAACGAGAGGCGCGGGCTGCTATTGACTGTTGCCTTGCCCGCGTCTGTAACGACACTGGAGGCGGAGCATGACCAGCCAACGATCCCTGACGAGGTGGGAGGATAGATCCTCTGCGCCCTGGGCTAGAGACTGGATTGCTATCCGACTCCGATGAGTCGCTCCGCTCGTGTGTGACTCTGGTTGGACTGCGTACAGTTGTCAGCACATCATATTAAGTGTTGGTGCATTAATATTCATCCAGCACATACTTGAGAGATAATGGTCCGGGTAAATTGGGGTATGGGATGATGAGCTGCGATGCTGGAAGGACTTCTGTCGTTCGGCGGGCAGGTATGGGTGTGGCATCATCGTCAGAGCTCACATATGCTGACTCAAGGGCGTTGGCGTCGTTGAACGGGTCACCGCTTCGTTCGGAGACGCTGCCTCTGTACCGGGAGCTTCTCCGCGAGTGTGACATATTGCCGGATACTGTCTTTTCTGTCGTAGGCGATATGTGATATAGGGGGGTGGTGGTTCGAACTGAAGCAGGTCTCGTATACTGACCACTGAATGAAGAAGATGATCCTTTTCATTGAACCGCCTTCAGCTTATGAGGAAGGATTCACCATTCACAGAGAGCGACGATGCCCTTTGCTACCGCTGGTCTATATCATTTCCAATATGGGGGAAGAAATGACGCAAGCTATGGCAAACAAGCTAAAAGGGTATGCGAAACATTCGAGGCGATATGCGATCAATTTCGGTTGGAGCCGCACGTCTCCAGCCAAACAGCAGTACACTTTCCTTAATGCTGTGGCAACGCAGAAATCGTGAAGATTTCGGCCGTTGTCAGGCATGTTGAACTTCTGTAGGCTGCCTGTCCTTCTGGGGCTGCGTGGAGATGACTGGCATGGTCGCCATGGTGGAAGGGCGAAGGATGGACCGGATGGGGACTCCAGCATGCATGATGCGCCACATAAGTTCTTCTCCATCGTCTGGACCCCTGATCTGCGGGCCGAGTCCGCCCTATGGCGACAAAAGGGTGTCTGTCAGCAAGGGAATAGAACGGCATACGGAGTTGAACGTTTGCGTTGTGAGACGAGAAGGTCTGGTGGATGCAGATTAGCAGGAGAAGGATCAGGATCTACCCGCAAGTGCTCGGAAAAGTGGACAACGCTCTCACAACTCAAAGGTGTTGCAGATAATCGTCTCTCCCATTCCCTTGATGTAGAACATCGTATCATTGTATCATGATAACTGTACATTGGCATGGCGTCGTGATCGATACCTTGCCGGCGTCCAGAATGGCCACCGGCACTTGCTGCTGCCCAGGCGGCAAAGCAGCCCGACCGCAAGGCTAGAGAGGAAAATGGGGGCCACCTCTGTGCGGGCCGATTGCTTGAACTGTGTCCAGCGTCTAAGTCGGGAATGGTACGCGGCGGGACGAGCTTCACGGAATGGGTTAAGGTTCTGAAGGAGAGCGTTGATTCGTCGACCTCCCAACCAGTACAAGGTCCAGGCCTGTACGTTCCCCGCAGTCGTTTTGCAGATCCTTCATCAACAAAAGTTACGAAAGTTCTTCTCGTGCTCTCGCTTGTCTCCTTCCGCCAAGTATTATCAGTCTAGACTTACCTTTTGTCGTCCCATGCTTCGGGCTTTTCCTAACATTAAGAATGGCACAATAGAGGGCGCTTTGTTCGTCTTGTGGCGCCCACATGCATCAACGGCACCGTTGAGAGTCTGGATTCGCAAAAATCGCTAATCCTAACGGCCGATTAAAATCCAACAGTCCTGCAGCAGAGACACTGCACTGGCGATCGGATGATCTCCCTCTCTATCCGCCATGTCTAAACTACCCGCTCAACGCTTCAAGGGTTGTGGCGTATTCTTATTCTTGCACGAGCTATTTGCCAACTTGGTAATTGTCGGATCATCTTTCATCATCCATGCGCAAGCGCATTCTTAACAGAACGACTAGCCTATTGTCAAGCCTTGCCATTGGCCCTATACAATGCTAGACAGATGGCCCCCTTGTGTCAATTTTAAGGGAACACATCATGGATGTTCCTGGCTTACATAAGGTAAGGTTAAGGTCGAGAGCAGATCTCGATCCTCGCTCGACTCATGTCATGGTCCAGCCCTCAATGTAACTTCAACTCCAACCATCAAAATTCCTTCGACTCGATTTAAATTCCTACAAAACCTCGCCCGACTGGCTTCCAGAACCGCTGCCGGCGCGCACTCGGTGTCGGAACACATTGCCGACTCGCAGCATTTCTCGGTACCATCACCTCTTCTAGTTAAAAGATGACATATCATTTACTGACTGCGGCCGCATCGGGTCTCTACCCCCTGCACAAGATACTGCACCGCAAGGATGAACGCCATGCATTGAGTTCTCGTCGACTTCAGTCCATTTCGTCTCCTACAGTGATCAGCGCCGCTGAACTTCTCCAGATTCTACAACGTCATTCTGACAGGAGGCCAGTCGCGAATCCGTCGCCAAACACGCGTGTCGCGTCGATCGTAGTCAAAAAGTTGGGTTGAGAATGCCGCTTCCGGCACCTGAACATAAATTACATAATTTCACTAGGTGTATGTCGGCTCTACAGTTCTAGTCGACTGTTAGTTTTTGCCGAGTCCGCACTAGGCGGAATGCGGTTATCAGCACTGGAATGCTCGTCGGAACGTGGCATGTGCGTGGAGCATGCAAGCCTCTGCAACGACAGGTCAACACAATTCGGACGCTCAGAATCGGGTTCGGCCGTCGATTATTTTCCGGTCGTGGCTTTTCACCGGCATGTGCATATTCTCATGACAGATTCTAGAACAATTGCGCTAAGAGTTGCCAGCTGGTAGGAACAGGAACCTGTTTCGGACGACAACCGATATGACGCTGCCACTGCTGATCTATGGTCTTGTACCTGTGCAACGGTTAGCCAGGTTGTGGTTTATCCCTCCATTTTGTGTTCAGTTAGAGTTCTTTTCTGGAGATATCTACTGTTATCCTTAATGACAGGTAAAGTGATGGATTGGAGCTAGCCGGATAAGGTCCTGAATCATTAGATGTATATCTACAGCTTTCTTAATTCACAGCGCCGCTAACAAGAGGAACCTCACGAGGGTAGCTCCTCTTTCGATCGTGCACGCCCCCACAGTTGGCTTGCGGTTGCCAACGCCGATATTGCTTGGAAGAGAAGCGAAGCTGTCGCCAAGTGTCCATGCCACCAGGCGCGCCCAGAACAGAAGCTCTCGACCTAGGGCGCACCACTCGGATTCTCGGAATTCTAACACCTTTCGATCGAGATTCACTCCCCTGAGAAGGCAGATACCTGACCAAGGTTGCGTGTACATCCATCTCAGTTCGGTACCAAGTATATTGCAGAACAAGATTCTATGTACAGTATGTCGCTCTCCATCATGACCACCCGCCGTCACTGCTCCTCGACATTCTGCAACAAGTGTTGTATCCCCACTCACCGCATACAGCCACGTGCAGTTCCGCTATGATCTCCATACTAAGTCTAGCCCTGCATTCTGCCGTGCATGGCAACCACCACGACGAATAATCGTATGAGCTAACATTAGGGGACTGAGACCATCCTCCACTGCCAGACTGGGATGTTCGACCGCTCTCCCTATGCCCCATATATCTGGAATCAAATTCCAACGACGTTGCCCGCTTGAGGCCGGAGGCGCTAGATGACCTATGTCTCCACCCCGGCCGTCTATACCTCAGACGATGCTTTCAGTATAGCGGTCTTGTCCGACATTTCTCCCCGTCGTTGACCAGGTACGCAACATCAGCTCACGAAGTCACCACTGGGAGATCTGCAAACGGACTGGCTTCGATCTGTCTATCTAGGGCTCTGGGCTAAGGAATAACCCGTTTCGTGCTACCCATGTGGCGGTCGTCCTATACATTGCCTCCTCCTGTTTGCGGGTTCAAACTAAGGCCAGTTGCCTCCATGAATTCTTCCTCCCGTCATTGCTCCATTCCCATGATTCGAGTGCACTTATAAACCTTAGCCCTGCTCATCTTCCCGTGCTGTTGACCATCTTCTTCAAAACTCCCGTATTGATACCCATACCCTCGTACACCACTCTTACACACTCTTCAAACCATGACTCCATCAGCAGTCTGCGACATACAGGACCTGGCGCAGGACCTCAAAGATGGCGTTGCCGTCACAAACGTTGGGGCAAAGAAGACCGTCAAGCGGCGCACAACCTTCTCTATCTCCCCTGAGCACATGAAGGAGGCACAAAACTCTTTCAACCAAAGTCTCGCCACAGTCCTGACAGACAAGAAATCCTTCTTCGGCGACCTAAAAGCCCATTCTGAGATGCGTAGAGACAGCGCTATTGAGCTAAATGAGTCCGATGATGACGTTATCACACCCCCTCCCGTCAGGCCGGACACCGACTACACTCCCCATGAGATCAACGCAGAGGACTACATGGACAAGGTCCTCAAAGGCAAAGTTCAGTTCTCGCCTTTGCGGAAACGAGATGCGCCGCACATGGAGGAGCTCACACAAAGGGTGGTCGACAAAGCTACCAGAATGCCCGCAGACGGTGTGCTCCTGGTGAAGAGCAACATGGAGCAGGTCGCAACTTTGGCACTGCCTGACGAGATCAAGACGTAAGTCTCACTGAATCGCCTCACGTTACGAGACAGCCAGCGAACTAACCAAACGCTTAGTGTTTCCGACGGGAAGGATGATCGCACTGAGGTGCCAAGGATCAAGATCCGCAAAGACGAGGATGTCGTCGTTTGTGTCATTGGCGTCGGCTATGTGGGCAAGGAGCTTCTCGACGCTTTCGGTCGTGTCTTCACTTCAATAGGCTTCGACGTCAACCAAAGCCGTCTCGACTTCATCGAGCCCGAGTTCAAGTCCTTGGAGAAGGTCACCCTCACCTCGGATGTCACCCAGCTCGCCCGGGGTACTCACTACCTCATCTCCGTCCCAACCAACCTCCACAAGGACCACTCCGTCAACGCCACCCACCTCCTCTCCGCCATCTCAATGGTAGCCACATACGCCCGTCCCGGCGCGACAGTCGTCATCGAGTCCTCCGTCTCGGTCGGCATGACGCGCGCCTTCCTCTCCCAGTACGCCGGTACCCTCAAATGCGGCATGTCCCCCGAGCGCGTCGACCCCGGCCGGACGTCCCCCACACTCGTCGAGATCCCCAAAGTCATCTCGGGTCTCGACCAAGAGTCGCTCGTCGCCATCCACGACGTCTACTCCAAGGTGTTCAGCCACGTCGTCCCCGTCAGCAAGCCCGAGGTGGCCGAGATGACCAAGCTGTACGAGAACTGCTACCGCATGGTCAACATCGCCTACGTCAACGAGATCGCCGACGCGTGCGCCGGCCACAACATCGACCCCAACGAGGTCATCGACGCCGCCGCCACCAAGCCCTTCGGCTTCCAGCCCTTCCGACCGGGTCTCGGCGTCGGCGGCCACTGCATCCCCGTCAACCCCTACTACCTGTTCGTCAACAACAACCTCCCCGTCCTCGAGTTCGCCAGCACGAGGATGTGGGCGCGGCCCGCCAAGCTGGCGCAGGAGCTGTACAACGACACCTTCGCCGCCAAGAAGGCTTTCTCCGCAAGGCAATCACACGCTGACAGGCAAAACGAGGCACTGAGGGTGCTCGTCGTCGGCGTCGGTTTCAAGCCCGGCCAGAACGTCATCTCGTGCTCGCCCGGCCTGGCATATGCCCAGGCGATGAACGACATTGGCGCAAAGGACCTCTCCTTCTACGACCCGTTGGTGCCGCAGAGCGACGTGCCGTGGATGAAGAGGCTGAAGCTGCAGGAGTTCACGACGGAGAACCTAGACAAGAGCTTTGATTTGATCGCCGTGTGCATGAAGCAGACGGGTGTCGACTGGAGGCAGCTGGAGGCGGTGGAGAATTGTATTGTTAAGTACTACTAGATACCTCGGTGGCTGGACCATCTCTTCTTTTACATACCTTGGCTTTTCCGCAACTATATAGACGGCGACGGGTTAGTTAATGCTTCAATGGAAGCTTCTTATATTTACGTGGCCCGCCCCTTGCCGGGTACGCTCATGTGTGTGACAGTGCTCCGAAACGGCTCGCAGGGCACTTGTGCATGCAAGTCTCAGCTCCGCCGCCACCTCCCGAGTCTGAGACTTCAACGTTCACACCACCATGGAGCGCACCCTGCCGTTTGTAGAACGCAATAAAGTCTGAGACCCCACGTGCTGTCTCGGTTCTATGCATTCGTGTTAGGTTCACCAGTCAAGGTCTAATATCTCGCCGCGACCAACAAGAACCCGGAATAGCCAAATACCTACCGGCACCGGCAAGTTTATGTAAATGGTGTCCTGCACTTGAATATTTACAAAATATCAGACCTAAAGCAGACCGAAAGTAACCTAAAGCAGACCTGAGAAAAGCGCAGCATACATGTATGGTAAAAGAATGACTATCACGTTGCTCCCTGACTTGTTCTCATCACACTCCCGCAACACTTTCCTAGTTCCTCCAAGTACCTAGTGGTAGTGATGGCGGCGACGCATCTGGCGTTTCTCACTGTAACAGCGGTCAGTAAAAACACTAGAAAGATGGCAGTGGGAGGGGGGTTATCATACCGAGCAAAATCCTCAGACGACTCTTGCTCGTAGTCACTGCGGTCATCGTCGCAATCGCGAAGCTCCCGCTCGAGCTCCCGATCGTGCTCACGAATCACACGGTTAAGTTCACGGGTCTCGCGGTCATGTCCGTTCGTCTGGCCAATAGCCTCGCTAGAGGAGGTCACATGGCGGTCCTCGCGCCTCCAGGGGAACTTGAAGACGATCTTGGTCTCGAGCTTCTTGTCGAACAGGCGGTAGGCCTCATTCGCGTCGTCGATGCCCTCGAGTTCGGCAGAGATGATAAAGCTCGGCTTCGCCCGTCCGGACTTGACGAGTTCCATGAGGATGGGGATGAACAGCTTCGTGTCGACGGGGCCGCCCGCCATGGTAAGGTTCTTCTCCCACCACCGGGTGATGGGGAAAGAAACGTTGGGCGAGAGAGTCGTGCCGCGAGGTGTGCCCTTGCTGTTGGGCTGGGCGAAGTAGACGCCAATGACACCGATGCCGCCTCCGGTCGAGGCAACCTGAACGGCTTGATTGATCACAAAGCTTTGGTCGGGCTTGAGTTTCTCGTTGACGCACTCATACCCGACACAGTCACACACGCGAGTGGTACCGGTGGGGTTGAGCTTCAGGATCTGGTCGGCCGGCTTGCCCTTCGTGAGGTTGATGGGGATGGCGCCGATTGACTTGGCCTTCTCCAGCCGGGCGGGGACGTGGTCGACCGAGTAGACGCGGCTAGCTCCCCGGAGGATAGCGCTGTAGGCGCACAGCAGACCGACCGGGCCGGCACCGAAGACGGTGACGTCGTCGCCTGGCTGGAAACCGGCGGAGTCGAGGGCCGCCCAGGCAGTGGGGAAGATATCGGTGAGGAAGAGGAACTCGTTATCGCCGATTTTATCATCTTCGATGACGAAAAGACTCTTGTCGGCGAAGGGAACACGGACGTATTCAGCTGCAGTCACTCGTGTTAGTCCACTTACTATACAGGAGCGACTTAGGCATACCTTAACAGCCTCCGAGGTTACCGAAGTCCTTGCCGACACCGAAGACGGCGAACGACTCGGTGAGCGGGGGTTCAGCCTCGACAGCACCCTTATCAGGGAAAGCAGGAATAATAACGCGGTCCCCAATCTTAATAGTATCCACGCTATCACCGACGTCCACCACGATGCCGATGGCTTCATAGCCCATAGCCCAACGGACCTTAGAGCTGCCGAACACGCCGTGGTAGATGTGTAGGTCGCTACCGCAGATGGAGCTCGTGGTGACTCGGACCACAGCATCGTCATCATTAACGATCCTAGCGCGGGGGACACGCTTGACGGCCATCTCGAAAGGCTTACCTTCCCAGAAGACGGACTTCATCGTCCTGCCATTGGAGTCATGGCGGGATAAATCCTCATCGTAATGACCGTTGGAAGCGCTACGTTTTACGGGCATATTGATACTAGGATGTTAATGTCAGGGCAACAAATACTCTAACGTTAGTGGTTTATAGTTATAAGAGTGTTAAGGATCTAAGTAGAAGAATAGTGAATAATTAATATCTATGGTATTGTTCGCCATAGTTAAACGTTAACCCGACTTATATAGCTACACGCGGTCACTCACTTGGCACTCAATCCCCCGTACACCACTCTTTTTCTCACAACTCCATCTAGATGCTCACCAGATGTGCGCTGCGGCGCTCCAGTAGACGCTCTCGCCCCATGTCTGCTCGTCTCAGCTCACAAAAGCCGGCGAGCCAGGTCTGTTCCCTCATCGTTCTCATGACCTCCAGCTCAGCCCCATTCCGGGGGTAATACATATCAGAATTGTGAAGGAGGCTGGCGGGCAGAGTTGGGGACTAGGGTGGTTGTATGTCCATGACAGTGACATGCAGATCGCCGTGGGCCGCCATGATCTTGGATTCAACCTCGTACGCAGCATCCTTAACTTTGCGAATCTCAGACTGGTCCTTGACAGTTGCGAAGACGTTGTATCCTCCGCTTGCCAGACGGAGAGCAATTGCAAGGCCCATTCCTATATATTACCGTCAGTTTAGGCCAGGCTGATATCTGACGCAAATAGAGCGACGACTAACCTTCACCGGCACCGGTAACAACAACACTAGGCGAGTAGATGCGGCCATTCCGCACCCCAGGTCTGGTGTGAGTCTGGGGCTTGAGGCCCCTGAAGAGATAGTAAAGCAGATAGCCGCTCACGTAATGCACGCCAAAGTCAAGCCAGGCCAGTCCGCGGTTGAGGATCGACATTAGGCCGGAAAATGCGTGTAGGATTGGACTCGCCATGTTTTGTGTTTTAAGTCTAAATCCTGTCTGACAGTATGAGTGACTGAAGGTAACAGGAGACCGGACAAAATGCCTAAAAGAGATGGCTTCGATGGCGAACGACTCTAACAGCTGAACGTGTTTCGCTTTATGGCTGGAAAGAGGAGTTATGAGCCATATGCCGGCTTGCCGTGGGGTCATTGTGCTGCGACGGCAACGACACCATGACGTCGACAATCGATCACAAGCACCCTTATAGGGTAGGTCAGCGAAATAAAGAGCCACTATGTCTAATGTGCTCCATTTCAAGCAAGCACTGAGGAGCTTCGTCCCCTATCCCTTACACCTGAAAATCGGGCGAATTCACATACAGGTCCCTTGCAGTTGGTAACTGCTAACCTGCAGCAAAAACTACATAGCATGTTACGATGGTTGAGCAGATGGAATCGCTCGCCAGATTCGAACGCGAAGCAGCGACCCGTAGACTGCAGTTGCCCTGGCAACTTTCCTGCGGAAACGCGACCACCGTCACTTCTTTCCAAACGAAACTCGGAACTGCAGCTTGCCAACATCCACAAAACCTGTAAAACTCACCGAGCTAATTGCCTTCTCCAGTTTCCTGTCGACTACAACACCTCCTCTTGAACTCAGTACCTCTCTGTAAGTCACTGATACCGTTGACCACAAGTCGCTGCCGCAGCCACCATGGCGGATCTTCACCAAGAATCTGGTCCACCGCGTCGCCGGACGCTGGGAGAGCTCTGGCACACGCTTCCCACCGAGATTCGACTCAACGTCTGGCAACACACAATCAACCAGCCGGAGGTCCATCGGATCACCTATCCGCCGCCACCAGAGGGCGTGCATCCCGGCCGTCTCCACATCACAGTCGCCATTCCACGACAGTCTCCGCACATCAACCTACACAGCTCGCTCCATCGCCTCAACCAGCAAGGAGGCACGAGAGGTTGTCTCAAAGTGTCTTCCCGACCAGATCCCGCTTCCAAACGGTGGTGTCGTTCGTTACAACGCGCAAGGAGACATCATCTGCAAGTGGTTCGACCACATTGTCCGCGCCATGGTCGGAATGCCAGTCTTGATCCCGGTCAGACATCTGGGAGTCGAGTTCCACAAGCCTCACGCCGACGCACAATCGCAGTACATCTTCAACCCTGGTGGCAGAGCGCCCGGGGCTAATTGGTTCTTGAGACTGGCGGTGAAGTTTCTGCACAGGGAGACCGTGTGCATTCTACAAACGGGCTTACTAGGAGGGACGAACTCGGCGATCTTGGCTACGAAAGACGTGGACTCGGGCGACGAAGAGCCAGAGAGGAATGATTCAGAAGTGCAAGATCCCAGCAAGCAAGGCTCCCTGATCCTGAAGCCTGACGAATGGACTCCCTTCATCGGTGGAATGGTTTCAGAAGAGGAGAAAGTGAGGCTGATGAGGGACTGGTTCATCAAAGAGGGGACGCATGGCACCTGGAGGGCTGTAACGGATCCTGAGGTCCAGAACGGCACCACATTGGTGGCCTGGCGCCATTTGTTGGGTTTGGTGAATGCCTAAGGGTTGTCGGCGGTATCGGAAAGAGACCAGAAGGACGATTGACGGGGCGCCAGGGAGGCCGGGGATATGATATTTAGTCTTGGTGAATGGGCGTTCAAGAAACGGGACCTTCGCGGAACGATGCGCGTTGTGGCACTACAAGATGCACCTCCCCGCGGACGGTCATAAGCATTTCTGTCCGTTTGCTTCGCGCTCGCATTTGCGTTGGAAGCAGTTGTTCATGGGAGGTTCTACCAGCAGAGGCATGCTGTGCGGGGCTGGGCTATTCGTCTATACAGGGGAGGAACATTGTGTCATAGTTCGAAAACTTCCACTTCTTCGAGGCCAACTCCTTACTGAATGATTGTGTGATGTCAAACTTCACCTTGCGATGTCGATCCCCGGTGTTACACGTGCGCCAATTCTTTGCCCAGACGGGCAGGTCGTTCAACGTTGAAGACTTGGCATCACGGATGCGACCGCGTATTAAGCTTAATGTCAGCCAATTGCATCTCCTGTGGTGCTCACGTTTTGACTCCCTGGCTTCTGCGGAGGAAACAATCGGATCGATGGGAGAGAGACTAAGGATACTCACGTTTTCACTACACTGGGCGCCATTCTTCATCTTCCCTGCGCGACGATCTTCCAGTGGGGGAACTGGGAGCGCATGGGGACGATCGCCATTTACCTCGTACCTGGGAATACCGGCGGGAGGCGGCGTTTGCTCCGGTTAAACACCACAGCAGGCAAACTTAGATTGACCATCTGTTTGAACCACGTGGAACATTGTCCTTCCCCAGGTCGTGTTCTTGATGTCGTCATGACCCGGCTATCGCAACGGGCAGGTGATGGACCTCCGAAGCCTACACGTGCTGCCAGGCACGGGGACGGGTTCACGAACGGGTATATAGCTGCAGGTTAGCCCTGCCTGTCGGTATCTTGACACTGCGACCTGACTGTAAGTAAGAGGGGATTAAGATCAACAAGATGAAGCTCTCCCAGTCTCTTGTCCTAGCGATTGGAGCAGTCCAGTCCGCCCAGGCCTCGTTCTCGGGCAACTTGAACTACGAGAGCCCTTCCCGCCGACATGTGAACCTCGGCGTCGATGTTCCCCTCATCACCCGGCGGAGCATGAAGCGTGGGAACGTGGAGTATACGCCGTCCCAGCTCAACTTCACGCATGGCGTTTCCTCGGGTGACCCGTACGCGGACAGCGTCATCTTGTGGACTCGTGTTGCTCCGTCGATGGCGTCTGACGAAAGCAACACGACGGTTTCTGGCACGGTCCCGCTCTACAACCACGATACGGAGCCTTACATCAAAGCGGATGCCCACCCCATCTGCGTCGAGTGGAAAGTATGGAAAGCCGCACCCATAAAGTGCCGACAGGCGTCGCCAGGGAATGCTGTGTCGAGTGGAACGGCATACACCACAAGCGATGTGGACTTCACGGTCAAGGTGAGCATAAATCCCCAGCGTCCTATTGCGAGTAAAGGGCTACACTGACGCCTGAGTATAGGTCGAGGCAGGAAAGCTGCAGCCTTTCACGTCCTACAATTACCAGTTCACCGTCTGTGGCTCAAACAACACCAGTCCCATCGGCACGACCAAAACGGCGCCAGCCCCTGACGCCAACGTGGACAACCTCTCGCTCGCTGTCTTCTCCTGCAGCAACTACCCGAACGGGTACTTCAACGCGTACGGGAATGCAGCCCGCAAGGGTCAGATGGACTACGTGGTGCACCTCGGCGACTACCTATACGAAAGTGCAGGCAAGGGCGAGCGAGCGCACATCCCCGCGCATTACATCTTCAGCCTGCACGACTACCGGACCCGCCACGGCCAGTACCGGACGGACCCGGACCTGCGCCTGATCTCGCAGGACTACGCCTGGATCGCGACCTGGGACGACCACGAGGTGTCCAACAACGGGTACAGGGACGGGTCCAGCGCGCTCAACAACACGGAGCTGTCCTTCCGCAAGGACGGGCTGAACATCAGCGTCGACCAGCGCAAGATGAACGCCGTCCGCGCCTACTTCGAGTGGATGCCGGTCCGGCAGGTGGACATGGACGACAACCTGCGCATCTGGCGCAACTTCCAGCTGGGCAAGCTGCTCGACCTCACCATCATCGACACGCGGAACTACGACCGCTCCATCACGTCCTTGGGTTGGAATGACGGTTACGTCGACCTCATCCGCGACGAGGCCTCGCGCACGCTCATGGGCAGCCGGCAGGAGCACTGGTTCTACAACACCCTCAGCGGCTCCGCGCAGCGAGGCGCGACGTGGCGCATCATCGGGAACCAGATCATCTTCTCCCGCATCGCTGAAGGGTCGGGCAAGCTCAGCGGCGACAACTGGAACGGGTACCAGGCCAACCGCAACCGCACGCTCAAGCACCTTTACGACAACCAGATCGGCAACAACGTCTTCCTCGCGGGCGACAGCCACCAGAGCTGGGTGTCGGATCTGGTCTGGTACGGCGAGAAGCCGTACGACTCGGCCACGGGGGCCGGTTCGATCGGCGTGGAGCTCGCGGGTACGGCGGTATCGTCTAGTGGCAACACGGGGAATATTGTCAAGGCCCGCGGCGACGCGCAGAAGCTCGTCGAGGCCAACCCCATGCTGCAGTGGCAGGACGGGTACTACCGCGGTTACTTCCTCGTGAAAGTGACGCCGGAGAAGATCGACGCGCAGTATCACGGTTCTCCGAGCGTGGCGACGAGGAACCCCTACGATCTGCCGCTGGCCAATTTCACTGTCAGGGCGGGCGAGAACAAGCTTGCGAGGCCGGTTGCGGGGGGGCAAGTCGAGGCTGGAAGTTTGAAGGGGGGCAAGACTGTGCCCACGAATGTCACGTATAATACTAATACCAAGGGGTGGGAGGTTATTGGATTTAACAAGATGTACATCTGAGATATTGCGACTGTAGCGAGATATTGCGGTGACAGAACACACTGCGCCGGATAATGAAGGAAGCAAGCAGGATATTTGAGCGAGACAGCCAGTCATAAAAAGTAGAATTCAGTATCAAAGTAAAAAGGTATCAACAAGAACAAAATCACCCCAAAACGTAGATCACCGCTCAAGCGCACTGCGTAATAGTCATAACAACAGACGACGCGACAGCCGAGGCCGTGGCCTTCCCAGCAGCAGCAGTCGTCGTCGTCGCAACAGCCCCAGTCCCGGCACCGGCACCACCGCCAACTCCCATCATATTGTTGAACACATCGGCAGCAGCCTGGTTCTGCGTCGTCGCCACGGCGGCAGCACTCGCGCTCGTGCAGGAGGCTACGACGTCGGCGCCGGCCTTGCACGACGAGTCGAGGCGCTGGCAGATGAACCCGGCGATGACGGCAATGTTAAGCGCGGACCCATGGTTGAACGACGCCTGGTCCGCGGCGATGAAGGCGTCGGTGTTGCGCCCGTCGAGCCCGGACTCGAAGACGATGGTCGGGTCGCCGCAGGTGCCAAAGTCCAGGGCGCGCTTAAACTTGGCCAACTTGGCCGCGCCGCCGGCGTTGTTGGCTGCCTCGCAGTCGGAGCGCTGCTGCTCGCACTGGCCCACGCCGCCCGAGATGGCACCGCTGTTGGCCGCGTTGGCGCAGAGGTTCTTCTGGATGTCGCAGCTGCGCGTGATGGCGGCGCCGAGGTTGACAAAGGTGTTGCCGTTGACGGTGAAGGGGCGGGAGCCGGTGCCCTGGGTCACGGCGGGTGCGGCGGCGCCGAGGGCACCGGTGAATTGCTGGACGTTGGCTCCGTTCGCGACGGCAGCAGCGGCTGTCGAGGTGGCTGCTGCTGCTGCCGTGGTGGTCTGGGTTGCGAGCATGGAGCTGGCGACGTCGGCTGCTACGGTGGTGGGTATGACGGTGCAGGATGCTCCCTCGGCGGCGGTCTCGGTCACTGTCACGGTGCTCTGGGTTGGGCAAACCGATGCGGCGTCGGTGGCATCGGCTGCAGCTGCGGTTGTTGTCGCAGCGATGTCGGTGGCAACGGCGTCGTTGGTACCGCCGCCGGCAATGGGGAGACCGGCACGGTTGATGTGGGTGGCCTGGAGCACGCCAGTGCCGGTGAAGGTTGGGGTGATGCCGGCAACAGCGGAGCTGATCTCGGCGTCGGAAGCATCCAGGACGAGCAGTCTGTCGGTGAAGATGCATCCGGGGTCGCTGGGATCGGTATCACATGAGTTGCCCTTACCAGTGTTGTCGTTGAGGTTACCAGGGGCGAATGTGCCGGTCTCCAGAGCCAGAAGCGGGTCGGCACCGATGGAGGCGAGCTGCTTGGCAAGCTCAATGGCGATGCCCTTATTGATTGTAGCAGCGTTCGCCGAGGCGGGATCCTGATGTTGGGTGATGGCATCGATCTCGGGGTTCACGGCCGTCTCCGTGCAGATGGCGCTGGCCTGTCCGACCTTGCCCGTGTTCCTCTCGAGAGCGCGGTAGCAGAGGGCGCCGGCCATGCCGGGAATGTCGCCGGCTGCCTTGGCATTGGTGAAGGCCTGGTCGGCAGTTTCCTGCTGAAGACAGGCCAGGTTGGTGACATCGCCGGCTCCATTGGCAGCGGCAGCGTCTCCGAGCAGAGCGAAGACACAGTCCAGGATGTTTTTTGGGTTGTTGAGCTTCAGGGACTTGTTGCACATGTCCAGGAAGATATTGTGAGAATGTTCCTGCGGCACCTCACGAGCCTTGAGCTGATGTGGGACGGGGCCGGCAGCGGCAAGGCCAATGCTGGCGAGAGTGATGGCGGCTTGGTACTTCATTGTAAGATGTTCTTGTTATATGGCTGGAGAGTGGGAAAACGCAGTGAAGCAAAGGCGATGAACTCCGTCAAGGAGGAAGAAAAAAGAGTCGTTCGAATAATACAACAGGTTCGTCGAAACGAAAGAATGGAACGGTTCACAGAACCTCGGGCAGACAATGAGTGACTGAAAGAAGAGAAACGGAAACGAGTAACTGATGCTGGGCTAGTTGGATGAAAAAGAGGACAAGGTCGATCCCATACGCCTGGCGGATGCCATATTAATACCCCCAAGCATCTCCTTGAACACATCGATACTTGGCAGAGTTCATACCGGCGCCAACATCGAACAGGCCCAAGTTCAGACGGAGACATGGGTTGAAACTGGGCCAAGGGGTCTGTTGTCTCCATGCCTCCGGCCTTGGTGAGACGAGTAGCGTCCACATCATAAGGCTCTTTCCAGGTCTGCTCAGCTAAGCGAGACCTCAAGCGCCAAGGACGCGCAACTAGACCACATGCTGAAACTCTGACCGGAATAGCGAGAGAGCGCGCACACAACGCTGTCCCAATATCGCAGATTGGGATTCGCGCGTGCCTCGACTCTCAGAAACCAGAACGAGAGCGCAAAGTTGGGACGAACTGCCCGAGACCAGGATGGCATGACGATGTGATCTTTGATGATCCGCAAATCATAAGCGATCGTTCCATCTGCTGGGAACGCGAGACCCGGAACAAGGGGCTGAAGCGAACGGACCTGAGCCGAAGGACGGATGAGACGTCAGGGCCCTGAGGCCAAGCCCCTGAGACCCACCATCGACCGAGATCGAGGACCCGGCACGCGGGAGAGGCGCTAACCGCAGCGGATAGGCGTCATCATGCCTCGGCCTCGGGACAATGATGCACGAGGGTGGATATGTCAGATCATGCTATTTCGACAACCGCTGCTGATCTCTTCTTCCACAAACCTTTGCTCTAATTCTTGCGAACAAAAGCTAGAGAACCCGCTGTTCGTACAGCTTTCAAGTTCCTCTAGAGCGAATTAGAACTCCTTTTGGGAGACCCATCCCATGTCGTGAGCCTTGCAACAAAAGGCCGCTCCGAGCACGGAAGGACAGTGTCTATCTCGGAGAGTTTCCACTCTCGAACCATATCGTGTCGTCCTATCGACTGGCCAGTTCCGCTCGTCGCAACCGTCCGAAGACCGCGAGGCTGCTACCTCTCGCGCGACATAGTTCGTGATTGGGGCACAAGCCACCCGACTCAAACACCGTTTGGTACAAACATACTACCATCGACGACGGGGATACTGCCCGCCTCAGGCCCAATATCCATAAACTCATTGAATAATCTCAGATCATCAAACAGCTCGTTGAGCGGCTCGAGCTGCGCGCCCTCGCGATCCGTGACCGCGAGGTTCAGATCGACCACGAACCCGCTCGTCGTGGGCGACGGCGCGGACGCGCCCTTCTTGCTGGCGAGCCGCTGCAGGGCGGCATGCACCTCGGGCAGCGTCATCATGTTCTTGCGCAGCGCGATGTAGAACAGGCTGCGCACGATGCCCTCGGCCACGCGGAAGGTGCCGAACAGGTCCCCGTACGAGGTCACGCAGAGGTTGAAGTAGGGCCGCCACTGCGGGTCGTTGACGTCCTCGAGCGCCGCGTTGGCGACGTACAGGAGCGCCATGTGCCAGAAAATGGCGTAGCTCGAGCACGTGTACGTGTCGCGGAAGCCGAGCGAGATGTGCTTCAGCTGGTGGATCGAGGCCTCGAATATGGCCTTGGCCGAGTCGACTGCCTCGGCCGGGTCGAGGGGCGAGAGTCCCCTTTCGCTGGGCCATCGGGCGAAGGGACGGAAGAGTTGGGATATGGATGCGTGCAGCCAGATACTATTGCGGGAGTTAGTCCCCCAGCCAGGTGTGCCATCAGGGTAGATCGGTGCCGGTGATGCACGACTCGACATCAGATTTTGCTTACTGGAGAATGGCCGTGTGATGTGGTATCTGATCACCCCGCGCGAGTAAGAAGTGGAAGCCATCTGTCCACGCAAGCAGCTTCTTAAATGTCGACTGAGCAAACTCCCACGGAACGCGGCCCACGACGGGCTCGTGCGGTCCATGTGGCGGCATGTAGTAGCGTGACGTCCACTCGCTCGTAAGCACCCAGAACGAGCACATGGCTGGGAAAGTCCGTCCCATATAATCCGGGAGACCGTGGGATGTTTCTCCATCCGCCACTTCCTCGTCGCCCTTGCGATCGCTCATGGCGCCGGGTATGCTGAGCTGCGGTGGGAACTCGAGAGAAGGGTCGTAGGTCTGGAACATGAAGGAGTTCATTCTTTAGGAGGTTGGTCTTGTCAGCAGAGCCATTCTTCTCGGGAGCTTGGCGAGGGAAACAAACGTACGCGACGCAGTTGAAAACACCCCATGCCGTATGCGCCGCTGATTTCCTCCAGTCAGCCTCTTCGTCCTCGTCAAATCCGCCGGGCGGCGCACTGATGCCATGGCCCGCGGGGAGCGGATAGGGCTGCCGGTAGGGCCCGAAAAGGCCCATGCGCTGGGCCATGACACTGCCAACGGTCGCGTAGAACCGCGCTCCGTTGTCGCCATTGTAAGTGCAGCTCAGATTGAGCAGCTGAGCGGCAGCGACGGTAGGTAGGGAGTCGAATGTATGTTCCTGTTCCCAAAGGACGTTTGCCTCGGACATCAAGACTCCATTGCTGACGGTGTCCAATATGGGTACAATACTGTTATATGCATGCTAAAGGACACAGTTAGCGGCACATAACCAGGAGAGTCAGTCGAGGGGGTGCTTACGCAAGCCCACACAAGAATGGACGACACCAGGAGGCGCGAGCAGTACCGCACCCGATTGGTTATCAAGTCCCCCACAAACAGGTTGCTGTCGAATAAGCCCAAAGTAGGGTGGTCAACCTTGAGGTAGAGCGATATGAGTGAGGCTGCCGAAGCATTCGATATGGGGGCCGTGGTCCAAAATGCAATGTTCAGTTGCTGGAGGCGAGGATCGCAGTAATCATTCGCGCTGGGTGCGGGATCTATGTCGAGCACGCTTGACGTGGACGACGGGCCTAGGTTCGGTGTGGACGAGGCCTGGGGCGACGCGAACGTAGAAGGACCGGGTGACGATGATACGCTGCTGCTGGCACGGCCGGGTCAGATCTAGGCACTACATAGGATGAAGACCTTGCCGGGTAGCTAAGCCAACGAATGGTGATACACTTACGGCTCAGGTCCAGAATCAGAAGCGGGCGGGGCACCACTGGGGAAGAAAGCGGTGACACTGACGGCGCCGGAGTCGAGTGGCAGCAAGGTAGGGTATGCGACCGAATGCCGGAGCATCAGCTCGAACTCCCGGCCGTCCTGCGGTGGTGGGCGGACCAGAACTAGTCTAGGTAATGCATCGTAGTTGCCAGCGCTCTCGGTGATCGAGGCCAAAAGGGTCGCAGGATCTCCCGCAGCGATCAGTCGCGATTTCCGAAGGACTGTGATGGACTTGTCCTCCGGCAGATCCCGCAGTATGTCAAACGCCTCGACGAGGTTCTTGTAATCCTGCTTCAGCGTGTCCATCTCCCGCTTCATGACCATCGCCGGCGTCTCGTCCCTGTCGACCGAGACGTAGTGACATTTCAACCCGCGTCTCACACACTGACCGCAATGTGGTCGGACGATGTCGCACTAGAACAGACGATGGCGGTGAGTATGATGTAGGTCCAGTCTCCCTCCTGCACGAACGGAGTCGCGCCGAACGCCCCGAATGCTTACAGCTGTTCTCTTCTTCCGACAGCCATCGCAGGCAATCCTCGCGGCAGATCGTTTACGGAGAGGCGACGCGGGAGGCGCGTTCTCGGGGATTGAGGGTCTCGGTTGGAGAGGGGCGGGAAGGATTGGCCTGTATCGATTGTTGCTCATGGCGAAAGTGGGAAGCGAGGTCTAACTTCCATCAAGCATGTCAGCAAGGCCTGGGACGGCGTCAGTAAAGAGCACGGAGGTACGGTGCGCCAGAGCCGTAGTAGGGCGATGGTATCGTGGCAGGACGAAAAGGGCAACAGGGGCCATACATTTTCTTCTCCGACCCGCGACCGTACCTAGCGACGAAGCCAAGCTCGGGAGTGCCTATGACGAGTGGAGGAGACGACCCAACACAGTGGCACAGGGCCCACAGGGGTCATAGCTGTCTGCGTGTTTATTGGTGCCGGTAGCTGTTGGTTCGGGCACTCGTGAAGCGGAGCGCATGCTTGTCAAGTGGTCCGGTGGAGGTTGACGTGGGTGCAGAAGGCAATTCGGATCTCCCCTATGACGTTCGGGAACGGCTCCGTGACTGTGAAAAGTGATCGGACAGTGCTGTTTCGAGAGGAGAGGAAATGCGCATCCGCTTTTGTTGCCTTCGGCCTGGGACCCTGAAGTCGAAAGGTGTAGGAAGGCATGTCATGATAGAACTCGGCTCAGACACCAGCCAATCAGCGGTCACGGAACGGCCTCCTACAGCATTGACCTATAGGAGAGCCAAGATCCGGAAAAGAGGGTCGGATGGAATCATTAGACGCTTAGCTCCCACAGCGCAACTGGAGAGCTCCTTTCTCAGGCCACAACATAGCCGGCCATCTTTCGCACTGTAACTGCCGTACCCTCTCGAGTCGAGGCTTGTTATAATCTTCATATCCAGTTTCCTTGAGCTCTGTGGCTCCACCTTCCCTTTTGTTTTGTGCCGGCCAGCCCCTTCGACACCGCCGGTACAGCGCACATGTACACGATCATCTCATGTGCGTCTTCCATATTGTTGTCTTTCATCATCTCGGCTCGTCGGTATATGTACTTCGAGAGCTTCAATGTCGTTCGAGAACCAATATCGGTGCAGTGCTGATCGAAAGCCACGAACTGTTGTCGCACGCTGACAAGCGCCTGTGGAACAGAGTTTCTGGCTTTCTTCCTGGAGACGGTTCCGGTACGCTCGCGATATATGGACTGTGGTAGTTGTGGCAGCGCGCCAGTGTGCGTCATGCAGATGTCACTGCAGCGCCAACGAGCTCTCAAGGCAGCCAATTTCGATCGTGATTGGCGACAATACTAGGCTGCCGGCTGGTTGACCGTTGAGGTCGATTCCGTCTATGAGTTGTCCCTCCGCCGTTCTCAAGCCGCGTATACAGGGGATGCAAGGTTCAGTGAACCACAGCAGACCGTGAGCCGGTACTTCCACCTCGATAGGAGGAGTCGCGACAAGAGCAGAAGTTTAGGCAAGCGCAAATCGGGGACAGTATCATCTGCCCCACCAGCTGGGGCGGAGTTGAGCCATCATCTTTGTCGTTTTCTTGTTGGAACGTCGTGCTGTCACAGTCGCAGCCAACTGGCGAGGTTGGCGGTGGGGATTTGAGGTTGCAAGTCGATTTTGTTGTGGTTGGAATCGATGCGGACTTGGTTGCTTCGAGAGACCGTGCTACCGCTTTCATGCGTGACGTCGACGGTCCGATGAAGTCGAACCTGTTGCTGTCCGATTCAGTCGCCCGCCCTCTTGTCAACCGCTGTTCTTGTCAGCCACTTGCCGAGGCGCAATGACAGATGGCTGCCGTTCAGGAGGTGACAGCGAACAGACTGGGGCCAACACCAGGGTCGCTGAAATCGGGAGCGAGATACTGTCACGATCAGCGTCTTGTAGTCAAGGTTGGGGGGGCCAACACCGTCTCTCGGCCAACTCGGTGCGCCAGTAGGGAGTACACCCAGCGACCGGGTTGAGTTCACCGGGTCTACCTCAGAGCAACGCCACGCTATCGAAATCGATCGTCTGCCGACGGCGTTAAGGGGCACCCAGGCCAGTCGTGCATGGCCAGAGGCTCTCCTCCGGGCGCGTTAGAGGGCGAGTGCCTTGCTGGGTGAGCGGCTATGTAACAGCCTCGTGGGGAAAGAGTCGCCACCATGCTGCTCGATGTTTTCCGTCACAATTTCACCATTATCTGTGTGTCATGGGAAACGCTCGGATCGAGATTTCGAGAAGATCTGATGACAGCAAAGTTGCTGGGGAGCTGCATGGGATGGAATATGGGCGGAGATGCCAACAAGTGTGGTGGTGCCATGGGCGGACGGTCTGGCAAGCAGTTGTTTCGTCGGATCTATGCCCGACTCCCCGCTGTCTGACCAAGAGGGGATTGCAGACGCACGGGCCATGGGTCAACTTACAGAACGAATCTGATGCACGAAAAAAATGGGCTACTCAGAGATCACGTGATGCACCACATCATATGGTGGAAAGTTCCATCGATTTGATTCTTGGGGTATCAGCTATCTTTGTCTTCGTGACATGTTGGACAAAAGGGGTCCTCTGCCGTGCTGGCTAATGAATGGCAGCTTCGACATTGCAGGGGAAGTCAAGGAAAAGAGGCACGCCAGACATGAAGCGCCTGAACTCGTCACGTGAAGGAGCCGACGAAAAAGGAAAAGGAAACGCGCTGGGTACACCGCGCAACAGCCAACCGGACATATACCCGCCTCCCCGACGAATTATTTGGTAGGAAAAAGAGGGCCATTGTGATTGGCCTCGTCGCTGGGGTAGCGCTGCACCCTCCTTGGTGCCGGGCCTCATCCCATATCGATCCCTTCATCACGGGCGGCCTCATCGAACGCCTGGATCAGGCTGGAACACTGTATTCAGGTTTTGCCTGGAGTTCCATCTTCGCTGGTGCCCGGGGTTGGTCGGTGACTTCCTGGTCCAGACTCTTCCAGGGGTTGAAATAGTCAATAGGTGATCGGCCGTGTATACGGCGGCGCTGCTGCAACGACAGGCAAAAGCAGTAGAGACGGCAGGGGGATTAACTCACGAGTCGATGATTCTTGGCTAGGATTTGTGATATTGGACACCGACATCTTGGACGCAAGTGTGTCGCGGCGCGGTGAAATCATGTTCATTCGCATCTTATCCTGCTCAAGCTGTCTCCTCAGCCTCAAATCAAGGGCGTGGAGGTCGGCCATGGCCTCTTCTAACGGAGCTGGTGCGTACTCAACCGCCGTCATCTGTCGTGCTGCTGCTTCTCCGGGCCGTCGTGCGTCTGGTAATGGCTTGCGCTGGCTGCTGTTGGTCTCTGGCCGCGGTCCGGCAAACCGACCGAGAGCTGACATGATGTTGCGTGTAGTGGGTCGTCTCGCCTCAACAGAACTTCACCCTTGTGGAGAGGAGCAGTGTCTGGCCCGCGGGGGGTGGAAAGGGTTATTCGTGGCTATGCTTGAGAGCTGATCTCGGGTGAAGTGTTCGTGGCAAGTTCGTCTTTCCCCTCTATAAACCTGGAAGCTGAGGTGCCCATCGCATCGAGCTTGAACCCCTGATCCACCCTTCGGGCGGCAGATTATGTAAGATGTCACTGAAGTGACTAACCGTCATTGGCAACAGCTCAAATCCATCGATCAAGCCTTCCAACCCCAGGGGGTATCCAGAGGTATCGTCGCACGCCGAGCCCTCGGTGACGATGGCGGATCGGACAGGTCTGCGGTTCGGAAGAGGCTTAAGCTATTGCGACGGTGTTTGTCGCCCTGGTCAGTCCTCGCAGGCCGGTGGAGCGATGATTGTCACAATTCTCAACGGCGGCCCCAGCTTGGTCGCGACAGACTCGCCCCTGTATCAACTTTCAGACGCGCCGGCTACTGCCAGACGCGGTCAGAACGATTATAAGTGGTATGTTCTCTCTTCTCGTCGTCTCGGTTACCAGGAAACTTCACTTTGGCCGCGACGTTTTCCTGTTGAATAAGGGAATACAGTCGCCCTGACACCAAGGTGTTGCCCTTCTCTTGTTGCACGGTCCGTCGGAACCCAACTCCGTTTCCGGCATACCCGCCACTACCCTAATCGACCTTATCGACGCGGCCGCGTGCTTCAACCCTGATCTCTCCACTAGGGTTGGTCTAGACCGCTCTGTCTGCCTGTCGCTCTTCCAGACTATCACGAGGAGCCGTAGCGGGAAAGGTAGTTGGTCTAGATCAGAAGGTCAACCGCCATAGTGGTGCAAGACGGAACACACCTGCGCAGATAGCCGTCCTGCAACGATTACGACGACCAGTCGGACTACAGCAAACCCTCCGCACAGGGTAGCAGCATCACTATCACAGTACAAGCCCCGACGCCTAGCGAGCAGACCCGAAATCCACTGCGAAGCATGTCTTCGCCCATGTTGCACACACTCGCATCCTGGAATGACGATAGGTCGCCCGTCGCCGAGACCAGCCACGTACATGTTCACCGGTCAGAGCCACAGCGGCGAAGAAGAACAAATACAGCCAGCAGTTGGTTCTAGCAGGAGTGCCAACTGTCGACCGAGCTGTACCATGGCAGCGGCGCAAATAGGCGATCCGGCACCAAGGCCAGTCTGCACAGTCAAGACGAAGGACGGACTCCAGCAGCTCCGGCCCCTTCCCAGGGGAATTCCTGTCACACGTCTCACACGTAAGGCACTTTCTACCGTCTCCCTATAACCAGACTCTGTTACTCGGCACGTATCGTTGCTAGTAGTGCTCAGCAACGCGCTCTCCTCGATGTGTCCTGCTGTCACCGACGCGCAACGAAAGGGGAGCCCCGGTTCTACAACGACCCTGACTTCAGCCCGGTAGACCAGCCGGTTCAACGACGCCACTAACGACGCAAACAAGAGTCTAGAACACCCCGACCCCTCTTCAACCCAACCCCCCAAGGTCGAAATCGACGGCAAACATGACAGAGGTCCTTCGACTGTCGGCAAGCTCAACACCTGCGGCATGTCACGTACTAAATCGAAGAACACGAGCCTTTTTGTTGGCAAAGCATAGTCCGGTCAAGGTCGGAGGACCGACTCCGGTGGTATAATTGGTACGAGGTCGTTCGATAACTGGTACGAGGTGGTTCGATAACTGGTACGACCCGAACCGCATCACGCCCCTTAGGCACCATGTCTCGATCCACGATTGGTATTTACAACACCCCCCTCAAATTACCGTATGTCTACGCGCTGACCGAAATGCCCTAGCCACAGCCAGGCTGACCACAGGGTACGACATGATCCTATCATGCAGCCCGTACTTCGTGATCTCCTCCCTGATAACCCCCTTCTCCGTTTTCCACTCGGCGACCCGACCGCCAGCCCCCAGCTCCCGACCGAACTCGGACCTATACCTCTCCAGCTCCGCGACGCTGACCCCCGTCGACGTGGTCGCATTGACCGCATGCCAGTAGACCGTCTCGGAATGAGCCCAGGGAATATCATAGTCGTCCTCCGCGTGGATGATAGTGACGTGATACCTCTGTCCCTTCTGCGGCTGACGCTCGACAACACGCACGAAATCCGCGAGCCTGTCCTTACTCGCCCACTTGGCGACGATGAACGAGTTGAAAATATCGAGAAGCTTCGGGAAGAACCGGGCAAGCAGGTCCAGCAGCGGGATCGTGCCGGCCAGGCGGTACGTTGCCGTTAGGGTCTCGACGTCGGCGAAGGGTGCGACGAGGACCATGCCGGCGAAGAGAACTGGCTCGGGGAGGGAGGCCATGTGGTGGGCTAGGGAGATGGCTACGGCTGTGCCGAGGGACTTCGCGACTATGACGATGCGAGACGGCGGGATAGCGAGCGTGTTTAGGGCGAAGTCGGTCAGTGTCTTTGCGTCTATTAGGAGTCCATCCTCCGAGGGCGAACCGGTGCTGGACCCGAAGCCGCGGTAGTCTATGGCAATGGCGTGGATTTTATCCGGCGCGGCTGCGGACATTGCCCTATCGCTTGGAGGGCGCCAACCGGACCCTAGGGTGCCCGCGGCCCCGTGTAGGTAAAGTACCAGGAGCGCATCTGGGTCGTCACGCAGGAGTTTGAAGCAACGCCGCTGTGTGATGTCGTGGGCCAGCCCTATCGGCTCCCTGGTAAGATCATTTCATGCTTTTGATAGACTCCGAGAGGTAAGATATGGCACGCAAATAGCTTCTCGCCATCCGGGGTGTTGAGTGTGAACGACGCGACTTGGCCACGAAGGAAACCCCATTGCTCAGGGACAGACAAGTCCATAAACTAGGTGAGAGTCACCTTGTTGAGATATATCACCTGGTTCTGTACCGTGGGGACGGTGAGGAGGACAATGAACGCGGCATACACGCCAAGAATCGTGCCGACAGCGGCAACAGCATGCCGCAGTACCCTTAGCATTATCAGCTTCAGCGACATGGCTAGTGCTTTAGATGTCGGGCGTAAGTTTGGTGCGATGTGGTTGGATTATATTGATGCTGCTCTGCAGAAAGGTGTGTTGGTCGCAGCGTTGCTGTTGGTTAGAATTGTTGCGGTCCGCGTGAGACGCCATGCGATTGGACGCCAGAGACACGTATCCACGCCCGTGAAGCATGTCAAACAAGCAAGTTAATCCAGCTACAGGTGATCTCCGCACAGCCATACAAGCAGAAGTGATCGACGCCACGAATTCCTATGAATGGCGTGGAAGAGACATCTCAAGCGAGATGTCCTTAACTCTGCATCCCGGTCTGCCCGGGCGACTCTCCAGTAACCGCTCGATGCGACACGAAACTCTGCACAAGGAGCAATCCAAGGTCTCCCCAATAGTCTCACATCACAATTGGGAAACCCCACGATGTACAAGTACTCGGCACTCCAGCATCCAGCCTCCGGGTTCAGGCTGTTCCGCCTCGAACCAGAGGTTGACAGAACACCCTTACGAGGATCGCTCGTCGAACGCGGAGTCGACAACGGTGAAGTGTAAGACACTCTCTCGTACAAATGCCAGGAAGTCGATGCAAGTTCCAACCGCCATGAAATTTTGATCGACAACGCACGCTTCATCACGAGCGAGACAGTCCAAGAAGCTCTTTTCCGACTACGACGCACCGACGAGACGC
Source organism: Coniochaeta sp. 2T2.1 (assembly GCA_009194965.1). NCBI lineage: Eukaryota > Fungi > Ascomycota > Sordariomycetes > Coniochaetales > Coniochaetaceae > Coniochaeta > Coniochaeta sp. 2T2.1. The sequence continues at coordinate 299,938 of VSMA01000029.1, forward strand.
GCCAGCTGTGGATCGACCAGATCTGTATCGACCAGAGTCTGGCTCCCGCCAGTTTGCAGGAGAGGGGGAAACAAGTCAGGATCATGGGCAGGACATACCGCAACTCCCGCCGGACTATCATATGGTTAGGTGCTAATCCCGCGGCCGAGGCGATGGCGGGGATACGAATCATCCAGTCCTTCGGTCAACTCCACAGAGAGCTGCTGGCCGCCGCGGCTGAGCAGCTCGCTTCTATCCGGGCGCAGCAATCAGAAGCAGGACGGGGGAGCGGTACCAGCGATCTTCAGTTGCTTTTCGGGTTGATGTCGTTGCTATTGCAGAAAGCGCCAGCAAAGCTGGCCGAGGACGGGATACCGGCCGCCGCAGCTCTGGCTGAGCTCGATCACAACAGTCATCGGCAGATCCTACATTTCTATCAGAGCGACTACTTCCTGCGCACCTGGCCCGTGCAAGAGATCATGCTCTCCAAGGACAAGGTCGTCTACTGCGGTGAGATCGAGATGAACTGGGACCTCGTCGGCTGGTTCGCGTCCTGGTTCATGCACCAAGACCTTAACTGCACCCCGCAACAGCTAAACGGGGTCGAGGCCGTGATGTGGGTGTATTCCTACGCGCAGACCTACACGACCGGCTTCCCGCTCGCGACTATGCTCCGCACCACGCGCCGCTTCGACGCCACGGATCCGAGGGACAAGGTGTACGCCCTGATCGGAGTGGTGGACTATAACTTGAGCTACAACGGAGAGCAGTACCACCCCGCTGATGGCGAGGTCAGGGCCGTCCCCGACGAACTCGATCCCGACTACAGCAAGGAGGTCTCTGCCGTGTACTTCGATGTCGCCGGTACATGCTGGCAAAAGACCGCAACCTCGCTACCCTCAGTGCGGTGGAGCCGATATTTGACGGTTCGGCACCGTCGCCTGCTGCTGACCGAGGTCCAAGTTGGGTACCGAGGTGGAACGTCAGGGAGAATGTAGAGCAAGTCTGGCTCCCTCATGCGGCGGACAACTTCTCGGCCTGCACGCTACCGGACCCGAACACTCGCTGCCGGACTTTGAGCAACAACGGCCAAACGTACTACACCTGTGCCGTACACGGAAGACGAGTCGCGACAATCGCGGACGTTGTGCCGTACGATCCGAGGTCCGTGCCGTCTGTCGTGGCGTCGGAGAAGACGTGGATGGATATTGCCGATATGGTTGCTCACACTGTGGACTGGGGGACATCCGGAGGTAGTAGGCCCATCGACGCCGGTTTTGCAACGGACATCTCCCTTGTCCTGACCGCCGGTCGCGCCGAAAGGGGTACCATAGTCGCCCGCTCAAGCAGCAGTGCCACGCGGAAGACCACTGCTCAGCACACAGCGGACTGCGCTGACTTGCTGGTGGATATCGAGGAGTCCGGTACGGTTCCAGAGGAGGCACACCTGCGAGACATGTTCCGGAGTTTCGTCCGGTATCTCAGGGATCGCAACTTCGAAAGGCCTGGAAATCCGAAGCAGGGACTGTACGCGCAGCGGTGCCACTCGGTTACCCGGGGAAAGACGCTGTTTCGGACGGAATCCGGCATGCTTGGATTAGGTCCTTGTGGCATTGCGGGTGTCCGAACGGGCGACGAGGTACTGGCCCTGGCCGGCGGGAGAGTGCCGTTTGTTGCCCGACCAGCGCTCGTCCCAATTGCTGGGTCAAGTTCCCGTCACCTCGTTGGGGAGTGCTATCTTCCTGGTGCTATGGACAGAGAATTTGAGGATGAGGTGGCACTTCACCAGGACGAGTATGTCTTTGTTTGAACTGTGGATATTATCGGCTGCGTCTCCTCTACAAATCTCTTTAACCGTCCGTTAAGTCTAAGCCCCCAGTTGCCACACATCAAGCGCAACGCCTCCATCAAATGGAGCGCCGGTCGCATACCCAACAACAGTATTGACCCAAGCATATCTCTCGTCGCCAGTCTCGAGGAGGATGTGCACATTCGGGGCGTGGCCCTTTTCTGTGACCATGATGTTCGCCCCGTCGCTGGTATGCAGGGTGTAGATGGCATCCGGACTGAACGTTCCCTTGGCGTCGGTCAGGCCCCAGTCGAAGCCCGCGCCAACAGTGCCTGTTTTTTTTGGCTCTTCGTTAGTGGCCACAGCTCCCCAGAAGCAGATGGGAGTGTTGGGAGAACGAACCGTTGAACTTCGGGCCCCAGAATGTCCCTCCCGAGATCGGCAGGATGGCCCTGCTGCCGGAGGGCCCGTTGCCGATGGTTACGCCGGCCGGCATGGTGAGGTTGACGCTGTACAGGTAGCTGAAGACCGGTGGTTTCGGGTCCGCGAGTGCCGTCACGGCGAGGGACGCGAGGAGGAGGGCTGTGCTGATCATGTTGACTGAGGTCCGGCGCCGGATGCTGCTATGTGGCAGGGGGGATGCCATCGCGTCGGTGTTGACTTTGGGATCGCGTTGTTTTATACCAGTGCTTGGGTTTGAGGTGTGATGCTTATCCGCATTGCACGTCGAAAGCACCTTCTCCCGTTCGGCATGTCAATATGGCTAAACTAAAGAACATAATCCCGGAAGTACGGTTTGCATGCCTGCCAGAGCACCGCGACATATTAGCCATCGACCCGGGACGGCGGAGTGAGCTGGATCCCGCTTCAAGAACCCGTGCAGGTAATCTATGTCTTGGTCGGAAGCCAAGATTGTTTCAGTAACGGCAAGATCCAATCGCGGCGTATACTTGCCGCGCGGGTTCACCATTGGGAGCAGTTCTCGAGATTCTGAGGCCCTGGGGGCATCATGGGGAGCTATAGGGTAGCTGGCCGTATATGCGTCATCTTTGCTGCTGGAAGCATGAGATCACCACCAGATTCTGTCCCATTACACTGTACATTAGACGGCACCAACGCTATGTAAGTCATATTCGACGACCTATTTTGACTAGCGCCAGAAGCACGATGCAGTATGTCCTACAACACCTCGATTGATAGGTATTTCCCAGCCAAAACACAGAGCAGAGCTCTCCCAAGGTATCACTATATCAGCCCAAGTTCCTCCGCCTACCAACCCCCGTGTCACTCCGCGCTACCAAAATAAGCCCAATCATCACTGCTTCTTCTCATCAACAGCCTCGACGCTGGTAGCAGTTGCATCCCCCTTCTCGCCATCAGACAAGTCGCCCTCCTGGCTAACCCTCTTGATCGGGTTCGCCGCCGCGGTATTGACACCGGTACAGACGAACTTGCTGAACTTCCTGGCCGGAGTCTTGGCCTCGAACTGTAGTAAACACACCGTTCGTTAGTCGACACATTTCTCCATGAAAATTCCAAAGAAGAACTCTTTGTTTGCGCAAAGAATAGCGGGGGGCAAAAACTTACGATTTCGTCGATCTCCTCGAGCGTCCGCCCCTTGGTCTCGGGCAGGAAGAAGAACACCCAGACGGCGCCAATGAGGCACGACGGGAACCAGATGTACCCGTACTTGGGACCCCAGTTGAGCGAGGCCGGGTTGATGAAGTAAGGGGCGGTGAAGGTCGTCAGCCAGGCGGCGAAGAAGCCCACGGCGGCGGCCATGCCGAAGGTGTAGCTGCGCAGGCGCTGGGAGGGGATCTCGCCGCCCGCCAGCCAGGCGTAGGAGGCGATCAGGCCCTGGAAAAGTGGATTGTGTTAGAAAATTGGAGGTGGTGGTGGGTAAAGCGATGTAGCGGGAAAAGGAGGTGGAGGGTTGGGGGACATACGTTGTAACTCATCATGTACAGGCACGAGAGGGCGACAAGGACTTGGCCCGTGACGATCTGGCCTGGCTTCTTGGTGTAGACGACGGCAACTACCAGCTGCAGGAAGCCGCAGATGACGAGGCCGTTCATGATGAGGGGCCGCCGGCGGCCGTACTTGACAACGATGCAGGCGTTGATAATGAGGGCGAGGAGACCGACGGCGCTGAGGACGCAGCTCATGGCAAAGGGATCGGCGACCCTGGCCATGGTGAAGAAGTAGGCCTTGTATGCTGTACGACATTGCAATTAGCGTTGGGATCATGCCGGGATAGAGAGTGTTCCACAGCCGAGTACTAACCGATAATGAACATAGATCCGGAAGCAGCCTGCAGCGTAACAGCACAGACAGACAGAATAGTCCTCCGCCTGTCGATGGGGTTCTTGAACATGTCGACGAAACCAACACTGCTGCTAAGCTCCCGCTCCCTCTCAATCGCGTTACGGATATCGTCGGCCTCGGCCTGAACGTCATACCCGGTAGGACGCAGCCACTTGAGGGACGCGACGCCGGCCTCGTGGCGGTCCTTGTTGATGAGCCAGCGGGGCGACTCCGGGATGAAGAGGAGGCCGATGCTGAGGACGATGGGGACGAAGTAGATAATGCCCAGGGGGATGAGGTAGGCCGACTTGTCCGGGCGCTTGGCGGTGGCCCAGTCGACGATTGTGCCGATCAGAGTACCCTATTTGCGTGGTTAGGATAAGAGACGGTTCTGGTGACTAGCACGGGGAAGGGCGGGAACATACAAAGGAAGTGCAGAACTGGAAGACGGCGAGGAACAGACCGCGGTACTTGGCCGGGCTACTCTCCTGGATGTACAGCTGCGAGAAGGTCATGAAGTATCCGTTGGCGAGACCGATCAGGAAGCGGCCGGCGTAGAGGGCGCCGATGTCAGTCGTGGCCATCATGATGACGGTGGAGACGGTGCAGAGCAAGCAGGCGAGCCACAGACACATCTTCCTTCCGAGTTTGGCGGCGATGAAGCCGGCTGTTCCTGAGCTGAGGAAGGCGCCGAGGGTCATGAGGGATGAAATGAGCTGCTGGCGCTCTGGGGTCAAGTTCCAGCCGGAGGGTGACTTGGCGGATGGGAAGCCAAAAACCTGTCGGCGGCAATCGTTAGCCACACAATCCCTTCTCCTCATTTTCTCCTTTCTGCGGGGGGTGAAATATCAGTCACTCACCATGAGGAAACCCTTCATGGCTTGAAGACCGCCGATCAAGCCGAAGTCGAGGCCATACTGGAACGGTGTCGCCAGCATGAGGCCGCATGCCATAAAGCAGCGCCAGTTGGCGCGAATCGTCTCTTTGTCCACAGCTGGTGCCATTGTTGCGTCGTGCGTATCTCGTCGCGGCGAATTGGCGATATGGGACGAGATGTTGAGGGTTGAGCAGATACTGAGTCTGACAACTGACCATAAACAACAAGCTCGCTCCTCCAATATCGAGAGATGCAAGCACTATATCACTTTCTCCAACCATCCCTTCGCCACAACAGAACGCGCAGAACAGAATAATTGCCGAAGCATAGCTATGAAATGAGTACCTGTTTGCCGACGATAGACCAGTCTCTTGGCGCTTTACCCCAACTTCCACATGGGGGGTGGGCAGGGCCGCCAAGAGGTGCAAAGTCCGGGTCATTAGACACTCACCTGATGCTTTAGGCTGTTCGGTCTGCATACAAGTGGTTTATTTGGCGTGACCTACTGGCCGCCATGTCTGTGTCACACATAAACGGATTGGGGGCTCGATAGTATGGTCCGAGGCAGCATGTATGGTGTGGTGCTTGTTTTGCTTCGGATCTATCCTGGCCTGGACCAGGCTTCGGGTCCGACCAGATAAGTTTCCGTGTAGATTGGCACGGGCTCGGTCTGGACCACCCGTGAGTACGAGGCCTGCCGCCCTTGGGCAGATCTAGCATTTGCATGTGCGCTTCGCGTCTCTGGGTTGCAGTCTGGAGCGGTGAGGTCTACCCGGTCATCGATGGACATCCTTCGGTGTGTGACATCGTCATTACCAGCCATACGGAACTCCAATGGTGAATCCAGGAAGAGCCTCCAGAGGAATGTTTGACACCAAATCACTTGCCGGATCTCTTGGGTCTCCTGGCTGGCATTGGCATTGGAGCTTGTCCAGGCTGGGTAAGGGGCTCGAGGATAGTTCGTGTCCGGCATCGAGCACTCCGATTCGTTTGGTGTCGAGTCTAGTAGCAGAAGAGAACGTCAGCCGATATAGAATGGTACTAGTTCTGCTCCTTCGTGCTTGATGGCTGACTTTCGGATCGCGGCAGTGAATGTGGGCGCGTACGATTTTCAGCCTCTCCAGAAGTCGACTGTCGGAACCACCCCGCATTCCGCATTCCGCGTATATGGAAGACAAGCCAAGGGACTGGAAAGAAAGCCTGGCTAGGCCATTGTCCCGGGGCAATTCCTATAATCCAGATCGTAATGACCGAGACTCGATCTGTCTGACGAAACTCTTCCGTATTGTTCGCTCCCCAGCCGTCCTCACAACTGTTAGACGACACGACCGAGCTGATGCCAATGCAAGGAGAATATCTGCCTCAAACACTCGACAAGACACGCACGGGAGGCGTTTCCCGTCCGTCGCCGGCTACCGAAATCTGCCTTGGCGTCCAATCAGCGCCTCGGCTCACCACTTAACCCCCTGTCCAGTGCATTCAGCTGTGCACAAAGTCCATCACCAACTCGTCCACCGCGTAAACCTTCAGTGCCAATAACCGCAAGGCTGTCGCGCCTAGTGTAGCGTCGAGTCCTCTTAAAATGCCCGCCTCCTGTATATTCCAAACTCTTCATTCCGCCGCCTCGCCTCAATCTCGGCGTCTAAACATAGCACCAGAGTTCAAAAGTTAAAAAGGAAGGAATCTCAACTGCCATCTTCCCCGGATTCCCACCCCCGCACGCGCTAAAAGATGGAGAAAGACGACCTAGCCAGGACTCGGTTTAGCGCGAGGACACAACTCTCTTGGCTCCGTCTTGCCTGCGACGGGCGCGTACAGGGGCCGTCGGCAGTTGATTTTGGAGATTTTCTGCGTGAGGTGGTGAGTTTTGCATGACCCAAAGTTGAGAATACATGCTGGAAAAGGGAGAAAGATGGAATGAGTACCATCGGTGCAAGATCCAGACAGCATAATTAGATGTCGGTAGTTGTGTCGTCGGGACACTTGGTTGAGGTCGTACTCTCGGGTGTTACCCATTTTGTTGCTAATTGTGTCCTCCGAGAGTGAGGCAGATGCGTGGGATAGCATTAGCTGTGTCCCGGGATAGGGGTTTATTTCTGCTTTTCAGACGCGAAAAGATTGGGGGCCTGCTTGTCGGGAACCGACCTGGCTGACGGTAGACACAGCGAGACATAGACGAGCCTCACTTCGGCACTCCTCGACTTGACGTCCTCATCCTGCGAGGCCACGCCAGGTCGGCGGGCAATCCCCTCCGCATCAGGAGGGCCCAGTTCGAGTCGCTCCTCGACAAACTGAAGCTGCCGCCCGTGGTGGTGCGCTACATGCACTCCAACAATGGAGAGCTGTCTCTCGTACCGGAGTACGGCGATGAGCTTGACGGCGCGAAGATGACCCATATGTGTGCGTCTCCCTGAGTCCGCTCCCTCCCCGGACAAACTTAGCATCGTGCCAACATCGCAAAAGCAATCCTCCTCTCCACCCCCGAAGCCGAAATCAACCGCCTCACCCTCTGCCTCCGCATCTCCCTGTCCACCTGCAACGTGGTCGGCATCCTCCTCGTCGAAGCAGAAAAGCAGCTCTGCGGCCTCCGCGACGACATCCTCTCCTCGCTCTCGTCCTCCCTCTCCTCCCCCCTCCCCAAACTGCGCTCTTGCTGTCCCGCTTTATCCTTCCTCACCGTTCTGCTGGAGCGCTACGGCACCCGCGGCAACGAGGCCAGGCGCGAGTCGCTGGATAACAGGCTCGTCGAGCTGGAGGAGCGGATGGGTGTCGGACCGTTCGTAGGACGGGTTGGTAAAGGCGGTGTGGAATTGGAGAGAGAGGGTGAAGGGGAGGAGGGCGATGAGGAAGGGATGATCAACGAGCTGCACGATAATAACACCAGGCTGATCTGGTTGAGCGGCACGGTGAACTTTGAGATTGCGGCTGTCGAGTTTGCGATGGAGCTGGTGGAGAGGTTGGCCGGTTTGGGGAGGGGTGAGGGTGGTGGTCCAGGCGAGGTGGTCGTCGTGCCGGCGGGGATGCGCGACATCATGCTCGAGGAACTTAAGGGGTTGAAGGCTAGTGCCGAGCTGGGGCAGGTGCAAAGGCGGAATCTGCAGCTTAGGGCTGAGACGCGGATTGCAATGGTGAGGATGTCCTTTGACGTACCGTACCAGTCGGTGGTGATTGACAAATGGTGGTTTGCTGACAAGTCTCTTCGTCACAGCTGTACTCCCGCATCTCCCGGCGCGACAGCAAGGTTAGCATAGGCGTGGCGGGAGAGTCGCACAAGATCGCGGAGATGATGAGGGAGGACAGCCGGATGGTGAGGTCCATTGCCGTCGTCAGCTTTATGTTCCTGCCGGCTACGTTTGTCGCGGTAGGTTATCTGTTTGCTCAGGCCGTCCATGGCACGACCTAGCTGACTTGTGGTAGGCTATCTTTAGCACTGGCCTGGTCGACTTCCAACAAAACAACCTTGTGGTCTCAAGATATTGGTGGGTATTTGTATGTCTTGCCAGTGTCTTGACGGCTCTCGTTGTTCTCGGATGGGTAATGGTAAGGCCTGTTGATCGACGTTGGCTGCGGACCGTGCAGATGCGGTCTGTAATACCCAGAAGTAAAGTTCAAGGTGTGAAAACGTGAATGTGAGGTTGTAGGGCATCATGTCAAGATGATGTGGTATATGATAAAGATATATCATGGGAATGCCGAGGTCATTGAAGTCGTCCTATCCAAGTCATGAACACATTAAGCTGCTCAGCATGATCCGCTCATCGCAGGACCTCATCTTCTTCCATCACCCAGAGGCGGCAAAGCGCACGACGCCGTGTCATAACGCGGGACCGTCCCACGCGTCCCTTCTCAGCCTGCCAAACCACGCTTGCTTGTGAGGAAACGATATCTCCTTGCCCTTGGAGAACCCAGCGTACTGGAGATGCTGTATGAATCTGTAAACCCATGTCAGCTCTCATCGCCGCTTTGTGCATGCGTCACTCGGATCCGGCAAACTCACCGCTTGTTATCCACTCTCGGCTCGACACATATACTCATGGTCCTATAATCCGAGCAAAAGGACCAGTGCACAAGGCTCGTCAGCCACGGCTGCACCCGGCCACGCGCCCAGTCCTCCCCAATGAATACGTGGAACCCCCTGTCCCAGTCGGCCGCGTCGCAACCGCCTATGTACCGGCCAAGCGCATCCTCCTTGACCCAGTAAATCTCAAAGTATCCGAACGGCACGCCATCCCACATGCCGATTACGGGGAAGCTGTGCTTGGATGCCAGCGCGTTGGTCAAGAAGTCGTGCTCGTACCCGCCCCAAAAGGCGGACACGCGGGGGTTGGCGAGCCATTTCTGCAGCAGCGAAGTGTCGCTGAGCGTCTGGAGATCTAATTGCGACGGCGGCTTCGGCCCTATGGGGCCCATGTGCGGGACTGGTTTCGGGGATAGCGATGCAACGCGAAAGGAGAGGTATTGGCCGACGGAATGGACGAACCGCGTGTAAAAGACCTCTCCCATCCGCGGAGGTTTCGGTCGGACAGGGTGCCGGATGTTGTCCGTCATGATGTAATATGGCGGCGCTGGAGGGTAGTAAGTCGGCAAGTGGCTGGAGCTGTAGAAAGGACCGATGGGGTAGGTCGGGGTGCTGGTGAGCGTCATGGGCGGAGGTGCCCCGGGCAAGTCGGCGGCCGTGGAGTGGCTCAGTGTGGGAGATAATTGGGGTCTGGCTGGTTCCCCGATGGCTGGAGATCCGGGACGACTGCTGGTCGGCGAGCCGGGATGCGAGTGTACTGGCTTGGACGCATTGGGTTGGAGCGTGAAGAGGAAGAGCCGGCCCGGTATCTGCCAGAACATCTTGCGGGAGACAAACATGCGCGACCATCCTTCGCTGTCATCCATAGCCGCACCAACGGCCGAGTCGAGGGTGCATATCAGACCCATACGCTCGAGTTTTGGTATCAAGTTTCTGCCCCTCAGGACTCCGTCACGCTTTATGTTGATCCTCCACTCGCCGCGTGGCTTGCCCGACTCGGGCGTGAGCTTGCTGGCCTCGGTGTGTAGTATGGATGGCGGTTCAGGCTGGTGGAAGTACCAGTACAGTGTCACCCACAGCATCATGGCGATCTGGCGGGTCGGGCTGGTGGCGGGCTTGAAATCGTTGCTCGAGGGGTTCGATATGGACGAGATGAAGAGGTTGTCGTTCTGGAGTGTCGGGCGCGTAAAAGAGTGAACGTGTGGTCGTGTCTCCGCGTCTGCGCTGGGAGGAGCCTCACCGACATCATCCTCCGTGTGTAACACAACGCTCCATCCGATTGGGAAGGCATTAGTGTGTGTGCTCAACTCGTGGGATTTGAAGAAGAGTCCGGCGAACACGGGCGTGACAGTGTAGCTTTGTCCATCTGGGAGACGGATGATCTGCGGTGCCATGGTCTCCAATTGTTACTCCCAAGCACTTCTTCCTTTCCTTCTATGTCCCAGGTCGTTTCGTGTTGTTGTTGTACGGTTGTCGTCTGGTCAGGGGTTGCGCCGACGAGGCTCGCGATCGATGATGTATGGATGGTAACGGCGGAGTAAACAGTCTGGAGGATCGCCTTTTGAGCTTGTTGTGGTCTTGTTTCGTTCAATATGGCTAGCTAGGGTAGGAAGTGTCGTTGTCTGAGAGCTGATGCAGCTCTATGCGAGTTTTGAAGCCTGGAGTCTCGTGTTGTCGTCCACTCTGCCGTCTGCTGGTCTCGTGCTTGAGGGGAAATGTTGAAAGTGTTGCGTTTATTGATGGACATGTGCTGATAATGACGATCACCCCACAATCTAGACGTCTATACTGTGGGGTAATTAAGCCTTTAGCTGACCCCGATAAGACGTGCTCAGATAGCGTTGCCATGTCACCCCACTGTGTCCCAAGCGATGACCTTGTTCCACATGTGTCAGGCTAGTACTTTGTATCACAACTCAATTTCTGCCAAAACACAAGTATTTCTGTAACAGCTCACTGTGCGTGTCCCGTTTTCCCAACCTACCCTATAGTCAACAGAACAACTCCTCAGCTCCCCCAGCTCAGCCTTACCCTACTTGCATTCCAGCATCTATTATCATCCATCATCTGACCTTATCAGTCACACAACAGCGATGGGCCAAGCTCCATCTGAAACCTTGTGGTAAAGCAGAATTGCAAAGCTCCCAATGCCCACTCGGTCTTCTGTCGTGTTCAAGTTCGACTCTGTTCATATCAACGTGTGCTCACGACTGACAAGTAAACAGATCTCTACGAAGTAAAGGGCCAAAAGGGATGATGCCCCTTTCCCCATCTCTCCCGACCTACTCGTGTCCTTAAGCGTTCACCACTCCACTTCACTATAGTTCTCCAAGACATCCTCACGTGCACATCTCGCATCGTTTCACCCGTCACAAGTCATCACACCTCCCTCCCTGTCTTCCATCGGAAATGAATCCGCCCGCCAAGTCCAGACCATGCAAGGTCCGAGTTGCCAACATGTCATGATTGAGATCTCAAGTGTCACAAGGCGTCCGCGTCTTATCAACTCATCGTGCGACCGCGTATTCGCTACGCCACCAGATGAACATACCTACCCTCGCATCCGATCCCAGCGGCTCCCTTCTCACATGTCAAGGACACTCTCACAGATCTCCCAAACTACATGTACCTTCTCAGGTACATTAAACTTCGGACTTAACCCCCTCCCAATCCAGCAGTCCGAGCACCAAGGGCCGCCTGAAGCCCTAGGGCTGACACCCGAGACCGATCTAGACAATCGCGGCCCAGCTTCTGACACCACGCAACGCGGGGGTAAGCTTTCTATGAAACACACACCCCAGGACACCACACCACCGGCGCAGTCCCCGATCCCCAATCCCCCATGTCAGCAGGGGGTGGTTCAGGTTCCCGCTTACACCCCCCGTAGGTCGGCGATCACTCTTGCCTTCCCCTCCCTACCCGCTAGCCTCAACTTCAACTAGCCTTGCCGCAAGGCAGTTAACGGAGACGCTAGCGTTAGCTTTGTACTGTACATCTCAAGCAACCCGCGATTTACCTCTCTTGGAAAACCCCGTTGCTGGGGGATGGCGGTATCTGGGCCTTGTCCGCCCGGCGCGCGGAATAGGGACCATGGAACCACGGGCGGGAGTGGTCGATCCTTTTTCGCCTGTTTGCCGCTTCCTTCCGGCTTACGTGCTTCTTGGAGTGTGTGTGAGTTCTGGGCGATGTTCGTTTATCATCCGAGTATAGTCGGACCTTAGCGATGCATAGCTGTAAGGTAGTACGAGATACGCAGAGGCAACCGTTAGAAAGTGCAACAGAGGGCAATCGATCAGTGTCACGCACGTCTCATCTAGGCCTGGCAACGGCCGCATGTCCGCTGTTACATTGGCGAAATGACCAGGGAGGAAGTTCGTATTTCTTGCTTAAACAATCACAGGCAGGCCAACAAGGAGTCAGTCAGCACGACATGACGGTCGTTGATACCTACGCCGCCTTCCTCCTCTTTCTCCTCATACTAGCCGGCTATAGCAACCGGGCGTACTTCATCAGCACACATCCGCCAGCTTCCCCGGCATGCCGAGACTCGGGAATTACCCCTAGCCCTGGGAAGCGTCTCTTTTCCCACCTATCATCACTCCGGCGGCCCTGATGGCAGCCACCATCCCGTTCTGGCCCTCGTAGGGGAACGCCTTGTCCTTCGTCAGGAACACGTGCGTCGTGTCCTCTCACTGCCCTTAAGCCCCCTTCCCTGCCCGGGCCCGGATGCCCAGGCCGGCCAGAGTCCTCCGTGGCCTCCCACGGTCCGACCGTAACTGTGTTGCCAGCCGCCGTGGCTGAACAGGGTTCTTGTCCCCTTGGGTTGGTTTAGTCGGGTAGGTGGTGGTGACATGGCCGGTGACTGAGTTCGGTACGTGGCGCCTTTGACACACGGTATCACGTATTTGTACCGTAGGCCCATTGTATGGGGTATTGTAGGCAGCTTGACGAGGCTGCTGTCCAACGTTCTTGGTGGCGTGGGACGGATACCTTTGCCGAGCAATGGTGAGAACACAATTGTCTCTTCTATTAAGCCTTGCTTGGCCATCATCATCATCGTAAGAAGCGAGCTCATGTATCTATGCCCGAGTCAACACATCAAAGTCCTAGTAGACAAAAGCCTTGGTGTTGATGACGGTGATCAGGAGGAGGCTTTGTGCTGCTGTTCGCAACAGGCGTGATATCACACAGACTGCAAGGCTACTGATGTCGATCAGAGCCGCAACCATTGCCGCCAGAGCTCCCTAGACATCGAGACCACGACTGGTATCCACGAACACCACGTCCGCATTGACAAGCAATTGGACCACTGACGGGTGACCAACCGAGCAACTGCCTTGTAGTGGATGATGTCGACAGACAGTGATATCATCACACCCAAACCGCACGTGACCTGTGAGCCAACCATCGCGCCCTGCCTGGACATGCAGACCACATCTCCGCTCAGCCTGTTCGGCGACGGACATCTTGAACGTTGAATACGGCCGATAGACCATCTCGGAGGTCATATTTCCACCACTCCGCATCTCTTGACTAATCTCCTCCCCTAGGTCGGTGGCCGGGGTAGTCTGTCACCGGGTGCGGTGCCGAAACACCACATCCGAAGCCGACAGAAACGGCTCCTGCAACCTCCCGGCATACCATTGTTCGAACCACCCCGTACCCGTTGCAACCATCCATGGATTCCTTCACCTTCACGTCGAGCCCATGACCGCATCTGCATCTCCACGCCTCCTCGGCCACGCCGTGACTGGTCCTTGTCAACCCTTTGGTGCGTCGCAACCCGCAACTGCTGCTGAAAATGCAACCGTATGCTGTCATCCCTCTGCATCTTCGCCAGGGTACCCGCCATCCGCACAAGTAGACAGGTGAGGCAGGCCTGACAAGGGGGGAGCAGACAGGCTTCGGAGCTGGCGCCGTGCTGACGGCCTTGAAGTTGCAAGCCGGTAGGTCCCCAGGCCCTTGATCAGTAAACCGATAAACTCCCAATCCGGCCTGCGACAGGGACTCCTTCCGGGTCCAGGGTCTGTGGTGCGGAAGGGGTGTGGAGAGACGGCCGCTTGGCAGTTGATATTCACCCCCCGAGCTTGCTGCTTAGGCGGATGGTTCCACTTGCGAAGCAAGCAAGCAAGCAAGCAAGCAAGACCCAACCCAAAACAACAAAATCCGATAAACGAGGTTTAAAAACGGTTCCCGCGCGCCTGTGTGTCGTAGGTAGGGGTAGCGGGATCCTCGGGAGTAAGCCCGACCCGCTTCCTCGTCAGCACTACCGTTCGGTCTTCTCGACTTCTCCAGACATGTCCCCTGGTCACAGAATAGTAGGCCAGTACAAAAGCAGAGAGAGGAGAGAGAGTCAACACGAGGGGAGGGGGTGTATCCGTAAACAAAATTGTTCTTTGCCGCCTTCCAGATCGACATTGTGGGCGGGCGGTGGTTGCGATCTCAGGGGTAGGTAACTAACGTAGAGTTGAGGCCTCCTCTCAAACGGATCCGAGTAACCATCAGCCCTAGCGGATCAGACGTTGCGAATTGTAAGCATTGCTTAAGCAAACGCCCACCGACGGTGAACCCGGTGTGCGGTAAACGAAACGTCATGGGCGGCCACGGCAACGAAACTCGGCAAAGAAGAATAAGGCAGTCATGCCTGCTGGCCGTCGGGTATGGTTCCAGCAAGTCCAGTCATGATGACCAACAACAACAAATCCGGCACGGTGGAATTCAGACCGAACGTTGCAATGCATCTTCCGGACCGAATCATGAAATTCTGCTTGGGCCTTTACGCTTGTTGACAGGCATTGTTGTCCGCATCATGTGCCTCAGATCCCAGCCCGCACGTCGGTGTCAAACTTCCTTGTCCCGGCCGCCTAGTAAGGGGAACGGACATATCCTCGCGACAGGCATGCATGCGCTCAGCTTCCGCCCCCGCACCCCGGTCAGCCAGTACCCTTACCCGGACCGCGCGACCGCGCGACGGTGAGGTCGTCCGGTACCCCTGTCCCATCTTTCACAGTCACCCTGTCCATCTTTCAGGCACCTGAAGTCAAAGACCAACAAACAAGGACGGAATGTAATCACAAGTTCTGCTTGACAGGCACATCCGCTCCAGCAGCCTTCGCGTCTCCCCCTTGCCTCAACCCCCTCCCGGGGGGCAGTCTAATCCCCAACCTCGCCATCCTCTTAGCCTCCGCGCCGGCCACCGGCCCCCCTCCTCCTCCTCCTCCTCCTTGCCCCGGCGGTGACGCCGCAGACGCAGAAGTAGCAGCAGCAAGAACCACAACCTCATCCACCTTCCCCCTCTGCAAACAAAAAGCCGGACAAACCCACTCCCCGCAGCCGCACTTGAACCCCTGCCAACTATACCGTCCCACCACCGTCGCCCCCCCGCACCTGCTGCCGCCGGGGCATATCAGCCTGCCCTCGAGCAAGCCCTCCTCGAGCGTGGGCCGCATCCACGACAGCGGCTCGAGGAAGTGGCTGCACTGCTGTCCTTGTCCCCTGCTGTTGTTGACGCTGCTGCCCCTGTCGTGATGGGGGGGTAGGACAAACGGTTTCGTGGCCAGCACGCGCCTGCACTTCTTGCACCTTAGCTCTAGCCCCTGCTCCTCCTCTCCCGTCCCCTCTTGCCCCTTCTCCTTCTTCTTTCCCCGTCCTTCTTCTGCGCGGGACTCCTTCTCCTCCTCCTCCTCCTCCTCCTCCTCCTCCTCGTCCTGAAACATCAACCGCCCCGGCACCATACCCAACCTGCCCGCCTCCAGCACCTCCCTCCCATACGCCCACCTTCTATACTCCCTCCTTTTTCCGACCGCATCATCAGAATCGCAAGGACAGCCCCACTCCCACCACATCTCGAGCTGGCGCATGAACCCCTCGTTCGGCTCGGCCATGCCCCTCGTCTGCCTCACCCAGTTCAGGGCGCGCTGGACGGCTTGTTTCGCGGCGCTGTGCTTGTTTCTGGGCTCAGAGGAGCCGAAGCGGTGCGGGTGCTTCCATAGGAGGTAAGCCACGACGGCCGTGACGGAGCGGGACTTGCCCATTGCGCAGTGGACTAGGACTGCACCGTTTCGTCGGGGTCCGTCTGCGTTTAAGGTGAGATCGCTCATCCCCTCGTCTAGACGCGGTGGCGGTGCCGGCGTAATGGCGTCTGGTGAGTCCCCCCTGCTTTCCCCGGTACCACTACCTGTGCCCTTACTACTACCACCCGCCTCATCCCCCCCCTCGCCGCCACTGCCATACAACCCCCGGTGAATAAACCTCACCATCCTCGGCAGGTGCACGAGGATGTCCTCGTCCTCGACATCGTCGACGTCGACGCTGAGGTGGGCGTACCTGTCCTCCACAAACCCCTTGGTTGGGTCGAGGGAGTAGCGTATCACGGAGAGGACGTGGGTGATGTCGTGCTCTTCTAGTAGGGAGGCGCGGCGGAAGGCGAAGATGCTTCGTTGTGTTAGATGTATGTCTGTGTGTTTGTGTGTGTGATGAGGGGAGGAGAAAGCGAACTCACCCGCTTATGTAGATGTCTTCTGTGCCTGATACCCTCGAAAGCGCCATTGTGAGAGTAAACGTGGTTTTGGTGGGTGAGGGTGTGTTAGTGATATGAGGGTGTGTTAGTGATATGAGTGTGAGTTAGAAATGTGTGTGTAACGCACGTGAGCAAAACAACCTGTCAGGCCCGGGCGAAGAATTCCCAGGCTGGCGGGATGTGAAATGGTGGGGCAAAAATCAAGCTTCCCGCACGCCTTACTATATTTAGTTAGTGGTATGCCACCAGCCCGCGGATGCCGCTGACTAAGCGATTCCAGCTTGTCGGGGGGCAGGGCTGAAGCACGTGAACGAATTTTGCTGGTCAAGGCGTGGTCTCAGCACCGACGATATGATATGATACGTTCACCACGAGAAGATAAATGGCTTAGTTCATACCAGAACTTCGCATTCATTTCTTTCACCTCAACTGCCTGCCGCAGGAGCGGGCTAGCTAACAGCTAACCATTCCATCGCTTCGTTTCTTTTGTAGGAAGCACTACGCCCACCCACGACCCAGGGGTATTCCGTTTCCTCCTTTCCCATCCCTGTTGCTCAATGCCGTGATAGATGTATGCATATGGCACCTCGAATGAGGCAATCAATATAAAAAATCCCAGCCTCCCTTTTTAGTGCTCCTTTCCTCTCAACCCACGCTGCGAACGCTGCAACGCGCCTCCCACGCACTCCGATAGCCCTGATAAAAAAAATGGCCAAGAGCAAGAGCAAGCCTGCGCTTGAAGGATGTAATCCCTCCCTGATGCTACGTGACCCTGTTCGTCGTAAAAAGGAGACAAGAGGGAAAAAGTGAAAAGCGATAGAAGATAAGTACCTTCAATGCAAAGAGTTCTCGGCCAGTAGGTGTGTTCCGCTCCGCGGGAGTCGAATGTCGAACAAATCGGAGTTGTGTTTAAAGACGGTTAGAGCGAGACCGAATTGGGGTTGATTCGTCCGACGACGGGAGCTCGCGAGGTCCAATGAATATAACGGCAGACGGCAAGCTTTGTGCGTGGACGCGCTAGAAACGCGGAATGGAATTCGTCCTAGCTGCATGGCGACGCAACGCACGGTGCTCTCCTTGCTTGGTAGGTATTGGGGGTAGCCGGGGACCCAAGATGGTCAAAAGCATGGGGCACGGAAGTAACGGTGCAGCGTGCATCGAGAGCCCAAATGAACGACGAGTTTTATGCATTCGGATTGCGACATGGCCGAACGAGTGAGAAGGGCGGGAGTCGGGTAAGTTGCATGCAATCAAAAACGGTTGGTGTTGCTGCTTTTCCAGTGGTGGATTGTACGCTGTAGTAATCGTAAGAATGCGGGACTCCAAATGCATCTCTGAGCTGGCCCGACATGATCCATGAACCCCGGACCGGAGCGCCCTGCCGCAATTCGTCTTTGGTTTCTTGACGCAAGAACTGAGTGAGCGAGCGTGCAGCGTGCAGGTTGCAGGGGTGTGCGATTGGATCCCTCGGACATGGTCTGCCCCTCGAATATTATGCCCCGGTTGGGATTGATTGCTGATTGCTCGTCGCTGCATGTCCCGTCCGGTTGCGAAGACAGGACACAATTCAGATAAAAGAATGCCGGAATAGATCAGCGTCGTACGCGTGTCTGCCGAGCGGTGCAAAAAGAGATTCGGGCTGCTTCGTTTCCAATCCAGCAGTGTTATGTTCGCGGTAAAAATGTTGTAGGGACCGGCGTTTACCAACTCAATTGTATCAGCGATCGACAATCTCGCTAAGTAGCGTGCGAACCAGGTTCGGATCCGAAGGAAGTGTTCGTAGTTGTTTCCATAGGTCCTTTCGTGTGCCAAGTGTTGCCAACAGAGCGGCCTCCCAATGCTGGGGTGAACCGGTGAGCCGGGGTAGGAAGCTTCCTTATTAGCGCTGGCGCGCTGTATGTGTATGTTGCCCATCGGCGCAGTGCAGTGGAAGGAATCCTTTCACTTCTTGTTGCTGCGTTAAAACTCCAACTGTAAAGTTGCCCCTCCTTCATATGCAGCTTCCGTCGCTCGCAGCCTAGCTGCAGCAGCCCAGACCATCGATCAGAGCCAAGGGGTCGGATCCTGCCAATGTACGTAGCCACCAATCAAACGGTCCAGAAAAGTTGCTGTTGGACGATGATCCTCAATCGAATGTCCATGGAGGAGAAACAGCTGGAGATGTCGCTGAATAGCGCCATTCCTCCAAGGTGAGTCCACAAGCTGACGAAATCAAGCTTGGCTTGAGCGTGTTTCATGAAGCCGATGCCGATCGTTAATCATCCCTTGAGCGTGTTTCCGCATGCTCCAGAGTGATGCTGTCGTTACCGCACAGGAACAGGCGGCTCCTCCTCGCTCATACACGCATTTTCCAGCATATTCGTCCACTTCCCGCTCGTGCCCGCATGGCTGTGCTTCAAGTGCTGCCGAAAGTGATCCGCCCGAAAGAACTTCTTGCCGGAATTGCACTCCCTGAACTTGTGTACGTCCTGCAGGTGCCTCACCCGGATCTCCCAGTCCGCGTCCGTGATGAACTTTCCCTGACCTTGACCTTGCCCCGCGGGGATGGGGGGACCGCTGCGCGGGAACTCGTCGCCGCAGTACCCGCATGTGTCGGCCTCGCCCGGGGCCGAGGTGGAGGCGTGGAAGGCGTGCTCGAAGGCGGTGAGGGCGGAGCAGGACCAGGAGTGCCGGCGCAAGTGGAGGGAGTTTTGGTGCCGCTCGGCCTCGTTCTTGTTCTTGAACCGGTTGTTGCAATAGCTGCAAGAGTACTGCTTTTCGGCTTCGTGGGCGCTGGGTGCGCGTTAGTTGAGACACAAAAGAGGGAGGCGCAGGAAGGGAGCGAAGGAGGAATAGTACCGTAGTTCTTCCGCTGTTTCGAATTTCTTGGGCTTTTTGGGACAGCAGTCGCACATGAAGAAGCCTTGCATCTTGGTCGAGAGGAGTGAGTTGGACTTTATCGGTTCGTTCAGTTTGCGGGGAGACGCGACGGCTCGGGCTTCTTGGGCTGCTGCCGAGAGCCCGCTTAGAGTGCGTTGGTGCGGTTGTTGGAGTGGAGGCCCTCTGTTGTTCGAGGAGCGCCGGGATAGACCGCCGATTGAGGCGGCATAGGGGCTGCCTGGTTCGTAGCTCTCCGGTGATATAGGGGAGGGGCCGTTCGGTGACCTACGGTCGTAGGATCCTATGCTTGTAGCCGCGGTGCTCGTGCTCACGTAGCTGGCGGCGCTGCGGCCGCCGTTGGAGGATATGCTCGAGACGGAAGATTGCGGGATAGGTGTAAGGCGGGGCGTGGGCGATCCTCGCGACAGGCCGCTGATATCCCGCCGCCTGAACATGTCGCTGGCTAGCGGAGGGCCCAGGGCATCTTCCGGAGGAGAGGAGGCGCGGCGCTTCTGGCCCCGGTCGCGCTCTCTTTCTCGGTATGCGTCGTTGATTTGTAGGTGGTCTAGTCGCGACGTTTCGTCCATTGGGAATTCCATGTCGTCGTCTCGCATCTCGTAGCTGTGTGTGGAGGTATCGTCCGGCACAGACCCGCTGTTCCTCCTCCTTGGCCGTGGGTACTCGGGTTGGTACAAGACCATGTCGTAGCCGCCGCTGTCCGCGGAGAGGGGTGACCTGTGGTCACCCATGTAACCGTTGCTGTACTTTAGAGGGTGGCATCGGGGAGATACGGCGGAGCTGAGGGGCGTCTGGCTGTAGCGGTGGGGGCTGTCGAGCATAGGCTGGTTTAGTCGGGTTCTATCTGGAAGGGAGAGGAGCTTGGGAAGCTGCATTGGCGTCCGGCGATTGTTGTGATCCCTTTCCGAGGAGCTCAGCGCCGATGGGCTTGTGGCAGAGAATTGTATTGGCGAGCGGTTGTCTGCGAATCGTCGGGCGTTGAGCTTGTCGATCATCGAGTTGTCGGCGTCGGCGCGCGGTCGGAACTGGTAGCCATTGTGCATCCTGAACTGAGGGGAGCTGGGTGTTCTGCCGGACAGCAACGGTCAGTATGGTTCAACGGGCAGTTGTGCAAGGCATGGAAAGGGAGAGGTGAAGCTCTTTGCGACAACTCCTGAACAATGCAGGGCGGTGGACGGACCTTGCTGAAGAGCCTATGCTATGGTACCCTTCGTCAAGATCGGGCCGGTAGGAGCGATCCCTCGACTTATAACTCCCCCTAAAGCTCTCCCTGTCCTCGGGGAAGAAGTCATGGTCGTGATCCCTGGCGCGTGGGTCAAAGCTCGGAGGGAGATCATGGGCCGTGGGGCCGTCGATGGGAACGAACCGAGGCGGCGGGAGGGGAGGAGGCGGCTCGTCATCGTTCCTCGAGTTGGGTATGGACATGGCCATGGGCGATGCGGCAGAGGATGGCGAGCGCCTCGAGCCCCTCGATCGAGTCTTGCTGTCGTCTGTGGATATGGAGAGGGCGTCGGTGCTGAAGTCTGGGTCTCGGGGGTAGTAGTATGGCTCGGCCATTGTGAGAGGTTGGCTGGAGGGTGTTGGCGCGATGGTGGAGATGGTCGGGTGGTCTGAGACTACCAAGGTAGCTGAAAATGTCCCCTTAGCAGAGGTCGCCACTGTAGCGGTGTCGAACTATCGCAGCTGAACCTCGAGGCCACCAAGACCGGATAAACACGAGCTTTGCTTCTTGTAAGTGCTTATACGATAGGATCAAGGGCACGGTAAGACTCGGAATCGCCGAATTTGCTGGTGGCCCCTTGACTAAGCGTACGACACAAGTGCGATATGCTGAGAATGCGTATTTCCTCGCCTCCAGCGACTCTTGCACGCAGTCGAGTTGCGGTGATCAAGAGAGAATGTGAGTAAATGGGGGTGGCCAGCCAGGGAGGCAAAAGATGCGAGAAGTAGACAATGGCAACAGCCAAAAGAGACAGAGAGCCACACACACGCCGCGATACCCGAGAGCTCCCAGAGCTCAGATCATTAGAATGCAGTAGTAGCAATGCCGAATGAGAAACCGTGTCGTAATCGTACAACGCAGAAGTTGTTTACTGCATGCAAGAGATGTCGAGTCGAGTTCGTCAAACTGGGTACGACTGCTCTGATTGGCGAGAATGGCGACAACGAGGAGAGTGGAAGGTGTTGGTGTTGGTGAAAAAGGGGGAAGTCGTTGTGGTGGTTGAGAGAGTATACGAAGCTGAGAACAAGCCCTCAATTCTCCAGCTGAAATGACGAATGGAGAGAAGAAATCCGGGAGGCGGAAGTGCGGGCGGAAATGGGCGAAACAGGGTTGATCGAGGGCGGCAACACAGCACAAGCGGCAGCCTGAGAGGGCTGGAAAGTGTGTGCAAGTGCGGGCGGAACCACGCGCGCTGGCGTCCGGGCTAATGTAGGTTCAAAACCTCTGTCCACTATCACCCCGATTTCACTTGTGCCTGAGCTTGGTGCCTTCCTTCTTTTGTTGGAGAATGCGGGCTACTGGAAGGGGCAGGTCCCCTGGAATGATGCGAGGTTTCCCGTTCGAGTTCGCTTCCTTATTCCACTTTTGCTGGGCTAGCGTTGCCTTGAGGGTTGACTATGTGGACTCATGGAGAGGGGGAAGGAGGGACAAGAGAAGAGGTTAGGATAGAGCTAAAAGTGTTGTTTTGAGAGCTCGATAATAGAACAGAATATCCCATTAACAAGAGAATCAACAAGCCATAACCAGGAGGGCGGGGAAGCCAGAGGGTAATAATAGGAAACGGGAAGGCGGAAGGGAGGGGAAAGGCACAGGGCATGTACATGTAATGCAAGAGGACTTTGCACAAATGCAGACGACTGTCAAGCGGCAGCCAAGCGAAGAGGAACGGACCAGTGGTTGATGGATGGGATGGATGATGGGACTGAGATTGAGAGCTGACAGAAATAAAACACCACACCTCATGTCCGAAAGGTCAAAAGGTACTGTACATCTCATCCCGTACTTTCCTTAACCTTGGCCTTCTCACATGAGGGGGAAGGCGCATCTCTCATCACCAGCTCGGAGATGGTGTCAGTGGTGTGGCCTTGGCTGGCACTGATCATCATTTTCTCTCTGGGTACCGCACCCCCGGTCCATGTCTGGGGACAGGACGGACACACATTCATGGATTGGGGGACCTTACCTTACCCGTCGTCATTCTGATGACCCCATGCCGTTAGTGCTGCGACTGCGAATGATGAGCGCACCTTGTCGGTGTACCCCGGTTCTCTGCGTCAACAGCAGGCACGGTGCCCCTATTACATAGCGCTCTAACCCAAATAGGTAATTATATTGACTGATGTGAGCGGCAAGTGCGATGTGCGATGTGCGATGTGCGATGTGCCATGGGAAGGCGCGAACAGACAACCTAAGCGACTGCCACTTCAAGTTTGCTGGACAACATTGTACGAATGCAGCCCAGGTGCGATGGGACACGCACGCCCTGCAACAAATGGTAGCTCGGCCTTTTTCGCGTCTTCATGCCCAGACCAGATGGAAAGTAATAACCTTGTACTGTACCTGAACTCACTAGCTGGTTGTTGATCACCCTTGCCCTATGGCGGCACTGTGGGGTCAATCTCTGCTGGACCACTACCCCTGTGCTTATTTGGCCTCTAGCCCTACACTGAGACGCTAAAACCACTGCCCTACAGCCACCCCTCCCCCACGCTGATGAATGAGTGACAGCAGAGACTTTGTTGCACTGCACCCGTAGCCGGGATCCGGCACTGACCAAAGGCAGGCATATCAGGTAACTTGATATGTATGTGTGTTCTCGAAACAATAGTGTAGACATATACACTTGCCGTTGATTACAAAACTGCAATGCAGCTTTTAACCTGCTGTTACCGACAGTCTGGGAAGCCACGAAAGAAATCGCTCATTGCCCCCAACAATGCTCGGCGTCTCGCCTTTAACGCACGTCGTTCAGCAGAATCGACACGATGCAACATGGGCGCTGCTACACACTGCACGGTAACATTCGACGACAGCAACAGTCGTGACTCGTGGGACCGGATTGCCCAACATGGCAATGCTTCTCCATATCTCTTAGTCAAGGCTTGCCCAGGGCCGTGACAGCACGAATGGACCATCAAACAAGTAAGTCTAACCGGAAATTGCTTCTGGTAAGGCAGTCAAGTCCCGCATTCCGCACGTGCTGTATTATACTAGGACTGTGGTACAGTAGCATTCTGCCATACGGGGTTGTCATTGACGGGCAGGATACCACTTCCGGACATTGGTGACAAGTAAGCCCTGATGCATCGAATGCTTCGATACTCCACTGTAGTCTTCGAAGAAGCAATGAACTCTCGGCCATAACACCTACTCTGGACATCAGATCAGCTCTCTCCATCTCAACCACCACTATCACAAATTCCGCGATGACGACGACAGGCAGCAACAACCCGGAAGCATGGAAGACAAGTACCGGCGTCACGGCGTGAGATGGAACCAGCTGAAAAGCCAAGCAGGCACGCAGATAATCACGATGTCTCCTTCCCCGGGGACCTGGATCGGGAGTTTGACAATTAAAACAGACATCGGTGGTGCCTTCTTTCAGCGTCCGGTCCCGACATGGCGGAAATTCGACAACCAACAAACAACGACCATCTCTCATGTCATCAGAAGTGACAGAACACGAGAGATACCAAAGCACACAGCTCCGTGCTCTCATGTGACCGCGGAATCATTACCGATCGGACTAACTCCTTCGTACTAGACTACCATCGCGGCCGCCAATATTTCAATCGACATGTACACTATGACATGTGGACAACAGCTTTACGATACGATACGCTCCTGCCCACTCGAGTCAAGTCTTGGCATTAATGTTGCTGCTCCGTGCCTTCCCAAACTTCCAGGTTCGTCCCCTCTCCTCTCCTCGTAGGGCGGAAAACAAACTTTGGAAAAGTCCGGACCCTCGGCGGCTCGGCCTCAGCCCTACCAGATCCTGCCTGCGCCGCTAGCGCCGAATCTCTGCTGAGTGGCTCCCGCCCTGAACCCCGCCGCGTCAGGTGAAAGGAGCATACTTTCATCCTTATTACTTCATCAACAACTCTCTGGAAAGCACCGTGTGCACCTCGATTATGCTGTGTTTCTGCAGCAATGCATCTCAATCGATTATGCCAACATTTGCCTCCAGCGCATGCACATACGGTCGTATGTTTTACCGCAGTTGCAACAGGCGCGAGTAACACCTCGCGTGCCATTGCCCCTCTATTTCTGGAACATCCCGTCCTTCTCTCCTTTCCGCACCCAAGCTTCCAACAACCACAACAACCAACAGATGGAAAGAAACGGATAATCACAGCCAGAACATGGAACACAATCTTCAGATCTATATTAACTCCACGTGAGAAACGCCCATTGATCACCGCGTTACGCCCAACCACACCTTACCGCGAAGATCATCTCGGGCGTAGGGCTCAATCAGGGCGATGCTGATTCGTTGTCGGACGGACGCACCATTACTCGCTGCAAGTCATCTTTCCGGCAGTTCGAGTCATGGCTTTTGTTTCATCCAGCTTTTTTCTCTCAGCTTCACAGGGCTGCAGTTGAAAATCAAGGTTTTGATGGTTGGAGTGGCGAGAGAGGGGGAAAAAACGGAGGTTTCCGTTACACCAAACCCGCAGGAATCGCGATACTTCACGATTAGAGGGCACTGGAGGGTCGAGATGGAGGTAGTGCTGCGCCACATATACACGCGTTTGTTTCTGAACATGCAGTTCCGACAATGGTGGCATAATGCGAGCCGTCAGCTCGTACATTCAAGCTCGAAGAAGATCGCATGTCAGGACTATCGGACCGTTGATGATCTTCTCGGTACTCGAAGGAGCTGCTTTTGCTCATGGCCCATCAGCATCAGCAAGGGATTCTCTCGGCAACCCGGACTTCCTTAACAGTCAGATTGTTAAACAGATCATCATCATCCTTTCGGTTGCTTGACCGTTTGCTGCGACAATCCCCCTTTTCGAATCATTCAGTCTTGAAGTTGTCAAGGTGGATGATTACTAGGCATACGGCAGGATGTCCTCTCGAGCATGCTGCACACGGACCATGCCGCCCTACCGTTACATTGTACAGATTGTCACTCCTTCGCCGTGAGTGGTCACATCGGCAGCAACCAAGCCATCCCTGTCTCCACCAAGGGACCAGTGGGACTTCACCACGGCGCTACCGCTCTGTCGTCGTACCGAGCTGTGCAACTGCGGCAGCTTTCCGCTGACTGATGAAACGGTGGCCCAAGTTTCGACACTATCCATCTTGGCTGCCTCGACCTCACATTTCTCTGCGCTCAAAGCTTCAGAAACATGCGATGCGGGAACATATCGCCAGAATCACACTCCATTTGTCTGAAATATGTCCTTCCCCATCGGGCAACAACATACATACTACGCTTCATATATTTTCTACCTTCTCACGAAACATCATTCTGCATGCTGACGCAGTAAGTTCATCCATCCCCTCTACCTTACCCCCGCCGTCTTAACTCCGTCCGCTGCACATCTGGGCATCTGCCGTTATGGCCCCCAAAGAAGTTCGCATAATCGTCGTAAACCGACCAACCGGAGCGTGCAGAAATATCACCAGCCGGGGGTGGTTCTTTTCCTATTTGTCCGTGCCGTGTGTCCTGCAACAGATCCAACATAGGGAGCCGAGTGGTGCACGTTGCGGAATATCCGCTGATACGTTTGGCGGCCATACGGTGGTAGCTCGGTCTGTTGTTACCGTTTGTTTGTTGGTTTTTGGCCAAGACATATGGCGAATTGGCGATGCGATGTTGTTCGTAATGGCAACCGAACCCGACCCTGTGGTTCAGCCTTTCAAGGACGGCCGCATTTTACGTACAACCTCGCCTCGCTTCTGCCGCTACTGTTGCTGCCGCCGGATAAAGAGACAAAAATGTCGTCCGACTATGCGACTATGCGACCATCCGGGCCTCCGTGATACCTACGTACGAGAAGTCGAAAGCGGGCGGACCTGCAATTCATCCAACAAAGACATGACTCGCCTCTTCTTTCCGTCTGAAAGACAAAAACACAACGGGCTGACGTTGGCACTTGACAGCCGGGGCATTTCATCCATCAGCAACCTGGAAACCTTCCAGTCAGGCTCGGGAGGCAGCCAGCCAGCGGACGGACGTTTACCATCGCCGCGCTCCGAGCCGGTGTTCGGCGTAGCGGACAAGAAGAACGCCAAGCTCTCGGCCCGTAACCGAAGGGAGATTCGAAGATTTGAGAGGGTCGTGAGATGAACACCACCTACCCCCTGTCTACCGACTGTTGCTGACATATCTCTCTGTACTCCCCTTCGTACAGCTTCATGCAGAGAGAGAGAAACATATCTCCTATTCCGGTCGTCTGTCCAACTTCACATCCCGTCTAATTGCCGCCAGCCAGAGCCGGCAGTCTTGTTGCCGCTGGTGTGGGTGTAACACGGATGGACCCCAAATGCACACGGCTGACTGACGCTTTAAGACAGTATTATTACCCCTCTCCGTCACGGCAGCTGCCTGCCGCGGCCTTGACCTTGGACTAGGCCGCCTTTCCCGATCGAGAAGGACGGCAGAAGACCATGAAACGTTTTCTAGAAGTTCCGTCCATTCGATCTTTGACGTACGCCTCGGCCCCTTGATGCTGGCAGTCATGCAGACGAAGGGAAACAAAACGAATCTGTTCGTTTCTTCCACACACATTCTGGCTTGTAACCCTGGACAGTGTCCACATGGCTATTCACGGCCCAAAGGCTCGGCTTATACCCACAGTACTCCCGCGGTAGGATAATTTTAATGTCATTTCGCGAGTCGAGCCGACTCGTCTACGGTGTCACCGCCATCGTTGTGTGGTAGGTATCACCATGCACAGTACACCCTACCACGGCACGGCATAATAATCGGCACCAGATGCGTCCGCACGAGCCATGTCTTGATCGTTACCTTCGTTATCAACTTTCTTATCATACGAGGCCTCTCTTCGGCGCTACCTTGCCCATACCCCTGGGATGATGCCTCGATTGCACTCCACGCCTGGCAAGGTTACAGGCTTCTTCAGTGCCCCTGTTTGTGATGGCCGGGTACATCCGTCATCATTCTTTTTTTGACAGCGGCGTATATTCCCAAGGGGTTCACCGAGGGACCCCCTTCCTTCCCTCTCCACAATGTCCACAATGTCCACAAGCAATGCGACTCACTACCAGCCCTGCCAAGCAGCAGTCCTTGGCAGAAACCCCGAAGCTGCGGTGCGGGACAAGCGGGGCACAAAATGTCCGGTCCTGCCATCCCACCACAGTTGATGGGGTCCCCTTCATATCTCGACCTTGAGAGTAACACCGCTGCGTAAGCCCCTTGTTGGTCGGCATTTCCCGATGGAAAGAAATAGACAACCCTCATTCCTCCATAGTATGGTATGTGCGACTCGTATGGCATTATCACCGGAGATGTCAGGTGAAAGACCCTGAGACCCTCACACCGCGCCCTTCCTTCCTGCAAGTTCATCAGTCAGTCAGCCTAGGTAATCTGCATATCAGAAAGCAACAAGAAAGGGATTATCTTGTCCACGGGTTTCGGATACCCCGGTGTCAGACATCAGGAATCTATTGTATCTCGCAATTCCGGTGGTAGGAAAACTTGATTCACTGTTGGGGGCCGCTCTCAGCAAAGAATATTGTGGGCTACAGCAAGTCATAACCGCCAGGATCCCAATCCGCGATCTTCAACGTTTCGGTCAACAGAAAGAAAGGCGGCCTTAACCCGGCCACAGTTGGCTTCGGGCCGGGGGATTTGCCTGCCCGGTGGAGGGGGGGGGGTTGGGTACTGTAGCCGAGCGTCTATCAAAATACGTTCACCGACGGCGAGACTCTCGATGATCATGAAAGGAAATTACGAATTACGAAACACATAATGTTGTCTGTCGTAACCGGGAGAGCGGAAAACAACATCAATCCAAACCCCTGATTCTATCCGTCTGAAGACAAGACAGATGACAACCATCACCGAACTTTCCGTCCTTGGCGCCCGCGGCATATTGTCCTAACTACCGTGCCCGCGGCGCTAGTATCGGAGATTGGAACTGCCTTGACTCGCCTACCCCTTACGAAGTACCCTTCGCAGTTACATCGTCAGTTCCGCCACGAAAGAAAACTCCACCTACCTCGGCAGCCGGCGGCTTTTTCTCAGCAAAAAAACAAGCGAGTCGGCGACCAGAAAGCTTGTTACGTACTGTGGTATTTTATATAACCGGGGATGCGCACGGTACACATCCGCTGGACCGGTTGCCGGATGCTGGGGGCAACGTGGAGTCGACGTTGTTGATAAGCCCCTGATGTATGACGTGCATCGTGACGGTGATATGACTCGCAGATTGCCAAGACTTGGTTGGGGGTGCTTTGCAGTTCTGAGCTCGGGAGCTGAGGCAGTGATCAGGGCGTTGATGGTCTAGAATTGTCACTCCCCGTCTATCAAGTTGAGAACTGGGAGTCGGCTGCTGATGGCCGAAGATCAGGTCCAGTAGACTCCGGCTTTAGAGCTGAGGGACCTGTTCATCGTTTGCGATGATCTCGTCCTGTGGCATTAAACTGCGGTCGCTATGCCACGATGCCAACAAATGGACAGTCTAGTCTACATGACGAATAGGGACTATCAGACTAACGAGTTCTTAGACGACTATGAGGAGGGCATATGCTGGATGTTTGTGCTACGAATATACTACAATCGGAAAGGCTTCCGATGTCAACCCCGGCTCCTCAAGGCTCAGTGTCTATGTCACGTACCCTGTACTCTCTGTCATCTCAATCTACCCCTTATAGTTTGCTGGCTCGATTAGCTGTCAGTTGTGGCTGCAAAATTGTAGACGTGGTCTCCTTGAACCAGAATCATGATGGTTGAAGTTATAATGCAGGGTTTACAGCGGGCTCGCCGTATTAGTATCATGGCATTATGCAGGACACTTGGAATGGGTGTAACTGTCAATGCCTTAACGTGACGTCTGAAGGACTGGCTATGCACACTCTGGCATACGCTGTTGAGACAGTCCGGGGAAACAAGATACGGGGAAGTGGACGTCTTCACTTAGGAGAACAGCCGCCCCTGTCTATAAGTTGTGAGATTGCTGCCCATGCTGAGGGCCGGCTTCATGGTCAGTTACTTAGTGAGAGAATCCTTCAAGAGTATATAATGAGCTTGAAGCTGCATCGCGACGTACCTAATTTTCAGTCAACATAACCTTCGAGCCGTTATGGCTTTGGCGTGACATGATATACGGTACGTTCGACAACACTCATATGTTGAACCCGGACAAGCATTGATTCTACGGTCTCTCGTAGGGAAGGACTACTGCTCGCCGAGTAACCAGTTAGCCAGTTCGACTCCTGGTTGTAGTCATTCGATTTTCGATGACTTCACTCATACGCTCTCTTTATACCTACCTTATGTCGATAGGGCGCTGTGAACTTGTGATTGTAGGAGTTCTATCTTCGTCCGCTCAACGTTCACCAACACTTGGACAAACGTGTCACTTGTAACTACACCAGTTCGACTGATTGAGTTCGTATAATAGACATAAACAGTCTTGAAGCGAAGGAGCTCAGGCTTACGCACGTCTTGTGTAATGTATTGAGAAGCCAGCAAGGTAAAGACTATAAGCCAGTAGCACTCGCAACCAGATACATATCGTACCTCAAGCTTAACCTAGCCTGAGTTCCTTTGCGCAACAGATAGCAGTATCAGGTTGACTGCGAAGCAATATTGCATTTCCACCAGTGCGATTCTCAATGCTGAGACTCAACAAGGTTGTCCTTAGTCCAGACGCCAGAACATTACTGATTATTTTGTCCAAACTCAGTCTAGTATACTATCGGGATCGTATGTGCATTCTAGGAAGTCATGTTCACTAATTATACGACCTGCCCTCTAGTTAAGTCGTCGGCGTTGACCGAGTTCACCGAAGGAGCCTCAATCGGGCAGCAGCGAATTGCCATTCGCCAAGAAGGCGGGAGGTCAGCAGTGTGAGCAGTCAGCAATCAGCTGCTGACAGGGATGACAGCTCATGTTACACAAAGCTGAATGCTGACTGGGACCACTGCTCTGGTCGGACACGGGGAGGAAAGAGAATATCATGTCGACATCCCATCAGTTGATGTGGCGTTAGTACCGTGCACGATGCATTCCTCATCAATCCATCATCACAACAGAAAGGAAAAGCGCATCATATCACGTTCGCCATCAACATAGCCATCACAACTACGTCATTGTTGTTCTCTTCGCCTCACAGGGCTTAGTCAATCCACTTGGCGCAGAGCCTGCGGACGGGACGCCGATCATCAGCTAAAATAAGACCGCTAGAACCCTGATTTCAGGCACTTTGCACCCTGGAACGCCCCGCGTTGTACACGTACGCTTCTGGACACAACACTGTTGCGCTTTTGACGACAGAACAACCTTTTTTGTACGTGGCGGCAGAGAAACCAGACCACCTTGACTCCGGTTTTCGCGGCGAACCACATTGATAGCGTCATACACCCAGCATCATTTCTTTGGTAGGCCATCATCGACACCTGTTGTTCTCGCCGCTGGTACCTATTTAATGGAGTGAATGGTCGATATTCACATGCTTCACACTTTTCCCAGCAATTTCTGACAATTCCCATTACCACAACCCATTTTCTAGAATGCCACCGGAATGAATAAGGACAAATCACATCGACAACTCGACCACGACTTCAGTTATCGAACTGCATTTCACTCCTAACACTCTCGCAACCTCACAAGCACTTGTCTTGTCTCTCGAGTATTCTACCACGTGGCGG
This sequence comes from Coniochaeta sp. 2T2.1, assembly GCA_009194965.1. Classification (NCBI taxonomy): domain Eukaryota; kingdom Fungi; phylum Ascomycota; class Sordariomycetes; order Coniochaetales; family Coniochaetaceae; genus Coniochaeta; species Coniochaeta sp. 2T2.1. The sequence continues at coordinate 331,149 of VSMA01000029.1, forward strand.
CAGAGTCTCGACCGGTCTTACCCCGCGCCGCCTGAAAAACTTCCCCCCCCCCCCACAACACAAGCTCTCAGCTCCTAGCTTCACCGAATCATCGCTTCTCCCCGCATATCCACGCGACTGCCTGCTCACCTGGACGCGTCTTGGGTTCAGCTTCTGGACAAGCCACAATTCCGCGAACATCTCTTCAGGCTCTCCTCCTCACGTCTGGTGCTCAGGATTGACCTGCTATTATCCGTGACTCGTCGGTATCACCAGTGCAGAATAACAAAAAGCTGGTGACTGCGCAAAGCACGAGACTTGCATCCTTTCACACGTGTCGTTCACTCAACCCCTTAAATCACCGTCTTCTCGAGCATAAGAACAACCTCCCGTCATCGACACAACGACCACGAAGCCTCGCACCTCGGGTTTTCTACTCCAGCAATACCTCACAAACAATAACTCTTACACTGTCACATTCTACGAAAATGTCATCATCCTCACCCCAACAACACAGTCCACACTCATCCCACTCCTCCTCCTCCCGCAACCCCTCGCAACCGTACTTCGTCACCGCCAACCCCAACCCCAACTCGACATCGCCAACGGCGACAGGACACTGGATGGTCGCCACGGTAATCGACGACAACGACATCATGTTCGGCGGCAAGTCGCTGAGCGCGTGGTACGAGGAGGACAGGTGCCGTCAGCAAAGCGGCGGGAGCAGCGGCGGCGGTAGCGGCAGCGGTAGCAAGGTCGAGCAGCAGCCCGAGCGCAGGGGTCGTTCGAGAGAACGGCATAGTCATCGACACCACTACCATGGGGCTCACGGAGGTGGTGGGAAGCCTTGAGTTCAAATGGAGGGAGACAGAAATGCGAAGTTTGGTCGGACTGCACTATTCGGCCGCAGTATGAAAGCTGAAAACTGGGCTCGGCGCCGTTGGACACAAAAGTCACTGGCTGGTATGGCTTAACATCCGCCCCTGCAGGAACCTCCGGTTGTGCACTGGACTGGTCTTTCGTGGGATGGCCTCGATTAACGGCATGTGGTCCCTGTCGGTGGGCGTTGGTCAAGAGAGCTGCATTGTTCGGCGCTTGTCACGTTGGGTCAGCTTCCTCGATGGAGAGGCTCACAGTGATACCAAACCGTGGAACAGGAGGTATTGGGTTGCCTAGCTCCTGGGACGACATGCAGGCTTGTCTGTCTGCCTGCAGTGAGCAGGGAGCAGTGGGAGAAGGAGGAGTCATAACAGCCCATGCAGGGAACTGTTAGTTCGGCTGTGGATAATGCACTACTCAACGTACAGCTGGCTGCGAATGAGGAAGTAATGGCAAATGGCAGCATCACAAGTCACGAACACCAGGGGTCGCATCGAGCGACGGAGAGGGTGACGCATACCATACGAGTTAATGGGTTAATGAATCAAATGAGTCAATGAATTAGTCTTTGAGCTTGTCACTGTCACATGATATACCATACATGAGCTTGCGTCAAGATGATAATGATGCCTAGACGGCTCGGGGCGCTGTCGTTCTTGGTCGTTGCTAGACAGGCTTGTCTTCGATATTCCCAGTCGATGTGGTCTCCTTCCGACTGGTCGTATCCTACCGCCGGTTTGACTGGCCCCCAACCATGTCGATTCAATGCTGAATAGACAGTGATGTTGGTCGAATACTCCAGCAACATGACATCCCAATACGCTCATCTAGCCCGTCACTCACAGAGAGGTAGAGACTCCTCTGGACGACGTGGGGTGACAGGTCAAGTCCGAAACAAGTCTCGTACGAGCCGCCTGACCTGACCGTCCAACAGGTAACGTAAGTAAGCTCGCATTTTGCTGACCTGCCCGATCAGGGCACATGTATCAATGGGCATGACAGCCTGAACAAGTCTACACCGCCCCAGGCCCCCAAATGCTTCTCAGCTCGGCTCGGCTTGTTATCAAGGGGTCGGACCGAAGTTCAGGGATCGGTGAGTCGGAGACCGAACTTCGGGTTGCGGAAAGCTGACATGCCGGGTATATTCCGCTGCATGTGCTAGGGGATTTGCTGACTGGTCTTTCTGTCAGCCTGATGATCGATAGCGAGCTATCCGACGCATTAGCTGGGATGGGAAGGAGCAGCGAAGTAGAAAAATGCATCCTCATTCAGCAACGAGTAATGCATCAATCGGTTCTAGCGGCCTAATTAGCCTCCATGGAAGGAATAGACGCATGGGTTATTTAGTTCCTGTTCAAAACTCCCCGCCCGGAATGACTTCGTCCTATCTCATGTCAGCCCTACCCACCACATGTCAAGTCACATGGCCATCCACCAGGAGTATCCGAGTAACTCCTTCTCGCTAACTGTTTCCCCTTAAGGCGCTGTGCAGAACACCATCTGAGATGCCATTGATATCTCAACGCCGGGGTGTCTCGACAGCTTCAATGTCGGGGTCCATTCTTTTGCTTCCAACCGATGAAGACCACCCCTGCTTCAGCCAGCTCGACGGCCGAAGTCAGCCCTCATCCGGCACTTGTCGAGTCCGAGAGCCGAAGCCGACGGCCGTCCTAATCCCTAATTCAAGTCGAGAAAACCCACCAATGTCAAGTTTGTATGTCTCGTACGGGCCACTATACTTCTTCCAGAGCATGCATGTTGGCGCGATGACAAGCACCCTCGGCGCTGCTCATATCCGCAATCGACATATCCCAAAGTGCCCTGACCAACCCACGTACCAAGGATCGATCCCCCAATTCCCACGACTCGATGACGAACAATTGAAAGACCTTCTCGGCCGTCACCGCCGTACCTGTACCTTTCTCTCTTCTGTATTACTTTTCGTCGAGCCAACGAGGAGTGCGGGTGCAGATGGGAATATGCAGCGCTGCCCATGTCGGTCGTTCCCGTAAGCATACGGCCAAAACGACAGCGTAAGCACTAGGCCGTTTTGAAGCTTACGGCTGAAAATGCTCCTCATTCACCCCGCCCGATTGTCTGTTCTGCTGGGGGAGTTAAGGGAGTTATTGATTTGATCATCATGAATCACCACCACCAACAACGCCAACCATACAGGGCCAAGGGGAAGGGGGATGGGGATGACAGGGTTTTAGGTTTTGCGAATTTCGATACGCGGCCCACAACCGTGGGGGCCAGAGGTCATCAACTGGGATCGCCTCGGTACCGAAAGTCTAAAACTGTTTAGAGTCGTGCAAGGAGGAGGTGGTGGTGGTGTTGTAAGGCTGACTCCCGCCGGCCGGCGAATGGTCCGGAGGAGGGCAGCGGGTTTCAACTTTTCCTGCTTGCTGATGTGGTCATCAATTGTCAAGCCACAATATACACACATTCTGAAAAATGAGATAAGCCGGACTTAAGTTTGTTCATTGGAGCCGGCGTGTTTTAATCACTGTGGTGAGAACGACAGAGACATTCGTAGCTCGTATATAATATGTATAGTCAGCACTTGGTTGGTAACACAAAGATGATGACGACTGGAAGTTGTGTAACCTGCAAGTGATTGATTACTGAATCCTGACGAATGACGATTACGGTACGTGTAACACCGATGAGAAACATAAGCGCATAAACGCCGAAGAAGCTAGAGTTCATCTGCCGTACGATAGCCGAGACCTGGAACCAGTGTTCTGTTCGAGATCATATTGCGGGGAGTAGCGGACTGGTATCCGCGTTGGGGCCAAGACGGGGAGGCTGGGATGCTTCCTGTTAGGTTCTTTTGGGTTTGTACGACGGTACGAGTGGTTAACTGGGAGGATACGGCGACGTCAGCGGTATCATCTGGGTCTGTCAGGGCAATGTCAGACCGGCGGTTGAAGTGTAACCGCGCCCGTAGTGGTCCTTTCAAGCTCTGATGACAGTAATACCTCGCGATAAAATGCTCAGTGAAGCGTCGAGATGCCCAGGCACTGGTATAAGCATGTCTTTGATTAAGAGTTGTGGTTGGTATCCGGCCTCCTGAACTAAACTCTGCGCCGGTCCAAATTCAATGTCAGCCTGAGTAATTCAACATGAGGCAATATATGGGAAGGCAAAGGGGGTTTGGAAGCAACATACATGGTCATTATTCTCACAGCGGTGAAGCCGTCGAGTTGTTTCTGCTGCGCGCTTTCCGATTTCCCCTTGCTCATATGCATGCAGCACCACGTGTCGTTGTTATCTCAAGGCAGTCCCTTCGGAACAGAAGGGAAGAAACTTGGATTTTGCAGTCTCTCCCTGTTCCGCTTGGCAATCTCGGCCTGCCTCTTCTTGTCGATGCGTTGTTGGTAGAACATTCTGAGAGTATCAGCATACTGTCCATGTCGCAAAGGTACATCCGAATAGGGGCTACATGGGGCATACCTCTTCAATTCAAACACTCGTGGCTCCTCTTCGGGCTCTGGCGACTTCGCTTTGCTGGCCTGGAAGTAGTTAGTTGATGAATTTGCGTAGATGGATCTGTCATCTCGCGAAGGGGGCTGCCGTGGCGGCCGTGATACGGGTGGCAGACTGACCTCGGGCGTAGCCTTCTTATCCTTCTTATCCTCATCTTTCTTGGACTCTTTGTCCTTGCCTTTGTCGTCAGACTTTTCAGCGTCTTTCTTCTTCTCCTTCTTCTTCCGCTGCTTCTCCTCGTACTCCTTCTTCACACGTTCCACTTCGGCTTCTAGCTCCTTTTTCTTTTTGGCCTCGAGTGCGGCTTGGTCAACTACCGGAGTACAGAAGCCTGTGTCTTTCAGATGGCTTGGGCAGACGTAGAAGAAGTCCTGGTATGGATGTGAGCGGTCATTTTGAAGCATGGATGGTGGATGTCTTGACTCTTGAGTAATGAACGCACCTTGTTATCTGGTGTGATAAGCACACTGGTGCTCAGTTTGAAGCAGATTTCACATGACTTTTGACTTATTTCTGCGACTTTTCGATGTATGTAGTTGTTTGGAAACGACATACTGTTGAAGAACGCGGCCTTGATGATAGTAATGAGACACAATAGCACGTGTCAAATTGTTGGTTGACGTTGAGTTGGAGTTGGGCGTCGATTTAGGCATGCGGGGCCGCTGGTTTAGTGACAGTGCGCGGAGAACGGTTTCCGACACTGTACTGGAACTGGCTCGCTCGCCTAACTGAGCCGCAACCAGAAGTGCAAAACATCGAAACTCCGTAATAAACCTTCTTATCGCGTCCTATTGTTGGACAGTTCAACTATCAACCTCGATACTGTGAATTCGCTCCACCTGGAATGCGCAGGGCCACATGTCATCGCACCTGTGCAGGTTCCGCGATGAACTGCTTCAACATGCACTCTCGTCCCGCGATCCATCTCGCAAACCTCCCTGTCGCATTCTGATGCGAGTTTTCGGTCCCAAGAAATGGCTATGCGAGATGCCATAGGCAACGCACAGACAATATTGCGGAGTTTTTACTCTTTTAAACTTACTGTGGTATTTATGTTCCATCGGCGCGTGGGTTCCGACCCTTGACATCTACCTCTGGCGGCCGCCATGCGTCCATCACCACCACATCAGAACGACCATGGACCACATCACATGCCGGTACTTCAGAGTTTCATTGGCTTCCTCCGGCTTGACTTAAGGTCCTGGCTCTGAACTGAACATGAGAGAAGACGTGATCTTGCTTGCAACTCGTCTCGTACACTCTCTACCGTCATTGCTGAAGTGTGCATCAAGTGCCAGCGATCTCCTTGAGAGATGCCGCGAAGGAGCGCACGTGAGCGGCGAGTAAGATGCTTAGTACATACGTATTGCTATATACTATGGCCTCCTAGGTCCCAACAGTATCCCGCAATCAGACGGGCTTTCTCGATCGAACCTCTGCGTCCTGGAGCAAGTCCGAGCAGCACCATTTCCCCAAGCAACTCGCATGCTGTTCTGTGCACAACCTTTCATCTGGACGATTCCTCGACACTTGTCTCCATCAACAGGCAGCACCCCCTTCGATATCTACTCGCCCCTTCACTCGCTTCATTCGGTCCGTACGCAAGGACACGTCACAATTTCATCTAACCATAGGTCAGTATTTGAGACTTCTAGAGCATTTAAAAGCGCTGGGAGGGAGTCTCCAAGCCGCTCGCACATGAGCTCTCAAGTCAGGAACCACATTGACCGCCTTGAAACAAGCCTCGAAACTTGAGCCGCTTTGGCCTACGCACCCTAGGGGCTTCCGTGTGGGATAAGCGGATAGTCTCTGCTTGCGAGACCTGCATCGAAGGACATCTGATGGAGGTCTGCTGGTGTCGAGTTCCGGAGTCGGTCCTTTCTACTCGGTGGTGGCCCGAGTAGTTGTGTGGCTAGAGGAGTCGTCGGAATAAGACCAAGTGACGCGCCCCGCATTCCGGCAGCCAATGCCAACAGAGACCTCTCTGGTCAAAGTTGGGGTAAGGGTTGCAGCACCGTGATAGGGTAGGATCAAAGGGGTGACTGCTGGACATTTTTGACAGCTGCCATGTGCTGTTGCGGAGGAACTCCGTGCATTCACAGGATGCTGTCTCCGTCGTCGGGGTCGGGTGGCTAGGCAGGCCTGCGCATACGGATGATGTTGATGTTCTCCTTCACCCCGACCATTTTGTACGCCTCGGACCGAGTCCGCCGGGGGATATACCTTTCTGGATGGACATGTCACATCCGCAACCGTCACGCGGAGGATCTTGTGAGGACTTCAGTTCGGACCCAGCGGCTGCTGTCTCTGACTCAGGTAAATTCCAGAGATATTGTGAGGTGTCCTTTCATCCGAGACAGGCAACTGGTATCCGCCGGGGCTTGCAGGGTGACGTTCCAACCGCTGTCGAAAAGGGCCGGTTGTGAAGTCAGGGGCGCGTGGAGACGAGGAGTTGACGACGTGAGATACTGAAGTCAAGATGATCACAATCGCAATCATGGGTTGCTCGAAGGCGTCCAGGCGGCCTCGTCCAACTATATAACCCCCTTTCCGTCGCGGCCACACGAGACTGCGAAACAACACCAGCAACGCAGTCTTCGAAACCCACTGGAAGCTTGATATTTCGCCCCAGGGTGATTATCATCTTTTCACGATGTTTGGCGTCAAACTCTCCGCTCTGCTCTCCAGTGCGCTCTTGATTATATCTTCTGTTTTCTCTCTTCCCGTCGATGAACGTGAGAATGCTCTTGTTGAACGCCAGAGCACCGACAGGCTGGTGTTCTGCCACTTCATGGTAAGTTTCAACCTGAGGAAATCCATCCTACGCTGCGTTAACCTCTTACTAATCTTGGGCTCTAGATAGGAATCGTCGGCGAGAGAACCGGACCTCAGGAGTACGACGACGACATGAAGCGTGCGAAGGCACTCGGGATCGATGCCTTCGCTCTCAACATTGGAGTTGATCCTTACACCGATCAACAGCTCGGTTACGCCTACCAGTCGGCAGCCAACAACGGCATGAAGGTCTTCATCTCGTTCGACTTCAACTGGTACCACACCTCAGATGCCACTGCGGTCGGACAGAAGATTGCCCAATATGCCAAGCTCCCCGCTCAGTTGGTAGTTGACAACAAGGTCTTCGCATCCTCGTTTGCCGGTGACGGAGTGGATGTAGGTGCCATTCGTACCGCTGCTCGGAACGGTGCCGGGGTTGAGATCTTCTGGGCTCCCAACTTCCATCCCGAGTATGGCACTGACTTCAGCACCATCGATGGGGCTCTCAACTGGATGGTAAGAAAACTCGAGGCGCCAGTTCCTCCTGTATAGAGGGTGGACTAGCATCTAATTAACTGCAGGCATGGCCCAACAACGGAAACAACAAGGCCCCGACGCCTGGGCACAACATCACCGTGGCTGCGGGCGACAGTGCCTACGTTAATGCACTTAAGGGGAAGCCATACATTGCTCGTGAGTCACATCCTTCCACCTGAAAGGTTGGCAATTACTGACTCGTGATCAGCTGTCTCGCCTTGGTTCAGCACTCACTTCGGCCCTGTAAGCAGCTGACCAGACCTCCCTATGCTAGCAAAGTGCCGTGTCCTTTGGAGCTAACCTCGTCACAGGAAGTTCCCTATAGCAAGAACTGGGTGTTTCCATCTGATCTTCTGTGGTATAACCGCTGGAATGAGATCCTCAGTCTCAAACCTCGGTTCCTTGAGATTGTCACCTGGAACGACTACGGCGAATCTCATTACATCGGCCCTCTGATGTCGCCTCATTTCGATGATGGAAATTCCAAGTGGACAAATGACATGTAAGAGCGACAAATATTCTACCTGTACTTCCGGGCAAGGGTGCTAATCTTGACACAGGCCTCACGGTGGCTGGCTGGACATGGCCAAACCGTTCATCTCGGCCTTCCACGCGGGAGCGTCATCGGCAAACAGCTATGTCACGACTGATCAGCTCGTCTACTGGTACCGACCTAATCCACGATCTCTCAACTGTGACGCCACCGATACTACGATGGTGCCGGCGGATAACTCGTCAGGCAACTACTTCATGGGACGTCCCAACGGATGGGAAACCATGGAGGACTCCGTCTTTGTGGTTGCCATGCTCACCCAAGCCGGCACTGTGACTGTCGCATCTGGCAGCAATACTCAGTCGTTCAACGTGCCAGCTGGCATCTCGTCCTACACCGTTCCCATGGGAGTCGGAAAGCAGCAGTTCTGGCTTACCCGTAACGGACAAACCATCCTCAGCCAAGTCAGTCTCAAAGACATCACCACTGTCTGTCCATGCGGTCTCTACAACTTCAACGCCTACGTCGGTACCGTTCCGGACGCACCGCCTGATCCACTCCAGCACGATGGCCTGGCTTCTCTCACAGCTGGTCTCCACGTCAGCACCTGCAGCGCCACGCCCACCTTGCCCACCACGACCATCAAGCCCACCAGCACCCCTCCAGGCGGAGGTACCGGACCGACGACGACCACCCAGCCAACCACCACCACTGGCCCAACCTCGACCACCAAGACAACAAGCAGCACCTCAACCACCAAGCCCACAACGTCCACAACAAGCAAGCCAACCACATCCTCGACCACCACCCGCAGCACCACCACCACGTCGGCGGCTCCCACAGGCACCGTCTGCGTCGTCGGCACCGGACCAGGGAACTACATCGGCCTCTGCCAGTTCTGCTGCCAGTATGGCTACTGCCCCCCGGGACCATGCACCTGCACGGCTTACGGGCAGCAGGTGCCGCCGCCGCCACAGAACAGCCCCCCGGGACGACCCCTGCCCGGAGAGGATGACAGTTACCTCGGTCTCTGCAACTATGCCTGCAGCCACGGGTATTGCCCGCCTACTGCTTGCCAGCATGGTTAGATGCAGGTGTCTGGGAGGTGCAACAGGTGCCGGGGAGTGTGGCTACCTTTCGTTCTCAGTCTGCTATCCATAGGTCGGAGGTCGGCTGCCGGCATACTATCAATCTGGTGGCTGGTTATGCAATTATCTGTCGCTTGCTCTCGGCTAAGGGGTGGACTGGTGCTCCTTTTCCTCTCAACATCAACCAACATTTTCCCCTTCTTGTGAATATCTTTAAGGTCTGTCGCTACCTCTGCTGTATATATCCAAGACAAGACATATCTGAATTATTTCCTTTTCACATCTGACAGTCTGTATGGTGCCGTCTTCGGTTTAAGGGGTAAACCCTAACCCTCATGGTGCAGTTGCCTCCATGCAAATGGCCAACTGCACTTGGGACGTGATTGGGTGCGCCGGTTTCCAGATGCCAACCAACAGATAACATGAAACTCTAACGATCATAATAATGATCATGACGTAGCAACCTCGAGTGTCAAATCTACAGGCACAACAGGGACTGGACTTGACGTATCTGCCGAAATGGCCTCTTCAGCTTGTGAAGATGCCCTCGCTCTTCCGGAGATATTACATTTGATCGGCGAACAGGTAAGTTAGGTGCGTGGCTACCTCATCTCCGCTCCGTTGGGTCTCTTCGCCGCTTCCCTCGTGGTCCATGTTCCGTGTCTTCCGACATGAACTAAGCGAGCCTGTAGATCCAGGAGCCGCTTACATTCAGCAAGCTATGCCTCGTCAGCAAAGCCTTCAATGCCTCTTTCACGCCCTTTCTCTACGCCTGCTTGGAGCTGAACGTCCAACGTCGACACCCAGACTATGTCGTGGACTTATTTCGAGGAGGCGGACGACCGTGTTCTCTCATCAAGTTTCTCCGGAAGATTCATGTCCAGAATTATTGGAAGACCAAATCGGTTGGGCTCATCTTACAACATGCCCCAAACTTGAGGGAGTTCGTGTAAGCATACCACTACCAGGACAGCAGTTTTCGCATATCTAACCACGTACAATACCACAGGTCATCTGGATCCCGGTTATCTAGACACGTTACGGAATGGGTGGTGGACTGCAGGGTGGAGAGACTTGCTGTTACTCACGTCCCATACGCCAAATGGGATCGTCACAGCGATATGGATGACCGCTCTGACTTTGACCACGAGTCCCTCAATGAAGCCTTATCACAGTCGGACAGAGGAGCCTGTGAACGGATAGGCCGCGTTGAACCGTGGATGCGTTGGCTACGCCCGTTCCAGGGTCTCAGGAGTCTGATGCTCGCAGACCTTGACGACGGACTTGAGTGTGGAAGTTAGATATTGCCCGGGTCCTGGAACGGTCGCCATGGCTTCGAGAGCTGGGGCTTTCCGTTGCCCAAAGAACGCTTGAACGACTTCATGCAGCGGACACTACCATGATGTACCGACATTTCTTTCAGGACCTTTGCAAGTATTATGCTCGGAGCGGCGGAGAACCCCTGCGCTTGAAACGACTTGACTTAGGACTTGGAGTTCTGTTACTGAGGGACAACAAACTCGACCAGAGCCGTACGGTTGAGCAAAAAGAAAAGGAATCGACAGTACAGTACACGGCGTCGTACCTTTCCCTGTTGACCAACCTCTCGTCGCTGGAGGAAGTACATATCGAGAACCGCAATCATTATGGGCCTTCCGGAAAAGATTGTGCTGGTGTGTACGGTGAGGATATGGAGGTATTCTCCGATTTTGCCTGGTGGACCTTCACACCGGACCGTACTCCCAACCTACGGCGACTGACGGCTTACGAGTACATGAGCGAGGTCCACGCATTTCTCTGGGAATTGTCACCGGAATACACGGAGCAGCTGGCAATCGCATTTTCAATACTTCACGGGCCTAGGACACTCTATTGCGATGCAGGAAATGAACGCGACGAACTACAGGATCTGCTCCAACCGGATCCCAAATACCCAAACCTGCCACTACGTTTCAGGATGATGGACATGAGCCTCACCGACACCCCTTACAACGGGCCCGGCGGCGTGCCATACGTGCCGTGGAGCCAGGCCTTATCCTCGCTCTCCGGCCTCTACATGCCGCTCGAAGTCAACAAGCTGGAGGATGTGCAACCAAGTCGGATGTTCCAAAACCTGGTTCACACCGTTCGCTCTTTGCCGAACCTGACACAACTGGAGGTGGAAATCAGGTCGTGGTCTCCGCCCTCGTGGTCGTACGATGACTTGGAGACGAGGCAGATGGTTATTCGGATAGCAATCGTTCTGGTTGACAACGGAGAAAGTCTGCGACACATCAAGGTCGGGCATATCTCGTGCCGTGTTTATCGCGATGGGGACAAGATAACTATCGTCCCTCTAGCGGAGTATGAGGAGGAAGAGGTGGAATTGTTTCAGAAGCCATATCCGATGTGGCCGACGTTCGATATGGCACCCAGACATTCATATGGCTGGTCACAGCCGGCGGCGAGTTAGCTCGCTGAAGATTTTGTTGAGTTGCGGTACTGCACAAAGTTGAACTACGTGAGTTACCATATTTCAAGCCCAGTATCTGCGATAGACGTGGAGACTAACACATACACGCCCCAGTTGGAATCTTCCCACAGGCATGGAATCGGCGTGCACCTCCCACGGTCCACTCGGTCCCTCATAGAAGCCAAGCCAACTACCAATCCATCATACCTCATCCTTCTCTGTCCTGCATTCAGCAGCTCGACGCTACTCTTAATACTCATTCTCGACCTCGACGTCTGGCTTCAGTCTTGCTCCACGTCGACCATTCGACATCGCATGCGAACTTGAAGGAGCGATCAGAAACGGACCAAAGGACAGGCTGGCCGAAAGAGCTCGATCTCCTGCTGCTCACGCTCATCCAAGGGTTGCAGACCCTTCACTGCGCCGAACCGGTCACGCTCAACTCTCCAGCCATCTCTGTTGATACGGAGGTAGCGGAGAGCCTGAGGAAGTGCGGCGATATTAGCGGCGAGGGACTTCAAGGGCATTTTCTTGCTCGTCAGTTGGAATTGACGAAGTTCGACAGGCGACGGAGCACGTCGAACAGGAAATAGAGCACGAAACTTCCGTCCTTCTCGTCCAACTCTGCCATGCGTATCGACAAACGGTCAAGAATGACCACTCTGTGTACTTCCTGTCTTTCTCCTCTGTCCAATACTTTCCAGCCATCACATCCTCGGCTATCCAGCGGCACCCTTGCCAGTTCAACTCGCAGCGTGGAAACTCCAATACCTCCTCGGACATCCGTAGCCTGTGCGGCCGATTGACAATCCACGATATATTAGACGGCGTGGTGATCGACAAACCAGGCATTCGGAGAAGAAACAACCAAAGCTGCGGCAATTTGTCGGGGTGGAGAAGAAAAGCGCCAGTGTCTGGGCGTACTGCGCGTCGCAGTCCGCGAGGAACGCGACAAGTTCTCGGTGTAGGTGTCCGCCGCGAGCCTGCGCAGGTTTGGTGTCTTGTCCTGACCGAACGACCACCACGCCTGGCAATACTTGAATTCTCCCGTGTTTGCGACGTAAACCTCCTCGAGAACAGAAGGGTCCAGGAGCTGCGAGAGATACCACTCACAGGACGGAGCAGTCAAACCAGCCTCTTCGGCAACGACTCCAAGGTCGATGTTCTCGCGGCGGAACCCGACTCCGAGGCTTAGGGTGAGCCGTTTGAGTCGCAAAGGGAGTCCACCTCTTTGCGCGTAGCCTCTGCAGATGTCGGGGAAGGCACCGAGGTATTGATGTAACGTCGAGGTACTATTCAAGCGACTCAGCGACGGCGGAAGCTCATTGGGCCTGGTCGAGACACCAAACTCTTGGAGGGCCGGACATGCTAGGAGTGCTGATATAATGCCACTCTTGTATGATTCCAGGTGTGAGGTAAGTCCTGCAAGCATCAGACTTTGCAGCCCAGGGAAAGACTTCAAAGCGTCGCAGAGAATAGAATCGGGTTCGAAAAGGAACAATCTCGATGTTGGGCCGACGACAAGAGAGGTGAGCTTCGGACACGACTTCATAACCGACTCGGCAATCTCCTTTGTCAGCCCCTCGGGCTGACAGACACCGCAAAGAATACTTTCAGTTCTGTCCATCAGATAGCGTGAGGGAAAATACACGTGGGCACGTACGATAGCTCTCTCAGCTGTGGCATGCGGGCCAGGAAAGACAGAAGACGTCCCTGACGGAAGCCACCGTAGCGGAACCTCCGCACGCATCCGAGATGGACATGCTGCTCTACCGCCTTGGCCATATCAAGATAACGCTGCCACTCTCCATCCTTCACGGGCCGCCCGTCATTGTGAAGATGCTGATAGTGATAGTGATTCAAGATAATTTCGAAGTCCGCGTACAGGGCTGGGGTGAAGGATATGTGGGAGGAAAAGGATCGAACCCCTGAAATGAGGCTATCGCCAACCCCTGGATCCTGCCAAATTCGAATATCTTCTGCCAAGGCTGGGCGTATTGCGCCACCTACGCAAGGCACGAAGGTTCTGGAAACTGCAGGCCCCTGGAGACGCTACAGCCCTCTGTGTATATAGAGATCCTAAAGTCCCTCAAAATACACGTTTTGGAGGGTTGAACCAGTCAATTGAAAAACTGTTTTCCACACATTATCAGTACGAATAGCTCTCCCCACTGAGCGTTGGGGACCCCAGTTGTCTGCTTACCTGCGTTTGTAAGCAGTTTTGTGCCCTTGCCTGCGCTGCAAGTCCTCCATATCTTGTGAATACCCTCACCCACCAAGTGCCCCTATATGAGCCGGAGCACTAGGTCCTCTGGTGACCTCCCTGAGACTCACGGTACCCTATTTGAGCAATTTGCCGCCATCGCAGAGTCTGTAGAGTCGTTCAACGCTGCAGAAACGCCTGTAAACGCCGACAATACAGAGAACAGTGATCCTGTACCTTCTGTAATGATGTCCAGCGTCAATAACCCTGCGACCTTCTCCCCGGAGGAGGTGGGCAAGTCCTCCTTTGGCCTGAAGCCTGCCCTAGCCCTCAAGAAGCCAGCGGACTGGCTTACTTGGAAGGGCGCGATGAGACGGCTTTTCGTACTCCACGGGGTGTACGATGTCGTCAAGGACCTCTTCCCTCGAAACGACAGCGAGAAGGACGTTGAGGGCCAGGCCAAAACGACGTTCTCCCTGCCCTCGGCGTCTTCCAAGACCGCGCCTATCGATTGGGACGACCTCTCCAACCCAAAGACCATCAAATTGATCAAGGCGATGGCTCTGATTGAAGCCAGCCTTACGCCGGAGACTCGAGCCGTCGTACAGGGCGTAGACGATCCTCTGCGTGCCTGGAAAGCGTTAGAATCTTGGGCAATCGGCTCGGGACCTGTACAGTACGCCAACGTACTCACCAGGCTCAATACCCTGCGGTCTGACCAGTTCAAGTCGATCCACGAGTATATCACCGAGTTCCAGAACACCAGGCGTACTCTGATTGAGTACGGGAGGCGCGTTGATGAGATTGAATATACCAACGCGTTCGTAGCTGGCGCCGCAGACCAGTACCGCATGTGGGCAAACAATATGCGCTCACTGATGCGGCTTTCCAAGCCGTCCTTGGAGGACGTTATCGCAGACCTCCGGGACGAAGCCGCAATCGTTGCCTCCAGGAAGTCTGTTGAGTTTAACGGCTTCGCAGAGAATCGCCGCAACGGGAACAAACGAAACAGCTCCAAACAGTCGTCCTCCGGCGCGAAGGGACGCAGGTGGACTGCTCAGAACCCGTTTGTTATACGGTTCAAGCCTGGGGAGTGCCCTCACAAGAACCACAGGCCTGACAACTGCTTCGCAGACCACCCGGAAAAGCGGCCTGACTGGGTGGTTATGGCTGGAGATTCGACGTCTTCTGGATCCTCTGGGATCTCCAGAGCCCAGGATTCCAAGAAGGAGCGCGCCAATGAGGCAAATATCGTTGAATACAGCTTCGTCGCTGAATCTGTTGACTCGCAGTTAGCCTGGCTCGCAGATACAGGCTCGAGCTGCCACATCGCCGTTCACTCACACGAATTCGCGTCTCTTGACCACAACGCCGCGGTGCCTCCAATCCGTACAGGCGGGGGAGATGTGTTCCCCGAGGGCGTTGGTACTGTCAAGAAGTTAGTCAAGGCTGGGAACCAGTGGCGTATCCTTACCTTGAACAACGTCTACTATTGCCCAGGCTTCTCGAAGAATATCCTATCGCTCCAGAAGCTCTACCTCTCCGGGGGCCACCTCCAGGGCCTGAATCTTATCGGCCCAGACGGAAAGCTCATCGCCACGCTTAATAACGACTTCCTCCTTGAGACGGGTGAATCCCACGAGGAGTGCTACTCCGCGGACGTCAAGGATATCGATCTGGCGCTCTGGCACGCGAGATTGGGCCATATCGGTCACGATTTGATCCGGAAGACAGCCAAGGCAGCGCGGGGGATTACTGCTGACTGCCAGGTTAGCCAGGAAGACCTCATTTGCGTGCCCTGTGAACTGGGACGAAGCTTGCGATACACACCTTCTCGAGGACGTCCTTTGCCGGACTTTGCGGGCGAGGAATGGCATCTTGACTCGATCCAGGTCTCCTACCCAGGCGGGCAGGACGAACTGTACGCCGTTGTTTTCACCGAGGCGAAATACGGCTTCAAGAAGGTCTCTACCTTGGAGACCAAGGACGAGGGACCTTTCGCGATCCTGAACTTCCTGCGGGCTGCGAAACGTCAGTGGAAAGTGCCCGTCAAGAGACTCCAGATGGATGGAGGTTTCGAGTTGATTGGACCTCACCTTGGTGAACTGCGCGCGTTTGTGAACGCTGAAGGAATCCAATTGATTGTTTCTGCTCCGTATACGCCTGAACAGAACGGAGTTGCAGAGCGCGCGAATCGCCAGATCGTTGAAATCGCGAGATGTTGGATGATCGCGAGCGAAGCGATTCCTCGGCTCTGGCCGTATTTCCTGGAAACTGCAGTGGACTACGCCAATTTCGTCGTCAATAACAAAACCCAGGGAATCAATAAGACGCCTCACGAAGCCTTCTTCGATGAGAACGATCCAGGAAAGCCTCACACCGTTGATCTCAGCAATTTGCGCACTCCGGGATGTAGGGTTTTCGTTAATATTCCATCTCAGCGGCGCGTGAAGGGCGAAAAATTCCACCCTACCGCGGAGGAGGGACTTCTTCTGGGCTGGAAAGGTCGCTCCAACTACGTCGTCTTCATTCCATCGAGACCTGGCCACTTTCATCAGCAAATCGTCCAGACTTCGAGCCTCACCTTTCACGAAGAAGCAGGCGCTAGGAAAGTCATCTCCGAGACCGAGGAAGAAGCCGGGGACGAGATTATCGCTGATTCTATTACAGTCAAACCCCGAGTCATCAGAACGCTTCCACCCAACGCAAAACGAAGCCGTCAAGACCGTCTGCAAGCCCTCATCGCGGAGACTTGCTACAATATCGCTGAGGCCGCCAATATCGAGCCTCTTACTCTTGTTCAGGCTCTCGCCAGGCCAGACGCCGACGAGTGGAAGAAAGGGCTCTTTGGCGAGTTCCGCAACATGCTCGCAAAGAAGGTCTTCCGCGCGGTCGCCCGCTCCAAGGCAGGGAAGAAGGTGCTCACCGCGCGCCTGGTTTTCAAGCAAAAGCTCAACTCCGACGGCAAGATCGAGAAGCACAAGGTCCGCCTTGTTGCCCGCGGCTTCGAGCAACGAGAGGGGATCGATTATAACGAAACCTTTGCCTCCGTCGCTAAAGCAAACACCTGGCGTATCCTTCTCGCGCTGGCGGCTCTCCTCAACTGGGACGTCCAGCAGCTCGACGTTATTGCGGCCTTCCTCAACGGCGACCTCGAAGAGGAGGTCTTTATCGAGATCCCAGACGGCTTGGCTCTCTTCTTCGAGGAGAATCCATCGGAAAACGATATCGGCTTCAATCCACGCGAGGATCAAGTCCTCTTGGTTCTCAGGTCGCTCTACGGGCTCAAGCAAGCGCCTCGCCAGTGGCAGAAGGCGCTCAAGAAGGCGCTTTTAGCCCTGGGCTTCACCCAACTTCGATCAGACAACGCTGTTTTCATCAACTACGCGCGCCGGATCATACTTTGCACTTACGTCGACGATATGTTGCTTCTTGGGCCGGATTCCAACGCAATTCGCGCGTTCAAAGCCGAATTAGCCTACCACTTCGAGATCAAGGACCTGGGAGACGCCAACTACTTCCTGGGCGTACGGATACTTCGAGATCGTCCTAACAAGAAGATCTACCTCCTTCAAGACGCCTTTGCGCAGCGAATTCTCGAGGCAAAAGGCTGGACGCAATTGAAGCCTGCGAAAACACCACTTGCACAGGGATCCTTGATCCACGCAGTTCCGCGCGAGGATACTGCTTCTGCGGCTGAGCGTTTCAAGTACCAATCTCTCGTTGGCTCCGAGCTCTACCTGATGGGCCAGACTCGTCCAGACTACGCCTTCACGCTCTCGGTACTCTCCCGCTTCTGCCACAATCCGTCTGACGATAACTTCAAGCTTGCGGAGCACTCAGCACGTTATCTGAGCGGTTCCCTCACTCTCGCGCTCCTCCTGGGCGGAGAAAACGACTTTCCGGGGCCGGAATGGGACAACGACGCCTTCACGATGGAAGACTCCCTCAGCAAGCCGCACCAACTGCCGGTAAACGTCTGGACTGACAGCGACTGGAAGGGCGACAAGGTTACAGGCAAATCTACGCACTCCTACGTCGTCCAGTTGGGCAAGGTGAACAACGTCGTTTCCTGGCGCTCCAAACGCACGTCAAGAGTTATGCTCTCGTCTACCGAAGCGGAGTATTACGCCCTGGGAAAGGGAGCCCAAGCCGCTCTTTGGATGCGCAGTTTGTTCGCAGAACTGCGTATTCCTGCCACTTTTACGCTCCTGGGCGATAATCAGGGCTCAATCAAGTTGGCAAAGAACCCTGAGTTCCACCAGCGAACTGGGCATATCCCTCTGGAGGAGCACTTCCTGCGCGACGAAATCGAGAGCGGCAGGATCACAATCGAATGGGTGCCTACAGAAGAGCAACTTGCCGATGGACTCACCAAGATTCTCTCTCCTACAGACCACCTGGAGATGGTTAGGAAGCTGGGGTTGGTGGACGTTCTGGCTCAGGGGGTGCGTTTTGACCACCCTGTATAGTGCCAGTTAAGCTGAGTTACCCTGTTCCTTTCTACCACTCGCGTTCTACTGCGATTTATCTGGCTTACTACACTCTCCTGTCCTTACTATTTTGTACGCTTACATCTGTTTTCTGGGCTGACTTCAGGGCTTCTCCCTTTTGGGGGTGTGTGGGAGGAAAAGGATCGAACCCCTGAAATGAGGCTATCGCCAACCCCTGGATCCTGCCAAATTCGAATATCTTCTGCCAAGGCTGGGCGTATTGCGCCACCTACGCAAGGCACGAAGGTTCTGGAAACTGCAGGCCCCTGGAGACGCTACAGCCCTCTGTGTATATAGAGATCCTAAAGTCCCTCAAAATACACGTTTTGGAGGGTTGAACCAGTCAATTGAAAAACTGTTTTCCACAGGATATGTGGAACCTCCGATTGACGAGACAGAGGTTGTAGAGTAGTTGGCGGTTGACGATCTGGTTCGATGTAAGTTAGAGTCTGGAATATCTGTGTTTTCGGGTGCATCTTGTCTATACATACTTGGTCTCCTATCTCTCGAAGCAGCTCCGCCGGGAGCCGGTCGATAAACGGTTCTGCTGCATCTGATGGTGCACCCATTCCGTGCAGTTCACGTCGAGAATTGCCTTCGAAGAGAGACAGTTTGGTATTAGTGTTACCGCGTGTTCTTGGGATAGAATAGGAACAGAAATGCTTCTGAATGGCGACCAGAGTCGTGGAATCACTGGTTTTTATAATTGAATATGACTCCGTTACCGCTTTTTAAGATGTAGACGTAGACGTGGTATGTTCCTGATGACGCGGCATGTTTTTGACCGCCAGCTGAAAATTGACTCATGTCCAGTATTCTTTTGTATTCTTCGGATGCAAGACTTGTCCAGCGCGGAACCGTTGCGTCCATAGTTGGGATGGTTTGGCTACCAGACGGCTCAAAGCTGCTCGTCTCATCTGAATCATTCGTCTGCACTCCGATAGGGGAACTTATCACAGACGTCCCCATACATCTGGCTTGGATGATCCGATAAAAGCATACTTCGAGAAACATATAGAACCAGTTACCAACCCCCTCACGGTGTAAGCGTGTAGTTCAGGTGATTCCCATTCCCGGCAGCCCGCGGATAGAACTCAAACGTGAACGTCGTCGTCTTCCCAGCCTTGATAACAGCTTGCAAAGCGGAGTTGGTGATGGTCAGATGGTCAAAGTCAAAGTTCCACTGACTGCCATACGTCTGGTCGAGAAGTCAGTCAACATGCACGCGCCTAACCGAACAACTTCAGACGATAGATAACACTTACCCCACGACCCTGCTGAAGAGGCGGCAGCCACTGCGTCCAGTCGTCAAACATGTACGTCCTATCACTGGCAACTATCTTCACTGCCGCAACTTTATGCAGGCCCTTCCACACGATGGGGATCCATAGATCGCCGCCGCTGGCTGCGGCGCTTGCACTGGAGGTGTTCTGGCTGATGGTTGGGACGTCCCACTGCACGATCTCAACTTGAGAGTTGGCACCGGCGGAGAAGGCGACTGTGATGTTTGCCTTTGTTCCGGCTTCCGCTGTTGGGGAGAGATACTGCGACAGGAAACTTTGCTTGACTGTGACGGTTGGGCCCGATATGTCATAATCTGCGCCCTTCTCAAGCGGGACTCCACCAATTGATAGCGATCGGACGATGTTTCCATTAAGGATGAAGGGAAGCTGCTGGTCCGTGACATTCTCTCCCACTTTGAGGAATATGTAGGCCGAGCTGTTCTGGCTGGTAGCGCTGGCGTCGGTCGTGCTGTCGGCCAAGGAGTTATTCACGCCCTTGACGGCATGCATCGTGTTGTCCACCGCAGTGGCATCTCTCCAAATACCGGTTTCGCGTTGGAAGTTATCCAGACCGTTGTCCCACAGAAACCCAGTGATGTCCAGAGACGACGCTGTTCGGACGACATAGTCGAACCACTTCCACCGAGCTGCTGCCTCGCAGTTAAGCTGCGATGCGTCGAACTCCCCCAAAATGATTGGTACGTCCGTGAAGTTGCCCCTGACCTGGGTAAAGTCGGCTAGAACGGCGGTTTTGTCCGCGTCCGAACCCCAGATTGTCTTGCCCCATGCTCCGA
Organism: Coniochaeta sp. 2T2.1; assembly: GCA_009194965.1. NCBI lineage: Eukaryota > Fungi > Ascomycota > Sordariomycetes > Coniochaetales > Coniochaetaceae > Coniochaeta > Coniochaeta sp. 2T2.1. The sequence continues at coordinate 351,614 of VSMA01000029.1, forward strand.
AGTCGAAGTCATCTACCGCGCATCAGCAACCCTTTCTCAATGAATGCAGAAACACTGACTTACATGGTGAGTAGTAATGGAACTGGAAAGCCCACGGGTTCGTAATATTCGCTGGCCGAGTGAAGAGGGGCGTCTTGTCCAGACCCATGCCCAGCGAAGAAAGTGTGACGACTCTCCTCGCATTGAAGCCGCCCGAGTCAGCCAAAGCCTTGAGGAAGATGTCGTTCAGCTTCATCAGATTCTGTGCATCGGCTGTGGAGGAGCCTGGCGGCTCGTTGATCGGTTCGAACGCCACCATGTCCGACATGCAACCGAGGGTCTTGCCGATTTGGAGCCACGACTGGTAGAACTTCTCTTGAATCATAGTTATGTTGGCGTTCGGCTGGCTGACGTCTACCCACCTCCAAGAGTCTAGAGTTATTAGTATCGGTGCACACTGACCGGTTCGTACGACATACCATGGTGCATGTTGGTCAGGACATAAAGACCCCTCGACGTCGCCATGTCGACCACTTCCGACACCCTCTTCAACCACGTGCTGTTGATCGTCCAGTCCGGCGAGCCGCCGAAATGATGATCCGCATAAGTGACCGGAATGCGAACTGCCTTGTAGCCAGCAGCTTTCACATCGTCGAACACCTGGGCTTGAACTGGCGGATTGTTCCAAGAACCTTCGTCAGGCACGGCGTCCAGAGTATTCCCCAAGTTCCATCCTGGACTTGCGGCCTTGGCCCATTCTTTTGCCGAGATGGACCTAAAGGCTATTTCTCGCGGGCATGCAACACCGCCTTCGGAAGTGATTACGGGTTGGGCGGAGGCGGAGAGCGCGGCCAGGGGAAACAGAGCCCCTATCTTGCCGATCATCTTCAAGAAGAGCACCGACAACCGGCGTGTATTGTTTGCTGCCAACCAAGGAACCGGTCTCAAAATCTAGGCCAGGAGTTTATCTAATGGAAAGCAAGTGTGTGGTGAGGCCGTCGCGGAAATTGTGTGGTCTAACGGGCCACCCAAGAGACCGGGAAGACTATCGTGACATCGATAGCATATATCGGTATTACGCAACACGAAACGGGATGTGGAATAAATAGGGCTAGCCTGATCGGCATGGTCTCGGTGTCAAATCCCCGGTTTATCCCCCTGCTTCATATGCGATCTTGCTTCCGCGTCGCCCAGACGAGATTAGCCGTTCAGTGCGGAGGCGGAGTTTGTCTGTGCGAATGCTACCTGAACGGGTATCTACCCGGTCCCTTGGTGCAAAGCCGCCCGCGCTGATCGACAAATACCTAACCGCAGGCGATAACATGGCCGCCTGATCTAAGAAGCTGATTCTGTAGTGTTGGAGGTGCTAGTTCCAACGAAGACGACGAGTACGGCCGCGTACGCCGCAGTGCTCGCCAGGACGTCTTTGCCCTCGTCGAGATAGTAAGCCATGATGAGGCCAAAGGCGGCAACAAACGCCGTGGTCGCGATGAGCGTCGTGTACAGCCAGCTCTGCAAGACCATCAGCCACATGGGACCGATGAGGAACGCGGCTCCGAGGGCCGCAAACAAAACGCGTTCCTTGAAGCCGGCGAGCCAGGCCTTGGCTATGTTGTCCTGGCGGGGCCCGCATATCGACTCGAAGTGCTGCCGCCCGTGGTTCGCCAAGTCCTCCCAGGGGAGGAGAGAGTCGACCATTTTCGTATCCTGGTCATTGGCTACGTTGTCGTCGATAAAGGTTTTGAGGACGTAGTTGTCCAAGGCGTACTCTCCTGTCGCGAGGAAAGGGTCCCGGCTCGACTTGCTGCGGTTCTCCATGTAGTCTGGTCTTGAATTGCTTTGACTGAATGACATGCCGCGTTAGCCTCCAGTCGGTACATACAGTCCCACACCTGAGTCGAAGGAGAGCGGTACAGAGGCGGGGGAATGGTTTGCACCTACTGTACTCCTTCATAGTCTCCTCCCAGTTCTCCGACTCTTTCCCCTCGCGTCGCATCTTGACGACATGCCTCACCAGCTCACACTGCAGCTTTCGGATACGCATCCGATGCACCTCGGCGAAGCTGATGCAAAAGCGCCTCCCACCGATCAAAGAAGGTGCGGAAGATGCTTCGGTCACAGTCTCTTCGTCATCCTTCCTTCGACGAAGCTTGTCTCGCAAAGCGTCCCACGTCGACCGCACAAGGCCCGGATTGTAATCTCTCAGCTCACTAACAAGCCCGCTGCTGTGAAGCTGCAATGCAAATTCACCTGGGAACTCGATGCCAGGTTCTTGGAAGTCGTCCCGGGACGGAACATAGTAGACTTGCGGGGTCGCGGCTACGGTCCCCCTGATGAATCGGCGAGCAGCTGAGACTTGGGGTTGAGGGGCGATGTGATAGCCTGATGTGTTACTGAGGCTCTCCTCGCTGGGTACTTTCTCGCTGTGTTGGATCTTAGGAGAAGGGAGATGATGGCCAGATGTGCCGCTCCCGAAAGCTTGGCCCGAGTGGTGCCGGCCTGCAGACTGAGTAACAGGAGGTGGGTGGTACCCTGAAGTGTCACTGAAAGCATCCTCACTGGACTGGTTTGTTCGAAAGCTGGAGGTCTCGTCCTTGGAGGGATCCGTCTGGACGGGGCGCGTTTGTTCGTCTTCGATGGAGTGATACGTATGGACCCTGGAGGCCTTGTCCTTAGATTGGTGAGAAGGGACGTCTGAAAGGTCGCTAAGGTCATCCGGACCGACGCCGGAGGCACCATCGCCCACCTCGTCCCTGTAGTCTTCTTCGGTAGTAGTAGGAGGGTCATGATTACCGGACGTTTCGCTCGGATCCGGGCTATTGGGACGTCGCTTGCTGCCAGTCATCATAGATCGCAGTCCGGACATGTCGAAGTTGACATGATGCCCATGCCGGCGAAGCATTGTGGCGGAGGGACGCACATCTTCTGCATTCGGATCCATGTTCGTAACCACAGCTGATATCGGGTCAGCGATTGCTTGCTAGATGAAGGGAACCTTACGAAGATAACATCCTTACCGTGCGTCCGCTCACCAGACATTGAAGCTGTGGCCCTTTCTTTCCGCTAATCGGTGTCAAAACAGCACAAGATGACTCGCGCTGTCTCCTCATCGAGCTCAACGCCTCTTATTCAAGCAAAGGCTTTTATGGAAAAGCCCCCCCTACAACGCGGAAAGCCTCCGGAACCAGCCGCAGTGACAGGTACAGGGTTGTTGCATGTCTGCATATGCAAATGTCCTGAAAATACCAATTATTGGCTTCGAGAGATTTGGGCTGAGCTGTCAAATTGTCAATAACACACATATGCCGCTCGAATTTTGCTTGATTGGTTAAGCCGCCGTGACACCAGGCAGGTTCAGCTCAGCTGTCACGCACACCGTCCGCGTCGCGCGGCACCGGCTGAGCATGGCATAATTCCCTCCTTTTGGAGCCTGACATGTTATAAGAAGTGCGGTGACCGAACAACTACCCACTCCCAAACTCTGGCAGCCTTGCGCATCATCCCGTTCAGCAGCTGAGCGAACAAAGCCCACATTCAAGTCGCAATGACAACCAGCCCCGAATACGATGCAGCCCGCTTGTACGTGTACATCCACATCACCCAGCATCCGCCCACCGTCGACATCGAATTTCCCTGGGACCACCGCGAGGTGGCGAAGCGGTACAGACACAGCATCGACCGAAGCAAGAAGCGCCTGTGTCCCGAAGTAGCCGACAGGTCGAACCTCGTCTCTTTCCACCTGCCCAGCTCCGTCGTCCGGCTCTCCACGAGCCGCTGGCTACACGCCATTATCCTCCACTTCAAGGAGGAGGCGGACGCCGCGGCCTGGAGCGACGCCGTCTGCGTCCCCGTCAGGGGCCATCCGCGGCAGCTGTACATACGGCAGTACTGGAAGGCGGAACACTGGGCGGAGCTGAACGTGAGATTTTCGGGACAGCCGGAGGGGTTCACGGACTCGGAGCCCACGGTCGTCCCGGAGAACGTCCCACAGCGACCACGGGGTGTTGTACGCATCCCGAAGGACGACGCCGACGGCACGAAGAAGAAGAAGAAGAAGAGGGGACCGGAAGTCATAGCGTACGCGGGCCTTCCGGCGCCTATAAACACGCCGGCGCCCCCGTACGGGACGGAGAGAGTGAAGAGACCGGGGAAGAAGAGCAGAGACGAGAGCCCTGTGGGACCGAAGAAGTCCAACAAGGCTTTCCCCTGGGGAGACCTTGAGGCGAGATCGAGGGGAAGTCGGGGGGCGAAACGGCACAGCTCGAGCGAGGCCCCGAGAAGGCGGAGAAGAAGGGCCAGCTCCTCATCTTCGAGCAGCTCGTCTAGAGTGTATCGCTATTAGTTGTCGTGCCCGTGTGAGGCAGCTAGACCGGGGGCGGAACTGCGGCTTTGATGCCGACGTCAATTGCTGTTCGATGTTATTGTTTGTTTTGAAGGAAGGAATCGAGGGGGTCGAATCAGTTGTCGTGGGGATGTGGTTGACGGCCCGGCATATTCTCAACATGCCACATGGTGGGATGGCCGAGTGGTGCAAGGTGGCTGACATAGGTACGTATTTCATAATCTCGTTTCTCGAAAGAGCCGTGGGCTCGAACCCCACTTCTATCATGCTGTACTCGCGAGCAGATGTCACCATGGCCGCTTTCCTGGTGTTTTGTCGGAGTTTGATCGTGCATTGTGCATGTCGTTGAGAAGGAGTCGACGTTTTGCCGAAGGCAGGGTCGGGGGTGGGAAATGGCTGAGGAAGGGCACTTCAGGCTATATAGTGTGCGCATCCCTTGAACCAGGAAATGCAAGCTGGAGCATGTTGGCAATTTTGATCGTGGATGCAATTGGTCGACTTATATGACAGGATGCGTATTCCTATGCCCATGCTCGTCGTGAAAACTGCCTGTCGCAGAAATGATATCTTTAGGAGGCTTCCCCAACTTGGATGACGATGGCCTATAGGCCCATCACCTTACACGGCATTTCGATAGTTTTCCCACAATGAGACTCCTGCGAGCAGTCGCTCTCTTCTTGGGGCCATACGCTGTTGTTAGGGCCATCCCAGCGACTCCTGACGGCCCAGCGCCAACCGCCAACATCCTCTCCCTCATCGAGCCCCTCTCCTCCAGCACCGACACCTCCAAATGCGCTTCCACTATAACAACCACCAACTCCTCACCCTACCTCGCCTTCCCCAACGCGAGGATAACCCACCAATCAAGCGGGACAATCGACTGCCCGACCCGTCTGACGCTGCAAGCATCCCAAACCGGGTATCGCTATTCCGTCACCTGGATTTCCTTGGCCGGGTACCTCAAACTCGAGCCGGGGACGTATATCGAGCGGTTTAACGTCTCTGTAGGATATTTTCCGGGTGCGAAACAGGTGAGTTTAGGATCCAGATTGGGGCCCTAAGAATGAGGGGGCTGACGGGCGCTGAAGACAGATGTAGCGACCGCACGGGATCTGTACGGGAAGGGCGCCACTGGGTATGACGGGCACTTCAACATGAGTATACCCGTTGTGGCTGGAGCAGGTGGTAGTGAATTGGGGAGTACCGCGTGCCGGACATCGACATCCGACGCGCGGACGGGGATAGACGTCTTGTTGTTCGTGTCTCTGGCGCACGAGATGGTCGAGTTCGACGATATGACGCCGCATTATGGGATTGTGGGCGGAGAGTCGGCGGATAGGTGGTTGAAGGTCGGGTTCGAGGGGAGTTGGGATAAGTGTTGATAGCGACGCATAACCTTCGACGTCCAAGTAGCTCAACCCCTCGAACTAGGTTCAATCTGCCTACACCAGTCCCTCCCATGCTGCACCTGCCACTCGCAGAGCCTCAGCTCAACCACCATGCTCAGGAGTCCGGCGATACATATCCCGCCGCTATCACTAACAGTCGTCGCCCCCAGCGAAAACTCCCTGTCTTCCTCGGGGATGTTCTCCATGATCTCGGCGAAGGTGTTGACGTACACCGCCCCTCCTAACAGTCCTTCCCAGAATACTATCACAAAAACGATGTAAACGCTCGGTATAAAGTCAAGTATAGCGTGGAGGGTCAGCAGCACCAGATTGCCGACCTGTAGGAAGGAGGGTATGTATAGATGGTGGATGCGGAAGAACGGTGTTGACGAGCGGGAGATGAACACGCCTAGTTGGTAGAGGAAGTTGTAGAACGGGTAGAAGGACCTGAACTCCGAAAAGGGGCTGGAGGCGAGTGGGAAGAGGAGGACGGGGCTGACGCCTTGGTTGATGGTGTACTCCGCCACATACACCAGGAGCAGCGGTAGCATGTACGGGAAGAACAGCTTCTTCGCGCGGCGGAGGTTGGTCGAGAATGACGCAGAGTTGTGTCCGGAGGGATGGACTGGATATGCCTCCGCCGCAGGGATGAGGAGAGAGGACGATACATTGGAGGGCGGTAGCTCGTCGTTGTCATCCGGTAGATCTTCTTCTACGGGGAGGGGTGCGTATTCCTTCACCCCTCGAGACAGAAGTGGTCCATGGGGCAGGATAACAAAGAAGCTGAGGAGCATAATGCCCGGCAGGAACGCGCTCGCCAACAAACTGCTCTTGACACTGAACCCAATCCAGTCCGTCATCATGACATATAATCCCGCCCCCGCCAGCCCGGCACCGCCCGTCCCGCTACCCCAGGCGGCGAGAGACATGTGGCCGTAGTAATGCGTCAGTCCCAGAAAGCTGAGCTCTCCGCCGCCAGAGCTCAGCGAGGCCAGCACGACGCCCATGAGCTTGACGGCCACGCTCTGGCTGGAGGGCGTGAGTGCTATCAGCAACATGCCCGCGGAGGATAGACAGACGAATATTATGATTCGTGTCGCGTAGGGGACGCGGTGGATGAAGTACGGCGCCACGAGCTTGGTGAGGAAGGACGGCGCCACGTCGGCGAGGAGGACGACGCCTTTCGGTAAGGTGCCGACCAGATCTTGGGCTGCGGAGAGGATTATCACGTAGAGGACGTTGTTGATGAGGCCTGTGTACACGGTGGTTAGAGGGAGCGACCTTTAGAAGGAGAAGGGGGAGGGAGGCGGGCGTACCGAAGAGCCAGAAGGCGACGAGGACGGCCGTGTCGCCATTGCGGAGGATGGAGAGAATGCGCGCTTTGTAGACGGCCCAAGAGGAGGACGGCGCGCCAGGCAGTGGTAGCAACCCCGAGGAAGAGGGAGATCGTGTCATGGTGCGGTTGGAGGTTGCTGCATCATATCGCGGCGGACTGGTAACTGACTGTGATGTCGGTGTCGATACTTAGCGCTGGTGTTGACACGGGATGACGTTTCGGATAATGCTCCGAAAAGCGGGTGCCTGCGGCCTAGCGGCAATAACCGGCTGTGTTGCCCAGCAGTGAACCCTAACCCTCACTCGGATGCCAAGCAAGATCATCTGCATGAGGGAGTGAACACAACAACAACCCATCGACATTTCTACCATAAGGGAAGCTTGTGAACAGTACTAAAGTCATACCACGGTGAATCAAAAGCTCCGTTGCAGTTACTGTCAACATGATTGCTCAACATGAGGTATCCAGAACAGTCTGCCTTTTTAACTCCACTAATGTCCTCATCTCGAGACCCTCAACAACGACACTGTCACAGACTTCGAGCTCCGCGCCCTCGATAGGGCTGCAGAAAAGGGTGATGTTGAGGCACGAAGGTTAAGCAATCGCACCCAACCGGCAAGTTATCATCACCCACAAACATAGAGTATGTGTCCGGGTCGCGCGGCTGGTCATCCATCTCCCCTTGGTCCGCCTCCGCAGGCACGTCCATCATCCACGTCCACACGACCTCGCGCTCCCACTCGTCGCACTCCTGCGTATCTTCGAACTCCCATTCGAGGCCGCCAGCCTTGTTCACCGACCAGACATATACCCCAACCTCGCGGAACCCAGACGGTTCATTCTCATCCTCCTCGAGGACGGGCACGCAAGACCGGTCCGTGGCCCATCTGCGCGGCGGTTCCTCTAACTCGATGTTGATATCCGATCCAGCCTTCTTCAGAATATGCTTCAGGTGGCCGTCCCCTTCCCCTTCCCGACGACGACACGACTCTTGACCGCCACACTCCACCCCCGTCCCAAGTTGTGCTGGTCCGGCTCGTTGGCCCGGTCAAGCGGTCCACACCAGAGCAAAACCGGACTAATCATCAGCACGACCGTGTCGTCCCAACCGTCCAGGCGGTACGCAACGGACATCGTTTCCTCCCGGTATGGTAAGTCTCCGGAATGCAAGCCGAGAGGGAGCGGGCCAACCACCCGGTACTCCTACCGTGAGCGGCGGAGGGCGACGTCCACCTTCTCCGCTTGGCGGACCACCGCCCGCAAGCAGCGAATTAGTTGCGCCATGTCCTCGCCCGTGTCTTTCCGTAAGTTGTCGAAGTCGTACAGCTTCGCGAGGGAGATGAATATCGTCATAGCCAGGTCGTGGGTCTTGTCCGGCCTGCGCGTCGACTCTAATGCGAGGAGGCCGTTGGCTTCTTTACAGCGGTGGAGGAGGTATTTATCCATGGCTGGGGGTGTCATCTGTGGCACTGGCGTGAAGTGTTAGTGCACCTGTCTTCCCAGAGTTGGGGCGTTTTACGGATTTGGCCGACCTACCTTCGTTCTCTTTGTACCGCGTCATGAGTCTGGCTCCCTCCTCGCCGGCCCAGAAGGTGGATCCGCGGTGGAACATGTTGTCGTGAAGGAGCGTCCATATCTGGGCAACGAAGAGCAACCGCCATGTCTCGTCCCCCTCAAGTACGCGGCGGGGGATCTCCGTTAGGTTGAGCGCCGCGGCCGCGGACCGACGGACATGCGTCCTATTTAGGCGGAAGAAAGATTGCACGAAGTCGTCGATCATGGTGTCAAGAAGGGCCCAGTTTCTTTCGATGGACTCGCGGTCGGATGGGACGGTGTACTCATCCAATGACCGTTGGGGCTTTGGTGTGATCTCGACCTTCGTGGCTGACGAGCTGTGGCCGTGGTCCTCATCAGGTCCGGAATCGGGGGATTTGGTCTTGCTTTCCTCGCGGCTGCTGCTGCTGGAGCTGAGGCTCTGACGCCTCTTGGGCTGGCGGCCGCGTATGACGGTCACCGTGGGAAGGGATCGGGTCAGAGGCGGAAATGCTTCCCACAAAAGCGAGGAGACGCATAGCCAGAGTCGACCGTGCGTGTAGCGGAGAATTTAGGTGCTGGCGGCATGGCTGGGACGTGGTTGAGGTCACCCGTGACACGCTCTGAGTCGGTGGACGACGACTTGCTTGGTGCGGTTACTGAATCAAGATCTCGCTGGCGCTGGCATGCGAGCGCGAGGTCCGGCATCTTGTCTGCTGGTACTTGAGTTTGTGACGATGGTCTTGAACTGCGTTAAGGTGGTGCCCTCGGATAGCCGGAGGTAGTGTCCCAGTCTCCGGAAGCACTACACTGGCTCGTTGACGAGTTGACCGTACTTGGAGACGTCGCGATGAGGGTGAGTAGGTATGCGTATGATCACTTAAGGATCTTTGGTTTTGGTGTATCTTTTTCGCTGGCTTTGGCTGTCATGAGGGACGGGGTTGAGGTGTTTGTCAGGACAAGAGAATGAGAGAGAGAAATGAAATTCGAAGATTGTCGAGACGGGCTTCTAGCCCCTCCCCCCCATATGCACAAGACAGTCATTGCTAAAGTTTATCAACCCGGGCTTAGGTTTATCGAGGCGCGATCTATGGAACTAGACGACGACGGAGCTTCCATGCGGCCTGATATTGGATGACTGTCGTTACCGAAGTGGAAGGGATCACGAGGTTTACATACAGACGAGGCTTGTCACAGCTTGAACCGTCCGAACAGGTGCCGCAGGAGCACTATGTCTGCGTTGACGTCCTGCAGGCTGTATTTCATCCGATCTATGCTTCGATCAGGGTAAGGGTTGCGTTTTCGCAGCCGTGGCAACAAGACCATGACATCGAAGCAGCAGATGCGTTTCGACATCCCGAATACGAAATGTTATATAGATGAAGCCTGATTTCCCTGGGGGGTTTGTGGTCTTTGGCAATTTTCCGCAACGGAATAGGGTGGGGGTCGTCGTGTTGTCGGTGGCCGCGGCATCCATCCATGTAACTGAAGGCAGTGATCAGGGGAGCCATTCGATCCAAGAAATGTGCCGGACCTGAAAACCTGAGCATGAACATGGAACAGAGGCAACAGGGAGTCACCGCTACTGACACGTAGTGGTGCTGGCAATTTGCTAAGGTGCTTTGGCATTCCATCCTTGTGGCTGTTGTCTACGGCATCAGGTCACTCAGATCACAAGCCCATGATAAATATACTCCAGAAAGTCAGAGGATGCGAGGGAGATGCGCAGCTGATACGAATATACAGCAGGAACTTGATTATTTGATTGCTGATCACGTTCGAGCTCTTGAGAGCCGGGAGGTGTTATGTCCCTTCAATTACTGGCAGTTATCGGTTGTCGTCGTCGGTGACTCGTTGGTACGTTGTGCCTTTGTATAGTTGGGGATGGCACATCAACTGAGGGCTATCACAGGTTTCCGCAAACCTTCTTTCCGTAGGTCCCTTCATCTCATCCCTTAGACCAGTTGGGTATTCGTTGGGTGATGCAACACTGTGTATTTACAACTGTTGCTCACTCGGGCAAAGTGCCAGCACTGAGCTTTGGTGATGATGCATGATTTGAGACCGCTTCCTCAGTGTCCAGTTAGACATACCTACAACGGTCAATATAGATTGGCCATGGCCTCCCAGCTTGATCTCGTTCCTTCTCCGTAAGGTAGTTACAGATGCCCTTACTTGCTGGACAAGGTGCATCCATGGCTGAAGTCTCATTCCCCAATAATTTTACATTGTACAAGCCTACCTTGATGCAATCATGAGCCCTCAAGGTTCCAACCCTGGTTCTGCCAGTCTAAGCCTCCCGAAGTTTTGCTAAAAAGTTTCCCAACCATCTTCAGAGGTTCCAGGCCTGGAAATGGGAGCAACAAGAAGGACCTGGAAAGAACTCAAAGACAAAGGTGCATCTCACCCCCAATGACGCAGAGTTCTCGATCCTGGCGGCCGCCGTCTATTACGGACTACGCATAGTGGAAAGCAAGGAAGGGCACAGGCCCTGGAGAAAATCGGGACGCACTTATGGGTAAAATCGCTACGGGACAAGAGCTACGATATTCCCGCAACCAAGGCGGCTCCCGTGAGCCAGAATATAAAACGAAGGTCAACTTCTATGTATTGACATTGAAGAAGGGGTTCTTTAACGTTGTCCTAACTCCCGGGTTTCGATGGCAAAATGAAATCTATACCTTACGAATTGTTACAGACGGCCAAGTCTAATTAGCCTACAGAGCCAGAGAAATTCGGTCCCAATAACTACGACCCGAAGAAGATAGGATAATCCCTTCACCAGACGCATACTTAATCACGGGTACTCCAAGGTCGGTATCTGACATCGCACAGCGTTTCGGTATGATGCTCGAAGCCAGAGCGTGGTTCTGGAACCCCAACCACATTACATCAGAAACAGATTCAATCGCTCTAGTGCAGTTTAAGCAGCTAATGTTCTGTCTTTCGGTAACCGTCGCTCACGAGGTCGTTCATGCATTCCGAGGCTTTTTGTCCGAGCTGGTTGGAGGTCAAGGTCAGCCTCTCCCACCCCTCACCCCAGGACTTGTTTACTACAATGCCGTCAGTGGCGTACTTCCGGGAAAGCCACGACACGGTAAGAAGGCGAGAAAGAGGGGCGAAGCAGGAAAAGTATTTGAGCTCGAAGTGCTCGGGGAATTCGCGACTATCCAGGACATTGGCGTGCATGGCCCGGATGATGATCCTTTCAGTGGAACACGAGTTACTACCCTGCACTGTTCTGGTGGGAAGTTAGAGCGCAAGAGCATCTCGGACAAGGAGATAGACAACTTCTTCGAGAACCCCCAAGGTCAGTGTGCCCATGATAAAAGGAGCAAGTCCCGTCTCACGACTAACTCTTCTGACAGCCTTCGACTTCAGGGTCTTTAAAGAACTCGGCTCTGAGCACAAGATGGAGTCCGAAGATCTGCAAGAATCCGATGAGGAAGGTGACAGACAAAGGCTCGAGGCTCTGATGCGTGCGGCCGGTCTCGCTGCCCCGGTAAGCGACGAGGAAATCAAGGCCGTCAGAGAAGCGCAAACGTACACGATAAAGGATACACGAGCTATCGAGGCTTTTATGCGCAAGCCCAATGAGCTTATACAAGCCGAGCGTGACCGAGGAGGTACCAGAGCTTGACATGGACCTCGGTGGTACGACCGCGGGTGAAATACCGAGAGGAGATAAGGGTAGAGGAGCACTGGACAACTTCTGGAAACATTCTTAACAAATCAGCCTAGACGAAAATGGAGTTGCTGGCAACTTTGACTTTGAGACATAGCACTTCGAGTACATCTGAGCTAAAAGAGATCTAAGTACAATGGAGGATACACTACACGACCGTTAACGTAAGAGGTCAGCCATTCGATCTAACCCTCTAATAACATGGACTTCCATAAGTTGCTTTGCATAGGATGGGCCAGTCGGGTACGGTTTTCCTGTCGTGCGACTTATTGTGTGGAAATGTAGGGACTAGAAATAAGGGCTCGTGTACTTAGTCAACAGATGAGCGGTGTCAGTCAAAACCCGCATTAATCTACGATAGGTTAGTTCGCAAATAGCGGTCAAGTTCTCACCATTCCCGTTTCTACCAACGAGGCAGTCCGTGCTTACTAGATATATACCTATATAAAGTAGACTAGTTGGAACCAGTTGTCGGTTATACGTTGTGACTGTGTTGGAGCCTTGGATAGAGTGTTGGGAGAATCAAGACCACGGGGCCATGCAAGGCGCCGGCCCTGGAAATATTACTTTTACTCTCATAGATGCTAAACAAGAACTAAGAAAATAAAGGAAAACTCTAAGTTTGTTGGCCAACGTCGTTGCTGCAAGTCTTTGTATAGTCGAGTGGCCGAGCAACAGAGGCAGGATACCTGGCATGTCTGCATCTTTGTCCCATCTCGTTGTTGAACGGGCTTGCTTGATGATGAAGTTATCAATAAGCTGCTTCCCCAATGTCACGACGATGGTGCCTTCAAAGCAACACGACTTGTTAGAGCCTTCCGCTTGATATCATCTGGCACGAGTGTGTTCCCAACACCAATGATGCAGGAGCCATCATGGCGTTCCGATTCTCCAGAACTCTACAAGAATGCGGGTTCCTCTGCTTCGGATATCTGATGGGCAGTCCGGAGCAGATATCGACATTAGTCAATGCGCATGTGCATATTATAGACACTTGGTCAAGACGAAACCATATCATATCTGCAACACATCCTACACATCATGAGCGCGTCGGGTTCCAAGTCTCCTAGCCGTGGCAATAAGACTTTTAGTCAGGGTTCTAAACATAAGGGCGGCAACACAGGATTCTCGAAGCGGCTTGAGCACTCCCAGCTGTGGAGGGTCGTTGACAACGTCAGTGGCGCTGCAGTCCTTGTGATTTTGGACAGACCGAGTTTGATATATGGGCCGTAGTAGTACACTACGGTCTTCGATTACTGGAAAGACCTCAAGGGGTTGAGGCATTGAAGAAAATTGGTCTGGATGAATGCGAAGCCTGGTACTACAACAAGGATCTTGCTCAACCCAACAAGAAACCTCATCGTCAAAGATATGGATACTATTGTAGTTGAGTTCATACGCACACTACGCAGCAGCTTTTGCAACCTCGTCATCGCAAACGTCCCAGGCGTTATTGCGTTGGCTACACGTGGTGTTTATAACACCTGGGTTGGCAAGGAGTTCCGGTATACAGGGCGGGCCAGCTTGAAGGATTTCGATCCCAAGTGCATGGGACCTATCATCTTCAATACGAATACAGAGGTGAGAGCCTTCAATGGCAACTTTTCCTATCGATATTCGGAACCGACACTGCTGATCAACCGAAACAGTTTATCAGACAAGTTACCGAAACTGTAAAACGTACGGACAGTCACATCCTCTCCATGAAGCCCACAAAAGTCAAAGGCAGTAACAAAAGTAGCCCGAAAAGCAGCAGTAGCCGCGGCAGTAGAAGTAGCCCAGACAGCCAGGACGACCCGAGCTTACACGCTACCCCGGAACAGATCGCCGCAGCCGAAAATGCTCTCGCCGTGTTCCAAGACCTGATAGTGTGGCTGTCCATGACTATGGCCCACGAATGCGCGCACGTCTTCACGGCGTTCCTGCACCGCGCCCACGGCGGAGATCCCCGAAGATGCGTGACGCCGGAGGGGCTCTACTACTTCCCATCGTCGAAGACATACCCCTGCAAGCCCGACAAAGTGAGTCAAATGACAGACCGGCCTCGAAAAGGATCTGGCGAAGCAGGCTGGGTTTTCGAGTTCCTGGCCTTCGGCGGCAAGCTGAAGGATCGCTTCCGCGACAGTGCCCGGTTCCAAGGCAACGGCATCGAGTTTCAGTTCGAGGAGAATGGGGAGGTCAAAGACCGACACGTACCTCACGAGGTGTTAGAAGATTTTATTAGAGATCCCGAAAGTGACTTGTCGCCTACCCTGGAAGCAGATTACCTAGACGCGAGACGTAGGACAAGTGATATTGACATGGTGTTTTCGAGACTTCGATCTCGCAAGGCTGCATGGTAAAGAAACAACCGTCTTACGGGTCACCGACGCGAGTAAGATCCCAGACGGTCCGTGGTTGCAGCCGGAGGACCGTGCTCGCAGTGGTCTTAATGACATTTCGGACAAGCTCAAGTCGGCAGAGCAGATTGCGAGATATAGGAGGGAGATTCAGTATATGATTGAGGGGCCAGTCATCGAGAACTTCACGAAGGACCCAGTGCACAACATCGTCTCTGTGGCGGAGACTCCCAAGCGTGGCTAGATGCTCGCTGATGGGCCGACTTGTTACCCCGGTTTTCCTTATTGATGATGAAGGTTCCGGCGGAACAGACAGACACCGCACAGTTAGCATTTATGCACCCAGATCCATAGAAGAGCATCGTGAAAGCAAGAGCTTTACATCATGATGACTTGCACATATCCCTCGGTGCAACCTTGCCACAGATAGGTAAGGTAGCTCCGCATATGCACACATAAACCTCGCACGGAGCGTGTAAGCTGTCTAGGAAGCTCGCTATGCAGCCTAACTGTCGATGCCAAACCCCATGTCCAGGAGTTATAGCGTGCTAAACTCATATACGATGACACCTTCTTAAAGCGCTGCATGTACTTCGTACATCCGACATCACGCCCCAAAAGGGGTTCAACATTACGGTCTATGGGCTTGGCCCCGATCCTGAGGGATTAACCACCAACAACATAAGATGCATAGAATTCCAAGACGGGAAATGCATAGTGCACTCAAGCAGAACTCCGGCGTGCCATTGGCTCGGACGAATATGCATGACGATCTTCGGCACTGCCCCTTAGGGCCGATCTACAGCGGCATGCATGGCCGTTGGCATCCTGTCTTGGCCTCCGCTGCGCATCTTGTCAGCACAAGAAATCCGGATGCCATGGCCGCGAGAAGACTGGATGATGGAAGATTTAAATCAGTTCAGATGGTTCAACGTACCCTAACATCCAGAATCACGGAGTGTCAACCACGTGTAAGTCCCGCCAGCTGTTTCAGACATAGTAGCCCCTGCCAAGATCGTTAGGCCCCACGCGAAGCTTATCTCCCGGCATTAGGGCGACTTGACCTGCTAAAATCGGGTAGGGGGACAGGGGTCTTTTCTTCCGGCAGATCAACGACAACAGATGGGGTAACGACGCCCATAAACGGCAGGAGCGGTACATTACCATACGATCCCGCCGGTGTTACTGTGATACTACCGTCCATGCCGTCCAATTAAGGCGGCAGGAGCGTATATAGATCCTCCAGGAGTGATGGGACGGTCGGCGGCGATGACGATCCGCGTCCCACGCCCCGGATGAAGGACCTTGATGGCCCCACGCAGACTGCCGATCTGCAAGAGCTTTTCTTGCTTTGTGCAGCGGACATACAAGTATCGGTCTTCATCCAGTCAATTAGTCGTCTCGTCCGGCTTCTGTACTTCTGCTATCCCGTTACTTTTGTTGAGTGGCAACCAACCTTAGCCGATTAGTTTGCCTCGCCTCGCCTGTCTACCTTCTCCTCGGTTGGAACGTCACGCAGGAAACAAAAGCTCGGCAGACTTCCTGAGCTTTGCTGCTACCGTGTCCCTACTTCGGGCAACCTAGAGGCGCGCGTTGTTGCGTGAATTTTCCGGCAGATATCTAAACTTCTTCCCAAGACATTCCTCCGTCGGCTGCACGAGAAAGAAATTTCAACGAAGAAAAATGCTTCTCCTCGCTCTCCTGGCGACGGCCGTCTCGGCTCGCGTCTTCGACAGCCTGCCCAATGTCCCAAAGGGGTGGAAGGAAGTCCGCCCAGCCAAAGCAAACGAGCCAATCGCCCTCAAGATCGCCCTGAGACAGCAGCGCCCCGACGCCCTCGAGCAGGCCGTCCTCGAGATATCGACCCCCGGCCACCCAAACTATGGCATGCACATGACCCGCGACGAGGTGCGCTCCTATACCGCGCCCTCGATCGAGGCCGTCGCGGACGTCACGGCTTGGATCCGGCGGTACGCCGGAATCAAGCACACGGTCGACAACGACTGGATCTCCATCGCCACGACGGTTGGCACCGCCGGCAACCTGCTCAACACGACTTTCGCCTGGTACGAGTACGACGCCGGTGGCGGCCCGAAGCTGCGGACGCTCTCGTACAGCGTCCCCGACGAGGTGGCGGGCCACGTCGACCTCGTGCAGCCGACCACGCGCTTCGGCCAGCTGGGGGCCAAGAAGTCGACCATTTTCGAGATGACCATCGTGGCCGAGGAGGACGAGGTCAAGACCGTATCTCTAGCCAGCGACAGCAGCAAGGCGGCAGACATCGGCGCCGCAGTCTGTGGCAGCACGATAACGCCCGACTGCCTCAAGTGGCTGTACAACATCAACTACACGGCCACGCCCGACGGCAACCTCGTGGCTTTCGCTTCTTACCTCGAGCAGTACGCGCGCTACGCCGACCTGCAGGCCTTCGAGAACCAGTACGCGCCCGCCGCCAAGGGTCAGAATTTTAGCGTAACTCTGATCAACGGCGGGTTGAACGACCAGGCCAGCACCGAAGACAGCGGTAAGTCTCGCCCTCATCACCCATCCCAGCCTTTCCACACCCCACTAACCTACCTCGCAGGCGAGGCGAACCTAGACGTCCAGTACGTCCTGGGCGTATCCCACCCCATCCCCGTCCTGGAGTATTCCACCGGCGGCCGCGGACCCTTAGTCCCCACGGCCGACCAGCCCACTCCGCCCGGCAGCAACGAGCCCTACTTCGAGTTTCTGACCTTCCTTCTCGCCCAGCCGGACTCCGCCCTGCCGCAGACGCTGTCCACTTCCTACGGCGAGGAAGAGCAGTCCGTCCCGCAAGAGTACGCCGTAAAGGTGTGCAACATGTTCATGCAGCTCGGCGCGCGCGGCGTCTCCGTGCTCTTCTCCTCGGGCGACAGCGGTCCGGGCAACAGCTGCCTGCGCAACACGGACGACGCGCCCTATTTCAACCCCACTTTCCCCGCGGGTTGTCCCTTCGTGACCGCCGTCGGCGCCACGACGGGCACGAACCCGGAGAGGGCGGTGGGTTTCTCCAGCGGCGGGTTCAGTATCTACCACAAGCGCCCTAGCTATCAAGATGCCACGGTGCCAAAGTACCTCGTGTCGATAGGCACGACGTACAACCAGTTCTTCGACATGACGGGCCGCGGCATCCCCGACGTCGCGGCGCAGGGGAGCAGCTTCGCCGTGATCGACAAGGGCCGGAGCGCGCGGCTTTCGGGTACGAGCGCCAGCTGTCCAACCTTTGCCGGTGTCGTCGCCTTACTGAATGCCGCGAGGAAAAGCGAGGGCCAGCCGCCGCTGGGGTTTCTGAATCCGTGGTTGTACAACAACTCGGCGGCGCTGACGGATATCACTACCGGCGCGGGGCAGGGGTGTGAGGGGAACAGGGCGTTCGGGGCGGCGGGGGCGAAGTGGAATGCCACTGCGGGTTGGGACCCGGTTACGGGGCTTGGGACGCCGAAGTTTGGGGAGTTGCTTGAGGCTGCTGCGCCGGGGGTTGCTAATGCGTAGATGTGGACGAGGAGGAGCTCATGAGGAAGAGCACCGCATTGCTTTCGGCGACGATATTCCTGGGCGAGGGATCTGTTGATGGATGACCGGGAAGGAAGATGAAGAGGCGGCTAGGCTAGTCTCAATCGGATATCCATTGCACAGAATCATATCTCTTGAGTACAAGATCCGTCTTCAGTGATATCCCGGATCTCCTGCGTCGAAGTTGAGTGACGGTAGTATCGGACATACCTGCTATGCCTCGAAGACAAGGATCATGGCGCTTGATTCAGCACTCCAGCTCTTTGTCGTTCTGACTCCCTTCTCATGTTCTAGTTCCTGGTGTTACAATCGCCATGTTGATAACAGGAGGATTGCTTAACTTCCGACCGCTTAAGTACAGCTTGCGCAAAGCCAACTCCGGAGAGCACGCGACATCGTCACAGCGCGACCAATGACAGACGTCGGGCCAGATTGAAGATTGAGTGCGGGTCAGTCGCGACGCCAAGACCCTTTGGCTTGGCGTGTGTAGGGGTCCTTGAGAACTCGATGCGCTGGACGGCGGTGATCGTGTGGAGACAAAATGTGCCAGTGACCGCTATCTTCCTCGTCCAAACACACACAGCTATTGCGACCATGACGACAGCTACGGACTGATGCGGTCAGCTTCGGTTACGTACTTTGAGTCTAAATTCAAGGGTCTGAGTAAGAGTAGCCGCGAAAGAAGAAGCTCTCGTACTGGAATGCTCAAGGCGTGAAGCCGTTTGCTTGAACTTCGGTCCAGGCCCCTTGCTAGCCGGGCTCCAACCCCAGTTTTCCCCTCACTGTCTTTCCCGTCGTGTGTCTGTGCGCTAATCATCCATCGACTGAAGATCAGGAACAGAGGCTGCAAACGAATGGTCAGGTATTGCGGAGAATATGGAGACAACGAGGGCGTCGGACGGATGTTCGAGGGGAAACTTACAGGTTGCAGCTACCAATGATGTCGGAGAAGCTGCAGACGGCCATCAAGTCTTGCATGTGAGCGCCTAAGGCCGAGTCAAAAGTAGAAGACGCAGGCAGGCACGTGCAAACAGAGTTCGACTTGTCAGCCACTCCGAATGGGAACTGCGACCGATAGTAGTACTGAGGTTATCATGAAGGGGGAAGGAACGACTTGAACATTTACCTGTATCGTGCCTTCCCAACGGATATCCATTTGAAGCTTCGAGGAAGGAGTCACTGCATTTGGTGCTTAAGTTGCACCCCTGACAGATCCGCAACCCCTTCTGCCCCTCCCGGCTCGGATTTTAGCTTCCCCAACTTTTAAGTTTGCATCTGCCGCCCACCGCCTTTCCATGCTTCCCGATGCTGTCTGTGGTCTCGTTTCCTCCTGTCCGAGTCGTGCTCGACTTTGCTCTATCTGTCTTCTCGGCTGAACACTAGACTAGCATCGATTACAGACAGATGCAAACAGAACAAACAGTTGAGGTTGGAGATCCGTTCGTTTTGAGACACGACACGGGAATGTGCGCCAACAACTCAAGCCACATCATCACAGATCATCGTCACAGCTCTCACCTCCACCTTTTGAGTTAAGCTAAGACACGGGGGGGCCCTGTTTGTCAAACAATCCCTGTCCACTCGGCTTATTTTTTACTGTGGGAAGCCAATCCCATATCCCGCCTGACAATTACAGTGGGCGACCCCTGTCCGTTAGCGAGTGGTTGGCGGTCACGACGCCAGCAAGCTCGAACCAGGAATCTGCAAATTTCATGCGCCTTTCCCACTTTCTCTCTTTCCTCAACCCAAACTCCTGCATCCACATCACACCTTCCCCAGATTCTGTTGTTTACGAGTCCCTTGACTGCTTCCTTCCTGCTTGTGTTTTGGCTCTTTTTATTTGTGTTTTCTGTCTGTGTTGCAGCAGTCTGGAATTGAAGCAGCAGCTGGAGAAGGTCCTGTCCGGTGTTCACCCGCGCGCAAAAAGACATACAACCGGTCGCAGCTGTCAGCGGATCGGCCAGCATCCTCGTCGCCAGTCGTGGCACTCGTCACAGAATTTTCCTGCCCGACTCAGGAAGCTCTCTCAAAGCCGCGACCATGGATCCAAGACAACCACCACAACACGGGCGTGACCCATTTTCACGAAACGCTGCTTCTCCTTACGGTCCTGGCCGTCCTGGATTCTCTCCGGCCACGACACCAGCACAGCATCATCCTCCAGGTCCGCCACAGCATCAACAACAACAACATCAACAGCCACCTCCACACCAACAGCATCATCAACAGCAGCAGCAGCAACCTTATCCACCACCATCGGCGCATTCTGCTCCCGCCGCTCCACAATACTCCGACCAACGACGAACACCAACCGATCCTTACTACTCCCAACAACCACGATCCTATCCTCCAGAACCCAACAGCCATCACCCTCCTCCCCATCCAAGTCACTCGCGACATCAAAGCAGTTCATCAATATCATCGAGCGCCGCAATCAATAGAGCGATGCCGCCGCCCGGTTCGCCTCCGCAAAATCAGGGGCCCGGCGGCCATCCGCCTTACGGGATGCCGCCTGCACCACGGCCGCCTCCCGTGTCGGTCGGTCCGCCATCGGCATTTCCTGGTGGTCGCGAGCTGCCGGCATTAGGATCGATTCCGCGCACAGGCAGCACCGGCACTAGCATGTCGATATCATCCATGCTGGGTGGTCCTGCGCCCAGGGATAGGGACCCTGGTGCACCGGCACATTATGGACCTCCTTCAACTGGGCCCGGCGTGCCTGGGCCTCCGTTCACGCCATCGATGCATGCATCTCCTCGAATGCCTCCAGGAGCACCCGAGTACACGCCGTTCCGACGACCTCAGACCCCCGAACACGCTCACAGGATGTACGATAACAGAGATCCGCGAGATCCACGAGACCCACGAGATCCGCGAGACCCCAGAGCTCCGACAGCCGGGTCACCTCACGGCACCTATGGCACCCCCGAAGTCCAGCGATACGGGACGCCGCAGCAATATGGACAGCGTGGCCTGCCTCATCCGCCACAGGATCAACCGAGGGAGCACGGGAGAATACCAGGCAGTTCGATACCGCGGCCGGATAGCCAGCCGAAGAACTTTACGGGCATTCCTCCTCCGAGGCAGATGGATATGGGTAGGCCGGGGCAAGGCGAGAACTTTGTCCGCAGAGAGGAGGAGTACAACCCGGAACGACCAGGCCGCCCCATCAAGTACGAGGACCCGCGATACATGTCAGACCGCGAGCGTCAGGAGAGGGAGATGGAGATGATGCGGGAGCGTGAAATCCAAGAGCGGGAGAGGGAGTTCCGGGAACGCGAAATGAGGGATAGCGCATTATCCGGTGGTGACCCTGGTCGACAGCACGCCATGATGCAGGAGCACTACATGCAGCAGCAGCAACAAATGGGACCGAGAGGACCAGGAGGACCGCAGCCTCCGTTTGGCAGGCAGCCGGATGGCAGAGAGCAAGGACCTTGGCGGCAGCAGCCACCATATGAGCCCGCGCGAGCACCATACGATCCGGCAGCACCCTTCCCGCGACATCACGAATACCCGCCTGCGACAGGCCCACAATACGGATCACATCCAGCATACGCACAGCAACCCGGGGAGCGGTATCCTCCTTCGTCAGGCCCACCTCACCACCCTGGTCCTCACCAAGGCGGGCCCCCAATGCCATTCGGCTACGAGGGCGGCTCCCCCGAGCGTCAGCGGGCCGGACCGCCACACTACCCCCGCGACCAGCCACCGCAAATGCAACGGAGTCGGACACTTGACGAAGGCCATGTGCCGCCCCCATCCGTCGCCTACAAT
Source organism: Coniochaeta sp. 2T2.1 (assembly GCA_009194965.1). Taxonomy (NCBI): domain Eukaryota; kingdom Fungi; phylum Ascomycota; class Sordariomycetes; order Coniochaetales; family Coniochaetaceae; genus Coniochaeta; species Coniochaeta sp. 2T2.1. The sequence continues at coordinate 373,527 of VSMA01000029.1, forward strand.
GCTGGCGGCGGACCTAACATGTTCGAAGGGCCCAGGAATCGGAGCATGGATGACCTCAACCAGGCGCCTCATAACCAAAGGTCATTGCTGCAGATCCAGGAAATCAACCGTAAAGGTAGAATCTCGCCGTTGCCCCAGGCTGTGCAAGGCGCACAACCTCAGCTGTCTGGTCCCGGTGGCGAACCTGGCATTAAACAAGAGTTTGGGCGGATCTTTGCTGGCATTAGTGGTGGAATCGGTGGGATCTCGAGTCCAGCGCCAACTAGGACTGCGCTGCCTTTTGCGGGCCCAGGTATGCTCCGCCGTGACGATACCGACGTCCCGCCCCCGGAGACGGGCCCAGAGCCTGTTACAAAGCCTAGGGCCAAGCGGACCAGGAAACCCAAAGATGATGATGCAAATGGCGAGGACAGTGGTAGAGCTACTCCCTCTGGCCGCAACAAACGAGCCAAGAACCATGCTCATCACCACCATCAGTATGTTCCGTCCCATCCCACCACTAGCACACCACTCACTAACAGGCCCAGTCATCATCACCACCACCACCACCACGCCCAGGACCAGCTTCCACCAACAGGCGCTGTTAATCCGCCGTTCAAGAACGCGAAGGAGATACCCTCACCGACCGGCGTCTTTGCGAGGGACCTACATGCTGCTGCTCATCTCCACTCCGCTCCTCGCTCGACACCCGGCAGCCACGCCCAAGCCACAAGCGCTAAAGCTGCTGCACCGCCTCCTCCGCCCATGGTTATCCCCAAGCCGAAGAAACTGGCCGTCGACAACCGGGCTGTCCTCGACAGCGTCACCGACCTTCCACGCCACCATCTAGGGGATGTCCCGTACCAAGTGAAATTGAAGCCGGCCCGCCTTCTAGACCCGCGGACCGGCCGCCCTCCTCGCCACGGCTACCAGTCCAACCCAGTCCCCCTACCCTACGAACTAATCAAGGACAACCTCAACTGCACCCTCACGGTCAAGGTCAGCAAGGAACACCTCCTACCAGAAGCGCGAGAGGAAATCACCAGCCGCCGCGCCCTCTGGGGCACCGACATCTACACCGACGACTCGGACATCGTAGCGGCCTGCATCCACGGCGGCTGGATCCGCGGCGAGTGGCCCGAGGACGTGGACGTCGAAATGCTGGACCTCTACAGCCCCGACGAAAAGGACAAGAAGGGCAAGAGGACCTCGGCCAAGATAGCCGCCCAGACGAACAACAAGGTCATCCTCGACGCACCACCGCGCGGCGGACCGCAAAACGTCCCCGAGAACCGCGACCTGCACGTCACCGTCCTCGTCCTGCCTTCTCTCGAGAAGTACGCCTCCACCGTCCGCTTCGGGATCAAGTCCCGCGAATGGAACGGCGTCTTCTACGACACAGAGGGGCAGGAGCACCGGTCCCGCCACGACGGGCTGAGCTTCATGATTACTGGGCTCAGGTGGGTTAACAACGGCGCCGGCACGCAGAACAGGCTCAGGGGCAAAGAGAGACGCGAAAGGATCAGGCGGGCACTCAAGGAGGTGGAGCTGGGACCCGTGTGGACGGCCAAGTCACTCAATGTTGACGCCGGGCAGAAGGAGGATGGGGTCAGGACGCCCATTGAGGGTGATGTGGAGATGACGGGGGGTTGGTGGAAGCAGCGCGCTGCGGCTGATGAGGGGGACAAGGAGAACGCCCATGGTGCGAAGCAGGCTGTCAAGGAGCCGGTGGAGAAGGAAGCTGAACAGCCAACCCATGAGGCTGCTGAAGCTGCGGCCGGGGCGAACCAGGAAGCCAAACCAGAGGAGGCGGCGCAGGAGCTCGATGCTGATGAGACTATGGAGGATGTTACTGCTCAAGATGACACGATTGTCGAGGACGATGAGAAAGAGCAGGATAAGGCCGCTGGCAAGGAGCCGGAACCAAAGAAAGATGAGCCTACGAAGACAGGCGGAACTCGCGAGCCCGAAGTAACCAGCACCGCGAGGGCTACGGAGCCTCCATTTGAGCCTATACAACAGACCCAACTCGACGAGGAGGAGGCTCCGCCGCAGGCTGCCCAGGCGCCTGACGTGGCCGAGCCCACTCACGCAGTAGCAGCGCCGGAGTCGGTCGCTCAACCCGTCCAAGACACGGTCCCGGAGCCGGCGCAAGGTGCAATCACAGATCTGGTTCAGGAGCTCGTTAAGCAAGCCGCAGAGGAGGCAGCTAAGCAGGCGGCTGCCGAAACCGCCGCCGAGCAAACAGCCGAGGACGCAGCTAAGAAAGCAGCTGCGGAACCAGCGAAGGATCCGGCCAAAGAGCCACTTGCCGGCCCGGTGGTTGAGCCAGCTCAGGAGCCGCTCGCGCAACTGGCTGTGGAGGCAGCCAAGGAGTCTCTTGCTGCTGAACAGCCCAAGGAGGCGGCTAAGGAGGCCGTGGTGGAACCAGCTGGGGAACAGACCGAGCAGCCACCTGCTGAGACCGCCTTGGCGGGAGGCAAGGAACCGGTTGTAGAAGCTGGTGAGGAGACGTTGCCGGAGCCTGTTTCCGAACCCGTTCCCGAGACGGCGAATAAGACGGCAAATGAGAAGGCGACGGAGCAGGCCAAGGAACCGACACAGGAGCCAAGCAAGGAACCCGCAGCAGAGCCTGTTACAGAGCCGGCAAAGGAACCGGTGGCTGAGGCTGAGCCAACAACGACGGCATCGACAGCATCGAACTGATTTTATGTACACATATCATATACGGAAATGGGATTGTACATTGGCCGGTGTCGGTTTAGATGTCGGTACTCGCATTGGGATGGAATTTTGGGTTGCAATGATACCTCTCTGCTTATTGGGAAAGGTTGCTTATGGCGCAACTTTGGTCATCTAGGAACTAGCTAGACATGTTAGCAGCGCATGGCTTTTTGTGGTAGCTTTAGAGGGAGCGAGCTTGAATGTTATTTGGTTGTTCAGCTGTTCTTCATTGTGCCGACCTTATCGATTGTGTCACCGAGGAAGCGTCATGTTGGCACTAGTGTGCGGAAGCTGGACTCGATTGTCTTGTCCTGTTCGAGAGATCTCGTGCGTGGAACACTCCTAAAATGAACTGTAAAGTAGAGGATGTCCTCAAGCCGCATTCACCAACACGTACACACACGTCAACCCTGGTATTTGCCAATGGCATTCGATGATGACTCTAAGAGTTAGGTACTATGAAGGAGTGTTAGAATTCTGAATAGTAAATGGGTGTGATCCTGTCTAGTATCTATGGTCTGACCAGGTTGAGCTATGCTATCCATGTGTATTCTTCCTGAAGTGTTCTCTCAAGTCCTCCTGTTGTTGCCGTCCCTTGACCCTATGCCATTGTAACCGGGCCGAGACAGATTCCAGATCGATGCCTCTTTATCAAAAGAATGGACGAGCTCAAGTTGAAACTTTAAAACGGAAACCATACCGTACCCCAAGCCTCATGTTCTGTGCGCGTGATTCCGTTTTTGAATGCATTTCCAGAGAAGCGTAGTGTGGAGGACCAACCCACACAGTATACTGACCACAGGACTATCGTCTTCATTGTCGCCCTACCGTGAATTCTTTAGTGTAGAAATCCGCAATGCAACTATCGTCGATAGCTACATCTGGATCCGGGTCCTCCTCGCGATAAACGGATATCAGGTACTTGTACTCCCCTTCAACATCCCACGGGTTAGGATCTTCCAGATTGATGACATATTTGGCCTTGTCAGTATAGTCGTCGGTGCCGTCCGCTATATCCTCTGCGAAACCCTGCAGTTGGTTACGACTTGCGTCCCGGGCCCACCGGTTGTTTCTCTTCTTTTCAATGCTAGCTATGGCACACAGAAGGTCACGACTAACGACCGTGGCCTCGTTGGATGAATCAGTCTTTTGAATCGAACAACAGACCAAGCTTATCTCGTGGTATGAAAGTCAAAATGCTCTGTCAATGACTCTTACAAGGGTCGGATCTGGGTCTGTGGACACTTTGCGGCCGAACTATGCAGCATCGCTGGTATCAGCCTGCGTCTTGGTTATTCTCTGCTCCAACATGGTCGGCTCCAGGGATCTCCCCCCATCGATAACCAGCTTCGGCTCCGTCTTCTATAACAATCAGTTTCGCGCCAAGCCGCAATGGCCAGCACCAAGGTACAAGCCTGTCCGGCAAGACAGCCATCATCACAGGCGGCTATACTGGACTTGGATATGAGGCGGGCATTCAACTTCTGGACCTGGGGTTGTCTCGGCTGATCCTAGCAGTCCGTTCGGTGAACAAGGGCGAAAATGCTGCAGCAGTCTTGCGCAGCAAATACCACAGAGCCACTGTCGACGTCTGGCAACTAGACATGTGCTCGTATGATTCCATCCAGACTTTCGCCCGCCGCGTTGACTCCCATCTCCCACGCATCGATGTTGTTATCCTCAACGCCGGCGTCATCAAACTGGAATTCCACTCTGTACAAAGCACTGGCCACGAAGAAACAGCGCAGGTGAACTACCTGTCGACTGCCTTCCTCGCCCTTCTTCTCCCAATCTTGAAGAACAAGCGCCTGACAGGTGGCGAGCCGTCGCACCTAAGCATCGTGAGCGCGGCGGTGACCTTGGTAGCCAAGTTCCCCAACAGAGACGCAGACCCTCTTCTCCCGTCGTTCGATAATCCCATGTATTTCGACAGACAGGAGACTTACAATACTTCCAAGCTCATGATGCACTCATTTCTTTGGAAGCTGGTCGGCTACGTCAAAGCCGAGGACGTCATCGTCAATCTCACCGACCCGGCCTGGGTCAAAGGTACTGGGTTCACGCGGGACGTGAAAGGCCCTATCAAGGTCTTGCTCAAGCTGTTTTCACTCACGGGTCGGACTCCAAGAATTGGAGCCGCTTGTCTGGTTGATGCGGTGGTGAACAAGGGAAAAGAGTCGCATGGGTGTTTTCTCATGAGTTGGGAGATATACCCGTAAGTCGGAAGACAATGATGTTTGAATTATCCAGAGTTTACTTACTGACTGGATTTGTCGCAGGTTCTCAGCTATACTGTACACCCCGGAGGGCAACACCATCACTCAGCGTATTTGGGACGAGACTTTGGCTGAGTTCGACTTTGCTGATGTTCGTGGGATCCTTAACTACATGAAGGCCTGAAGCACATGAACGGAATCTAATACAGAGTCGTTTTTCCCCTCGACGTGTTCGTATCTTGTCTATGCAAGCCATTTGTTTTCGTACTGGGCATCGAAATCATTTCATCAGTGCTTCTTCTTATCGACATGTCTAAAGCAGCACCACGTTATCTCTTGGGATAGATTAGTAAACGCGAATAAGAGCAGCGGCGATGTCCCTAAAAAGGTAGCCCGTCGGTTATGAGACGAATAAGCTCTATTTATATTGCGTGATTCTCACTCTAGCAGTGTTTGAGGTAATTAGCGGCCATGACGTTCGAGCTTACTTCTATGTAAGTTCTTTTCGCGTACGTAAAGAACTTAGAGGTGGATAAATGCCAAGTTTTTGTTGGTTCCGACCTCACTTATTTAAAGGGACTTCGCGTGGGCTCTCGCAGCCTAATCCAGCTGATTACCTGCTACATTAGATTTCCTTTCTCCTGCCAGCACGAGGTGACGGCCGCGGATCTTCTTGCTATATTTGGAAGCGTTGATGTTGCGCGGGATCCTTCCTTGCCAGTGATCTTGACCAAGATGCCTAATTTGCACCTTATCTGAGACTACAGCATGTACAAGACTCTAATGCATACAGTCTCTTGCCCTTGGCGGACAATTACTGGCTATGGGAGACACTATCAAACCTTAGTTGCACCTGCGGAAACAGCAGGGATTTGACTTGGCCTGCGCTTCCGCGGCCGCCATTCTATGATTCTGATATTGATCGGGTTGCGGTACGGACTGTATGTAACCTGTGCAAACAACAGATATACTCTGTATCTCCAAGAGATCTTAGAAGCTACTCCTTCGGAGCCGTTTGTCTTCCCGTTTCACAAAGAGGTCAGATCTTCAAACTTGTCGTCAGGGGCAAGTCCCTGCTACTCGACCCAACAAAGAATTGGTATGTCCCATTTTGCAACAACCAATTCTGAGCAACAACATCCCACGTACTCAGGTCGCGCCTCGTCAGACTGAATCTGACCGTCGATTTCTCTCCCGGCTGTAAAAAGGGTTTGGCGAATCCGCGGAGTTGACGCGCAGGGCCTCTCGGGATCCCGACGTACAGTTGTGCCACCTCAGCGCCGGCGACGGATCCGGTGTTGGTCACCTCAGCCGTCACCTTGGCGACAATGTCCCATAGATCTGCGCGGCCGCCTGGCAAGACCGGCTTCGTCGGGTAGGGTGCTTGGCTGCACCCTGTCAAGGCGGCCCCGACGTTGCCGAAGGAGAATGTGGTGTAGCTCAAGCCGAAGCCGAAGTCGTAGCGTGGTGTGACGTTCCTGGCGTCGAACGACCTGTAGTCGATGTAGACGCCCTCCGAAAAGTCCGACTGTGGAAAGTTGGCATAAATACCATCCGGCAGCGTTTGGTTCTGCAACCCGTCGTAGTCCGTCTCGTTGTGTGGGACAGAGTAAGGCAGCTTGCCGGACGGGTTAGACTCTCCGTATAGAATGGAGACGAGTGCGCGTCCCGAGTCTTGACCAGGAGTGTGAGCGAATATCAGTGCCGTTACATTAGGGTGGTCAATAAACTGGTCGACAAGGCGGACGCCAGCGTTGTGGATGACCACGATCGTATTGGCGCAAGATGCCGCCACGTTGAGGATCAGGCCATCAGTGTAGTCGTCATGCAGGCCCGGGCGGTCTGAGCCCTCGGATGCCCAGGCATTTCCAGCAACGATGCACGCATCTGATGCGGGGTCGACGTTGGGCTTGAAGCTGTGAAAGTCCCAGAGAAGTGAACTGCCATCGTCGTATGCCCGCTGGCTGAGTGCTTCAAATGGGGAGCTGATGTACGCTGGTTCGTTAGCGCCAGAGCCACCACCGGAGATTAGTGTGCCGTTGGACATGATCTGCGAATGGATCGTCGTGCCGTTGCTCGTGATGGTGTCCTGAGGAGCAAGAGACGATCCGCCATTGTTCCAGCCACCGCTGCTGACATCAAAGTGGTCAGGAGCTTTAGCGGAGTATCCAAACAGCGATATCAGTTTTGGAGATTTTAATGGAAGAGCACCCTTCTGGTTCTTAACCAGGACATGGCCTTCTACCGCTCCATCGAATAATGTCTTCTTGTACGAGCTGTTGGTGCTCACGATCGCGGCATGTGGCTGGGTCAAGGTCTTGGGGACGCCCACTCCAGGATTCGTGAATGTCTTGTCTTGGCCAAATTGGTACCAAGATGCGATGATCCTGTGCGATATCATTTCCAGGTGAGCTGGGCACGATTGAAGCCGAATAGAATAAAGGTACAAACCTCGTTGCCATGTCGTCAAGCCTGGCCTCTGGAACCGAGCCGTTGTTCACAGCCAGGCTTAGGTTACCTCCCCAGAACGTCGACCCGCTTGGCATGGTCATGTCGAGGCCGGCTTGCGCAGTAGCCACACCGGCGTGCTGAGCCCCCCAATCGGAAACGACAAACCCCTGAAACGCACATGTCAGCTGACGTGCTTTACCGGCAAACATTATGGTACAGTAACTTACTTGGAAGCCGAGCTCTGTCTTCAGCAAGCCGTTGAGGGTCTTGCTGTTTGCGCATCCATAAGAATTGTTGATGCGATTATAAGAGCACATTATGTTACCGCTTCCAGCTCGAACAGCATCTTGAAATGGCCTGTTGCATGGATAAAGTCATCAGCACCCATGTTTCTTATAGAAAGCTGACAACCACTAGGAAATTTATACTGGACGCTGACATACCAAAGATATAGTTCGTGCATTGTCTTATCGTCGATGTTGGACGAAACGGCGCTGATATTACCGCTCGGGTTCCGGTTCGTCTCTTGCTCATTGGCAATGAAATGCTGCAAGTGCTGTTAGTTACGCACACAGAGATTGCCGAACCATGTCGTTGATTTCTGAGGGCATACTTTGGTGCTTGTCATAACGCCGGTCGACTGTATTCCTGTAACTGTCTCGGCTGCTAAACTCCCGCACAAATAGGGGTCATTTGAAAATCCTAAGCCTCAGATCAGCCTCGACAATGCTAATACTCGACCAAATTGATAGAAAACAAACCTTCCCAGTTGCGGCCGCTTGCGGCAATACGGCCTAATGGACCAACAACAGGACCAAGGGCGATATTGACTCCCTTGGCCTTGAATTCCGACGCCATCCCAATAGCACGGGACTTGGCAAGGTCGATGTTCCAACTACGGTACCCTGTGTGAGTATCCGGGCCCTGACCACTCCTTACATGAGGCATCGGGGGTGGTCAGACATTTCACGTACCTGGCACCTACAGATATTCCAGAAGGCCAACTGCTGACGAAGTCGGTCGAACGAAGACCATTGCCGGCGTCGCTTAGGCACATTCCCGGAAAATTAAGGCGAGGAATTGCCGGGATGCTGCCCGAACAGCCGTTGGTTGAAGGGGCGCCACCTGTAAGGTTAACCTGTGCGTGACAGAAGGGATGTATAAGTAATGGCTCCCTTCAACAGTCCGCGGTAGGAGACCTGAATCGGACATGCCTTTTCCGCTAAAGTGAGTTGGGATACGAAAGCCTTCGCCTTTGCGTAGGCATCAGCCCAATCGCCCAAGCCCGTTACATTCGCTAGCGAAGGGCCATCGGTCAGTCTGCACAGTGCTGCACATGCCAAAGGCCGGACGAAAGAACAGATCTGGTGCGCTTTCGGACGTACGTGAAGGGTAAACAGGCGGAGAGTCCCCATAGAAATGTGTATCGGATGTTATTACATCTTCAGCTGAAGCAAAGCGGCTGAGAACAATGGCTACGACGCCGATGACGGCGCCGTGTATAGAGATAAGCATAGCGGCGAATGCCTAAGGTACCGATTTCAATATCTTTACCAGCCAGTCAAGCTGCAAGTTTTATCCTTATTATTCACCAGGCACGTAGGTACAGTGGTTGATCAGGCGAAGTGTTTCTAGGTGGGGAGGTACTATATATATTATCAACACCAGTTAGCATATTCTACCTTACCTGACCTTACTTAGACTTAGACGACTTCGCGTTCAGTTACCCGTCCTGTTAAGCTTTCAGTTTGCGGGGTTGCACATGCTGAACCCCGCACTCTCACTTGCTTAAAGGCTTAGTGCCATGACGCTAGAGCAAAGTCGTTCTTAGTGCTCGATTTAGCCCCCCGGGCCGTAGCGGTGGCGCTGAATATGGCAGCTCTATAAAAACCTATGACGAAAGAGGGCCTCACATTTCCTGCAGCGAAACAGTGCAGGCCGGCACTTGATCAGCCTGAGAGGACCTAGTGGAGCGTCAGGTTGATCGCTAAGGTGATTTGGGGTTGGATCCGGCAGCATCTCGGCACTTCTTGACTACACCCCCGGAATCCCCCTCATCTATGTTCGATACCTGCCCTCAGAATGCACGCCTCCGCGGCCGCGGTACGACATCTCGTATCATCGGGCCATCGTTGGCCGACTCATTGTCCGTGAGAACTCCCGTCTGCCGACCCCGCAATGTCTGGTCGGGAAACACGGCACGCACCTCCCACAACCGAGTTACTGACCTTTTCGCCCGGCTTCGGATTCCGGGGAGCGTCCTCTGTGAGATATTGTGCCATTCTTGGCAGTTCAGAGGACATGTGACCCCAATGGTTATCAACACTTGAAGGCTGCATAGTGTATCAATTCAATTCTGTCTAAACCACTGTTTCTAAGTGTAGTCCGTGTCTCCTTAACCTTGACCTCTAAGAGACTTTAAGGAACAGCAGAAAGCCGCCGCCTTGCCCTTCAAGATTCAAGGATGTTTCCTGCTATCAGCCTCTGGCACGCCGGTGATAATAACCTCGGGTCCCATGTTCTATACTATGAGGTCACAGATGACATCACAGGGACATGGCCTCGGGTGTATATACATGCTACTGGAGGTTGTACAGATCTAACTATTTGTCCGATTCATGATGATTCACTGTGATGTTGAATAGCCCTATTGATACACCTAGCTCGAGTTCAGTCTGCGTGCCCAGGCGGCTTCTCTTAGCTTTCTGTTCTTATTCTCTCGAGCAACTCTTTGGAACGAGCAACATCTTCCTCCATGTGCCTAGCCTACAAAAATATTATCAACCCTCCAGTATAGTTCGCGGGAATCGATGCCATCATGGGACTATATTCGGTATTCCAACGCGATCAACTCTATTCGCCGTGTCAACCTAGTACATATAGACATGCTATTCACTTTCTAAACCCCGAGTTCACTAGCATCACCAACTGAGCCGTGTGGAACTAGCGCGAACCATACCAGAAAAAAGGAGTCAATGTCGCTTGTGCTTGGATTCATATAGTCTAGAAATCGTAGACATGGGGACATCTGGTCCATACCAGCCCAACAGTAGGCTTTTCTGTTCCCCAGGGTTCCCAAGGTCATGAGTAACCCGACAGGCGACTGTAGAGGGGCCTCTAACAACGTCTCATTTGGCCAACCAGCATGACGTGTCCGACAATGACTCGGTAGCTTTCGTCGACTGCGATGAGTGTCGGTGAAGGGGAACCAATGCTCTACATGTAGACTAATGAGGAAACATAACTCTACGCTGTACCATGTGGCAAGTGAGTAAGAACTGTGAAATCATTGCTAAGTCTCAATACAAGCAGAATATTGGGGGCATTATCTGCCCTCGGCTTCCTGCCACATGTCCAACGTTGACCAAATCCACCCTGTTAACTCGTGGAGAATAGCCTGTGAACATGAAGTGGCTCTCATGCCACATAATCATGATATGCTGCACTTGTGCCCATAAGTCCACCCAACTGTGCAGCTGCTCCCTGTCCGTACGAATCTCGTTGACACCTCCCCATAGCCCTTGTGCTTCTCCATCCTTAGAACGGAAAACGGTTCCATGCCCCCTACGACGTACTAACTCTCACCCTTTGCCCTGTCCTACATAACCAGGCCCCCGCTGAAATCCCTGAGCCTGAGAGTTCGATCCCAGCATCAAGTAACGGTGATATAATCCGAACGAATCGTCTCGATCAGCCAGTATCTGTGGGACGCCACAATCCACTCGACAATGTTCTCTCTCATGAATTCGGGCACCCGATTTATCGCGATTTCGTAGATGTACGTTCCGGCCCAGTTAGGAACTGGACCGACAGTCGCACACACTTGCACCCATTTCCGTCGGAAGCTGGGTCGGCCATGGCGGAGAGGCTCCCGAGTTCATCGTTGGGAACTCTGTACCATGAGTCTAGTTTCGAAGGGTCTCGGTCCGGCTTGAATCTGTGAACTTTACCGATGGCCAGCGCATTCCTGAAGAACATGTCGGCATCTGTAACATCAGCATTCGGGATGAGAGAGACGGTTACCCGTTTCCCGAAGGGTTGGCCCTTCTTCCCCTCGGTTGGGGCATCGAGCGTGTAAGTGCTATAATCCTTTAAGGGCATTGTGGCGGTGGAGGTGGTAACAGTTTCTCGTCGATCGTTGTGCTGTTCCACTGTGGATGTAATAATCTTGGGGGAGATAGTTGTTTCCTGGTGAATTTTGGTGTGCTACGCGTCAGGCTCTGTGACCTTGCGTCCTTGGGAGGGCATCAGCGCGGTATATATACCCAGCTCCAGGTCAAGATCCAACTGGTCTTCGAACCACAGCGTTTCACCTCTGTTGCGAATGTTACTAAGTCGCATTGATACGTCTGGCTAGGTCCAACTACTCACACCAGCTGGTTGCTTCTGATATTCTGTCCTTGTCCTCTCGACCAACTCCACTGATTCGATCAGCATATGGCCCATGCACCTGACCTATGGAGATCAGCATCAGATCTCCGACCTCCATCCTTGAACTTAGGAAACCATCACCTGGCCGACGTGACCTACCAACATCCTTTGACATCCAGGGCGTCTCATTAAGAAGATACATTAAAAGACCTTAAAAAAGCATCAAAATCTAGGATGATAAAAAAGGGTCATTTGGCACCCGGCCGTCCGTGATAGTAGTAAGTCCAACTTACGCTATCGGTTGCTGCTCGCCGTTACACTAAGTTCAACTTTACATCCCTATAACTTGACGTTGACATAAAGTTTCTTATACAATGTGGAATGGTCACTAAGAGATAACAGACATAGGCCGCAGAAGCTGTGATTGTTTGTAAATATCATGTATATGCCCTGGTCAACTCGTGCTACACATGTGTAACAGTAAGGCCTTGTTCTAACAGCCAACATGTGCAATCGATTCATTGTAATCTCATACACCTGCCACGCTGTCAAGCTCTGCCATATCATTATACCCCACGATGACCGTAACGACTCTACAATCGACTCATTGTGATCTTACACGCCGGCCACGTTGCCAAGCCCTGCCATATCATTACACACCCATGGTGACCATAACGACTCTATACCTCGAGGTCAACCCCTACGGCCCGTCTCTTCTCTCTTCACAAGTCCCCAAGGAACCTTAGCACCACCTCCTCCTTATCCGCCGCTCAGAAATCCGTAACCCGTCCATTATAACTCCAATCCCCCTTCCCACCCCACCTAAGCGGCTCGTTCTTCGGGCCCCCAACCTCACCCGTCTTGGGGTTAACCTCGCCCTCGAACTCGGGCGGCGCGCCCTTCCGTATCCCGCCGCTGAAGGTAGCCTCCCCGTCAGCCGAGGCCAGGACTACCTCCTCTACACCCTGGGCTGCCTGTGCTGTTGGCTTGGGCTGGGACGACGACGCTGCTGGTGGTGGAGACGAGGGAGTAGGAGTAGGAGTAGTTGTGTGCCGTGACGTCTGAAGCGGCGAGGACGGCTCGGCGGGTACGGCCGTGTGTGTGGACAGACGAGCTTCGGCTTCGCGCTGGAGGCGCTCGAATTCGGCTTGTTGCTCTGCGGGGAGGCGGGGAGGGGCGGGTGCTTGGTCGAAGGTTGAGGAGAAGAGTCGCGCTGTGGAGGGGAGGGGGCGGAAGTTGGGGCGGAGGGTGCGGGTGCGGAGGATTAGGCGGGACATTGTTGCGTTTTATGTGGTGCGAGTGTATGTGTTCGTTATTAGACTGTTGAATATATGGTGGAGGTCAGGTTTGAGTGTTGGAGGTGTGTTGCGCTCGAGGAAGAAGCTCAAAGTTGTCTGGAGGCGACGGAGGCGAAGTGAAGTGCTGTTCCGAGGTTGTGGAATTTCGTTGCGATGACGCTTGAGCCGGGATGTTCCTGCAGCTAGCGGCGGGAGCTTGGGCCACTCTCCTCGGCGCTAACGGACGGGTCCGAGGGTTGATCTCGGTGACTCGGTGAGTGGGCAAGTCACCATGCTCAACATGAACTTTCAACCAAACCTCCTTTCATTCACATTCATGTCAACCTGTTGTCCGTCGTCTCCTTCGCTCTCGTGGAGTATCCCTCATTTTTTTCCAGTCGTACATGGTCCCACGATTGCGTTGTATCGCTCTGCATCCGTCTCCCTCGTGTATCAATGATCACGCCGGCTCCCAGGCCTGGTGCTTCGGCCCGTCTGTGTGTCATGGTTTGCCCGCTGAGACGCTTCACGACGTCAACTGGATTGTCGTGTGAGGCTATCGAAGCAAATAAAGACGTGGAAAGCCAGTGCTTCCTTACCAGCGTCGTTGTTATTCTCGCTGAGATTCGGCAGCATCAGCATCAAAGGATGACCACCACTGGCCGAATCTCGGGCAGAGACATGCAGGAGTTTACCTCGATGAATGGTCATTGGCCTAAACTCGTGTCCCTTTCCTTCCTCCGCCTCCGGGAGCCGCAAACTGGCGTCATCTGACATTGTGACATCGCAGGTCGCTGTGAGTGAGCTTCTCGTTGAACGTCAAAGACAGGCTAAACGGACGGCTGCAGGCGTCTTTTAAGCGAATCACGACTCCTCGTCAAATGAGGACGTCTGCGTCACTTAGCCACAGCTACTATAGGCTGCGTCGGCACGCAATGGCCTGGTGTAGCCCGCCCTCTTCCTGTCACCACCCGTTGCTGTCCCCGCACTTTCTCGTGGGAGCTCCGGTTGGAGAGAACAGTGAGAGAACACATGTCTGCGAGTGTGACCCCTCCAAGCTGTGCCGGCCACAAGTGAGGCCACACCCCTGCGACTGCGCAGCTTTCCCTTGTGCTGCATAATCTTCATGTGCAGTTTAATGGTCAATCTGCCCTTAAGCGAGGACCTGTCTCAGTCGACGACGGAAACATCGGCACGCTCAAACATGTCTCTCCATCTATGGACGTCGCCAGATTGAGCAGCTACCTGGACCAGTACAAGGGAAACTCAGGCGCAGAGTACGCGCGACCTAGGATTTCATCGCTGACAACGCAACCTTGATGGCCAGATATCCCGCGCCGATCACAACCAGCACATACCGCACCAACCAACCATGGAGGAAATCGAGGATCAAGAGGACCTCGAAGTGCCGGGCCCACCGGTGCTCTACCTCGTGCCCTACAACAAACCCGCGCGCCAAGCCGTCCAGCACGAGCTCAACGCCTATTTCCGCACCAGCTTACCGAACCTACCCCACGGCGGCTGGGCGCTGTACATCAGCTTCGCCAACCCGGAGAAGCAAGTGTACACCCTCGGCCGCGCGGACTGCGACATCTTCCTCCCCGACCCTGGTAAGGGGGCCGACATATCGAAGCACCAGTGCTCACTCGTCAACACGGAGAACGGCGCCGTGCTGCTGGAGGACAAGTCGAGCAAGAAGAACACGGAGCCCTTCTCGTCCAACAACGGGGGGCAGACGATCGGGTTCATCACGGCCGAGACGAACTCGCGGCGAGTGCTGATCGCGCGGGGGATAAATAATATGATTGGGTTTGGGCGGGAGAGGTACTACGAGTTCGGCATCCACTGGGAGTCGGACGGCCTGTACCGGTTCCCCGACAAGAGCGAGAACTACAGGACCGGGCCGAGGAAGAGTAGGCAGAAGAGGTATATCGAGGGGGAGAAGGTGGGAGGGGGCAGTTACGGGAATGTGTGGTGGGTTATGGACGTTCATACGGGGGCGTTCATGGCCGTCAAGAAGTTTCACAATATGGAGGGGAAACATTTAGAGTTTGCGACGAGAGAGATTACGAATCTGTTTCGGATTAATCGGACTTCTTTGATACATCATGTAAGTTCAGTCTTGTCGGGCCACCATACCTTCCCTGTCTCCCAATTGTATACTGATCCGGTTCCAGGACCACATCCTCGAAATCCTCGACTGCGCGGGCGGCGGCAAAGGCGACACCTGGGGCGAGATCTTCATGCCCCTCAAGCCAGGCAACCTCAAGTCCCTCGCCCTCGACCCCACCCGCACCGTATCCCTAGACGACCTGGCCGAGACGGTGCTCTACCAGATGCTCCTGGCGCTAGACTGCATAGCGAAGCACAAGATCGTGCACCGCGACCTCAAGCCGGAGAACGTCCTCTGGGAGTACAACGCCTCCGGGGACGCCTACCACTTCCGCCTCGGCGACTTCGGGCTGTCCAACAACCCCGAGCTGGCCGTCACCGTCGCGGGCACGGAACCGTTTATGGCGCCCGAGGTGTTCAACTGCCAGGAGCAGACGAGTAAGATCGACATCTGGTCGCTGTTCGCGACCGTCGTGTGGGTCAAGAACGTGGACAATTTCAGGTTGTACTGCGCCAAGTACAGGGCGGACAGGATACACCACTGGCTGGCGCGGATCAGTATGATGGAAGAGTTCGAGAACGTGCGGGGGATGGCGAGTATTAGGGCTAGGGACCGGCCGAGCGCGAAGAGGTTGCTGCAGATTTTGGGGCGTGGTGGTGACGATGACCACCAGGTCGGGGAGCTGGCGGACTCGTTGGTGAATGCGCTGGATTTGGATCCGACGGGGGAGGATGAGCTTGATGCAGGCGTTGGATCAAGTAGAAAACGGAGAGGAGGAGGGCGTGGGAAGCAGCATTTGGCGGATGACGGTGCGGGGGAGGTACCGGGCGTGCCGTACTACGAGCGCGCGTATGCGCCGGAGAATTACGACCTGCGCGGCCAGGGCGAGGAGGAGGGGGAGGGGTCGAACGCATATGTGCCGCCGCTGATGGGCCAGAGCCCGCGGGCGGGAGGGATGGGTCCAATGGATGTGAGTAACGACCGCTTTCCCTCTCGCTTTTCATCGCTACCTTGTGATTGCCATTGCTTATATCTCCGCTGCAGGCTTGGGTCAAGCCCTACGACGAACCGTACGGTTCGCCGGACGAAGACGGTGATCCCGACAGCGGCACGGCGGTTCCCGATGTTTGGACGGCTAGACAGCTGCCGACTCGGGAGTTGGCCGCGGCCCAGGCTCCCGCCGAAGTACCACGGGTGGCGAGTGATCGGAAAGGGAAGAAGAAGAAACGCTAAGGGTTGGGTGCATCAATTGTCCGCGAGGGGTATTCCGAATCGCTGAGATTTCATGATACGTTTTTTACATGGCATGACCAGGTAGGCATAGACGCGTCTGACGGTCTGGAGCTGGAGGGTGGTTTGCATGGTCTGGGTAGTCTGTTTCGCTGGCACGGCGGCACGCTGGAACGCCATGGGATAAGCTGGGATACGGTACAGCTATGATGGGAACAGATGTAGTGTGTGGTAGATTCTCATCCACGGTTTTATCGCTGCAACAGCGAGAGATACCCCAGCAACCTTTCAAGAAATTACAGATCCCCCGTCTATCTCACAGCCCACAAACGCCAGTAATCTCGCCGCCCCGTTGCTCACTATCACTTCCACCACAACCACCGAGGCATCTTCACTGCCCCTCCCACGTCTCCCTAGCAATCCTCCAATACCTCTCCGGATCGTGCCTCATATGCGCCACATGCTCGCTGCCCTCAAACTTTTCGAGCCTAACATCAAACCCCCTCTCCCTCGCCTGCGCGGCATGCGCCTCGATGCCCCACGCGGGGATGGTGGCGTCCTCGTCACTATAAACATACGTCCTCCGCACCTCCCTCACCAGGGCGGGCGTGTTGTGCCGCTCGCGGTAGTACGCGAGGACGTCCGTCCCGGGAATCTTGTAGTACACCCACAGCACGGCGAACACCAAATGGACGAAGGGGAGGGCGCACCACCTCGCCCATCCGGCGGGAAAAGCGAAGGAGAAGGCCGAGACCGTGCCGCGGTAGACTATCACCCCCGGGCTCGAGTCCCAGACTGTAGTGTGAGGGGGTAAGACGGGGTCGTCGGATGTGTTGGGTCGGGCGGTGGCGGCGTAGTGGTCGTAGAGGTGGGATTTCATGCAGTTGCCTGCGTTGCTGAAGAGGTGGATGAGCAGCCGGGGTTTTTTGCTGGTGGAGTCCGACTTGTTGGCGGGCAGGAGGGAGCGGATTAGGGGCGCGAGGGGGGCGACGACTTTCTTGCCGACGGAGGGGATGAGGACTTGCAAGGTCTCGAGCTTGATGAGCAGGATGGAGGAGGTCGGGTAGAGGGATTGGTAGCCCGTCAGGTATTTGACTATGTGCTTGTCGCCGGCGCCCATCCAGCTGGAGAAGAGGATGAGTTCGGGGGCCGGGTTGGAGGATTTATCCGCAGGAGTGACGGGGGCGGTAGAGGACGGGTCGGGGGTGTAGAGGTAGATCTGGGGGGTGATGCGCGTCATGAAGGAGAGAGGATGCGCCGGTTTGGCGCGCGTCACGGCGTTGGAGGCCATGATGAGGTGTGGGAGGCAGAGGGGGAGGAGAAGGGGCATTCAGAGACGGGGGACGCGGTTTGAAGCTGTCGAGAGCGCGACTGAAGCTCGACAGACGACAAGAGAAGCACCAGAGGTGAACGGAAGTCAGAGAGAGTAAGCAAGAGGGCACACGCGCATCTTATACAGAAGCCGGCCTTACCGTCGAGCGGACCGGATTTGCTGAATGCCTGCTCTGAATGCCGTTCGCAAAGGCATCCGGACGGCAGGGAACAGGCTTGGGATGACAAAACAAATGACCCGGCGGGAAGGATCACAAAAGCTGACAGGAGCTAAGCCCTTGGGGGCCGCTTGGGGGCCGCTTGGCCCCCGGAGGCGGACGGTCAACGCGCAAGGGAGCCCGTCTGGTGTACTTATTATGCCTTTACCACCTTATGCCTAAGGTCCAGTACGAATAGACACGTAGGGAATACGTGTAGGAGAGGTTAGATGCACCTACCGGAAGGGGATAGAAGTCACACAAAACGCCGAGGATTACTAGATGTAGGGCCGTAGACGACTAAGGTACTTGGCCCTGAAGGTAGGGCTCATGCTGACGGTGAGCTAACAGTGATTGGCCGATAATCGGCGCTTATGTCATCCCCCCGATACGGCGGAGCTAGAAGGAACTGTATCTTCGGAGAGCTGCCTGTGGAACATGTACATAAAGAAGCACGTATCCAGGCATTATCCTCAGACAGTCAGCATGGAGCTCCCAATCCGAGGGTCAGCAGTCAGATGCGAACATGACCAGCCAAGCTGCGATAAACGAGGCCTGATCGAGAACCAAGGCGGTCAACGCTCACTCACCCCTGGGAGATATCACCGTTCTAGGATCGCTATTACATGAACTTCATTATCATTACTGTCACCATGGTCTCATACAAAAAGAAGAACCCTCCAGCTCAACCGGTCGCCGCGTTATGGCACCGCGACTCGGCATAGGCATGCCATGCATGCAAACAAACATCGGCAGTTCCCTCGCCAACTTTCCGCTCTCGGGGTCCTTGTATATCAAGCCATGGGTATCTCATCCCTCCTATGCAGTCCGCAATAGCGAATCATGCATCGCGCACCGCCTCATGAAGTCCTCTGCTTCTTCTTCCTCCTCCCCGCATCATCATCATGTCCGCCACCACCAGCCTTACTCTTCCCCTTCCCCTTCCCTTTTTCCTTCCCGCCTCCTCCACCATGACTTGACTGCTGCGCATACCCGCTCTGCGTAGCCTCGTCAACCACAGGCGGCTCGAACAGATCCACGCCCTCGTCCTCGTTCAGCTCGGCGGTGCAGCTCGGGCAGTCCTGGTCGAAGGTGTGGTACTCGTAGTTCGCGCCGCCCCTGCACTCGCCGAACCCGCCGACGTTCTTGGCCTCGAGGCAGGACAGCTGCTGCGACAGCTCCTCCCAGGTGAACTCGCCCGCGCAGCGCGGGCAGGTGCCCATGAAGACTACCATGCGACACATTTTGGGGGTGGGCGGTGGTGGGTGACCATTTCCTTCGTCGCGGGGATGGTCGAGACTCCCAAGAGAGGCGCGGTGGCGAATGGCGAGATGGTTGCGTTGCGCAAGGGAGAGAGTGGGTGCTGTTGAAGCTTCTTGGAAGCTGCGTTAGTGGAAACTGTAAGCTGTTGACGACTCCATATCCCGTCGACCATGCGCAGAGACTTGAGAAAGCCATCCTCAACTGGTCGAGTTGCGGCTGGTGAAGCTTTCGGAGCTTACCTCTAGCTTTAGCTTGTCCTTTGCCCCTCCAGATCTCGATCTCCTTATCTCGTAGGGCTAAAGTTCAGGGGTAGGACAGCGCTGTTCGACTCGAGCGTTGCCCCTCTATTTCCCCAAATCCGCGGAAGAGAAGAAAAGGGTAGGGAGTTCCTTTCGCAACAAGGTTGTTCTTCTGAAGCCACGCGTGTCTTCAAGAAAAAGTTCATGTCAAGAACAAGAAAAGAAAAGCTCGAGAGCTCAATGCAACAGGGACAGGGAGCAGAGATAGGGTAGCAGCCAAGCGCGTCATGAGATCTGACCTTGCCCCAACCGTTTACACTCCCACTCTCTCCAATCTGCAGGCCCCCCTGCCCGCATTTCAGCCCATCACAATGTGGGGGGTGCCATGTTCTAGCCCGCCCTCAAACCACATGGTTTCATGGCGTGGAATGGACGCTGTACCACACTCGCTACGCGGAGGCGAGCCACTAAGACTGTTTGGAGGGACAGCGCATACCTCATCTATGGTCTTAGACACTGCTGGATCGCTCCTCGAAGGGCGAGAGGGGGACACTGCAGTGCAGTGCGAGCAGGCGAAGAAAAGAGAGACAGACAGGAAAAGCGGAGAGGGCTTTGGAGGCAGCTCGCCGTTTGACGGTGTTGATTGGTCCGGGACGGAAATGCTTCGCGGCCGTTAGGGCCGTTGGGATGATGCAGTGCTAGCAAGAGACAGCAGCATGTCGCATGTTGGCAGCCGCGGAAGTTCTTGCCGTGCAGGGAGGGTTGCAGGGCAGATGCGGTGGCGTGGGAGGCGATACGTATGCATAGCTGATGCAGTGCGCAGTTCGTATGAATGGCGCTTGTCAGTGGACAATTCACTCGTCGGTTAGAGATCAAATACTGTCTGATATGAGTTGTGCAAGTTTTATGTACAACTGCGGCGAAGAAAGAGGCATGTGAACAATGGAAGGAAGTCATGGGGTCTCCCCTGCTCCACTGGGAAAAGGGAGGGCGGCTCGAACCGAATCTGCCGAAAGAAGCAACCACTTACGAGCTCTATTCCGACGACAGATCATCGGTGCGCTTAACACACCTGTTGGTGCTTTCCTGCATTGTTAGGCGAATAATGTGACGGCTTTTTCCTGCAGTGTATCGTCAATCATCACCAACAACGTCAGATCACGCTACGGGCATCGATATGGACAGCTACCAAAGCACGCAACGCTTCATTCGCTCCGCTCAGAGCGGATATGTCTTCGCCGTCCTTTGCTGTCTATACGGCAGAGGCTCAACAACTGCGTAGGAATAAGACCCTAACCTCGTTATCAGCACCAAACACACAAACCAGTCCTTACATCTTAAAAAGAAAACATCCGTCCCTTCTTTTCCCTTCCCTTCCCCATCATCTTCCTCTCCTCCTTCCTCCGCCTCTCAATCTCCCTGCCCCTGAATACCTTCTCCTCCTCGGTCTCCTCCCTCTCCCCGTCCTTCCCCTTCTCCCAGTTTCCCCTTCCCATCTTCCTCTCATTTCCCATCTGCTTCTCCCCTTCGTTCCTTATTCCCTCCTTCCCCTTCCCCATCGCCCAGTTCTCCTTCCCCATCCCCAGCCGCCTCTTCCCATCCGTCTCTCCCTCCCCGCGGCGCGGAGGAGGAGTAGGAGGCGACCACCAATCCGCGATCCTAGGTCTCGCGCCGCGGGGCTGGGGCACGAAGGTGTCTTCCCTCAGCGACTCGACGGTGAGGGACCAGAAGAGCGGGAGGGGCGTGCCGAGGGGGTTGTGGGTGCGGGTGTGCGTTGGTGGGGATGGGGGACGACCTGGGGGAGGTGCTGGTGCTGAGGGTGGTTTGGGTGTGCAACGGGGAGGAGGAGGGGTGGGAGGCGGTGGTGTGGGTGTAGCTGGTTGGGGAGTGGTAGGAGGGAGAGGGGTTGCCGGAGGTGGAGGTGGCGGAGTTGTTGCTGGAGGGTGTTGTGTATTCAGACGGGGAGTGATCCCAGAAACAGGCGTCGCCGGGGTTGGTGTTATCGAGGACGGTGCCGGTGGTAGTGATGCCGGATGGGAGGTGGCCGGGCGAGGTGGTGCCAGCGGTGGTGTGGCCCGTCCACGAGCGGTGCTTGTTGGTATAGAGAGCGTTGCGGTGACAGGAGCAGGGGAGTGCAGTGTGGCCGGGCTCGGAAAAGAGGGAGTTGCGACCGTTCTGGCCTTGGTTCGGGCGCCGGGCGTGGGGGCGATGCTTGCTGCTGGTGGCGAGGGCAGAAGAGAAATATCAGGCACGGCCGGCACGATAACAGGGTTCGCAAGCCCGGTGCGATCGATTGCCCCCGACGAGCCCGGGGAGGCTGAGGCTGCTGGTGACGACGCCGAGCCAACAGTTGCAGCCGGATATCCCACCTCCTGCAACAGCTCCTCTGCCCGAGCAGTATCGCGCTTGCGCTTCTTCCGCCTGTTCTTCCTCTTCTTCTTCTTGGCCTCGGGCTCAGCGCCACTGCCGGCGGCCTTCTCGTCTCCAGTCGGCTTGGGGTCACCGTTGGCGTCCTTGTCCTCATCCGTCGCCTCAGTCCTCCCAAAGGGGTCACACCCGACACCAAGGGGAAGCTCGACACCCCGTGCCTTCAACCTAGCGATGATTGCCTGCTCTTCCCTTCTCCATTTCTCCTTCTCCTCCAACTCGGCGATGAGTTCCGCCTCGTGCTTCGCCTGCTCTTCCCTCCTCCTTTTCTCTTTCTCCTCTTTGGCTTTGCGCCGGTCCTCTTCGGTCTGTATGTCGAGTGGGGCAGGCGCCTCGTCGGACTTGTTGGCTTGCCCCTTGCTGCTACCGGGTGACGGCGGCTGCAACTCGAACACGCCCTCCCAGAAAGGATCCTCAGGTGGAGGGGATGCGGTGCGAGGAGGCGTCGTCTGCTCCCCGTCGGACGCGTCGTCAACGACTGGGTGCTCCACCATCTCGGCGTACAGCTCGGTCAGATCGTAGTCCATCCGACGAGCCACGCGGGGGATACTGTAAAATCGCGTGCCCCTCATGTGGAGGAAGAGTTGCTTCCGATACTCCCTCAGCTGCTGATGCTTCTCCCCTGTCCAATTCTTGCACGCTCGGACGTTGCCCATCTGTTTGAGCTTGTGCATATGCGCCAGGTTAAGCGCGTTGAGGACAACACCGACGTCGAGCTTGGGATGCTTCGACGAGACAACGAGCCAGGGCTTCCTCATCGGGTCAGAGGGCTCGTCGCAGTGGTGGAGTATCATATCCTGTAGATCCTCCAGGAACTCCCGCTTACCGGGTGTGGCGGCTGGCCGGCACTTCCACATGTGGTAGTGAAAGACCATGCATTCGCTGAGCTTGACGCGGCCGAGGTACTTCATGATGTTGTTGAAACCCCTCGAGTGGATCGTGTCGGCCTGGTTTACCGTCTTTCCTTCCTTGAGGGCTGCTAGGAAGCCTGATGTGACTGGGGTCGAGGTATTCGTCGGGTTCTTGGTTTCTTCGTCTCTTGCCTCTCTGAGTTCTACACTTTGCTGTTAGCCGAGTGGCTAGCTAATGGAGAGGCAGGCGAGTTGGGTTTATGATGGGGCGGGCGGGCTTACCGTCTATGAGGTCCATGTCGAACCCCTATCTTTCGGATTTCGTAGTAGGGCCCGAAGATGGTGATGGGCCAGTCCGGCATTCCGGGTCTGTGCTTCTGCAGGTCTGCGTACCAGGAGACTATTCCGGTGACGGATGCTTCGAATGTGGCCTGGCGAGAGCGTCAGCGGTTTGTATACATCCGAGAAGATGATGGTAAGACTTACC
Organism: Coniochaeta sp. 2T2.1; assembly: GCA_009194965.1. Classification (NCBI taxonomy): domain Eukaryota; kingdom Fungi; phylum Ascomycota; class Sordariomycetes; order Coniochaetales; family Coniochaetaceae; genus Coniochaeta; species Coniochaeta sp. 2T2.1. The sequence continues at coordinate 396,684 of VSMA01000029.1, forward strand.
ATGTCGATTGCGCCGAACTGGAACCAGTGGTCTTCGCTGGGGACCACGGGAATACTCGTCGGCGGACATTTTGAGATTGGTTGATGGTCAGACTGTTCGAGAGGGGGATTGGGGATAGTTGGTCGACTGAGCAACGGTATCTTCGTATCTTCCTTCGTCAGAGAGATCAGCTTGGTGGCCGGATCTCCTCGATTGAGTCGAGACGACTCGCGTATCCCTCGAGTAAACCTTGGTCTGGGTGTAGAGGTGGTGGAAGGCAAGGTGGGATCTTCGCTGAAGAGGTGAAGGCGGCGGAAAGAGGAGGTGTGTAGATCGTGGGTAGATTGTGGGTGAAAACGGTGCAATCTCCTCGCTGAGTGGTGAGATGCGAGAATGGTGAGGCGATGTTGAGAACCCCAGGAACTACTTTTGAATCTTGGCTCAAGTCGCTACTCCCGACGATCGAACAGAAGAACAGAGGGTGACCATAAACACTGTGCTGTACTGAGATGGCGATAAGGTATTGCTTTCAGAGGAGGTCAAGCAGAAACTCACCAATCTGAAGATAGGGGTTGGAATGGCGATTGGGACGAGGTTCACCCAGGGCTTGAGTAGAGGTGAAGCGAGTCAACTTTTTGTCCAATTGGAAAGCTACTAACTAGCCCGTGCTACACAATAACTTCCAGTGAACCTCGCTCTATTATTTACTTCACTCCTCGGAGCACGTGGGGCAATGACAGCTAATATTGTTGCTTTGCCCCTGTGGTCACGATCAAGGAGGGACGTACGTGGGTTAGCGACGCTTTGAAGGTACTGGCTGTCTTGTACCATGGAATAAGGCTACACTCGCCCAGGATAGAGGGCTTATAGACAAAGTCAGAGCAGTGGGTGTCCTTTGCCAGCACAGGAGACTTTAGGTGAAAGTAAGGACTATGGTGTGATCCGCAGTTCTTGTCTAGAAAACACAGAGCACCGTGCGTAAAGGGATTCAACCTCGGTCACAGTCCACATGGATGAGGATAAAGCAGCCGTAGCCATTTTGACATCTCAACGCCGTGCTATGAACATAGACCGCACTACAATCCATCACAATAGTATCCCCTCCTCAATCAAGCCTCCTCCTCTACCCGCCTCCCTGTCCCACTGAATATCACAACCACACTACTGCCTCCCCCTCATATGCCCAGCCTGCCCGCCCTGCCTCGGCTGACTACCATACGCCCTCCGTCCCTGCGGCTTCTTATCCCTACTCAGCCCCGCAGCGAGCGTAAGATCGATCCGCGGCGGCGTCGGGAAGCCGAAGCTCTTGGCCACCTTCGCCAGGTCGAGGGCGTGGATGTCGAACACGGACCGCAGGCTGTGGCTCGCGTACGCGTGCAGGTAGGACCGGTACCCTTCCTTGGCGGACTGGTTGAGGTAGTAGTTCTTGCCGATGAGCTTCTCGAGCTGCGACTGGACGTTGAGGATCTTCTTGGCGGGGAAGTCGAACTCGACGACGGGGACGCGCGCGGCCTTGAGGTGGGAGAGGAAGCCGACCTCCGAGGGCTGGAGGAACATGAGGGACCGGCCTTTGGTGTTGCTGCCGCGGGCCGTGCGGCCTACGCGGTGGATGTAGTCGCGCGGGTCGTCTGGGGGGTCGAACTGGACGATCCAGTCTACTGCTGGGATCTAAAACAGTTCGTTAGTCAAGGTATAGGAAGGGGAGTGGTGGTGGAACATACATCTAAGCCACGAGCGGCGACGTCTGTGCAGATAAGGGTGCCCTGCGTGGCGTTGCAGAATTCAAAGAAGGTGTTTGTCCGCTTCTGCTGCTTCTGCTTGCCGTGGAGGTCCAGCACCTGCAGGTCGATGTAGTTGAGCAGCTCGGAGTAGTACTTGACGCAGTTGCAGGAGCTGACGAAGACGATGACCTTCTTCTTTTGCATCTTCTTGAGGAAGGAGAAGAGGAGGAGGAACCGCTTGTCGGCTTCGCACAGGACGTAGCCCTGCTCCAAGCCTTCGACTGTGCTGAACTGCTGATCCTCGTCGACGTTGATGTAGAGGGGTCCCGGCCGGAGCGAGATGCGGGCGAGGTCCTCGACCTTGGTCGTCTGGGTGGCGGAGAAGAGCATGGTCTGGCGCTCCTCCTTGGGCAGGATCTTGATGATCTGCTTCATCTCGTCCTCGAAACCGATCTCCAATATCCGGTCGGCCTCGTCGATGATCAGGGAGCGCATGTTCTTGAAGACGAAGGGTGTGTTCTGGAGATGATCGAGGAGACGGCCGGGTGTGGCGATGATGAGGTTGACGCCCTTGGACAGCTTCTCGGCCTCTGCCCTTCTGTTGGCGCCGCCGATGACGATGCCGTATGTCTGGGAGTGGTGCTTCATCAGCTCCCGCGCAACCCCGAAGATCTGGAGGGCCAACTCGCGGGTGGGCGACACGACGATAACACCGGTACCGTTGCGGGGCTTGAAGCGGAGGGAGTGCAGCATCTCGACGGCGGGGATGAGGAAAGCCAGCGTCTTGCCCGAACCAGTCTTGGCAGCACCGAGCACATCCTTGCCGGCGAGAAGTGGCGGGATGCCTCTCCGCTGGATCTCGGTCATGCTAGTGAAGCCCATCTCCTCAATGGCCTTCATGGTCCGCTCGGAGAGGTTGAGGTCGGTGAATGACTGGGCGTTCATATCGGCGCCAGGGGCGAGCAGGGCGTCGTTTTGGGGTAGCGCATCGCCGTCGAGGTCTGTGTTCTTGTCGCCGCCGTTTGCTGCTTGTCCGTCTTCCTGTTCTTGTATCGCCTTCGCCCTGGCCGGGATGTCTGTCTCTTCGTCGTCCTCCTCTTCTGCGTTCTCTGACCCTGACTCATTGTCTGAGCCGGCCTCCTCGTCTTCATCATCCTCCGAGCCATTCGCTAGATCCTCATCCTGCTCATCTTCGCTGTCCGACTCCTCGACAGGCTTGGGGGGGGGGGCAGCTTTCCTCTTCTTCGCTACCACTGGGGCTTCGGTGTGGAGGGCGGACTCGGAGTCCTTACTCTTGCGCTTTTTGCTGAGACGGGAATCCATTTTGGTGATGTGTGAAGGGTATGGCGAAGTGCTCAAAAATCGGGTTAGGCAATCGCGGCGTCAAAGATTTGGCCCTCGATCTGCTTATCGCGGAAAGATTCGAAGAAAAAAGTTTGGGTGGGGTCGCTTGGCGATTGGATTGTGGATCCACGTTCTAATCGATAAGCAGATCCGGAGATACGTTCAGCCGACCCGATGTTCGTTGGTATTCGCGTCCAGTTCGCGTTTAGTTCGCGTCTGCACTGCTTTTTGGACACAACACAAGGGGTCTCAAGTCGAGTATAGTCTGAAGCCGCTCAAGTTGAACAGGTCGTCTTCTCGTTGCAGAATGATATTATTTCTAGACAGGCGGATGATGGGCATATATACCCTGACACCTGTCATTTAGACGTCTAGGTGCTTTGAGGCACTGCGTTCCTGCAGGACACGCGGTGGTCATCGGGAAGGTCTGGAGGTACGGGACATGGCGATAGAGTCATATCCCAAGTGCTGAGAACTTGGATGCCAGGACGGTCATCAGAAGGATTTATGCTGGTCAGAACCACCAAGCGCACCTCCAAAGTACTCGCCTTCATCGCCCTTCTCTCCTCCTTTTTCTTTTCCTTTGTTTCTTTTGTTCCGCGTGTAATGGCTCGATGCGGTCTCACGCAGCGAACGTGGAGGCCACGAACGACGTTGAGGTTGTGATCCATTATTCACGAGGGGTGCATCAAGTCATACCGTTCTTTCATCTCAACTATGTGTACAGGACCTAGGCTGGGAAGTTCCCCTGTCTTGCGATGAGAACTCTTACTCTGCCGTTGCGAGCTCCAGCCAGGCCGTATCGTGCTGGAGGTACCAAAGTAAGGTGCACTCTGAGTTTGGAGCAAATCCAACGTTCCATCGCCAAACCCGTGGTCGAGTGGTCCCAAGTCCTTGAGGGTGCGATATTGCTCCTTCAGCCGAGTGTTACACTGCGGCAGTTGATAAATGGCGGCTAAAAACATACAGAAAAGTGCTGACATTCCAGATTGTCGTGGGCCGTGTTCTAGGAACCGTCATCCTGGAAGACCAATCTCGAAGACCCCGGAAAACAGCATCGGGATCTTCTAAAATAGCCATGGCTTTATTCTGCGTCCCGATATCATGGATACTCCACGGGTTGCGGCTAGGTATGAACAACAGGATATCTCAAGAGCGGTCGAAGTGCGATGCTACTGCTTCTTGACACATCTGCTCGGTCCCGTCCTCTGGGGGATGTCAAGATGGACCTCGCAAGGCCAGTCATACCAAGGTCAGGGTCTTTCCTTCACGAGATCTTGATTACGTGCCGATATTGCATTTCTCTATTCTTGGATACTCGCTTGTCGTCGTCATTGCAACAGTCGGATCCTCAAGCATGCGGGCACTATATCATACATCTTCTGGTCAGCTTCACTCTACCTTCGCGGCCGTGATGTAACCGGTTCGGTGCTCGGACAGCAGTGGAAGTTGCACCAGCAAATAAGCTCGCCCAGCTCGCTTCCCCAGACTGCAATCAAGGCATCAGGATACCACCCTGCCGGAGCATTTCTGCAAGCCGGTGGCGTGCAGAGAGACGAAGACACGGCTCAAGCCGAGTCACGTCGCATCGCAGCATCACGAGTGTGTCTCTGATTGGCAGCGCCTTGTCCATCACACGGCTCGCGAAGGATGTAGGCCATACCTGTGGGGTAAGGATTGCTCGAGAGATGAACGACATGCGACAATGACTTCTGCTTACGGTGCCGGGGTGAGAGGATCTCGGTCGACCTTCCCTTCTGGTGGGAGCTGAGCCCGGAGTGCATAGTTCGTGAGAGAGCGCCGCTTGAGGCGGCAAGGGATTTGAGTGAGAGGCCAGGAGTAATATAAAAACCCCATGCCTTCCTCACCGTTGGGACCGATCGACGCTGGACTTCATATCCATCTTACCACCTACCAGGTTTTCGATATTACTGCCTCTCAACATCCAACAAACACCATGAAAGTCATCCTCCTCCTCACCCTCCTCATCGGCCTAGCCGTGGCCATGGACTTCACCGAGCTGGACGCCCGCCAGCGCAAACACAGGCCTCACAAGAAGACGTCCCGCCCCAAGAAGTTCGACGGTGTATCCGCCATGCGGGCGGCCAGCAGGCCCAAGGGTGCTCCGGCGGAGTACAAGACGTCCACGGACCGCGCCACGCGCAAGATGTCCAGGGCCAACCTGAAGAAGCTGCCTGCCGACCTCATCGACCCTGACCAGAAGAAGCGGCGCGATAGTCTCCAGACCTTGCGGCTGCTCAGACGGCAGGCTACTGCTGCTGACTTCTTTGAGTGCGGCAATGTAAGTCTTCCACCATGTCTGCCCCTGTGTCCTTCCTCTATTCTCATCTCTTCCCATGACCTCACATTTCTACCCCTTCCTTGCCCACATCCTCTCACCCCCCTCCCACCTCTTCCCTCCCACTCCTAACACCCCTCCCAAACAGGGCCCCGCCCCCTCCGACGCAGACTGCCAAGTAGTAATCGACCAAGTCCTCTCCTCGGGCGAGACGCTCGTGGTGAACGCCAACAGCTGCCTCGTCTTTTCGTACAGGACCTGCCAGGGCTTTTTTTGTAGCTTGTGCGAGACGCTGGGGACGACGACCGACTTCGTCGGCAACCAGCTCGACTCTGCCGAAGCTTTATGCGTCGCCGACGGGCGGCCGGGGACCGTCGTCGGCACGGACCCGCCGCAGTGGGATGCGGGCTTGTTGAGGGTTGGGGAGGGGTTGCCTAGTTACGATGTTTGTTGAGCAAGGCATCTATCTACCAGGGAGAAAGCATGGTGGATAGGGTGGAGGTTAAGGGGCGGTATGGCTGTGGAAGAGAGGAGGAAATGGGGGAGCTTGAAGAGAGAGGAGGAGAAGGGGGAGCGGGAAGGTGAAAGGGGTAAAGGTGAAAACGGGGGTATCTTGATTGAGGCGGTGACGGAATCGCAAGTGTTTGGATACTATCTCTATGGTGCCGAGAATGTCTGTTTAGGGCCGCATATTATTCCTCTTCACAGTCCTGTATAGCGTCTTCTGCTGCTTCCAGACTCCAGGACCACGACGTCTCACCTGTTTTGCTCGTACAAAGTTATCCAGACAGACTTACCCTCATGACGACCGGTATGGAAACGCAAGCCCCTTCCCTGCGAGATGACATCGCAAACGCTTCGATGAGCCAAAGTCACTTCGACGCAGTGCATATGCGGTGTCTGATGACGGTATATCGAACTCTAAACTCGTTTCATGTGCTGCCGTAGCAAGTCATCGCAGTCAAACTAAGTACAAGCAGAGCTGGCAACCCCAAGCAAAACTTCCCCCACGGTATCTCAGTCATCAACCCTGGTAAGCTATATTCTGTTACCGTGGGTAGTCATATGACTTCCTCCCTTCTCAGAAATCTGTTCCGCCTGTCGATATCCAGAGCCAAGACTCCCCCAAGTGTGGCGGTTCCTCCCGCGGTTGGCATTAACCCCCCCGTAATGTCAGCTGGTCGACAGAGATTTCCATCTGCACCAGCAATGCAGAGATGTACGTGTAGAGCACGTGGGCCTGCCTGCCATTCTTAGTTAAGGTACCGTAGACGGGTTTATAGAGTTCAGCAATAGCCTCGGCTGTGTACATCCGGTGGAACTTTGGCGGGTGAACGGGTTGGACCGCTGTAACTTTATTACCGTCCAAGATGAGCCGCTCCAACCCGGGGAAGATGATTGGCACGCTTTTGGGGTGCTGGAGGTCAGCTCTTTAGCGGTGCAAACCATGATGACACTTTTGAGGAGTTGAGACGGAAGGCACGACGGCTGAGGGATTGTCGGCTCGGAAGGTGCACCACAGTCGTGCCTTCCCTCTCGGTTCTTGAAGTGTGCCTTCCTCTGCTCTTTCGACTGTCGAAAATTGTCGTCGAATGCGTTGCTCTTGCCAATCGATCTGAACAATTGCATTGACCCAAGAGCAAAGTTTGGGGGTGGAGACCGGGCCAGCTGCAGGGCTGACTGGGCAGTGGCCAAACAGTGCCCATCACCTTCCCGTGACAGGGGCAAGAGGGACTCTTAGCGTCTTGGCTGGGCCGAACTTCTGCCCTGAGATTCCCGATGGTGACGGAACCGGGAAGCGTCGCAGAGTCAATTGGCTGTTTGTTTCATTTTCCTGTCATGGCCAAGAGAACAGTCAAGTGAACATCAGACTGCTTCATCGCAATTGACATATTTGACTCTTGTTCTCTGGAGTCTTAAGCTCCTTTTTCTCCGCAAGGGACTTGACTTATTCTTCTCCATCAATTCCTCCACCTCGGCCCAGACACCCGGCGTCTTCCATTCTCTCTCAATCTACAACCTTTTTCACCTGCTTCCGTCCATCTACACTTCTCCAATTCTCCTCTGATCTTCTTTTACCCCGGCTGCCCCTCCTTTTTTTACTGCCGGCATTTGGAGGCTTAACCGTTATCTTTTGATCCCGGTGTTTTCCACACTTTGCAGCACTTCTTGCACACCGCCAGCGGCCGGCTACCGAACCGAGAGACTCTCTATCTACCTCACACCTCACGCGAGCATCCTCCCATAGGAAAAACACCTGATTCCCACAACATCACCCCATATCTCTCGACTCTACCTACCTACCTTACTCGACTCAAACTCAACCTCAACTTCAACAACAACAACAAGCAGCCAATTCGATCTGAGTCAAGGAGGGATTCCATGATTTGCAACAACCGCTACATACCGTCCACCAAAGAAAAGAAAGGCGCAAAAGAAGATGCCTCGCAAGACTAACGGCGTCGGCGTGCAGGCCGAGGATGCGCAGATATGTGTCGTCATGGTGGGGTTGCCCGCCCGCGGCAAGAGCTACATCGCCCAGAAAGGTGAGTTTGAGCTTCAAGAACGCTATCAAATAGCCATGTCGTCCGGTGAGCCACTGCTTCCGCGGCTACGGCAGTTTTAACATTTATTAAAACCTGTCTACCTGCAATCACACCTCTTAAACATGGCTGACGTCTTCTCTTTTGCGCCCTGCTGCAGCCCAGCGGTACCTCCGCTGGCTCTCCATCCCCGCCCGCACATTCAACGTCGGCAACTACCGCCGCACCGACGCGCCCCAACCCACAGCCGACTTCTTCGACATGAACAACGCCGAAGGGGAGCGGAAACGACGGGCCGCAGCCGAAGCCGCAGTGGCAGACATGCTGCAGTGGTTCCGGTCGGGCGGCGTAGTGGGCATCCTGGACGCTACCAACAGCACGAAAGAACGCCGGCAGTGGGTGTTTGACACAGTTTCGAAGGAAGGGATCGAGGTGATATTCGTCGAGTCGAAATGCGACGACGAGAATCTCATCATGGGCAACATCCGCGACGTCAAGACCACGAGCCCGGACTACAAGGGCCAGGACCCAGAGACGGCGGCCCTCGACTTCCGTAACCGGATCCGGAACTACGAGAAGATCTACAAGAGCATCAACGAGGACGAGGACGAGAGCGACTACACCTACCTCAAGATCATGGACGTCGGGAAGCAGGTCATCATCAACCGCATCCAGGACTACCTGCAGAGTCGCATTGTGTATTACCTCATAAACCTACATATCCGGCCGAGGTCGGTGTGGTTGTCACGGGTATGTACCTCCCTCTCCCTCTCCCTCTCTTTTGCCAGGTTATCACTGAGCTAACAAAACCACAGCACGGCGAGTCGATGTTAAACCTAGACGGCCGAATAGGCGGCGACGCAGCCCTCTCGCAGCGCGGCGAGGAGTACGCCCGCAAACTCCCAGACATGGTCCGCCAATCCGTCGGCGTAAGTTCATTTCCCCTCCCCCTCCCTTTTTACTCTCTCTAACCCCATCCCAGGACGACCGCCCCCTAACAGTCTGGACCTCGACCCTAAAACGCACAATCGCCACCGCCCGCCACCTACCGAAACACTACAACCAGCTCCAATGGAAGGCCCTGGACGAGCTCGACGCGGGCGTCTGCGACGGCCTGACCTACCAGGAGATCAAGGACCGGTACCCGGACGACTTCGCCGCCCGCGACGAGGACAAGTACAACTACCGCTACCGGGGCGGGGAGTCGTACCGCGATGTTGTCATAAGACTGGAGCCCATCATCATGGAGCTCGAGAGGAGCGAGGACATACTCATTATTAGTCATCAGGCGGTGATACGGTGCATCTACGCGTACTTCATGCAGAAGGACCAGGAGGACAGCCCCTGGCTGCCGGTGCCGCTGCACACGCTCATCAAGCTCACGCCGAGGGCGTACGGGACGGACGAGGAGAAGACGAGTGCGAATATTAAGGCTGTTAGTACGTGGAGGGGGAAGGGGAGCACGGCTAAGCATGAGGATCCGGTGCCTGAGGGGGGGATCTGAGGTGGGAGCCAGAAAGTGGATGGAACGGATGTTGTGTGCGCAGGGATGTTTTATGACAGCCTTTCTAGTGCCTTTTTTTGGTTGGTCGGTACGGTTCCTGCATCGGTACGGGAGGGGGTTTATTTGCATTCTGTCATTCACGCAACGGCCACCGCGGCTGAGGATCAGAGGTACCGGAGTTCAGGAAGATGGGGAATAGCTCTCTACTACTTTTGTCTGACGACTGAGTTGTAGTTCCGGCTTGTTTATTCATGATGGGGTACCGGTAGAGGGCATGATTCGCCTTGAAATCAGGTTATGGTGTACGGAACAGGTTTAGGGGTCCAGCCTCAGCTGAGAGGAATGAAACAATTTCATCGCTCCTGCACAAATGCCTCTGTGTTGCTGGCACTATTGCAGGAGTTCCGTCCCCTTATAACGAAGCAAGGTTTCTTATGAGGTAATGCTGCTATTCGCCTTCGATGCAAATACTGCCAGGACAGTGTGCAGCCCGATGTTCCCTTCAATCACCGCAGCCTGTTTCCGTGCTTATGTGCTGGCATAGTTGTTTTGAGTCTCCCATATCTCCTATTTTGGTAGAGACTAATCATAGACTGTTGGTTCCATAGCCCCATGTTGTTCAAACGCTTCCTACCCATCTCCCTACATGTCCGGGGATAGTTGCGGCATGAGACATCTCACTTCTTAGAAGCAATGATGCGTCCAACTCAGACACAAGGTACCCGCCCATTACATACATAGCATTTCTAATCATCCCTTCTCAACCCCAGATTGCCCTGCCTCCGGGCCCAACGTGAAATAACTTACCCTCCCCTCCCCCAAACCTCAACCACCCTCCACGCCCTCTCGGGGCCGAGGATCATCTCCCCGGCATGCACCTTCTCCCCACCTCCCCTTGCAACAAACTCCATAGCACCTACCAAGTCCCCCACCTCCTCCTCCGCCGCCGCCCCAGTGCCAGCCACGACCTCCCACCCCCCATCCTCATGCTCCCCGCTCCTCTCCCACCTCTGCACCCCCACCCCCTCCCCAACCCTCAAAATGCCCTGTATATGCCTCCCAACACGAACAACCATGCCCCTTCTTCTTCTCCCACCCTGCTGGTCATCAGTTTGCAGTACCATACCCCCCTCATCGGGGTCTACTTCGCCCTCCTGCCAGATCTCTTCATAAGGGGTGAGGACGCCGGTAGCGGGGTTCACCATGCTCCCGACCTCGACGGACCGCCCGTCGGGGTAGATCCGCATCTGGGCGGTGTCAACGACGATCTCGGCGTCTGGGTGGCGGGTGTCTACCCAGTGGGACCATTTTGAGGCGACGAGGCGGGGGGTGGTGTCGGGTTGAGGTTGAGGTTGAGGGGTGAGAATGGGGAGGGAGACCGGGAGGGGGTTTGTGGTGGATGTGCCGGCGAAGGCCCAGTCTAGACGGTCTGGGGTTAAGATACCGCTGGGGTCTGTAAAAAGGGTTAGTTGGGTAGATAGGTAGAGATAGAGATTGGAGGGAGAAGGATCACGGGGGGGGTGAAAATGGGGAAGGAAAAGGTAAGGGGGAGGAGTAGAGGGGAAGACAACGTAAAGGGGAAAGGATAGTTAATTATGAGGGATAAGGACGACAAAGGGGTAGAACAAAGTCCTTCTAGCGAAAAGGCAGGAGAAACGAGTGGTAAAGGGGACATACCGATAGGCAAGAGGAGGCGGATATCGACGAAGTGCTTCCCCGGCGAGGTCAGGACCAGGGTCGAGGTCGGTTCGCTGGGGGGGTCGGGGTGCCAGGCTATGGAGGTGCGGATGGATATGTCTGCTTGTGGGAGTGCAGGTAGGTTGTTGGAGGTGGAGGACATGGTGTAGTGATACGGGGTGTTGTTGTCACGATGATGCGACGTACGGGATGTTGGGGAAATAAGGTTGGTTGACAGACGGCTGGTTTGGCCGAGGTTATGCACCGCGATTCATGTACGGCTGTCAGATGATTGATGGAGAGATAGACAAACAGACAAATGACGGATATGATAGGCAGGACGGGCAGAAAGTGAGTTTGACAGATATCATGACATCCATCACACGAGAGCAACTGCGACTGACAGAGTGTCATAGACGTCTAATTTAAGGTATAGGGTAGCTCGGAAGTGCTCGTGTTCGGGCAGGGTGGGGCATTGCAGTTGGAGCTCCACATTGGCATTAGCTCCGATCCAATTGACGGCCATGTCAACGATAATCAGCATGATGCTGTGCTTCCGAGCATCTTGTTACTGTCGCATTTTCAACTTCTCTCTCTCTCTCGCTTTCTTTCACATCTTCCCATGCTCCAACAACTAGCCGTTCATGGCTACTTTCTATGGCTCGAATAGCTCCTGCTTGACGGTATAGATGGGTTATCATCGCTTCGCACAGCCAGCAGTACAACATCAGTCCATCGTGCATTCGTCTTTACCTCCATCTGCATGTTGAGCGCCTGCATCCCGGACTTGGGATCGCGTTCAGCTGCCCAGCTTCGATGAGGTGATATGATCAGATTGGCTTCCATCTCTGCCATCGCCACCGTCCGATGTACCTACCGATCGATTCTCACAGACCACAAAAACACCATTCGGCACAGCATCAACCGCCTCTCTGGTTATCGCTATCTGAGTGAGACACGGGCGTCGGAATGTTTCCCCTTCCACACCTCCGCTCAGGCTTCCGTCGCCGTGGCCAATCGAACCCGACCTCTCCTCTACCCGACCAGACGCCGTCGCTATGGGAACAGTCGGCCTTCCACGACCATCCATACGCATCTCAGGATGTGTCGCCCCGGCCAGATGACGGGCCGGAGTCGTCCAATTCCTTCTATCAGCCCTCGACGCTGCCCCCTATAACACGAGTCACTTCTGGCGATAGCGACCAACAACAGGACCCACAACCACAACCACATTTCAGCCCTCGAGAGGAGGAGTCCTCCCAAGATGGCCGTGCACAGCCGGTACGGACTACAAGGCACGACGACGAAGTGGGCTTCGTGGGCGGAGTGGCATTGCAGAACCGCCTGCGAGGATTCCAGGACGCGCCACGGCGAGACAATAATACGTCATACACCAACCCGGAAAGACAACAACCTGCCCCTTCCCGAGGTCGGGTTCCTCCGCCGCCGATAAACACAGGCATCCCATATCAACGCCCACCTCCTCTGCCCACCCTACAGAGAGCAGGCTCGTCCTTCGTCACGCCCACCGACCTGCAGCAACAGCTCTCAACCGAACCTAAAGGCAGAAGACCGGCGGGCACGAGACTCGTCACCGAACCGCCCACGCTGGCACCGCATCTACAGCAGCACCTCGAGGTGGCGAAGGAACGGAGCAGACTCTCGAGTCTCAAGGACAAGTTCCTTATGAAGCGGAAGGCTACAAACGCTACAAACGAACCGGTCCCGGTGTCTCCTAGGTTTCAGCCGGATACGTGGGAGCCCCCGTTTGATCCGAGGATAAGGGGTACGAAGATCCATGACTTTAGTCACAGGAAACCGGTTACGAGGCCTGTGCCGCAGCAACAGGTGCCGTCCGGGCAGCTGGTGACGAAGGAGAACAGGTTGGACGCGCCTCAGCCGCCGCCTTACGTAGCCGACGTTGCAGGCGGTCAACAAAATTGGAGTCACGGTCATGGCGATGTGCAGTCGGCGGATCTAGGTCGCGGCAATCAGGCTTCCAATGGGTCGCCCATGTCTGCGGATGCTGCCGAGGAGCAGGTAGTTCAACCTCAACAGCGCAAACCTCGGCCGCTGTCACTTGACAAGGCTCTTCCCCAAGAGCCGCCAGGACCGGTGGAGTTGACAGACGGGGGGAATGCGGCAACAGAGGCGTCACAATTCTCCGCCACACCCAAGGCGTCTCAGCGAAGATCGTCAGCTGCGCCCCTATCCAGCGCGTCGTCTCGGACAGTGCGGTCTCGCAATGTGTCCGTCTCCGATCCGACAAGGCGGGATTCGACAATGTCGGCGATGCCGAAACACATGAAGAGTACCTCGTCCCGGTTCAGCTTCGACATGGTCGGCGCGGCCAAGCAGGAGAAGCTGTTGGAGGAGAAGCACCGGCAGCGCCAGATGGAGAAGGGCGTCGACGAGACCGCTTTCGGGAAGGACAGGGACTCGCGGTTTGATGATTTTGATCACGACGACTACGACTACGATGCCATGATCGACGATGACGGGTTGGAGGAGCGGATACCGGGAGTGAATGCCGATCTTGAGGAGGATGACTACCCGGAGGAGGAGATACCTGGCATGGACGCGGGCATTGAGCAGGCGGGCATTGAGGAGGAGTACTTCTTGGAGGAAGACGTTCAAGATGAAGAAGCCGACCCGGACAATGACCAGGAGAACTTCTCTGGATTTGTGTTTCAGCGGTCCAACCCGGCGTCGGCGCTCGCCAGTCCCGTGCCACCTGAGTTACTACCTACTCCGCGAGATCCTGCTGGGAAGGTTATTGGGTTTGCTATGACGAAGGACACGACGCCGGATCTTGGACCGGAACCATCGCCGCTCTCTCAGAGCAATTTTGCGGCGGAAACGCTACGTGATTCGTCTGAAGGTCTCGGAATCCAGGGGCTGAATGCAGAACACCAGCCTGCATACGACGGTCATCGGTACGAAGAGGAGCAATTAACGCAGCCTACCAATGGCTCAGCACCAGTACAGACAAGTGGCGACGACCTCTACTACGATGATAGTTTCATCGACGACGGTCTGCGCGACGAGCTGGACTTTGAGCCGGAAGGACCGGCTTTTGACGAGTCACTCCTCGATCTGAACGATACGGACAAGTATGGCCGCCCTATACCTGGCGCCTTTGCCCACGCCAAGGAGAGGTGGGCTGCTCAGCAGCAAGCGGCAAACCGGCAGTCCGACGAGACATCTAGGATGTCGGGGCAGTCTGCCATCTCTCAGTCCACTGCACATACATCCCTCGACGCGGGGTTGCCACCCGTTCTGCCGCCTATCGACACCAAAGATATCGGTCCGGATTACACACAGCTCCCTGAGCGACGGTCGTCCCTCGTGCCGACACAGAACTCAGTGCTTGCATACCAGGCTGCCCTCGCCGAAGCCGCCCACAAAGCAGCAGCATCAGGCAAATTCCGCCGCGGCTCCTCCCCGCCGCCCCTGGCACACCTAACCATCACATCGCCCACAGACTCCACCGAATCGCACTCGCACCCAGACAACGCCGTCCTCGATCCGGACGACGATGACTCCGCCCCTCGCGGGCTAGACGACGATTACGACTTCGACGACGACGTCATAGCCGAAGCCAACGCCGAAGCCCTCGCCAACGACTCGGAGGGCTGGTACGGTCAGGAGTTCGGCTTCTACTCCGCCCCTCTTCCCGTGCCCTCCCACGGCCACGGCCATCACTCCTCCTCCTCGAAACCAGACACCTCTCCCAAACCCCTATCAGCCGAGAACCTCTTCCAATACGCAAACGGCGGTTACTTCGGACCTGCGGGGGGCGTGGTCCGCTCCGTGTCGGGGCGCATGGTCTCCCGCGAGCCGAACCTGACGCCCATCACCGAGCGGTCGGAGTACAGCAACCGCAACAGCATCATGTCCTTCAGCAACCTCCCCGGCATCCCCAACTCGGCGTCCCAACTGCAGTCCCCCGGCCTGGCGGAGCTGGCGATGCTAGACGACGACGCGAACATGAGCATGTCTGCTCTCCTTCGGTTGCGCTCCAAGACTTTTGGATCATCCCGGGCTAGTCTCCTCTCGTCGCCAGAGGGCAGCCCGAGGTCGGAACTCAGTGCCGTCAACCACAACACCTGGCAGCGCGACGGCTCTACCTCGCCGTGGGGTGCCGGTGGTCACGCGCATATGAGGAAGAGCTCCAATTTCTCGATACAGAGCACCACCTCCGACGGCGGGAGCGGGGCGGGCAGTCCGACGCTTACTATGAGTGCACCGCCTGTACCTACCAATGGGCTGGGACCTTCCCCTGTCTTCACTCAGGGGCAGGGCCAGTTCTATGCGTCTCAAGGACACTACCCATCCACGTCACCCGTGTTACCAGGGCCGATTTTCCCACCTGTTATGGAGGAGGACTACAACCAGGCACAGTATCAGGATTACACCCTGCACCCGCAACCCCAATGTCACTCTCACCCTCTCGACTCCCAAGCCGACCAATCCCATCCGCCGCATTCCCATCCCTACCCTCACCCTCTGCACTCCCAAACCGACCACCCACACCCGCCTCACAGCCAGTCAAACCTCCTACCCTCCTCCTCCGACCTGTTACACACATCCCCCACAAGCCTGGAGGAAACATCTCCCAGCTCGCCACAGTACATCCCGGGCCAAGGTCAACAGAAACAAAGACCGCAGACCACGGGCGGCCACAGACACAAGGGCTCGGCGGATAGCATCAGCTACATTAAGGAGGAAGAAAGCACGGGCGAGACGAGGTGGGTTATGGAGAGGCGGAGGACGGACGAGAGGGGGTGGGACGAGGTTGTGGGGAGGGAGGAGGTTGTTGGGAATATATGATGTGAGGGTTGCAGGGGGGAGTTGATGTAAGGGATGGGATGGGGGAGGGGGAGTATATATGGTGTATAGGTGACTGGATGTGCTTTTGTTGGAGTTTGACAATGGGGACATGGTACGGCTAGAAGGGGGTGTAACGGCCCCGGCTAGGGTTATTGGGGGGCTGTGATGATGGGATAGATACCAAAATGGGATGGCGACGGGACATACAGCGTGGCTTCATGCTAGGGGCCTGGCAATTGCACGGGTTGGAGACACGGTGCCATAATTACAACGAGGTTTCACATCCAGCGGGATATATCATCAGCGAGATGTAATACTATATAATACCTGGAAGACCTGATAGCCACCAGCGTGCATCAAAAGGTCAAAGTCCGATCATTGGGGCACCGACTAAGTTCAAGCCTTCGTGGAAGACGATGGAACCAAGCGAGGATTGTAGTGCGCGATATCCATCTGTCGTACTCGACAATGTCGACTCTGGATTGTGTCGGACAACTGACTGCATTGGTTCTTACGGTTTTGTGGTTACATCTTCCGTTGTCGTGGCCGTGGGACGTCAAAGGTCGGGTAAGAGACACCATGACTGGCAGAGGACGTCATCGTTGTCCCGCATATCACCTAAACTCCCGTCGAACAGGAACTCCACCTCATAACATCAACACGGCTCTTCGTCAAGTTCGTACCGAAACAGACACAGTCCGTCTGAGAATAGAACAACGGTATTTCCCCATTTACATGTACCTTAGTCGGCCGCACAGAGCGATATCGAACCTAGACTCTGGACTTACGTGGGATCAGACCAAACTCAAAATGCTGGCGAAACTCCTCCTCACAACCAGCGCGCTGGCGCTCATCTTCGCGACGCCGATGGCGGATTACAACCACACGCATATCTTTAACCCTAGGTGGCCACCGCATGCCAAGTATGTCTACCTACCCTACCCTGTTCTTTTCATGTTATTGGACCTTCTTTCCATGCTCTCTTTACCAGGTCACGGAGCGTCCGTCCACGGGCTCGGATGCCAGTGCAGCTTTGCCGACTTACTTAGCCTATACCTCTCTCCTCCCCTGACCCCTTTCCCACAGTCACTTGTACCTTCGGAGTAGTTACAGTACTGACCATCCCACAGATTCCACACAGGCCAAACAATAACCCTCTCCCTCATCCTCGGTTTCGCCACGCTCTTTCTAACTTACAGGCCCGACCTCCTCCTCTCGTGTCCCTCATCCCGCTCCCCTATCTCACCCGCCTCTTCCTCCCCCTCCTCGCCGGCGGCAGTTCACAAGGCCGCGCTGCTGAGGAGGGAGAGCCTCAAGTTCGCCGCCTTCACGGGGAGCATCTACTGGCTCGCCGGCCTGGCGGCTTGGTTCTACCCCGGAGCAGAGGGGCAGGATCCGGAGTTCGCGAGAGGGGGAGGGGTGCCGGCGTTCCCCCAGGGGTGGGCTTTTGGGTTCCTTGGGGGTTGTGCTTTGCTGGGAGGGTGGTTGGGATCGAGGCGGTCGGAGGAGGCGAAGATGTGGTCAGGACGGAGAAAGTGTGTGTCGTAAACGAGAGACGGACGAGAGGATGGGAATCGCAAGCGACAGCCTGGGAGAGGGTGAGTGGCACCAACCTGACAACTTCGATGGATACGACTGGCTCCAACCTGGATAGAAGGGTTTCGTCAGCGGAGGAAAGAAGTTCTGTGAGCCGGGGAGAGGACTGTTCCGCAGGGCAAAGTAGATGACAACCACGGTTGAGACTCTACACAGGATGGCTCTCATCCCAACACCTAGACCCTTAACGAACCTCTGCATGCTAATGTGCAGGTGGTCTGGTAGCTGCGTCCACGCGTGAGTCAGTTGTCGTATGCACCACGGCCAGTCGGTCCGTGGTGCGATGCAGGCGCAGCAAGCGAGTGAGGTGACTGTCGAGGAGAAACGGGATTGCAAAGGCCGCGTCTCCTTCTTGAGGCCGTGGATATTCTGATCATCTAGACCCTCTTGATAGGCTCAGATCAGTCGTGCATCTATCTCGGGATATCTCTTTCTTCCCCCCCTGGGGCGGATATAGCTCCAAAACCAGGTTACGGCATCCAGCCGTCCGCTGCCTGCCGCGTACTATACATAGCCGCAGGGTCTGCAGATCAACGGTCTAGCAGGTCCTGGTTCCTGGGATCCTGGCGTGTCGTTCCTTTGGGCCCTCCGCTGCGTCGTCATCAGATGGATATATGGGCGGCATCTGAAACTTCAGGATGTGCCCCGGGATGTGGGGGATGTGGGGGATGTTCAGATGTTGAATGTCCTTTGGATGTTTGGATCCTTATCCTCTGGACATCTCTTTCTCTGGTATGCGTGTCCGATCTGGAAAAAGTATTTTGGATGGGTTACGGCGGCCACTTGTAGTGGACGGGCGTTCATCAATGAGAAGAGAAGGAATGTGCCGAGTATCATGAAGCCGCGCCTAACGGTTCGCGTTACAATGGAGCTTCTGCTAGCGCGTTGTTGGCGAGATATATCTTCGATCTGAACTTCGTTTTTGAACAACTCATCTGACGGTATTTCCGATGAACTGAAAAAATAGTCGCAATGACGATACTATCATGGCGTGAATATCTCGAAGGAAAAACATAAAAGATCTCCGCCAAGCCCGGCAACCCTTATCTTGGCGACGCACGCGACAGCGGCACCGGCAGCGGGGGATCCCTGGTCTTGGCACGGAGCATGGGTCCACAGGCTTACGACGCCCGCATCGGCCACATGCCGGGGATGGGGAAGCAGGGACCCGGAATATGTGTGTCAGGGGTGTTCACCCAGGTTTTCTGCGAAGGGACTAAGGTACGTTATCGAATTGACACAGAGACAGTCGAGCCTCACTTGTACCACGCGTCAGTGGAGGAAGGTGTTACTCTGGTTCGAGACATGGTTGAGTTGCTGTCGTGCGAGTATCGGCAGGTGCAATTCTCTGCCGTTTGGGAAGGACCGAAACAAAGTTCATGACGTAGAGTGAACGAGACGATGGGAAACGAAAGGAAGGAACGGCTTGCCGGCATGCGGCTGACATTAATGACCTGGAGATGTGTCCCTGCCAGCAAATCCATGGTCTGGCCCTTCCATTCCATCCCGACCTTAGCAGGTCGATGATCAATTCCAATCGAACAACGCCAGTTCCATTCCAGGTTCCGGTCCCAGATTTGCACCCCCACAGGGCTGATTTCTGATTCCTCAAGGTTCTCACCCGCCATTCCCGAGTTCCAGTCTCCAGACTTTCCATTGGACTCGCACAAACACGCGCGTACACGGTGGGAATGAGGGTCCTTATTCCCCTTTCTTTCGTCTACTGAGCCGACATACCGACCGAGTGGGTTTCACCGTGTCCCTGCGTCGTGTTATTTGGTGCTGCCCATTACGCGACTACTGTATTCGGGTCTTGCTCTCCCTTCATTCCTTCTTCATTCGCCCTTACTTGCAGTTCCTTAGCTAGCTCTTCCTCTGTTTCAAGCTTGGTAGTGCATATCGCTGGCATTTCCATCCTGCGCTTTTCTTTCTTTCCTGTTTTTGATCCAATTCTTCACATCATCACCATTTCCATTTCCTTCCCATCTAGACCGTCAGCAGTCCCCAACAGCGTCCCATCCGGCCCGGCACCTTGCTCCATCCCACGTCTTGGCGACCGTTCAAGCTGCCGTCTTGGCACTGTCTTGGCGCGGCGCCTCTCCCGTAACTGTCGGCCCAGCACCGAGAGATCACCATCCGAAGTAAACAAGATCGCTTACTGTGTTGCGCTGTATGAGTGCAGATACGGTCTATACCCGTTCCTCTCTCTGTTGAGATCAGTGCACTGGCTGCCCGAGGACCAACACGACAACCCGTCTGCCGTCTCAAGCCGGAGGCGCGGAGGCGGAACCATGATCATCAATGGACGCCCATACTCCAAGTTCATCCTCCGCCAAAGGACGGCCCGGCCGCAGGATAAGTTTGGATTTCGATCCTTCCTGGCGTTCTTTTCCACCAAGGCGCTGCGCAACGGGCCGAGGGCGCTGCTGCAGCTGACGACATGCTTCGTCCTGGTCGTGTTACTGACAAAGTTGCTTCCTCACCGGCTGACGGGCGTCAACTCCAATTTCTGGAGCTGGCAGACGGCCCACCAGGATAATGAGCTGAACTTCGCTGAGGAGGACGACGGCAGCGTTGCTGGAGGATTGAGGATAGTTGTGTTCGGTGAGAACGATGTTGCCACTCCCGACCCTGATCAGCGCCATATCCAAGGCCGGAGCTGGACTGAGCGTCTGTGTGGAGAGGTATGCTGCTTGATAGAATCCCGTGCGGTAGATAGCACCACTGACTCCCAGTTAGCTCGACTGCACCTCCTTCCTCTCCCTCATCCCGAAACCAGACGACCCCAGTCGCGTCATGGCCTCGACCAAGCTCTACGCCACCTCCGTCGAACAAGCCCTCAACCTGACCTTCGAGAACTACGGCCCCGGCCTAGACTACAACTTCATGCTCGACCAGTTCCCGATAGAGTGGAAGGTCAACGACCTCACGAAGCAGGTGGACGAGTTCCTGTCCATGAAGAAGCTCAAACACTCGCCGGCCGAGACGCTGTGGGTGCTGTCGTTCGGCATGTGGGATATCTGGTCCTTGGCTAGCGAACCGTTGACTGTTAGTAAGGCTATCGTCGACTCCGTCATTGACCACATCTTCGTCGAAATCGAGCGACTTTATGAGAGCTCACAGGACAACACCTCGATTGCGTGGTCAGACACAGACCCCGTCCAACCACAACCGAGTGCCGTGTCCCAACCAGCATCACAACCCACCCCAGATCCAGAAAAGGGCAACATCTGGCTTCGCGACCACGACCCATCCTCCGAATTCTCGCCCGACCAGGCCTCCCCCTCCCCTGTACCACCCAAACAAAAACACTTCCGCATCCTCGTCCCCCGCCTCTTCGACCCCTCCCTCACGCCGGGGTGGGCCGACACCCGCCCCCAAACCCCCAAGCCGCACTCCAAGGCCGAGCAGATGCGCAACGCCGCCGCCCTGACCGTAAAATGGAACGATAAGATGTGGCGCGCCATGGCGGAGTGGATCAAGACGGACGAGCAGGCCGAGGTGATGGAGCTGAACCTGAAAGATCTGAAGGGCAAGACGGCGGAGGAGATCATCCACGATAAGCTCGTCACCACCGGACAGGGCGCTGGGCAGCCGCGGGGGAAGAAGAAGGTGCACACTCAGGGGCAGAAGCACGTACCGCCATCATCAGCAAACGAAGGAGAGCCTGTGGTGGAGGGCGAGGTGGAAGAGGAAGATTTCCCCCAGACAGAAGATGATGAAGAGCAGCCCGCCGGGCCTCAGCGCGACGGCATATTCTACGACTTGAATAAGTACCTCGAGGAAATCATTGTCCAGCGGCAGATGGACTATTCGGGTCTTAGAGACGCCCGGAAGTCCGGCAAGCTGACGGAGGACGGGTTCCAGGAGGTACGGAGGCCTTGTGTGGGTGAGCTGCTTAAAGGAGGCACCCGGGACCATATGTCAGAGGCCGAAGCTGATGCTACTGGGAAAGAGAAGGAAGGTGGTACCGTTGAGGGGGACGATACGACCCGTGACAAGAGGGGTGCGGAACCCACCATCCGGGGGAGGGCGCCTGTGTTGGTTGCGCGTGGCGCGAGTGCGGAAGCGGTGCCTGTGGTGGACGACCGTGGAGCGGAGAGCAACGCCACGGCTGTTGCGAGTCAGAGGATATGCGACGACCCGGACGAACACTTGTTCTTCACGGGGTTTACCGTCTCACCGCGGGCCGTGAAGGTGATTGCGAGACAGGCGGCGGATATGGTGAAAAAGAACGAGACGTTAAGGGCTTCGTGGGTGAAGAAGAAATAGGCCCCACGCTCGGGTGAGATCGAAAGTCGTTTTATGTTGGGTTGTTGTCGGACGCAGGTTGGGAGCAAGAGACAGATGTCTGCTTGCGAGCCGGAGAACAGTCATGTAGAGGTTAAGCAGAAAAGATTTGGCGCGACACCGAGCGAGCGGGCGTCAGTTTTACTGGCGAGGGCTGATGAGGTGCGGGCATGTAGCGCGCGGATTAATGTGCAGGCGTTCTGGGCGGGTTGGAATATATATTAGACGGGACAGAGTATTGTGAGGGATTTTGTTGATGGTAAAATTGTTCATCACGCTGGGAATTGAATGAATATTTTGACGGAAGTTTTGAGGTCTGCTACGGCAGCCTCAACGTCGAGACTGATTTTGGCTAGCTTGGCAGGTCACCAAGGGTTAGGGTTCTTATGTGTGATGACTTGAGCTGCTTAAACATCCTTTCTCCCCAACATCTCGCCTCCACCTCTCACACAACGACCTCTCTTCTTTCCAACATCGCACGCTTGGAGCGTATCCCAGCTGGGACATCTTCGTTTCCGGGTTACCAGATTACCTCCACAGTTCCATGGGGACGGACACACTCACTGCGTTCATCCACTCAAACAACAACATCCACTACTTCCCCTTCCAAAACCCAACAATCTCCGGCACAGTCATGGTCTTGATATGCAGAAACAGGCTATTCAAACTCCCCTCCTTTGGTAAATGCAACAATCCCTTGACGGTATACAACCCAAACGTCGAGATCCTCTTCTGCAGCGCCTCCTTCCCGACGATAGGGTACAGCTTCCTGTGCGACGGCAGCTCCGTCATCTTACCTTGCTCGAGCATCTCCACGCTGTCATGGGTGACGGTGAACTTGACACCTATTTTCCCCAGCCAAACTCATCAGTCTCAATCCCCACAATCAAGAACGGAGCAGGTCAACTCACCCCTAACCCCCTCCGCCAGCCCAACTACCTCCCCCAAACTCCTAACATCACCATAACACCACATTTCTCTCTCCCACCTCTCCAACCCGAGCGCGGCCTCCACGAAGCGGGCAATGTCGCGACTATACGTGAACGAGATGAGGTCGTCCCCACTGCCCGGGATAGCCGCGGTTGCGTGCGGCATGTCGACTTGCAGGGCGTACACCCCCATGTGGCTGGGGAGGTGCGGCGTGCCGAGGTAATCCGCTATCTGACCTACGTGGAGACATGTCCACTCTAAGTCCGTTTTACTGAGGGAGGATGTGGTCTTGAGGCGGTGGGTGTTTTGGGGGGTGTGCAGGGCGCTGGTTCGGAGGAGGTGTCAGCATGGGGAACAGAGGTGATGCAGATGATAAATGGCATGTGCAGCAACTCTGAATTGGTTGGAGGTATAACCTACGGGTCGGGTGAAATCGGCACAGCCCAATCGCTAGCCATGAACCGCCTCGTCGTGCCGGACTTCGCGGAGGCTGCCACGAGATTTGACTCAGCGGCGCTGCCCTCTGCTGTCTTCAGGTCCAGGGCGGAGACGATAGTGTGCACCGCATTGCTCTCTAAGAGACGGGCTGTTGCTTCTATGTCGGCGTAGTCGACTTGTGCGACAGGAGCTGGCGCTCTTCCCTCGGAGTCTGGTGCCTAGGTACGAGGGGCACGATGGTAAGTAAGTACTCCTCGGCGGTTGGATTAGGGCGTATGGCAAGCACGAAAACGAACCTTCCGCGAGAGGATTACGACGCGGTACTTCGGGTTTTGGATGAGAAGTTCGACAAAGGCTAGGCCGAGGTGGCCGGTACCGCCGGCGATGGCGACGGTGAGCATGTTGGGAGGTGGGGTGGAGTGTGGGAGTTCAGGGGCTAACAAAACACAGAGAGAGGACAGGGGAGGTGGTATGGGCGAAGCTTGTCTCCGGGTCTTGGCAGGTTGTGTCGCTGCCTTTTTATAGAGATCCGTCACTCGGTACGTGGTGTCTGGCCATCTGCGTATCGGTTCGCGGAGAGCGTATTCCCGATCTGGACAGGGGCGCGTGATCACTTTCCGATTGGATGGAGGAATTAATACGCAGTTCGACGGTTACCGCTCTTCAGTCCTGACAGGGGATGGTAAGTGCCGACGACGGATCGGTTTGTACACGGCTCTCTGAACTGGAAGGCTTGTTCAAACATCACATCGTCAGCTTCACGAGAGGTGGTATCACGTGCCCTGGATATTGTCAAGCCAAAATCTAGAGCGGTGTTGTCTATCGCGGCTACCCAGAGACTGTCTATCATCCTCTGCGGAGATTTCTCCGATATCTACTTCATGCTCCTATCCCCTTTCCATTCGACTCTCCAAATTCTCCCTCATTCACCGAAGTTGAATCCGTGGCCTTCACCACAGTCCACCCCCACCTCACCCGATTCGAGATGGCTGTCCTCCATCAATCAGCTCGAGGAGATCACAACTTCAAAGCCCGCACACAAGGAGCATACAGCCCGACTCCCTCCCTCCTCACCCCCTCCTCACCCCCTCCTCATCAACCGCCCACTCCTTCCCCCCGACCAGCTCCCACCCATTATACTTCCGCGGCGGCGGAAACCGCGTCATGTCCGTGTAGTAAGACGAAACAATGGGATTAGGTCCATGCGGCCGGGGCTTGTTAGGCGGGCTGGGGTGGGGATTCCCCGGCCGCGGCGCGGGGTTTGGGTACGGAGGACCTGGTGGGGTGAAGGGACCAGGAGCAGCGGCGGTGATGTAGGGGAAGGCAAGATCATCGGTCCGCTTAGCCCGCGGCCTCGTCGGGTCCGGCTGCGGTCGGCGGGGAGGCTTGAACCCGCCTTCCGTCGCGGACAGTGCTTTGGCGCGGGGCCGCGTCGGATCCGGCTGTGGGCGTCGGGGCGGGTTGAACCCACCGTGTTCGAGACTACCCAGTCCAGCGTACTCCCTCGAAGCAAAGGCCGTCGCGCTTGTCGTCCGCGTAGTAGTAGTCCGGCCTCGGGTTGGGCTGGGGCTTTGGTCTCGCTGAGGGAGGAATGGGTTCGATCCAAGGGCGGCGGGGAGGCATAGGGCCGTCCGGGATGTGCTCGTCCATGTTCATGCCGTCGTCCGAGGAGTACCTCTCGAGATCCAGAGGAAGAGGGGGATCAGTCGGCGGCGGGCCGAATGGGAGAGGGAGAGGACCTGGCTCTGGCTTCGGGGGACAGGTCCCGGTGAGGTCGCAGAAGTTGTGTCCGAGACACGTGCGACGCTCTGGGATGGTAGGCAGGGGAGCTGGTTTGGGCTTGGGCTTGTACTTGCCCGAGCCACCGTGGGAGATGACGTCCTCTGGGGAGTCATCGGGTGTCGGAAGGCAAGTCCCGGTGGGCTCGGGAAAGTTCAGTCCAAGAAGAGTGCGGCGCTTTGGGATGGTAGGCATGGGGGCTGGCTTGGGCTTGGGCTTGTACTTGCCGGAGCCACCGTGGGAGATGATCCCGTTCGGGAAATCGACCATGGACATCGCCTCGTAGAAGTTGGGCCCGGATTTCCCGTCACTGGGGCTGTCAGTGGTAGGAGGTGGAGGCGGAGGAGGAGGGCGCGGCTGCATGGACATAGGGTCGACCATGGGCATTGCCTCGTAGAAGTTGAGCTTGGATTTTCCGTTGCTGTGGCTGTTAGGGAGAGGAGGAGGAAGGGGGGGCGGAGGGGACGCCTGTTGGGCCGCAGAGTCGTCGAATTGACGGAGATCCGAGCAGGACATCGGCTCGTGGCAGGTGCATTGCTGAGGCTTGATGGCGAGCATTTTGGAACTTATGAAGCTGAGTTGTGTTGGTACTGTTGTTATATGTCCAGGGTTGATGTTGTATGTTGGGTTGTGGTGTGTATGGGTTTGGGTTAGGTGGAAGTAGGGGAGGAACAGATTGAGCGGGCTTTTTATACTCAACCCGAGGCCCGTGCGAGTGACGGCGACGCTGGAGTGAACACCGACATTGGGCCCTGGAGTGGTCGGACGGTCGATTAGCAGCTCAGCATTGCTATGAAGCCATCACTGACAAGGCCATGGCAGTCAAAACCCCCCGGTCATTTAGTGATGTGTACTAGCGTCTCCGAATCACGCTGGTTTTACAGTCAGATGTTGACCACGAAGCCACTCCTCATATTCTGGCATTTATTGCGTACTCATGCCCCTCTATAAAGTTGTCGTCTAAGATTGCAAGCAAGTCATGTCTATATCAGTAGCTCCTCACGCATTATCCCAAGCCTAATATCTCTAGTTCTTCTCCAAATCAGCGTACACGGCCTCCTCGAGCTCCTTGTACAACTTGATCACAACTGGATCACCAGCCGGATCCCGCATAACAGTCACAAACAAGACGCCAGCAAGACCGGAAGCGCGATCAATCCACCAATGCGCATTGGCAAACCCGCTCCACATGATACTCCCAGCCTTCCGCCTGCGAGGAAGGTCCGCAGTGTTGATCATGCCGCCGAACCCGAAGTCAATGGGCGTCCCGGGCGGGAACTCGGGAGCAAACACATTGCGCTGGACATCGACAGCTTTCTCCATCGCGGCGCGCTGCACGTCGTTCAGCTGCGGAGCGAAGAGTAACTCGCGGGCGGCTTCCTGCTGGAAGAGGATCTTGTCGCCTCGCATGAGGGCGGAGAGGAACTTGGTGTAGTCGGCCCGGGTGCTGTATAGTCCCGCTCCCGCGCTCTCGATCTCGTGCTCAACTGGTGCCGGGCTGGGGATGGGGATGAGCGGCTCGCCACCGGTTGGGTTCACCGGTCTGAAGGTGGTGGTGGCAAGACGGTCCTTGAGGTCTGCTCGGGCGTGCGGCCAGAAGGTGGTGCTCTTCATGCCGAGGGGGTTGAAGATGTGCTCCTCGAGGTATTCACCCAACTTGTGTCCGGTGACGTGCTCAAGTACCTGCCCTGCCCAGTCGATGCTGGAGCCGTACATCCAGCCCTCGCCGGGAGGGAAGATCAGGGGTGTGGAGAAGCCCTCGATATTCCACGTCAAGGCATTTGCCGTGCGGCCGACGGATGCGGACCACTTCATCACATCTGGATCACCCAGATCGTACACTATGCCAGTGCTGTGTGTCAGGAGAAGGCTATATTGATGTCAGTTTCTGAACGCGCGCAAGGGAGATGGCACGTACCGCAGAGTGATAGGCTTGGTGTTCTCGGCCAGGATGGGCTTGTCGCCCTCAAAGCCTTTGAGCAGCTGCAACTTGGCAAGAGCTGGCACAATTGGGCGGACATCTTCGTCCAGAGTGATGAGACCCTTCTCGGCAAGCTGTAGGATGGCGGTGGCACTGATGAGTTTGGACAGTGACATGATCATGGTCGGTGTATTAGCGTCGTAGGGTGCAGCGTCGAGCGGAAAGTCGGCTCTGCCTGAGGAGCCTTCATGGATGGTCCTTCCACTGCTGTCCAGGATGGCGAAGGATGCACCCAGAAGCTTGTCGGTAGTGTCGGCTCCTTGAGCAACATGAGAGTTAAGGATGTCGTCTAGGCGAGCCATGATGTTGAGGTGGTGTTGGGCCGCGCCGAGTGCGATACTAGGTTGGTGGTGTAGATATGGCAGGTCTCCCCTGGGATCGTTTAATTTATGATGCTTTATTTGCTAGTCAGTGGTTGTTGCGCGAAGCGAGTGTATTCCGTGGATGCCATCCAAGGCCGCACATTGCCCTCTTTATAATCTCCGTCGTCGAGTAAGTTATCAATCCAACGGTAACATCGACGCATTCGTTAGTCGCGGCTACGCCATTTGTCAGGGTAAATAACTCAAGGCCGCGGCTCATCCGTGGCGATGGGCGCTGCACGCTCACATTAACCTCATCTCCGGTCTCCGCCTGCGGGGTTGGAGAGGTTGGGGGCTGGAACTGAACGCCGCGGCGTTTGGGGTTGAATAGCATAGCTCCGAGGCGCTTGTCCTTGGCGATCAGTAAGGGTCACACAGCAGGTTTTTGACAGATCAATGGAGCTCTGATTGGCTCTGGTATTATTGCAGCCGAATTGGGTAATCCTCAACCCCGTTGGAACGGGCTTCGACACAATTCTGCGAAAAAAGCAGAAGTGAATGTGGCAAAGACCTGTTGTCCCAATTATTAAGGTATTGTTGTTCACATGATACTACAAGTATGTGCAAGTCATCACGACTTACATGCGGCTTCTGATGCGCACTGGTTCCCATAATCCCAATCCATGCACCGAACTTTGCCGGCATACCCTATAGCACTTCAGAGCCGCCATCCGGGACAGACAAGGAGTAAGGTTGCGGGATGACCATGCAGATCTACCGTTTCTCTCCTTTCAGGGGGTGTTGGAGGAGGGATGGTCGCAAGGTTATTATTTGATGTTTGGACAAACATGAAACGAAGGTGAAACGTAAGCTGACATCTGTCCACTCCCGATTTTTTGCTATTGAACTATCCTTTAACGAGGCCCCAAACTTCTGAACTGCTGCCAACAAAACGGTGACATCATGCTATTCACCTTTACTATCGCCGTTGTCTTGTCCAAAATTATTCGAGTGACAGCCAGTATCGAAACCAGTTCTTCTCAATGCGCCCGAGTTCACGACAACACGTGGTCAGAACATAACACACAATGCATACCAATCGTCGCCAACCAGACACTATCGTATACCGACTTAAACATTCATACCGGTTCGCAAAGCAGTTATCATGGGGGAGTGCACCGTCTGACCTGCACGGAGGGCCTCGACGACCTTGCTCTCTCACCAATATGCATCTTCACGTCCACAACATTCGGCTCCGGCAGAGGCATCGCCGTGGTCACGACTATCGACGTGGTGTTCGACATAGTCTCGGAAATTGAGCATAAGCTCCCGACTGGAGACCAGAATACCACTGGCAACCTGAATCCTGCTCAGTCAAGTCCGCACATCCGAACGGCCCCTCTACCGAAACGTGGACTTGGTGTCTTAGCAACACAACAGTTGGCAGCGGGCTCATTAGTATCAGCGTATGAACCCATCCTGCTGGTCAACCCGATCATCAACAACCTTCAAGTCCGTGTGCGGGAGGAGGTACTGCGCCTCGCCATCAGCCGACTTCCTCCGGCCTCATCGGCCGCATACCTCGCCTTGTCGAGCATGTTCCACAATCTCAGCGTAATCCACCAAGACATTCTTGCTTCAAACGCATTCATGATCGATGCCACCAAGTCATCCGGGACGCACTTGGCCATATATCCGGAAACGGCCCGCCTGAACCACGACTGCGGTCCAAACACGCACTACTACTTCGACGGCCTAGCCATTTACGCCCACACAACCCGTGACGTGGCCGACGGCGAAGAGCTCACGATCTCTTATACGAATCCGTTGCTTTACCACAAGGACAGACACGAATATCTCTCGTCGTTCGGGTTCACTTGCACATGCCAACGTTGTCTGGAGCACGAGGAGTCTGATGCGGGACTGAATCGTGTATCAGAGTTGGTCAATCGGTTGACTGCATCGGCTGACCGCAGAGAGATTGTTACGATGGCGCAGGAGTTGATGGCATTATTGGAAGAAGAAGGGCTGGACGGGTACTTGGACGTGCCGTATGGATACGCGGCTCTGGCTTACAGCGACTTGGGGGATAGAGACAGTGCCCGACACTACGCGCAGTTGGCGAGGGAGAAGACGATGGTGAGGTATGGGCCCGGCCATCCTGACCTGAGTAGATGGGCAGATATATTGGAGTTGTGATTTTAGGCGTTACAAGGAGTTGACACTGCAATGCCATAGTTCGGCAGACCTACAATGTGAATCATGCCGTGAATCGTTAAATATGTGCGGTCATAATTGCAACAGGCTCTTGATGATTGTAGACGTAATCTGCATGGCTTCGCGTTGGATTAACAATTGCTATCATGGCAAAGTCACTTGAACTTCTTCTTTACATGTCCACGCTCGTCAAGTCAGTCCTAGGGATGCGAGTCCCTGAGTCGCTGGGCAGCCCACTTGGCAATCTCGTCAAAGTCTCGACAAGTATGGGCAGAGCTAAAGTTCGGCTTGACTATCCTGAGACGAGGATCGGAATGGGAGTAAAGAGGCGTGAGGCCCGACTGGCAATGGATTGTTTGGCGAAGATAGTCGACCTGCAAAGTCACAGATGCTGTTTAGCAACGTTGGATTACGATGTAATAGCCTCCGAGGTCCACCATACGCAATGATCGAGACGGATTCTGTAATGCTCAGGAAAGCCCTCTGGCGGCCGGTAGTATCCAAGAACCAACCCTTTCCTGACTACATTTTCGCAACGGAGGGAGTGATAGACATCGACACTGGATCGAGTTAGGGTGACAACAACCTGTTCGGAAGTTCGGTCATGACTCAGAACCACTTGCCTGGGTCCTCCCTGACCAAGTCATGTTAGCTCTGGTTCTCCCTATTCTCATAATTATCCGTATCTGGCACACAAAGCCTGCCCTGACCAGTCAAATATACTCGGAGCTGCGGCTTATTGTCGTTAGTTTCCCGGACCCAAAGTTACTTGCTTTCATGTTTATGGTTTTTGATCTTTCGACCTCAAACCGGCCCGGATATACGCACGCCATTGTGAGATACCACGGGGATTTGGGCGATAATGAACATTGGTCATCTAAGCCGGGCGTGACAGACCCACAGTACACATACTGAGCAGAGCTAAACCGAATATATGATTGCCAGCAATTAAATAACACAAGAGATGCTAAGTGGCGGATTTGTAAGAGTGACCCCTTTGTTATCAGCGTTCATACTTGAGACATTGAAACGTATCGATAGCCCCAAAAGATCCGCCCTCAGCGCGTATGGTACCCTCCGATGACGATACGTCCTATGCAATCCCCGTCATCTCGAGAAGTTTGAGAGCATAGATCGAGTTGAATATTATGTGCTGTGCTAGTTCTAGAAACGGATGTTTGCGCAGTACTTGACGAGTTTAGGCGGTTGGCTGTTGGGTTCGTAAAGCGGCTCGCCCCTCGCCGTTTCCACACGCCGAAAGTCGCCCGTAAACTCGCCCTTCTCTATCTTCATTGGCGTGATCCTAACCATGGAATCCCCCGTAGCCGACCATGTAACCTCGTAGGTGTTGCCGATGATATACTTGAAGTTCATGATGCTCACTCTCTCTGCCTTGGTGTAAAAGTATGGCGCCTTGTTGGCGCACCACAGGACTAATCCGCACGTATAAAGCCGCATGTAATACTGTGTGCTATCGTAGACGGCAAGGTGTCAGCGTCAGTTTTTCTACCAGCTCACAGGAGATCAGACAGAGGGCTACTCACATGAGATCACGTCCACCGACTACATAATGTTGACGGCCTGAACTCTCGGCAGAGCTGCCATATACAAAGTCCGTCAAGTTGCCCTTGAAAATGTGCTGATATCCTTGCAAGTGAGCTAAGCATGATGCATTCTCCCACTGGCCCACCAGAAGGCGCATCAAGAGCCCAATCGTGACTCCTTCCTTTTGGATTTTGAATCCAAAGGCCAGCCTATGCGGGTTAGGAGCACGAGTGATGCGTGTCATAGTAACGCCGGCAGCCCGCGAGCCAGGTTGAAGAGGAGCCAATTCTAGGAGATACTCCAGATCTTTGTGGTCATTAGTGCGTAGGTTGAAAACGACCCATGGCCTGGGGGAACCAGGCGAATGAGCGCTGTCTCGTTCCAGATATTCGACGTCTATGGACTGGACTACTGAAGACGGGACGCCAAACCCAACCCCAGACAGAATAGGTATTCGAGCCTGAGGGTGAGTCTGGAAGACGTGTTAGGCGTTTATGCGCCTGGAATAGCCTGATCAGGCCGTCGCGAGGGTTGTGAGGTAGTTCTAAGGTAGGAAGGCGTATATATATAATACAAGGTCACATAACGTTACTCGCAAAGGTAAGATATACCATTTGGCAGGAAAAGGGCGTATATTGATCTTGAGGACTCGCTGATTCGCTAGAAGTGTCGTGCCTCTTCTAAGTTCCTCCCTCGTGGTCGAGACCCCTATCTAAGTAATATAGGTGTCTTACACGTGACCTTTTCTGCCAAGATTTTCTGTTTACTGGGCCCCTGAACACCATCCCCGCGTCACTACTAGAGCAAGGATGTCATCCTTCCCAAACAACTCGGCAAGTGTAAAGGTCTCGTTTGTGGAGGTTCCGCTAGCCATGGCTGGGTGGGATGGGTGTTGAATAGAGTCTGAACTTCTTTGAAGAGAATGTGTCTGGTCCGTATGGTGAACTCTAGGCGATGTATGGGGGCGTCGCCTGCATTTATATAGAAGTCCCCATTCCAAGAATGAATCACCGGCGGTGGATCACCCTGTATCCCCTGCTTCATTTCTACCAGCGTCCAAATCCTCTTCGATCACTCATACCGGTGGTTCAGTGCTCCATAATGCGTGTTCGGCTCGAGTCCTGTCATTGACGCCGGCCAAGGAGATGTGATGTATATTGCACTCAAGAAGCAAGCTGACAGGACCAACTAAAGGATAGTCTTTACTGTGTCTCTGAGTCTCACCCACAGAGGTGTTGAAGTTGGGCTCGTCCCAGGTCCAGGAGCACCTTCATGCGCGGGAAAGGCCACACTTGGTCCGCCAGAATTTGACAGTAGAACTCTTCGATCTCCATGGAACATTCCGCGGAGGTGTTCTCGTATACAACAATTACTCCGAGATACAAAGTTACCACGACCTTGAGACTCCGGAACCACTCGTGGCCGCGCGAGTGTTTGTCGATAGGCCTGTTACTACGCATGTTAGGGAGCAGCAGTGCTGTACCCAGCTCTGGCGAGGACTGGGGAGAAGGTAGACCATTTCTTGACACATCGGCGTCGACCCGCCCGTGTGTCCGCTATGGTGACCTTCGTAATACTCGCAAGGAGCGAGAGCACGCGAGCACCAGTCGCCCGAGCCCAAGTTGCAAATTCAGTTGCCCGGTTGTCGACCACATACGCAGGGCAGACAGCCAGGGGTCCAAGCAGTGCCACGTCGAACTGCTCACAAATAATTTATCAGTAAAAGTGTCCATAGATTAACCCGGAGAAATAGGGGGTGTAAATAAACCTTCAGCCGCTATCCAAAGCTCTCAACCTTATCCAACGCCGACCCGATAAATTGGAAAGATTGGGTGCCCCCCTCGTAATGCGAGGAAAAAACACAAAAGTATATCGCCAAATGATGGCGTCCTAAGCCATTGCCTGCTACCAGAATTGAACTGGCGGCCTCATCATACCCGGTGAACCAGGGGTTACTAGTGATGCGCTCTACCACTGAGCTAAGCAGGCTGTTGTGCTGATTCATGTTCCTTGCGTGCCGTATCGCGCCATTCGCACGTCTCCCGCCAGCCAACATCTCGCTCGGCCCCTGGAACCTAACAGTGCAATCCTACGAGCCATCCTCCAACCTCTCCGCACGCGGCACGGTCACCACCCTCCCACCACTCACCCTCACCACCCTCGTCCCCTGGACTCAGCTTCCTGGCCTGCAGAACATAAGCGGCATAGGCATTTACACCACAACCTTCTCGCTCCCCTCTAACCTCACCTTTCCCCTCTCCTCCAGCCAAATCCTCCTCCACCTCCCCCGCCCCCAAAACACCGTCCGCGCGACGCTGAACACCCATCCCCTACCCCCAATCGACCTTTTCAACCCAATAGTCGACATATCCCCTTTCTTGCTACCAGGGAACAACACGCTGGAGGTAGAGGTATCGTCCACCCTCTTCAACGCCGTCAAGGCCCGTCTCCCCTCGCTCCTAAGCGCTGGTGCTCCGGCTAGGTCGGAGAAGGATTATATCGAGGCTGACTGGGCGGACTTTGGGCTTGTGGGGAAGGTTGTGGTGGAGGGGTTGAGGAGGGTTGTAGTGCAGGTGTAGTGGGAGCGTGTGGGATGAGGTTGGCTGGCGCTTGACATGGGGGATGTAAGAGAGGGATGGGATGGAACGGCGGGCAATGTGCGCCAAGCGTTTAAAGGATGCCAAGGGATGGGAAAGGGCCAAAGCAAAAGGGGGGCCAGTAATGGAGACAGGAGGGTGAGTGAAGTACCGTTGGAGAGGGTGATGGTTGAGGACTGGTTGTTGCGGATGATAGCTTCGAGGTTGTTATCTGCAGTGAAGCGGATTGACTTGATGTTGTTGGAGTGAGACACGGCGTGGATGCTTGGAGCTGCTCCGACAGATGACCTGGTGAAGACGAAGATCTTCGTCTGCCTCTGCTGAAGGGCGACATTGAGAGTCACGCTGCTGCTTGTAGTCTCGTACACAGTGAGTCGGGTCTGCGTGCCGGTCCAAGCATCGAGCTCCCATGGAACGGTGTCAGTTGGCACAGAGAAGGTGAGCTTGAAGGTGGCTAGCGTACCACGGTTCAGCACGTATATGGCGTCGAGACCAGAAGACTCGTCGTGTCTCCAGAAAGTGTACAGACTGCCGTTGTTAGAACCGGCGACTGAGGACACGGACACCCGAGGCAAGATGCCCTTGGCTGAGAGGTAGGCTGGACTGAACTCTGATGTCGAGATCACTTGAACGCTTGGAAGTCCGACAAGCGTCTTCATATTTGCGGCTATGGCTGCTTGGTCGTCTGTTGCGAACGTTGTGTTAGGGACTGAGCCGGCAATGATGATCGGAAGGCCGGACTTTGCGAACCGAAGCAGATCTGCAGATGCTGCAGACGTGATGTAGGTCTGGCTGCAGAGGACGAGTGCCTTGTATGCTGGTCCATCCGCAGCAAGGAGATCATGTGACACTGTCACGTTTGGAGAGGCAAGATTCGACGGTCCCACATACTCGTGCGTGTAGCCTAGGTCATGTTAGAGCAGACCAGATTGAGTGTATCTTGACTTACCAGCAGCAGTGAGACCAGAACCTGGGTAGATATCCCTCAACGCCGTCGACGGTGACGAGTAGTAGAACGCCAAGTCCACCTTGGGCACACCAATCTTGGTCACCAGGGTGTTACGCGCCGCATAGAGCATTGTGTCGTTGAAGTGCATCCAGGCTGGCATCCTGGGACCCCACATCTCTGTGAACTCGTACTGGAAGGGTGTGTATCCAGGCCAAGACGTGTTGACGTAGTCGCCGGAATACGGGAAGCCGTGTATGACCATTGTGTTGACGCCGACAGCGTACGAGTCCTGCAATAGTCCTACTAGAGCCGGAACCGTCAGCGCATATGCTCCGATGCGTCTGGCTCCAACCTCTGTGGATATCACGTTGCGTCCGGCGAGGTGGGCAGGACCTGTGAACTGTCTGTAGAGATCCAAGTCTTCGTTGAAGCCGAGAGACTCAAGCTCGGGGGCTTCCGCAAAGGGTATGTCGGCCTGCATGTCGAGCGGGAGATTGTACGCTGGTTGCACCGAGTGACCGAGGCCCAACGATGACGCCCAGTCTTGGAAGTGCTGGAGGTATTCTTTGTATCCTTCGTTGAGGGCGGCCTTGTAATCTTGCAGGTACTTCCACCCGGTTCTGGTGGCATCTATATCAAAGATGTACGTCGTGTTGTACGGTGGGGAGTAGTCGTTCCATGAGTTGCTCGCTTGGAACATGACGGGGAGGTACTTGGCAGCGCTGTAGCCGCGGCTTTTCTGGAACCGGTCGAGGAAGCCGGGCGTCCACCACAGAGATGCCATCATCTCCATGCTGTCCTCCCATGCTGCATGGTGTCAGTGAAGCTGTCCAGCTGTATGGCTGTGTATCGCGCTTACAATATTTTCCAGCCTTCTTCAACAACTCTCTAATCTCGTCATCGTCGAACAGGTACTGGTCCCAAAAGTTGGTCATTTTCTTGGCACCGGCTGCGCTGAAATGATCAACTATCCAACTGCCGTTTACCAGCCAAGTTCGAGCATCCGGAACCGAAATGCAGTTCTGCTCATTGGTGCATTGGTGTATCTCTTGTAGAAAGCAAACAGAGAGTATGTTCCATTACCCGCAGGTGGCGCCCATGTCAGACTCCCATTCGCTGTCAAGTCTGTGAGATCGATGGCACTAGACTCTTCCAGGACCTTGGTGGTTCCCGGCCCAGTACCAGAGCTGCTGACGACATCGGCAGCCATAACAGAAACAAGCCTGTTCTCGCCCCAGAGTTGCGGCGGATTGATGAAGCTCGTCAGGGGCTCGTAGTTGAAGTGCGGATTTGCTGGCGGCACGAGTCCGCTGAACACCTGTCCAGCTGGAATCTCTCTCACGCCGTACACAAGCTCGTACGCTAGGCCAGGAGCCTCCGGCACTGAAGGTACCCCCTGCCCTTGGTTGGGGCCTAGTGCGAAGTCAAAGAGAAGGCCATGTTCTGCACTAGCGTTCAAGGCGGCCCGCAGCACCTCCTTGAATGCTGGAGTTCCGAAACCGTATGTGGACCAGTTCGTTAACGGTGGGCCTTGGCCGTAGTTGTAGAAGGATAGAAACTCCAGGCCACCGCCACCGACGTCCTTGATGGCTCTAACGTCGTCGGCAATGACGTCCGTGGAGACCCTCGCATCGGGGAACCTGCTAGATGTTAGCCATTGTAGGTCCCGTGCGCAGAATAGCAGGCGTCTACTACCAGTAGCGGAACTTGGGTCTGTCGCCATTCTGAGGGCTTGCAAAGTCGGGAATGGGCCCAGTGGCCTGGCTGGATGCAGCGAGGCTTGACTGGGACAGTAACAAAACTGCCCAAGCAATTGAGGTCGACCATGCCATTGCTGAATCGTATGAAGGGAAGACAGCAGAAAGTTGCTGTGAATAATAAACGTTGCTCTCATGAGCCCGTCAAGCGAAGAGAAGCCTCCAGGTCGGTTACGGCTGACGCATATATACCTGCAGTTTCCCGGGTATTACCCGCATATCTCTCTCCCACTGATGTATTCAGCGAATGTTAAGTGCCGAAGAAACTTCTGGTGTTATTCACGTATAGAAGATCATCGCGCGGAGATCGTAAAGTGAAGGACACGATGTGACGATGCGACGATGTGACGATGGTAGGGCCAATGCTGAGGAGACCGACGGTGTGTCGTCGAGCATTGCTTGTCAGGGTCACGGGTCGTTCGGCCCGAAATGGTGCGAAAGCCGAGAGACCGCGACCAGTTGACGACTCGCCATCATCGACGTTGATCATCAGCATCGCCGCCATCGACCCGGAACGGCAGCCCAAATGCGGAGAAGGTTGGATTGAGCGGCAAGTGGGGTGGATCAAGCATGTTCCTGTCGAATCTGCTTGACGGAGCTTTGGTGGTAGATGTAACGGCCATGAATACGCGTATAACACGGTCATGAGAGAGGCTGAGGGGGTTCGAACTCACTTATGTTACATGATATGTATCAGGAATGAGGTGTGGTGGGAAGTTGAACAAAGGGAAATAGGAGGTGGAAATAAGCTTGTGCCTAGAGTTGATGACTAATCAATGCACTCAGTCAGTTCTATGGGGTAGCTCGTCAAATTTGAGATCCATTCGTTCACAACCACAACTGGTTTTTCACTGTTGCTCTTACAATCCCTGGAACATGCCGCATCCAAGATATTATTCACATGGGTTGTCGTTGTCCGGTGAAGCCCAAGGTGCGCTCTATGGCCTATGATGGAGAAGCGTGCGCTGTGTTACAGCGAAAACTCTGTCGAACCGGGGAGCCCAACCGCCCAATAGCAGGCATATTTGAAAGCCACAACCGAAAGCCTGCTTCAGCCCTGGGTTGAAACTAAGCTGAGTTGTCGTTCAGCCTCACGACCTTTTCGTCGGCACAAAGCCCACTGGACTCTAATTCCCAGATAAAGACCAGCTTCTATGATTCCACAAAGAACTGGCGAACCAGGCAAGAGACTTCCGAGACCTTCACACGAGGAGGGTGATCTTCCACGACCACGATGGCAACCTGCGAGCCTCTCGAGGGGAACTCGGACTTCTACGGCATCGGAATCAGAATCGGTATCTACCTCCAGTGGTGGTCGGCATGGCTCAGCCTGCTACTGGACCCAGAATCAGCGCAAAGTGTCTTGGATGCGAACTCTGTCTCGCTGTTCGCGGTAACAATTGCGACCATCATCGCTGCTCGTCGGAATGCGCCGGCCATCGAGATGTACATCATGCTGCAAATTCTCCTCGGGTTTCCTGTCACGACACTTAGCTCATTTGGACTTCGGCTGTGGCTGATGAGCCCTCGCAGGCTTGACAAACTGACGGACGAGTTGAGCAGACTCTGGAGAGAGGACAGGGAAAAGCGGAAGCTGGTTGCCCGACAAAGAGAAGAGCAAGATGACCAACGCCGGCAGGAGCTGCAGCGAAGGAGAGACCAGCGACGAACAAATACACACAATGGGAAAGTTGTGAACTGGATGCTCGACTGGTTGGATGTGTTCGCTCCTCCTCGTCAACTCCGACCAGAACCGGACGCCCAACAACGGCCACAACTGGGACCACAGCCTCAGCCACCAAAAAGATCATTCATGGACGGAGTGCAGTCAGCATGGATAGCCATGGAAAGTACCACAGCCTCCAGTAACCTCCTCGGAATGATCTACCTTCTTTGGCACCTACCGGTTGTCCTTCCTCTCCGGGTCCTCTCATCGCTCAAGTTTCACGGACTGTCATGGTCAGGCGTGCAGTGGAGAACCACGACCGTGGCCCTTGTTACCGGTTACAACTTGGCCTACTGGTTTGACGCAGGGCAGCATGGCGTGAAGCAGCCACCTAGTCCTGGTTGCGGGCCACCGGCTGTCTTCATGTTCTCGGTACAGCTCCTGACAGGGCCTATCATCACACTCGGACGCATCAGTGCCGTTATCATCGCCGTCATTGTCGGCCCACCCACTTTCACTTTGCTGATGCTTGCTCTTCGGGTCTTCCTGTACGCCATCATATTTATCGCTCGGGATGTGTACTTTCAGGTGACCTCAGACGACCCTCAATCCTTCAAAACCATACTCGACCGAGTCAACGGTGTGCTCAGCCACAAGACGCTCCGAGTCACGACATTGTTGGAGATATACTCCCCAATGCTCCCACTTATGAACATCACTGCCGTCCAGAGTGTCGTTGGCATGGAGAGGTCGCTGCTTGATTTACTCGAGTTCATGTCCTCATACGGTGCCGATAACAGCATTCGGTTCTCCGACGTCATCAAAGTCGGCGTCTCATTGGGAATGGGTAGGCCTGTCAAGCGTCAGTCGGAAGCCAAGGAAAACGAGCCGCACATTAGCAGAGCGCAGACAATGCCTTTGGGATGGACAGTTGATAAGGCAAAGTAAGTCACACTCCGCGTCTTGTATTCTTGGGTCCCACACAAAACAGCACACACAACTGACGAATACTACACAGCCCCAACGCACGATTACTAAACCGTATCTGCGTGGCTTGGAATTTATGGATGGTCCTGAGTATTATCTGGTTCATCACGAGCATCGAGACAACAATCCGCTGGAACAATATCCAAGGAGTCCATACCATCGACTCAACTGGCCAGCTAATACCATTCATCATTGGCTGTGTGAGTGCTTCGCAGGTCTCGAAGAAATTGATTCTGCTGGCGCTGGGAAAGGTTAGGTTCTGTCCACCATGCGCTTGCAACTTTGTACCGTCTGGCTAACAAGACAGAAATATCCCGACTGGGTGGACACCGAACTCGAGATCCAGGATGGGCCAGGTGGGCCACTTATCTGGAAGATTGTTAGACGGGGTCATAGCAATATCAATCCACCAGGCGGCGCTGCTACTGGCAATACTGGGGCCAATCCTGTGCCCGGAACTGGAGCTTGAGCGAAGGGTGTGGTTCTTGGTGATATATCTATTGTTGTCCTGCGGTACAAGATATCGGAGAACCTTGTCATAAGTCACATATTGCGCGTGGTTGCCTACTTCGACACTCGCAGTGCCCTCAAGGTTATCCTACACTTGTCAAAGCCATCATCATAGCCGAAATGACCGTCCGATTCTCGGAACCTGTCTCCATATCGTCTACCTCGAGGTAAGAGGTTAGCTCACTGAGTTCACTAGAAAGGTACTTCTATCTCTCCCGTGTCTCTCTCTTGCTTCCGATACAACGCCACCTCCCGTCCTTCTGTTATTCCTCCCCTCCAACGCTAAAGGTTGGCTCAGTCGTCGACAATGTCCCTATCCTCGTAGCGCGCATCCACCGCCTCCTCAGTTAATTCTTCCGCCTCTTGTCTTATGAACCCATCAACTTTAACAATGCGAGGGGTATAACCAGCACCCAAAAGGAGAGAATCTTGCTCCAGACAGGCCTGAACTCTCCCTCGGCGCCATTCTCAGGAAGCCAGGCCCACCACATTACCCGGCGCGAAGTGAACCGGGAAATAGTAGGTAGAAATATCTCAACTTTCCAGACGACGAAGGCGAAGATCAGTGCGTTGAGGTCGATAAGGAGACACAACAAGCGGAGGAGGTAACGCGGCCAGCTACCCTCGTCTGGAAGATTAAGCACGCAGAAGGCAGCGACCTGGGCTATCGCGAGATAGAAGGACGCATCAGCATTCTCTGAGCTAATCCAAAAGTCTTCATCGTTCGGCTCGTCGTTCGGCTCATCTCGACTTGGCGAAAAAAGCCTATCGAAGCCGGCTAGTAGGGTGAACCACATCAGGGGGAGCTGCCAGAACTGCCACGGGTGCGACGAGGTTTGGTCGTAAAACCAATCCAGGGCGGCACCGCGGTATAGGTGTACAATGCCGAGCCCAGTTGGCCATATAAGGAAGACCTCGCAGGGGATCGAGAACAGCCCTCTTGATGGCAGGAAGGGGTAAACGAGTAGTGGAGTCATAGCCCACGCCGTTGAGGGACTGTGGAAGGCCCAAAAGTCCAGTGCAGCTCCTTCTAGAAAAAGGATGATGGCGGTAATGGTGATGATTCCCAAGATTATCTGGATAAGAATTCGTTTGAGGAATGTGCGCTTCATCATTTCGCTACCGTAGTTCGATCGGGTTTGTTGTAAGTGGATTTCGAAGTTGCTTTGTCGATGGAATTTGATGTCGATGAACATTGCAGTTCCCATGATGCAGGGCGTTGATGTTGGCAAGGGTCGACGTTGGTAAGGGCAAATAGTGGTACCTAGGAGTTGATGCTGGTAGCGGTTGACATTGATAAGGTGGATATTGCAGTTGCTGTGTTTAGATCGATGCAGTTAAGGAAGGGGAGAAGGAGAGAATCTGTGTTGAGGGAACCTGGAAACTTTAAAGGTTGCCTGAGTGTGCCTTTCATGACTTCGGACGATGCACACCTTCCAGAAGGTACCTTGGTGACGTTTCTGGAACACCGGCCACCTACCTTAGGTTCCGCTTAACATTGAGATGATCAGACGAATGCAGAGAAGCATCTGCATACCTTGGGCAGCATAAATGGCAGAAACAGTCTTGGCACTCCGAGTTCTGTTTTCTAGATTGATAGCGACGAGAGTCTCGTAGTGCCTATTAAGCAGGGATCGTTTCCCTGCACAGCCTTTGGGAAAGAGAATTAATCGTCCAGGTTGCCCGACTCCTCCTTGTTGTTTGTCTTACCCGGAGGGCGCAGCTATGCTGGTCGTGATGCTGCTTTTTGCGGAGACAAATTCATTTCCAGGTTTGTGTGGAAGTGGATCTGCTGTTTTGTGATTTCGCATAATCTGTATGTGCCTTATTGTGCAAACTGCCGGCTGCTATAGGACATTTACTGTACGGGCAGACGTGTTTTGACTCGCAACCTAGAACATGCAGCATTTGCATGCAGGTTTGCGGTTTGTGGTTTGCGCATAAGACAATGTAAGGATGGTCAACTGCACAGTCATGGCGCGTCATGTCAGGCCACGACCTGCGCTGATGGACAAGGAGTGCTGATTGTTAGTTTTGACATGCCGGGTATTAGCATTGATGAACAGGCGATTTTTCATCGTGGTTTATTTAGTGTTGTCCATTTGACTACCACTGTCGTCCAGCAACAATTGCATCGCTGTTGGGAGGTGACATGGGTTAGGTTTGTTGGTTCCGGCACGGCCCGCAGCGGGATGAATGCCGAAAAGATCCATGTTACTTAGCATCACTTCATCAACATCAACGATAACCATGATAATAACGATTGCACAACACTACTATAACCTAATATGATAACAATCATGATTTCTCCCTCACAAGTCCAGACAAGCTGAACACTGCAATGAAAAAAAGAGTAGAATCTGGCAAGCCAGTTTGCGTGTTCCAAAAGTGTGGCTATGCCATGGACCTGGGTGTTTCTCTCCACAGGACCCAAGAACGCCTGGACCGAAGTCCGTTAGGGTTCCCAACGCTGGGTGTCGAAGGTCACCCCCGTTGACCTCAATCGCACATTTTATCAGAATAAAACCATGAAAAACAGAGTGGTGGAGGCCTTCAAGCTCTGCATGGAGTTGCCGGAAAACGCTGGAAAGAAGAATGGGCCCCGTTCGAATTGTCGACCATGAAGCCCCGGGGCCCGGAAAAAAGCATTGCATTGTTTGGCGTGGAGAGATTGGTCCCTTGTGGTCTGCCAAACCCGACCTTGATCCCGTCGGGAGTTTTGGCCTGCTCCCCAGAACCCTCCGAGAACCCTGTCTGGAAGAAAAGAATGGAACGCTCTGCTCGGGAGGAGGACCAGCGGACTGATGAACTCGGAGGTATGGACTTGCGGCGTGGCGAGGGGGGGATTCAAGCCAGACGGACGCAAGGGCTTGGTGGGTTAGTTGAGCGACAGGTAGGAGACGGTGAGGATGATGTGAGGAATGAATGTATGGAGGTGAGGCATGTGATGAAGATTGGAGAAGGGGGAAGGGAGGACTCACCAGTCGGGATTGTCGTGTGGCCAAAAAAGAAGAAGAGAAAAAGCTCGCAGCCCGCAAACCTCGGGAGGTGTACCTCCGTCCTCAGGGGGCGCTACGAAACCGTGTCGAGGTTTTAACTGGGTAGGACGCGATCCCTGCCCGTCCCCTATCGATGCGGGAGCGACCAGCTGGCACCCGCCCTCAAAGAAAGTCCTCCATTCCATCGCTTCGAAATTGTCGAGGCCAGTCGTGAAGTCAAAGCTGATGATGGTTAGGAGAACTGGACGGGTGTTGGGTGTGTGTGTGTGATGGATGGGAAATCAAAAGAATCAAACAGATGGGAAATGGTAGGATACATGTTGGATGAGGGATGGGAAGGCAAACAGATGATGGAGGTTGAAAATCAAAGAGGTGAAGGATGGAGGACGGATGGACATACTAAAAATCGAAAGTCGGTCGAAACTGTCGGTCGGTCGTAGGAGGAGGAGAAGAGGTGATCGTCAATGAATGATGTTGAAGAACTAAAAGTGGAAGATGTGACAGGGCAAGATAGACAGACAAGGTAAAACCTGGAAAGAGGGTGCAGAGAAGAGTTGGTCGAAGTTTGAAAAAAGAAGAAGGGAAAGGGTGGGAGATGTGGGAGGAGGGGGGGATTATATGCTTGGGCAGATGGGCAGAGATCGGTGGCTGATTGCGCATGGTTGATCAAGATCAGAGAACGTCAAAATCAAAATCTGAAATTCAGACGGACGCAAAAATGATGGCCAATGGAAGAATGGCCAGAATAAACTGGTGAAGGCGTCCAAATTCGGAACTTTGGCACGTGTGGTAGCTGATTAGGATAGAGTTTTGACTTCGAGGTGAGGTTTGGGGAGCAGGAGACATCTGATTGGAGGATCTGGAGACAAGTTTGGGAAATTTGGGACACAGGTTCAAGATCAGACGGACGAAAGTGAGAAAATGGGGACTAGTGTGAATTTCTAGCTGAACTTGGAGGGTCTGATTTTCGGATGGTGAGGCTATGGGAGAAGGCCGCACATCAGGCTGGTGATTTGGCACCCAGCCTCGCTATCTACTGATTAGAAACGAAGGAATTGTTTAATCCTCGGACCGTCTCCGGGAACTATGTCGAAACCCAGAGCTTTAAGCTTCGTAGGTCACATGCTCAGATCCCGGGTTTTGCAAATACACTAATTTATGCTGTCCACTGAAGGACGTGGAGACTTGCCTGGGCGCCGGATATCAGGACGGCAATGCCTTAAAGACTTGAACTTTGAAATGTACCTATCACGGGAGATCTACCAGCTATTGACCCCTTTTCTCCTCAGTCACTTTCTGCTTTGGAGACTCTCGCCCCAGGTCGTTGCGGTGGGATCAAGGCCCGATTGGTATATGTCTTCCAGTGGACTCTGGCTACCTATGTTTGCCTAAACGAAATCATCTAGGTACCGCAAGCTCGTTACATGCCGAACTAATATAGTGGCCACGCAGTGTAAGGTGACATGTCCCAGGTACCACTAATGCACAAGTCGCATTATAAGGACTTGTGCGGATAAAGTACTTTACATATTCCTGCATGTCCCATGCTCCTCTTTCTAAACAACCATTCTACGATTCCATCAACAACATCAAACCCAAACCCAACCAAGATCATACCATTACCCACCCGCCATCACAACGCCTCTCCGCCACGACACAATCCTCAACGTCCCTCTGACCATCATTCTCGCCTCAGCCCTAAGCCTCCTGAACCTATCCCTCGCTCCCACCCCAAACACCAACACCAGCACCAGTACCCTCTTCTTCCTCTCCCGTCAGCTCTGCAAATTCTCTCTGCTCGCCCCTCTCCCGTCCCTCTCCCTCTCCCAACTTGTCAAGTTCGTGCACGTCTACCCCCCCCTGGTCACCATTGCCGACAGAGCGTGCTCGGCCCGGTCCTTCTCCGCCCTCTTCCTGGTGACTTACCTCTGTCTGCTGGGCCGCGATGGACCACCCCGTCGTGCGGGGTTTGCTAGTGATTGCTGGAGTTTGTGGAGCGGTTGTTCCCGTGGCGGAGGCGCTGGGGATGTAGGTCTCGCGCCGCTATGCTGAGCTGGGCTTATATTCCGTCAGTGCTGACTGGGAAAATGACGCTGGGTGGTCGGACAGTCGGGGAGGACCGGGAGAAATGATGATGTGATTGTGGAAGTGACTGGTATCGTCTCAGGATGGTGCCGTGAGCTAGGAGTCTCTCATGGGTTCTCTGCCCATATGGAGCTCTCCACATGTATCCTGGCTTAATGAGATGCTGGAGATGGAATAGGAAACTGGTTGATAGGTTGCGCAAGCATTCTCGGACATATTGCTCATATTTGATCAGATGCTGCTGCCCTTGGCCGTTTCTCG
The DNA here is from genome assembly GCA_009194965.1 of Coniochaeta sp. 2T2.1. Taxonomy (NCBI): domain Eukaryota; kingdom Fungi; phylum Ascomycota; class Sordariomycetes; order Coniochaetales; family Coniochaetaceae; genus Coniochaeta; species Coniochaeta sp. 2T2.1. The sequence continues at coordinate 441,473 of VSMA01000029.1, forward strand.
TCTCTTGTGCAAAAACATACGTGTGTTAAACCTGCTGGTCATGGCGGCGTTAAAGATGAGGCTTTGTTCTGGACCGCGTGCATAATACATCAGACCAAGACAGACATCAGGTGGACCTTGCCGGAAAAGGCTGCGTGGCAGCGCTGTTTAGGTTCTGGCTAGCGGGGGAAGGTCGCACTGCACTGCAGTGCACTGTGAGCTGAAACTCAACCTTTCAATTCCAGCCTTCAAATAAGGTAATCTCCATCGTCAAGCAGCACTCGACCTCTTCTGCCATCACACATTAAACTTAATCTCCGAATTACATGCCCTTGACACACATCTTCCCTAACCATTTCACGACCACAACCCAAGACGAGGTCACCATCACCCTCGCCAAATAAGCCACAGCCAACCCATAAAGCAGACAGATCCACGTATCCTCGTCCAGTTCGACGTACACACCGAGCCAAGCACTGCCATTCTGTCCGAGGAGTGACCTCAGTCCTATCATCCTGGTTGAGAAGCGTCTGTTGTCTTGGGGCCTTGTAACAGCAACCTGTCGCTTCCACTACTTGTATGTCGAACCCTCCAAGCATCCGTCAAGTGTCGTACAAACTAACGCCCAAAGGATCCATCAACCGAGCAGTCGGCCGCAGGGTGGCTGGATAAGCACCACCAGCGCACGTGCCAAACGGTGGACGGGGCGTTAATACCGATTGCCGGCGACCGGAAAGGGACAAGGAGCTTAAGAAACTGGCGAGGAGGAGGGGTTCTGAAGAAAGAGGCGTTGCTTTGGGAACTTCTTGCAAGCATTGGCTGGTGCTGGGGCGGAATATTGGCGGACGATCGCAGTTTGGTTGTAAATGAAAATCTCCCCAGAGTACCTAGTGATGGACGAACATCTTTGCGAGGGGGAACATGCTTGAAATCATCCTTTACTCGAAAGGTGAAATGTTAATGTCGGATAAGATGGAATGGACATTCGTGCGAAGTGAAGATACTTCTTGACTAATAGTGTCAGCTGTGTACTTGGGGGCAGACCCGTGTTTTCGATGACAGGCTTACCGAATATGATTTGTGCTCTAGAATCGCGACAAAAAATGAGACTGGCGATGGCGGAGGTTGTCTTGACTTCGCTTCTGAGTAGATCCAAGACGACCGCGTAGCACTGAAGATCCCTTGCCGAGGTGCCTGATGAAGGCCCAGAGGTGGTTCCAATCAAAACTTCACAGGCACCGCACCAGCGCCGGAGATGTCTGGTTATGCAATGATCACTGTCCGCGGATAAACAAGCGACCGGAAGGATGGAACAAGCTGAGACAGAAGGCTTTAAAAACGATGATACCGAAAATTATGAGGATGACGCGGGGACAGAACTCATGCTGCCAGGCCAGCACAGAAGCCCGGCCCCGAGGGTGTTGTAGGACAGGAAGAAGATATTATCGGCGGCGTCGATGGTACGAGCACTAGGCAGAAACCGGAGGGGCTCGTCAAAGGTTGGCGTGCCAGGCATGCTGACGCCGAAGGTGAGCAGGTACATCGTGATGGAGGACGTGACGAAGGCGAAGGGTCCAGAAGACGGTGCTGGCTCTGAACTCGAAATTGGGCGATTCCATATAGAGGATGCATGCGAAGGCGATGACCTGAGTGATGCCGGCACGGTTCGTCATGGTCGCACATGTGCCGTCAATCTGACGAAGGTCTTCGATTTGATCCCAGTGGATCTTTGATCCGCAGGAACATTTGGTTGTCTGGTGGCCTTGACGGGGCATTGTGTCGAGAGTGATGCAGAATGGTGATTTGTTTGTTGGGCGGCCTCAACTGGACTTCGGGAACCGAGGTGATGCTTCTCGGCAGGCTTTGAGGCAGGTGACTTAGGTTGAGAGGAATCTGTGCTGCGCTAATGGGACCGCCAGGAAGATGGGTGTAGACGGTCGATGAGGCGGATGGGTGGGAAAGAGGACGGAAAGAGAGAATCGATATAATGAGAGAAGTTTTCGAACGGAATTTGATCTTAGCACCTGCAGGAAAGGGAAGCAGCATCCTGATGCTTTTATGGCAGGTTCGGCAAACCCCTACAACCTCATCAACAGCACTTGCCGTCTTCACTCGTTCCGCCAATCACAGATTCAGGCCACACCTTCAAGGAGGTGAGTGTCCAGGGTAGGAGCGATTGATAAACAACTTGTCCGCACCTTCCATTATTCCTACCTGCGAACTCCGGCAGTGGTTTAGCACAGTGGTCAAGGGGGCGCGCCGCGCAAGGAGGGACCGTTATTTCCAGCCTTGTTCGCCTGCGATCACTGAACTCTACCGCAACCCGAGGTAGCGGGTTCGACTCACTGGACGAGTAACCAACGTCAACTGGTGTTGGAAACTTTTTGCTTTTTGGTTTAGCCTTCTTGAAACTTCCCCTGTGAGCAACAACTTGCAGCTATGGGACAGCTCTCTTCCTCCTCAACACCCTGCGTAATTCGAACATGAACCCGCTCGCAACGACATACGCAAGTCCAGCGAAGATCTGAGTGTACAGATACGGCCTCGGCGCCTTGACATCCCGCAAGTACAGCGCAATAGTCTCAGCCACTACAACGCAAAGTCAGTCAGCAATGTCCCCCCTCTTCCCAAACGCGAGGGAAATGATGCAACTTACCAGCACTAGGCACAACAATCGTACTCCAACACAAACTCAACAGACTCGGCAGGCTCTTCAGTCCCGCAACCTCGACACAAAGCGGCCCAATCGTCATCCAAAACACGCCCACTATCGCGCCGCACAGAAGCGCAAAGAAGACCGTCAGCCCCATCCCCGTAGCCGGCATCCAAAACGCAAAGCAGCTCAGCCCGCACACCGCCGTCAAAATCCCCGCCGTGTTGATCCTGCTGAACCTATCGCTCGCAATCCCAATGATCGGCCTCCCCACCGCCGTGCCTAGGTTCAACAGTCCCACCACATCCGTCGCCTGCTTCCTACTCAGCCCAATCTCGACCGCAAAGTCGCTCAGCGAGAAGAGCAGCGCTATATACCCAAACATCGACACAAAAGCCCACAGCAAAAGAAGCACAACCTCGTACCGCCTCACCAAGCTTAAATCAAACGCCCCCTGCGCCGGTCTAACGTGGTGATTCCGGTCCCTCATCACGCACACAGCCGCCACAGTAGCGACCAACCCCACCACCCCCGTCGTCCTCAGCGCCCAACTCACTCCCAGGCGGTGAATCATCCCCTCCGTACCCCAAGAAAACACCACCCCGCCCACGCCTGACCCGGCGCTCGCGAGTCCGTTGGCCACACTCCTCCTGCGCTCGAACCACTGGCTCAGGATGGCGGTGGAGGGGATGATCAGCAGGCCGATGCCGCATCCCACCAGCGCGCCCTGGGTGAGGTAGAGGTGCCATATTCGGGTGGAGAAGGAGGCGGCCACGTAGCCTAGACACTGGAGGAGCGAACCGGATAACATGACGGGTCGGAAGGTGAAGCGGCGGGTTAGATAGGTGGCTAGGGGCGCGAGGAGCATGGCGAGGGAGAAGTTGAGGCCGCCTATGTAGCCGTAGTCGCTGGGTCGGGAGGAAGGGAAGGGGGTTGAGAGGTAGTGGGTTAGGTAGATGCCGAATGACTAGGGCCGGTGTTAGTCAGGTCTGAAGCAAGTGGGAAGGAAGGACTAGAGGTAGAGAAGGGGAAAAGGAAAAAAAAAAAGGGTGGGAGGAACTTACGGATGTCACGCCCCAGGTGAAGCAGTTAATCGTGAAGCATGCTGCTACAATGGCCCAGCCGTAGCCCCCATCCGGAGGTGGAGGTGGCTCGGCGACGTCGATGACCTCGACTTGGGGAACATCGGAGTCCGTGTCACCTGCCATGATGCAGGTCCGACGAAAAAATGGTGAAACTGAAGTTGATGTCCTGACTCTGGTACATCAGATGAGTTGGTATGATCTCGTATGCTGCGCATCCTCGCATTAGCGACGGCGTCGTACTCCTCTTGCATTGCGATGTCTCGGCTTGTATGCTCGCTAAGTGGAGAATGACGTTGAAGTAGACTTCGGTGTTCAGTACCTTATGCTGAGGGGTAACCAATGACGACCGACGCGTGACATGTCAGCACTTGGCGTGTAGATCACTCACTTGACGCCTTTCCGCACATATGGAGATAGCGGGAAATGTCGTCTTGCGGGTGGATATCCAGCATGCTTCAGACGATATGGAGGCGAAAGCACGGTCTGATGAGGCTTGTACACGATTGGCGGTGAAACCGAACTACCTAGGTATGAGTCTAGTTAACGCGTGCCGCACTGCATCGACACTTCTGACTAACGTACATACCTGCCTACCACAGCAGTACTTCCGAACCGGTTGTCAAGCGCCCCTTCCATCGTGCTCACCTCCCTCTGCCATGCATCCGCGGCGCGGACAGCGAGCATTGAGGACAAATGTCGCGCACCTCCAGTATTTGATTGACAATGACCATCCCCCCGCAGCGAAGAACTTTTCAGGCCTCAGATTCCGTCGAACTTGTGCCTTGCAGCCCATCCCGCCCAATCTCCATCTCCAACGAGTAAGGCGCGGTGCCGGGTGGCTCAATGGCCATGGTATCCCCTTCCTTCCTGCACTAATGCGCGTGGTGTCCCATTCCTAAACGAACATGACCCTGGTAAATGAATTGTCCTCTTCCCTCCCGCAGGAGGCCAAAAGAGGAAAAAAAGTTGCCTTCCGAAGAAGTCACCATATCTCGGATACGGGGAGTCGAACCCCGGGCTGATGAGTGAGAGTCATCGATGTTACCGCTACACCATACCCGATTATCAGATCGAATGTGGTTCCGATTTGGATGTTTTTCGATGCCGCTAACGGTGGTTAATGTGTCCGGCGCCTGACTCGGGGTGGGGGCTGGCTAGGGCTGCCCTGGGTGGAGATGTCGATAGCGGGCCCTGTGTCTAGATGTTTGACGTTGAGAGCGACGTCCGATAGTATTGATGATGTGCAAAACAACGGGATACCGGAATAATCAGTGCTCCTGATCCAACAATTCCAACACCCGCGTGTTCTTGACCGTGCAATTAGGCGAGTCGTCCGTACACCCCAGCGCAGCCCGCGAGCGACTGACGTCCCCGTGGCCGTGCATGTTGGCGAGGATGAGAGCGGCGGCTTCGCACGACGTCTCATTGCCGGAGGTGCAGCAGACCGCAACCCGTTCCGCGAGCGACTTTTCCGGCGCGACTCTGGGAGGGTTGGGTTGACTGGTGGCCGGGGAGGTTGTTGAGAAGTTGAAATCTGAAGTGTCGGGTGAGTTTCCAGTGGGGTGCGTATATGGTTTCTGGGGGTTGGCCCGAGGTCCGGGCGGCGCCTTGGTGGTGTGGTAGCTGGAGCAGGACGCTGGTGATAGTGGTAATGTGTGGTAGTTCGGGGTTGGCGCCGGTGCTTGGGGTGGCGGCGACGCCTCGCTCGGTGGTGAGAAGTACGCATGAGCGTTGCCCGGGGCCGCCCTTGTCTGCCCGTGTTGCACTGCAGTCTGGACATGAACTCCCGAGTCAGGACCAGCATGCAGCCACTGTTCCACCTCGGCATCAGACACGCCCTTCACGGCCAGTAAGGCGCGTAGCCTCGCGTTCTCCCCGGCAACGCGGCGGGCGGCCTGCTGCATCTCCAGCGAGGCCTCGATGCCGCGCTTCTCATAGTCGTTAACCCGTTGCTGCAGCTCATTGAGACGTTGTTTGGTCTTGTTGCGGGCGCGCGCCTGGTTCTGCCGCGTCCGCTCGAGGAATCGTTGTCGTTCCTCTGAGTCTTCCATGGCTTGCTGTTTCCGTCTTTTTGCCGAGCTAGCCGAGCCTTGGCTTTCTTGCGGTGACGGGATGGATGGGTTGTCTTTGGATGGCATGATATTGGTCAGTCGCAGGGTAGGGGGGTTGACAGGTGCGTAGTGTGACAGGATTCAGATATTGTCAGAGCTGTTGAGTGTCACTGTCAATGATGAGCGTGATGGACATGACATTTCTCAGCTGGTTGGTTGGTTGGTGGGGCACAGTGCGAGTAGCAGGGGCGCTAAGGTAAATTCGGGGATCGCAGACGACGTGTCACCGCCTGACGCTGATTGGTCTGATAAGGGTTTGCCAGGAGCGGCCCGACCGAGACAGATCCAGGGACGAACTATTTGCGTCTCAGAGATTTGACAGGCCATATAAATGAATGTTTACTTGTGCTCAAGTCCTTTCCGCGTCGCATACGAGCACCTACATATCCTTCACATACTCAAGCCCATGATATCTCGCCTCCGCCCACCACAAGCCAGCACCCGCATTGTGCAGCGCATGCACTCAGTCGCCATGAACGGCCACGGCGACCTCAACAACACCCATGCGATCAGGGCAGCGGCACAGCTTGTCGTTGATCCAGCATATGCATATAGATCTCTAACGATACCATCTCATGAAGACGACGCCGACATTCGCGCAAAATACCGTCCTTTCCTCCTTCCAGACGAGTTCGTAGCGGACGACTGGATCTCCAAACTAGAACTCAGCACCTCGTTGAAGCTAGTCGAGTCGGAGATCCTGTCCAAGAACCAAGACCGGTTACGTATACTCGTCCTGTACGGCAGCTTAAGAAGCCGGTAAGTACCAAGTACACTCCCTCGCTTGGCCCGTTCTCACACGCGAACCAGCTCGTACTCGAAGCTCCTTGCCTTCGAGGCAGCACGCATCCTCTTCCGCCTGGGCTGCGACGTCCGCGTCTACGACCCGGCCGGTCTCCCGCAAAAAGACGACGTCCAGCATGACCACCCCAAAGTACAAGAGCTTCGGGAGCTGAGCAAGTGGAGTGACGGCCACGTGTGGGTTAGCCCAGAGCAGCACGGTAACCTGGTATGTCCCTCAAGCCCCCCCTTTTCCCACCAGTCCTGTCACTGACGCAAGTAGACCGGCATCTTCAAGCAACAAATAGACTGGATCCCACTCTCCTCCGGCGCCGTGCGTCCCACCCAAGGCCGGACACTGGCAATAGCGCAGGTATCCGGCGGCTCGCAGTCCTTCAACGCCGTCAACTCGCTGCGCATGTTGGGGCGGTGGATGCGCATGTTCACCATCCCCAACCAGAGCTCCGTGCCCAAGGCGTACACGCAGTTCACCGACGAGGTTGATGGGAGTCGCATGATACCCAGCGGTAACCGTGAGCGTCTGGTGGATTGCATGGAGGAGCTGGTCAAGTACACGATCATCATGCGGCCGCACTTCGATCTGTTTGGCGACCGGTATAGTGAGCGTGAGGAGAGGAGGATGAAGGAGGAGAAGGTCGCCGAGGCGGAGAGGGTGGCGAAGCTGCAGGCCGTAGATCTGAACAGTCTGTAGCCCTAGACTGCTGTACTCGCCACACCGATAAAAGACACAAACAAGCCTGAGATGAAGACGGCGAACTATTGTTGCCTCATTTCCGTCAAATCTCAGTCGCCGCCGTGCCGTAACCTGGTGTATCGTCACCTGCAAGGAGCCCTCTCTCGGATTCTCCTTCCATTGTCGCACGCTTCCTAGCAGCCGCCGGACTCTCGCGCAGCATGTCTGCAGCAACCCGCACCTTGGACCACTGCAGCTTCTGCAGACCAGTCGCGTGGCCACCTTCGTCCGCTGTACTGCCCGACCCCTCCTCTTCCCGCGTAAACACTCTGTCGACCGCCTCGAGCGTCAGACCACCTGTCTCCGGGTAGCACAGCCAGACTATCACCGCATCGACGACGTTGAACACCGCCCAGACAAGGAAGAACCAGGCTCCCATCTCCCGAATCCCCACTGGCGTGACCTGCACGACTAGGTAGTTTCCGAGAAAGTCCGCCGCCACCGCGACGCCTGACCCCTTCGCCCGGATACTCAGCGGTAGTATCTCAGGTGGGTAGACCCAAACGCAGGCCATCCAGCCCCAGGTGAAGCACGCCTCGAACAGAAACACGCAGACCACAGCCGCCATAGCGCACTTATCCCTTCCGACGCCAATAGCCACCGCCTCTCGCACAAGCACAAGACTCATCCTCACCGCCATACCGATGAGTAGCCTCCTCCTACCCACCCGATCAATAGTATACCATGTCACAAACGACGCAGCAATATACCACATCTGCGTCCAATAACCCAGCAACATGGCCCTCTCCCTTCCCATCCCCAGCATCTCCCTATACAAGCTCGGCCGCATAGTACGTGACGATGTTAATCCCCGTACACTGCTGCATAAACTGAATGCCCACAGCCAGATAGAACCTCTTATCCTCCATCTTGCCCTTATCCCTGAGCAAATCCCCAGGAGGGGGAGAGGATGATGCCTGACATTAACCCTTGGTCGTACCCGAAGACGAGGAAGGAGACGGAGGTGGTGGATGTTAGGAGGAGAGTTAGGGGGGTTAGGCCGAGGATGGCCACCTTGACGCTTGGAGGAGGGAGAGGGTTAGGGGGAGAGTGGTAATTGGGAGGTGCTGTTGTAAGCAGGAGAGGATGGGAGGTTTGACGTGTCTTATGCGAGGGTTGAGTTAAAGTGATGACGGGTGGCAGACAGGTGGGACGGACTGTGTTGTGGCTCACCGTAGTACAGTGTCGCATTGGCTGGGAACCCTGCCAAGACGAGATCCACATAGCACTTACCAAGTTGAATTTTGGCACGTGATTACGCGTCTTTTGGCGATCGACATCACGTCTCACGGGTTTCCACCTTGACTCGATCGTTCGTTCACTGCCATTGAATTCCAGCTTGAGCAAAAACCTTACTTCGCCCTCTGCATCGTCCTGTGCTTCGCCCTTTGCTTTGCCCTCTATCTCGACCCCTATTTGCTTGTTTGGGCGGGCTCAAGATGTTGACCCCCACGGTCATAGCAACGAAGAATCTCTTCTATGATCTCGGCAACACTCCAGCACAATGCATGACGCGACATCTTCCGCAGGGTGTCGACGTGGACATCCTGTTGCTGGGCTGTGGTGATGTGCGCCATGTGCTCTTTACTGCCTACTCCGAGCCGGGCTTCCGCAAGTTCTCCTGCTGTCTACATGTATACGGCTTGTTCAGATGCTAATAGTCTTCACAGCTTCCCGCAAGATAGATTTCACCTGCTGCGACTACTCAGATTATATCGTTGGTATGTTTGTCTGTCCTGACCCGTGGCGAGAGCCTTCTCTAACATTCCACAGCTCGCAATGCCCTCTTCCTCAGTCTCATCTCCCGTGAGGATGGTGAGGTCTCAATCGAGAGTCTCTGGAATATCTACTACCACAGATACCTCACTGCATCAGACATGAAGCTCATCCAGACCCACGTCCGAGAGCTGCTCAAGGTATCTACCTCATTACAGTCATGGCACGCCAGCATATATGGCGCTTCCATTCGCTTCTGTGATCAGGCCACTCTCGACTCCGTCCGCGCCATCTGGACGCAGTACGACGAGGCCGTCTCATACAAGGACTCAGAATCCTACAAGAAGACCTTCAGTCGCGCAATGGCAATATCCACACAGTACAAGAACGAGGCCTACGGACACGCCGCTGCCGCATACTCGGCTCCTCGCTCCGCGGCGCCCGCGTACTTGCACGTCGCCGAGGGGATGCTGTCATCCATGAACGATGTATGGGTTACGGGGCAGACCAATACCAAGACGCCCCCTCCGTACCCGAATCCCCTGATCGGGACTGCTCTTTCGGACAACACACCCCTGGCCTTTCCGGCCAATCCTCTCATCAGCTTCCACCTGTCTTCTGCCGGCTTGAAGCTCTCCGAGCTGTCCCCTTTGAGGCCTGGCAAGCCGGAGGATCCGACGTCTCCTTGGTCGAAACTGGTGGCTGCAGGGAAGGCTCAGTTCACGGAGTGGGTGAAGGCGTACAGGAAGAGTGCGTCCAATATGGTCGTGCGCTTCACGGCAGCCGACTGCTTCGCTTTCTGTCAGACTCTCCAGCACAATTTGATCACGGGAGAGACGACCGCCAATTTGTACCGACGGCAAGTCGATACGCGACCGATGGTCTTGGACGGCAAGGCATATGGTCCTTATGGCCACGCGCCTCGAAAGTTCGACGCCATTGACTCGTCGAACCTCTGCGACCACACCGGCACGCTGAACCTACTGGTTACTGCCGGCCTCCTCCTCAAAGACAAGCCCTCGTCGATACTTTATACGGATAGCATGGCCATGGGGAGCGACTCAAAAGAAAAAGTCGCTACTGTACTCTGCGGTCACACCAAGACCATGTCGCTTCTCCTCGGCCTCGCTCCCGTGGAATACTGGACCAATGCCACGTCAGTATCACCCGCTGATGAGCTGCAATTGGTCATGATCGAGAAAGGGGACGAGAAGGACTGGACTCCCCGCCTACAAGCCCGGCACGCATGGAGACCCGACAGCCACCTTTCCGGGAACAGTTGCCCCACGCCACTATCCGTGAATCCGACAACACTGGCGAAGATACTGCTCAAGATCTACCTCGACATGTTCAAACACGAGAACCCGATGGCCCTCTATTCAGGCTCAGTACCACAGGCGGCAGAGCTGTTCGCGTATCCGCGACACCACCGGGGGAGCTTCGCGGCAGTCGTCAAGGCCGTCTGCAACCGAGTGTGCACCGACACCTTGGAGGTCGCGCGACAGTTGGTCCAGTTGATTAAGAGCGACAAGACGCTGATTCTTGCGAACAATTACTTCCAGAGCTTGTCAATGGAATTCTCAAAGTACGGCATTTACTCCGAGCCCTGGCTGACAAATGAGATCCGCCGCGACCCCGCGAAAGGGATGTTCTGCAACTGGAAGGATATACCCGAAGCGGTTGCGGTCACGCTAGTCGTCCCGGCGGCTCGATGGAAGCGCATCTTTGCAGAGGCACTCTTGAAGCGCGCGGGACTGGTCATGGAAGGCCAGGTACGGTCCGTCGGTCGTTGGCATAACCTGTACGCCGACGTGCAGATCGCCTTTGGCACACTGACAGCGTCCGGTATCCGCGCTAACGACGCGTACTCCGTCAGCGTGGAGGAGGACCCGCGCGGCATGGCGGGAGACTCGGACATGGTCGCCTCCTTCTATGTCTCCGCAGCCGCGCTCCAAGCCGACATGGACACCAGCCAGGTTGCGCTGTGTCTGGCAAACACTATACAGAATTTAACGCATTTCGCAAAAAAGGGCGACGTCATGGCGATTTTCGAGACCAAGCTTCAGGACAAGAAGCACGTCTACATCACGAAGTACCCTTCTGGTCAACGCGGCCCGCCTCTCGTCCGTTCCACGGAACCCGCACCGGTGCAGAACCCCGAAACCACTCTGACGCCCGAGTTCGACGCATCTTGGGGCGGTCTGGCTGGCCTCACCGCCCGCCTTTATGTCTTATCCGACAAAGGCAAGCGTCTTCTGCAGGGGGAGAAAGCCGCCATCACACTGGAGCAGACGTCCCCTTACACAATCGACGTCATCTTCGGCAAACGCGCCCTGGTGCAGACACTCACCTACCGCGTCCCCGTCACCAACGAGAACAGCAAGACCAGCATTGCCCGCAAGTCTTCCTACGTCGAGGTCGTCGCCAGGCTCGCCGAACCCTCCGTTTCCCCCATCTTGGAGGACTACATCTACCCCTCCGTCCTCTCCCCGTCCACCCCGTCCGCCCCCGTCTCGACCCTCAACATCACCCACGTCAACCTCGACACCCTCCCCATAATCGACGTTACCCAGAGATCCGGCCTCGCCTTCCTCACCACCCTCACCTCCTTCACCTTCTCCAAGCGCGAGCGCGCCCTCCGCGACCAGATCGAGGCAACAAGCTCGGACGACGCCGCCTCGACGCGGTTGAGCTTCAAGGAATCCCTCTTCACGATGTTCATGCTCTCCTCCGGGCTACAGGGCGGGCACACGGGGCTCTTCGCCTTCGAGCACCCGGACTCGGGATTGCACATGCTCATCTTCGTCTCCGCCCTGCGTCTCGACGGGGCCAACTGCTCCGTCGTGCTCGACGCGGCCGTCATACCCTTCACCACGGCGCACCTGGCGGACGAAGAACTAAAAGATTCCCTCCTCATGCTCCGCGTCCTCGAGGCGTGCACGATAACGATCAACGACGCCGAGCTGAAGCTCTGGAAGAAAGTTCTCCCGTCCCTGGCGGAGCGGTGCCGGACGTACCCCCACAACCCAACAACCTGCGAGTATCTGACCAGCCACTCCGTGCCCGTATCCCTCGACTTCGCCGCCCCCGTCCTCTGCTCCTGCGGCGCCGGCAAGCTGCCGTCAGACTTTGTCGCCGTGCCGGACTGGGAGGTTTCCGCGCGGCACGCCACGCGCATAGCCATCTCCCCTACCTACGCTCTGCCATACGTTGAAACCCTGGTGGACGGGAAGATGGCGGACCAGTTCGTGAAGGGGGGGCTGATGGTGCCGAGGTCCGGGGCGTTTCGTAGTAGCAAGAATGCGAATGCGCCGGACGTGTCGCCCGGTATAAGTAGTGGTCTGGGAGGGCTCAAGCTGGAGGACGTGTGCATGAACTGTCGCGCCACTCAGGGGAAGGACGGCGGGCCGCTAAAGAAGTGCACGCGGTGCTTGACGGCCAAGTATTGTAGCGCCGAGTGCCAGAAGAAGGATTGGAGGAAGCATCGGGGGGAGTGTAGGGAGAGTGAGGTTTATGGGATGGACGAGTGATGTCGTTTTCGGACGGGTCATTGTACAAGTTACGGGTGTAAGAAAGCCGATAGACGGGGCGGTGCTTGCTCGGTACATATCAGAAGCATCTTGTATAAGTAGAACTCAGTCGTCAGTCCCAGAGAGTCGCCATAAGTGAGGGGGATGTTGCACTTTTAGCTCTCGACTGATTGATCTCTGGGCGTGTATTTGACGGGGAGGTATCGCTACGGCGGGCCAAAGCGAACCACATGCGCAAATAAGGGACGATCTGACCCCTGCATCGGATAAAGGTCTTGGCGAATTTAAGCTTTGACTGAATTCCTGGGGTAACGTCAACATTTTGGCAATCTCGACTTTTGCGACTACCTTTCTCCCTTCGCCATACCATTGTTCCTCGCTCTTTTTCTCGTGGTTCGGCTTCTGCTTCCATTTATATCTTCGAGGCGACAATGTGAAGTCGACAACCCAGATCAGACTTCATGAATTTGCCTCGCCGCACTGAGATCCTCCCCCTGTGTACTCCGTCGCGTCAATTACCACTTCACAATAGCAGACCAAAACATCAACATGACAGACCAGAAGCCGAACCAGCTCCCTCCGCAAGAGACAGCACCCCTCTACACCCCAATAGAATGGGAAACGCCCCGACCACGGTCCTCAAAACCCTCGCTCCTCCGCCGTCTCTGGCCCTCCACATCGCCTAGCACCGGCCCGTCCCGCGCCATCCCCACCACCAAGCCGGAACCCGAACCCACAGACTCCACCTTCCCCAACACCACCTCTCCCTCCCTCCCCTCCCGTCTAAACCGCATCCTCCCTCCCAACCGTACATACCTCCGCCTCCCCCGAACGCGCTTCCTCATCCTCCTCCTCTCTCTATCCCTCTTCTTCCTCCTCTCCCTAATCCTAGGCCTCTCCCTAGGCCTCCGGCACCACTCCTCCCCCTCCCTCCCCCTACCACCCACCTCCACAGCCCTGTACAACGGCGAGTTAACATACTACGCCCCCGGCCTAGGCGCATGCGGCTGGACCTCCTCCGCGGAGGACGCGATAGTCGCCGTTTCGCACTTGGTGTTTGACGCCGCTGCCGAGAAGGGGAATGGGAATCCGAATGAGAACCCGCTTTGTGGGAAACGGATACGGGTTACTAGAGATCAGGGAAATGGCAAAGGAAACAGGAGTGTGGACGTGGCGGTTGTTGACCGGTGTACGGGGTGTCGGGCGATGGATCTGGATTTGAGTCCCAGGATGTTCGGGGAGCTGGCGGGGTTGGAGGAGGGGAGGGTTGCGGGGACGTGGGGGTGGTTGGTGTGAGGGGGGTTGAGGGGATGAGGGTTGGAGATGTGAGGATGGTGACGATGGTGAGGATGGTGATGTTTGTTGCGCGACTCGCAAATGTTATGAGAATACCCTCCCATCCGCTTTTCCGGTTCGATTACTTTCCATGTCGAGGATCGTGGTGATGCTAGGTGATGATACTTTTCCAATGATTCTTGTGCTTCCCGGGAGCGCTCCATACCGCCTTTTCTGCCCGTCATCTGCTAACCAGGCAGAAGATTAGGAAGGCACATGACCACCTACGAGAGATATCTATAGCTACCCAACCTAGCTAGTAATGGAAGAAGAGCATGTTCTATCTATACCACCGCGTCCTCGGACACTCATACCCACCCTTCGCAACCTCTACATCAACACTATAATCACCTTTATCCCCCACCTCCCTCCGCCCATTGCCTGGTCGCTCCTCCAGCACCTCCACCGTCCTCCGCACCTGGATTCCACCCATCTTCGTCAACGCAATCCCAGTGCTATCATGACTCCCCTCCCTCGTCGGCACGTCAACTTCATCCTCCTCAGCTCTGACAATCTGCTCCGTACTCTCACCATCATTATCCCCCTTATACTTCCCCCCAACCATCTGCTGCCCCTTCCCACCACCACCCCTTCCAACACCAACATCCAAATCAAAAGCACTATCCAGACTTCCAAGGCTACTAGCCCTCCTCCTCTGCATCCTCCCCTCCCCCGCCCCAGTCACCCTCCCCTCCACCGTGCCACCGCGACTCCCCGTCTTCGTCCACCCCCCTGCCCCTCCCCCAGCCCCTCCCGCTCCCGTTCCCTTCCTCCCTCTACTCCGACTCCCACTGCTCCCAGGCGCCCAACTCCTCAGCCAAGGCGCCCACTCCCTAACCAGCGGCCACACCATGGGCAAATTACTCACATACACCGCGACACTCGCCTCCCTCACATACCAAAGCATATACCTCGGGTCCCACACATCAGACAAATTAAAAACCTTCGTCAGCAGCGCCGCAATAATGACAAACAGCCCCATGCCAAAGATGACGCTGAGCACGACCTTCTGCTTCACCGGCATCGTCGTCCTGAAAATCAGCGGTAGCGGCACAAACAACATCGCCGCGTCGGAGGAAATATTAAACACCGCCTGGACGATGCTGTAATGGCTCAGCGTAGCGCACTGTTCTTTTCCCTTGGGGAGAGGCATGGCCCAGTAGTTCTCAAAGGGCGTGCAAGCCGTAAAAAAGGCTACCTGGCTGGCTACCCACCCACAAAGAACGTACACCCCCAACCAGCGCACGAGTTTTTGCGTTGTTAAACCGAGGGTGAGACGGGTGTACATGACCAGCATGCAGGACTTGACGGCGTAGACGACGTTGAGCATGGCTTGTTCCGAGACAACGACTATTTTGGAGCCGTAGATGCGCTCGTGGATTTCGGTAGGGGAAAAAGTCCCCTCGAGATGGGGAGGGTAGAGGTTCGAGCCGCCTCCCTGGGCGGTTACGTTTAGGCTGACTACGAGGGTCGTGTAGAGGGAGGCGACGAGGAGCATGAGGAAGTCGTCTGGTTGGAGGTTGCGGGGGCCTAGGCGTTTGAGGCGGGCGGTGCTTGGGGGTTGTTAGCTAGGGGGAAAAGAGGAGGAAGGGGGAAGTGAGAGCGGAGTTGTGTATGGAAGTTGGGAAGAGGAGGAAGGGGGCATACATTCGGAGCAGGATGATGAACATGCCCACGCTGTAGAGGGACCAACTCTGTTGCCGGAGCTGGGTTATGAAGTGCTCGTCGAAGTCGCCCATGATGGGGCTGGGTGTCGGCCTCGCTCTGGGGGGTCCCAAGAAGTGAGTCAGTCTCGGGAGGGAGAGTGTGTGTGCTAGCGGGACTCGTCAAGACATTAACAACGCTCGTAAAACAGATATGCAACAGTACCAGGGACAGACAGGGTGTCATCAACGCAATGCGGCTGAGACATTTGCACAAAGACTGCGTGTAAGTCTCATAAGAGCCACAAGATGCTCGAGGCTAGTACTCGATCTATATCAGCGTTACCCTATCATATTGGGGTGAGGACCAACTACTCGAGGCGCGAGTTGCTCGAGTAGTTCGTCGAGAACAGGTTACACGATTGCCAGCACCTACCCCTGCAGAAGGCCCTCAGAGTCCAGCCCGTCCAGGTCCGAGATAAGAGACCATCAGCAAAGAAAGATCCACGAGACAACCGAACAAAGCCAACTCTTCCCACCGGTCACAATGGTCGTCCATAGGCTTTCCGCATGAAGATTGTCACTCGCCCGTTGAGGGACCTGCATCTCCCCAACCGGCCATGTGTAACCGGCACCTTATCAGGAAAGTGCCGTCTGTCAAACATAATCCCAGCGCGTCCAGCATAAGTGTTGCTCGCACAGGAAGAACCCGAAATGGAAGGGACGCAAAAAAAGGATTCGGCCGCGTCGTACGGTACCCTTTTGTGCATCAGGGACGAGAATCGAAACGAGGGGGTGATTGGAGGTAAATGATCCGGCAGTTGGGAGTTGTGCGGTAAGTCTGTAAGCAAGCAACCGTGGAGCATAGCGGTTTGGAATGGAATGTATGACACGGTGGGAAATGGAGGTCTCCCGGGTTGTCCTAGCAGATACCGAAAGACGCGTGCCCGCTCCGGATACGCGGGAACTCACCGTAAAGCCAGGCACCACTCGTCAAGACCTCTCGGGCCGAGCTGGCAAGGCGGAGGACATGCGGTATATGCAAGCCGTAAGTCTCCGTATCTTGTGTTGGCCGATAATGTCGCGATGTTGCGTCGTGCGTGTTGTTACGGCGCGTGAGGGACGCGACAAGGACAAGGGTGGCCGTGACGAAAGTGTCAGCACCGCTGCCAGAAGAGGGTAGTATAGGAGAGAACTGTGGTTGCTGATGTTGTATCTTATCGTCTGGTCGTCCATGGACTCGGCTGGATAGTCATGGATCTATGATTTACGTGCTACACAACCCAAGCCACAGAAGGTTAGATGTTGGTGCCGTTGTGAGCCGGTGATGGCGGCTAACATACCCGTCAGAACACAAGATGTTGGGGTTGAGATAACCAGTCCGGATGTAAACCAAGAAAAGTTGGCGCAGTGGTCATCGATAATGAATACATTACATCACGCTATCCCCTGAGGGCCACTATAAGCGTCGGAACCCAAAAGTTCCAAACTGTCATGGAAGTCATGATAATCGGCCGTCACGTTTCCTCTTTCCTTTTTACGCTGCCCTTTTTACGCTGCCCTTTCCGTCCTTTCCCCTTTCCTTTACCCCTAGCAGTCCATAAACACCGGTCCTTTCTTTATTATCAAAACGCCGTGTAAACAGTCAACAATAAACAGAAAACAGAAAAACAGAGTAAAGCAAGAAACGCAAGAAAAAGGCAAACGCCGACGCTCAGCTCTTGAGAATCAGCAAGCAAGCAAATCAACGCCCCAGATACCGTAACGAAAACGCGAAAGAGGAAAAGGATAAAGTATAGGCCGTACATCCCTCGCGGGTTCATGAATAACCTGTCTCAAACGACCGTCTTGGGAGGAACAATAACCCCGTTTTTTTTGCTGCGCCTTTGACCCTGACATGCCTTTCGCGGCGTGATATGTGTAGTGTTTTCCCCCTTGGAACTCGTTGCCTATACAGGACCCTATGACGGTCAGGGCGTCGAATGTATACCCATCGACTGCCGGGTTGAGGAAAGCGAGTGTCCCCAGTCGATCGTTTGGCAGAGCTTGATATGAACGGTAGTGAGACACAAGTAAAGCAAATACAAAGGAGGTGTAGACAGGTTGAAAAAGGAAAAGGTAGGGAAAGGCCGTGCCAGTTAAGCATGCGGCATCTGAAACGCCATGTCGAACGACATGTCGGGTACGTCGTCGCCAGCAGCCTGCATACCAGGCGGGGGCAACTGCTGATACTGCTCGTGATAGCCACCGTTGCTATGGTTGTTGACCGGCGTAATAGTAGCAGTCGACGACACAGGCGAGGTATACTCGCTGCCATCGACACCAGAGTGGCCAGCGGGTAGCCCGTTAGTCATGAGCCCTCCCATCGGCATGTCAAAGCTAAATCCGACATTCTGCGAAGCAAGGAAGATACTCGGGTCCATGGCGGCACCAAAGCTGCCCAGCTCGGCTTGGAGGGCTTGGTAGGAGGGGTCGATGTTGCCGTCCATGTCAGCAGCCATGTCAAACCCGCCGCCCACACCGGAGACGGATAGGTCATAGGCGTAGTTGTTGCTGACGTCGGCCATGGCCATAGCGTTCGCAAGCTGGGGGTCAAACTCCGCCATATCAGCCAGCTCCGCCTGCTCGTTAGCGTCCATCGAGTCGTCCGCAAACGCCGTGGGGTCGCTAGTCGACACGGTAATGGGCTTCATCCACAGCTTGAGGACGTTCATAGGCGGCCAGTCACCGCCTCCTTTACCGCCGAGCTTCTCCTCACTGCCGACAGCAGCACTTTTACTGTTGGCGGACTTGCCGTTGCTGCCGCCGTCCTTCCCGCCGTTCTTGTTGTTCTGCTTCCGGCTGGCCTTCTGCTTGAAGTGCGTGCGGCGCAGGTGCGCGGCGGCGTTGTAGTACGCGCCATACTGCTTGCCGGCCGTGCACTGCTTGCAGTCCTTGAGGGAGCGGAAGACCTTGACGGGCGGCTCCCCTTCGGGCTCGACACAGATGAACTTCTTGACGACGGACTTGTGCTTTGCCTCCGTGTGGCGGCGGAGCTCGTGCTCGCCGCGGAAGCCCTCGCGGTCCTCGGGGCATTGCATGCAGTAGACCTTCGGGTGCTTGGGGCGCTGGTAGGCGGCCTTGGCGATGGGGGCTTTGCCTTCCTTGTTGGTTTTGGTTGAGGAGGAGGTTTGGGGTTGGGTAGGCTCCTTTTTGGCGGACAGGAGGGGTTTGGGCTGGAGGTGGCGGATCTGGGCGTTGGCGTTTTGGCGTTGTAGGGCCTCCTTGGCGCGCATCTTGAGGGATTTGCTGGATTGGTTGCTTTCCGTCCGCTGCATGTCGGCGGAGGCGAAGGACTCGTTGTGGACTGCGTCCCAGTCGATGGAGGAGGTTGACATCATGCTGGACTGGGATTCGGACTTGACCATTGGCACGTGGTGGTGAACAGGAGGCGCAGAGGAAGAGAAGCGAGCGTCAGTGAGGTTAGTACCCATCTCCATGAGCTGCTCGTGAGCTTTGGGGAACATAGTCTGCGGCCTCAAGTATTGGTTGTGGTCCACGCTGTCATGGCGGACGTGGCTCGCTCGGCTGGCGGCTGACTGCTGCGAATGCATGCGCATCATGTCGAGATTGCCGGCGAGCGACAGGTTATCGGGGTAGGCTTGGCTGTGTTGTCGGCTCATTGGTGTCTCTAGAGTCGGTCCTGATGTAAGTGAACCGCATGTCGAGGGGAGCCCTGACTGTGTGTAATGGTTTTGCATGGAAGCGATGTCTTCCATAGCCGGCATGTACATTGCCATGGGCAGGCTTGACGACCCCATATCTGCGTTCATATTGTCATAAGCATCGTTCATGAGCGACATGCGGATGAACTCATCAGGAGTGTACTCCCTGCCACTCTCCTCGAGAGGCGGCATCGAGGCAGCCGGTCGCTGCCGCGGAAAGCTGCTGGAGAGGGAGTCGGCATACACGAAGGCAGAGGCCGGTTGCCCTGTCGCATTCTGGTTGATGAAGTGGGCCAGCATCGGGTTGGGAACAGCATGGCCAGTCGGAGATGGGGGAACCGGAAACGAGGCCGGAGGATTAGGTCGCGGTGCCATGGATGGGCCGGATTTGGTTGCCGACCTACTCGAGCTCGAGCGCGCCATGTTGGCATTATGAGATGGTGCTTGGGTCTGCGCAGGTCTCGGTGTATGTACCGTCTTTGCGCGCTTCAGCGGTTGACTCGATTCTTGGCTGCGGTCCTGGATTCGGTTGTCAGTTTGCAGTTGGAGATCAACGTTCAAGCCGTCAACTTACGGGTTGCCGAGGTCTGGTAGGTACGATGATGCCCGGCCCGGAGGTCCGAGGGATGGCGCCGTGGCCGTCATGGCGCGATGCCGGAGTGGCGCAGAGCTGAAAGTCACCTTGCGGATGGTTGAAGTCCGACAGGTTGTTTGAGCGGGACAGAGCGAGTTGAGCCTTGAGTTGCTCGTTCTCGGCTATCAGTCGCTGCAGCTCTGAGTTGTTCTGGTTCATAGTGATGACACTCGGAGTTCGGGGACAGAGGGATGCGAATGCTTGACAGTGATGCTTGCACTCTTTGCTGGATGAGGGCCGAGTCACTGCAGCCTCGTTTGTCGGGGATGATGGACAAGCACACACAGCAAGACAATTAGAAGACGAGGCTTGAATGGGCCAAAGTTTCTACTTGGTTGCTTGGTTCTCTCCCTCTCCCCTCTGCAGCTCTGCCTTTTCCCCTTCCCGTGGCTCCGGCTGCAAGCAAACTAGGTACAAATGAAAAGATTCCCGAGTCAGGGCTGACCAGCTCCCAAGCAAGAGGTGCGTCGAATAACCGAGTGAAGAGTTGACAACGAAGGAGCCGAAGTTGAAGCCGAAGTTGAAGCCGAAGCTGACAAGAAAGAGGCGCCCTTTGGGTTCCGAGATCGACACCGTTAGGCAGGGAAAGGCGAACGAGAAAAAGGATGTGCTTCAGAAGCAAACAGAAAAGTGTCTCAAGATTTAGAAAACGGGGGAAGCTTGGATGTTCTGGAGGATGTCTGGACGACGAGGGGCAAGCAAGCAGCTTTGTATCCAGCCAGTCATTCTCGACGAGGCTTGGGGGAACAGTTGAGGAGCGGATGACTTGATGTCTGAGATCTGTGCATGGCAAGCAGAGACACAAGGATTGGGAGCTTGGAAGTGCGCCGACGATCCCAAGTGGTGGGCAGAGCTAGTCTGATCCCTGTCTGTCACACTCTCTGACGCGGAGAGTGGGATGGACATCGTGTAGGCGTAGTAGCGCGGATGACTATTATAGTGCTTGCATGCTGCATGTCGTTTCTTAATTCCTGTGCCAGGTCTGCCTGCCACCAGGGCCACTCATAAATCATCACTGGATGCGCGAGTTGCTCTCCCCGGGGGAACACAGGAAGGTGGGGTGCCCTGGGTGCTGCCACCGGAACATTGATGGGAAAGGATGCCGAGAGACTGATGTCGGAGCTTGGCGGCTGCGTGGGAGGAAGTGGTGGGATGAAAGATGGCAAGCTTCGCGCATCTGCGATCAATGGGCATTTCGTTGTTGGGAGGAAGTTGGGGTTGTTTTCGAACGTTTAGATCTTTTTTTGCTAAATTATCGGAAGGTGCTTTCAAAAGATCAGACGACGAGGGTCGACGAGGCAGGAGCGCGGTGGTGAACCTGTTTAGATCGTCCTTCCTCAACTTTAGCATTATAATGTGCTCGGAATTAAATTAAATAAGATGAATTTGCTTTCCATTCTCAAGTAATGGTCGAAGCTCAATTTTCAATCCTCACCTCCATTTTGTAACGCTTGTTTGCCTTATCCTCTCTTCGTCTCTTCAACCCATCCTGCGCCGAGCAGAAGAGCTATCGAGACTAAGTGATGACAGCGGTGTGGGCAGCCACATCGAAGCACTGAACATGAGATCTCCAGCGAGCCAATGGCGGCGATGGAGGGTGGCATCGGCCATCGATTAGCGGCAGTGATGAGCTGGCCACAGTCGTCTTACAGGGCGCTCGGGTCAACTCTTGTTGGTTCGACTGGTCCGTGATGGCATGGTTTGCTGCTGCATGCCATGACTGCTGCTGCATCACGAAACAATTGGACAGCATCGATGGGACCGACTTCCAAGGCTGCCACTGGACAATCGCATGTTGCCCGACGAATTCCATCTTCCGTGTAGTGGAATCGCCATTCCTGACCACGCGCAGGTCTTTGGTGGACAGGCTCCGCGATGCCGCTGTCAGCCCAGGTGAGAGCCCGACAGCATATGCCTCTGGCTAGCTGCAATACCTGAGATCGAGTCACTGAGTAGCAAGAGAGAGAAAGAAGTTGACATGAGCATCAACGGCTCCGTTGCCGGAAGCCGGTAACTGACGATCTGCGCTCACCTCGTTACTTTTGGCGCGGGTAGATTCTTGTCGTCAATCTGGGACATGACACCAACAACAACGGCGATGTCATTGCAAGCCAGCCTGTAACAGGATGAACGAGTCAGGAGAACGGCAAACCGGCCACTGTCAGTTCTCGCTTCCATCCGGAGCGTTGCCCGTCGCTAAGAAGCGTGCCGGCCGGCGACGGTACCACGCGGCTCACGGCCACCTTCAAGAAGCACCGTACAGCGAGCGCAAGCGTGCCCGGCGTGCCGTTTTAGCGGCTTCCAGAAGGAAGCACCAAAAGCGTTTGAGGCGGTGCCGGTGGCTCACCGTCACCCCAAACCACTGGCTGTCGACTTACAGCAGGGCATGCGTGCCAGCGAGATCCCGGGCTGACATCATTGGTCGCCCAGAAAGTGAGGCGGCCACATCACTGGTCGTCGACGGTTGTTGGCAAAAAGCAAAGCAACCCCGGTTCGGGCAGACACCCCATGCAGCTTCGGTGTACGTGGGGTTGGGCCTCTGCGACACACACTCCGACGGATGATTGATCATTCACCGTGACCTGCCGTTGCATGTTGCTGTCTGGATGCCTGATCTTTTGACCTTGGCGGGTCTGTATGTGCATTCCCGCCAGACATCATCCGCGGATTGGGCTCCTTGCTGCCCAACGCAGACCAACCAAGACAGAACATCTCGCATGTCGACTAGCCAGCCGGCTGTGTGTTCTCACCTGCATCTGCACACGCTGCAGTCACGCGAGTCACTTTCGTGTCCTCCTCATCCCTCGCCGACAAATTCGGTGAAGCAATCCCATGGTCATGGAACAACTTTTGCCCCAGGGGCTCGTCTTACGTCGAAGAAGTCACACGCTCCCCTAAATCCGGACGGTGACTCTTCCGGACGCGGATCAGCGACTTCACACCGCCCGAGCCGGGGGCGTCGGTGACGGAAGTGGCTCGAGCGGGTACGCCGGGGAGCAGCATCCGGAGTGGGACTGTTACCAAGCTACCGGTGTTGAAATGTTCGTCGCCGCCGCACCTGCACTTGGACGATGGGGATCTTCACGATCATCAGGGGAGCAGCTTCCGGTGCAGACGTTGCTTTTTGGAAGGCGTGGAAGGCTCCCGAAGGTGGTCTGTACCTACGTAATGGCACGTTACGTGTAATATTTTGGGAAATTTTTTGTCGAGGACCTGGGAGACGGTGATGCAAGTGATGGCTTCAGTGATGTAAGGTGTGTTGAGGTTGTTGCCACCTGGACTCATAGTTCTGGTCGGCTTGCAACTTATTTGTACTGCAAAGCTCTCCGACGCCGCCAACGCTCTTGCCGGGCGTCACCTCCACGGTGATTTCCAACTCGTGTTGGTCCAGTCGACTGGAACATGCCTCAAGAGAGAAGAAAAGCAGTGCAACAGGTTGGTAGCGGGGACACAATGTTGGTATACGTACAATAAAATCAGCCATCAGCTTTCAGACAAGTCAGATTGCAGTGCAAAAGGGCGAGAATCAAGAAGTCCACTTGGCAATATCCTGTCCAGCTGCCAGTCCGCTTAGATAATCCACCTGACGTAATCCGGATAAGCTCCGATAAGGCGATAATGACACCTTCGCCAATTCAAGGAGGCACGACCATGCCACCTGGACGGTTGGAAGGAGCGTCGCGTGTCAGATTCACTTCATCTCGTTTGTCCCGTTGTCGCTCGTATTGAGCCCAACCAGTTATCCATCTTCCACCCAATTCAACTTCATTGTTTGATGTAAAAACCACACACCACGCAACCGGCACAATGCGCCGTCTACACATCGCCCTGCTAGCCAGCAGCCTACAGCTCTGCCGAGCTCGCCAGCCCAGCTTCAGCATCCACGACGATGTGCTCGCCTACCCACAGGTTCGTCTCTCCCACTCACCCTTCCCTTCCCCCAACCCATCCTCAATACTAACATATCCCTCTACCCCAGTTCGAGATAGTCTTCTCCGACATCCCCATCCCCGAATCCGAAGCCCTCTCCCTCCTCGACTCCGCAGGAGCCTCCGCAACCTACGACGCCGGCTTCGCCCCCTCGCAAACCGACCTCTCCTCCAACATCCACTCGTCCTCAACCGCCAACGCACCAATTTCCGACTCCAATGCCTCCCTCGACCCAGACGCGGGGGGGGAGGACATAATCCTCTCCCACACGCACCACCTCCTCACCCTCCCGCCCAACAACCGGTACCTCTGCTCCATCCCGCACCTCGCGCCCCCTCCGGCGCCCAACCAGACCGCCACGGCCCTCCTAAAGCAAGAAGAAGCCCGCGAGCTGGCCCGCGCGAGCGCCTCGGGGTGGGAGATCATGGCCTCCGGGCTAGAGGGACAGTGTCTCTACTTCATGTCGGGTTGGTGGAGCTACTCCTTCTGTTATGGGAAGGAGATCGTGCAGTTCCACGCCCTGCCTAATGGAGTGGGGAAGAATGGAGGTTTGCCGCAACGCGATCCGGGGAGTGCGGAGTATGTCCTTGGGCGGGTGCACTATGACCAGGGTGGTAGAAGACACGGCGGGGGGAAGAAGGTGGAGGAGGTTGAAGGAGGGGAAGGGACTTCCAGGGTGGCGGCGCCGCCGAATAGCGAGTTGGCGGTGAAGGATAACCAGCGGTATCTGCTCCAGAGGCTTGACGGGGGCACGCTGTGCGACCTGACGGGGAGGGAGAGGACGATAGAGGTGCAGTACCACTGCCACCCGGGCATTCCGGGGGATCGGATCGGGTGGATCAAGGAGGTTACTACTTGCACGTACCTGATGGTCGTGCAGACTCCGCGGCTATGTGCGGACGTGGCGTTCCTCCCGCCTAAGGAGGGGAGGGCGCATCCGGTTGAGTGTCGCCCCGTGGGCGATGGGCAGAGCAAGAGCTGGCTGGACGGCGTGGGAGAGACGGTGGACGGGGTCGCGGAGGTCGTCCTCTCCGCCGCCGGCGTTGGCAAGGACAAGTCTTCCAACAAAGCCGAGAAACCACCACCTGTCACCATCGGCGGCGTCGTCGTCGGCGGCCGCAAAATGCTCGGCACCGGCGCGGACGGCGCACCGGCCGCGCGCCTTCCCTCCCCGCGGCACCTAGGCGGCGGCGGCGGCGCCAAGACGGGCGGAGCAGCGGGCACGGTGGTCGAGATCCTGGCGAAGGGGTACAGCAAGGCCGACGGCGGGAGAGTGGAAGTCCTCACCCGAGAACAGCTGGAGCAGCTCGACCTCGACGGCGAGGCGGTCGAGGCGCTGCGGAAGGAGCTGCAGAAGCTGGCGGGCGAGAACGGGTGGAAGCTCGAGGTCGTCGAGGTCCCCGGCGAGGTGGCGGAGATCAGGGGGATCATCGATACGCCCGAGGACGAGGTGGAGGATGATGATAGTCCCGCTAAGCTGGAGAGGGAGAGGGCGGTGAAGGAGCGGGCTGCGCGGTTGAGTAAGGCTAGTGAGGAGACGAGGAAGGCGAGGGAAAGGGAGAGGGAGAGGAAAGGTGGGAAGGCGCGTAAGGATGGGGATGGGGAGGAGGAGGATGGGGAGGGTAGTGAGGAGAGGTTTTATCGGGATGAGTTGTAGTTATCGAGTTTGCGTTGGTATGAGAACATGATAGTCGCTAGGACAATGAATGAGCATGCTTTATTGAACTTCTATCATTTCCAAGGACTTTGTATTCAAAACCACCGTAACAGACGTGTCACCGACCTCCTCAGCAAATAGATCTATCATAACTGACATGTCGGCATGGGTGTCTCTGGCAAGATGTCCTTCTCGTTGAATTGAACAACCGGCAAGGATATCGTGATGGACACGCTCAACCTTTCGACGAGCATCAAGCACGCTTCTCATACATAGATGGCAGATATTGTGGCAGTCAAAATGTCCAGTTACTATGACGAACTACCTAAGTAGACAAATAGCAAGCAACATTACGACCAGCACACCCTCCCGCACAAAGACCACCACTCTTCAACTATCAGTCCAGTCAGTCAAATTACCGACAAACCCTTACCCATCACCATTTCCCACCAAACATCTCCTCCCCTCCCCCCTCCTCCTCACCTCCACCTAATAAAACTGCCGACTAATAAACCTCATCTGCCCATGCCCAACATCATACACCGCCAGCGAGTTCTGCAAGAACACATCCCCAAGAATGTACGGGCCCGTTCCCCCGCTCGCGATGCCCGTCATACACAGCCCCGTCAGGGGGTCGATGAGGTTGTGGAAGATGAGGTCCACGGGGTTTAGGTAGAACCGTACTCCTTTCATCACGACGGCCATGATGGGCGCTCGGGCGTTGCAACTGGTAAAAAAGGCGCCGTACATCCAGAGGTAGACGGCGGGGGGGTCGAAGGCGGAGTTGATTGATTCGGCGAGGTCTGGGGGGTGGAGGGTTAGTTTGGTGTGACGGGGAAGAGGGAGGTGGGAGAGGGAGAGGAAGGGGAGGGGGGAGGGCTGGAAAAGAGGGGATGAAGAGGGACAGGCTGAGGAGGAAAAACACACCTGGTGGGAGATAGCAGAGTGTCGTGCCCGAGTCGACGATGTAAGGGTACTTCTTCATGTTGGTCGTCGAGTCCCACTGCCAGCCGTCGGGGATGATGGTGTAGAAGGAGTACTCCCACGCCGTGTAGGGGTTATCGATGAGGTTGGTCTGGCCTTTTGTCAGTTTCATCCTGGTCACTTGAGGAAGGAAAGACGGTTATCATACGATGACAATATCCATAGACACAGCAGTAGAGTAATCCAGCCCCTTCACAGGCGGGATCCCACCCCACGCAATCAAACCGCCAGACGAGTTCCGATTGATCGCCATGGCGAAGTACGGCAGCACAAGCCCCTGGTTGACCATGCTCGTGAAGATAGGCGAGTACGACACCTCGTCCAACCAATTGTGCTCCATCCCCGTGCCTAGGTACGCGTTCGTCAGCGACGGGTAGGCGAGGCCCAGCACGCCGCTGGTCACGTTGTTACCAAACCAGTACGTCGTGTTGGCCAGGCCGGCCTCCTGTTTCTTCACGGTCACGTTGCCGAGGGTGACGTCGCTGTACCCCACGGCGCCGTAGACGATCTCGCCGTCGCCGTACTGGATGTAGATGTGCTGGCCCTCGATGGCGCCGTCCTGGAAGTCGCCCGGGTAAGGCGTCCCGAAGCCGCACTGGGACTCGTCGACGTCCTCGTCGGCGAAGTCGACGCAGCGGAAACCCTCTTGGACGATCCAGGTGTCGGACGACCCCGTGTCGAGGAGGAGCCTGAGCGGGACGTCGGCGAAGGTCACGTCGATGGAGTACTGCGTGCCGTAGGCGGTGGTGGAGGTGATGTTCTGGTAGCCCGTGCCGCCGACCTGGCGCTGGTGGGCGCCGAGGATGGAGGCGACGGACTTGCGGTTCGTGCGGCGCCCGCCGCCGTCTCCTCCGCGGATGGCGTGGACGTATTGGAAGTTGGAGGTGACTTTGTCGGCGGTTGTGGACCGGTGGCCCTGGGTGAGCTTGAAGCTGATGCCGGGACGGGGGCTGAGGGCGTCGAGGGCGTCACTACGGGCTGTGGCGAGGGAGGCGGCGTATATGCCGGTCAGCACGACGGTTTCGAAGGCTGAGCGTAGCATTGTGAAGGAGCATGAGACTCGCGTGGATTGGACGAAAGAGTGAATAAGAATGAGGTTAGGTGGTAACGACTGCTGGACCAGAGTCGACTAGCTAGAAGTGTCTTTAAGAAGAGTTGAAGAGAGAATGAACGGCTACTCTACTTTTTGAGAGAAATGATGACAGCTTGAGTCTCAGTAGAGTCCATGGGAAAAGGAGGTTCATGGGAACTTGCAGGTGAACATAAAGTGCAAAAAGGCAAGGAGCCGCAAGCAAACGAAACTTAGGTCAATTGATGAACAAAGTTGGAGGCCGCATGACGGTGGCAGAGGAGATCCAATGAGGTCCTTTGGTCGTCCAGCTGAGAGTCAAGGGAACCAAGTATGGCTGAGTCCTGCCAGAGATTTTCATGGATATACCGGATGCCGAAATGAGGGTGTAAACGGTGTAGCAACTCCGTAACGGCTGTGTCTTCCCACATCGATTTCAGGTTGACACGCTTGACGGCGAGTCTCACCTGGACTCGACTCGCGAACAACATGGCTGCGCCCAGGTTGCCGGTGCCTTCGTCGGACATCTCCATCAAGTCAAATCCCAATTTCGAGTAGAGGGTCGATGTCCTGGAAAGGTGCTTCAGTGACTCTCCGTAGCCACGTGCGACCGGCAACCGAGGTTTGTGGCCTGCTCTTGTGCGACATGTCCAACATCGACCCGGCCGGATCTCGCGTCGGCGTGTCTCGACCTGAAGTCTCAGCCCGAGAGGACAGCGATATGATGCAGCAAACGGCACACGCAGGGATACCAGGGAATGGCATCCAAGGCTCCCAAGATCTGGTGAAAGAACATGGAGTCTTCCATAAGCATCCCATGTTGCCCCTGGCTCGACACCGTGACAGCTCCAACATGAAGAGCCCCCCCCCCCCCCGCCGCCCCCGACTTCGCTGCTTTCGAAGAGCCTGGAGAAAAGGACATGGTCTGGTGTCTTGAGCTGGGGTCCAGAATGTCTCTCCACTGGAAGGCAAGACGGGCTGTCTGTTGGGCCGTTGAGAGTCAACGGCTGCAAGGACCCGAGCCCGTGGTTGCGGAACGTGAAGCAGCCTCCTCATATATGGATGCCAAGGAATCTGCGTGCAATGTCTGAGACCTGAACACAGCAATGGCCTTGTCCTACATCTTCCTGGTCCACTGCCCTCAATGAATCCGCCACTGCCACTGGCACCTTGGCATAGCGACCTGTTCAGAGCCGACTTATCCGTTCTTCCTTGCCACTTGACATGATTGATCGTAAGGGGAAGAGGGGGGCATCTTTTCTTAGCTGTTCTGAACGAGATATGAGAGAAGGTAGGGTAACAGATCGTCTCCCCGGAGTCCCACACATATCTTTCTTGACAGATCACCTTGCCTTGCTGTTGCTGAAGACTGCAGGGCGGAAATAATTGATAAACTTCTCAGCAAACTGGACGGAAAACGTGACAAACAGCAGCCTTCATGATCCGTATATTTCTGGTTGGTGTTAACAATCAGGAGTTGTGATGGTGAGTTAGTCTTTGATGTTGGAGAATGGAATCACATGTCACATGACTTCAAGCTTAGCCTCATGTTCTAAAGCGGGTCGAGATGCCCCGCATATATGTGGCTCAAAAGGTGGCGCCTGGAAAATTCCGAAACTTCCTGCCACCTGACTATTTTGAGATCAACGTCAACTCAAACACCTCAACCACAACTTCACCTCGACTTCATCTTCTTCTTCATCTCCTCATTTACGATCCGCACGCGAAAACTCAATTGAAAGCTGACTGCTTGCGACCACGGTTATTGTTGTGTCTATTGTCCCGTCATCGAGAACACATAGAGCCAGAGAATCAGAGCCGACATTGCCAGTAAACTGGATTTGCTTGCTGTTGGCGCTCTGTGACGACTCACTACGATTCTTCGTGACCACTCGTCCGTCCGTCAGTCCACTTCAAGCATTGACTCTGCTGTTTGACACGCATGCGCTTTCTTCTCTCTCTATTGTTGATTGAGTGAACAGTGACACGTTGGGAGTAAACACACGATCAACCACGCAAAAGAGAAGAAAAGTCTGCAACTGGTCTGTAGCCGCTCAAATTCACCGCAACTGAATCGCTGCATCGCTGCTTGTACATCTACCTCAAGGTCCTCTCCGCCAACAACTTCTACTCTCTCTCTCTCTCTTTCTCTTTGAGAGTGCATCGCATCTGCAAGAGCTACCTGCAGATCTGCCCTCTACCGACAAAGAGCAATCTATCAAAACTGCATCAGACGTTGCCGCTTGACTCTCTGTTGAAGAATCATCTTGATTACGGCATCGTATCTGCATCTATCCGCGCAAAAGTGCGACAACACGCCTATCACCATGGACCCTAACCAGCAGCCCCCTCAGGACCTGTCGTCCATCCTTGCTGCCCTAGGTAATGACAAAACGCGCTTTGTTTACAATGACCTCCACCGATCGTGTTGTCTAACTGTTTGAAATAGCTGCAAATGCAAATGCTGCCCCTGCCGGAGCTCCCCCTGGCACCGCCCCTCCAGGCTATCCTCAACAACCACCCCAGCAGCAACACCCTGGCTACCCCCCTCAAGGCCAGCCTCAGTACCCCGGCGCTCAGCAGTACGGCTATCCCCAGCCCACCTCAAGCGGCAACCTCGATCTTAGCGCGATCAAACCCGTCAACTCCGGCACCGTCTCCATCCAAGATGCCATCGCCCACGCAAAGGCCGTCGCGGCGCAGAACGGACTGAAGCCCTATGAACAAGCCCCCAACTACAGCACGAGCGAGCCCCGCGGCGGTAACGACGGCCGAGGCTACGATGGCGGAGCTTATGGCGGCGGTGGTAGCCGAGACTACGGCCGATCCCGATCGCGCTCTCCCCGCCGCGAGCCCTACCGCGACAACAACCCCTACCGAGACGAGCGTCGTGAAGAGAGAGGTCAACAGCCTTTCCGCAGAGATCGCTCCGGCTCCCCTCGCGGCCGCAACCAAGCCTTCTCCCCGCGCGGAGGCAACGGCGGACGCAACCGCTCCCCTCTGCGCGGCGACGACAACACCGAGACGATCCAGATCGAGTCCAGCCTCGTCGGCCTCATCATCGGACGCCAAGGAGAGAACCTTAAGCGGATCGAAGCAGATAGTCGGTGCCGCGTCCAATTCGTGCCCGCCACTAATCAGGCCGATCCCTTCAGACTGTGCAAGATCAGTGGACCCCCCGCTAGTCGCGAGGAGGCCAAGCAAGCCATCAACCGGATCATAGAAGACAGTGGCATGGGCGCGATCGCTCGCGGTGGAGCAACGGATAGACCCCGCGGTGGGCGCGACGGTGGCCGTCACGGTCAAGACTCCAGCCAGACACCCGCTCTCAAGGAAGGCGAGGATCTGATCCAGATCATGGTGCCAGACCGTACCGTTGGTCTGATCATCGGTCGTGGCGGCGAGACCATCCGCGACCTCCAGGAGCGGAGCCAATGCCACGTCAACATCGTCGGCGAGAACAAGAGCGTCAACGGCCTCCGGCCCGTGAACCTGATCGGCACCCCCGCCGCAGCCAAGATGGCCAAGGACCTGATCATGGAGATCGTCGACAGCGACAGCCGCAACAGTGCCGCGGGCGCCGGCGGACATGACGGGCGCCCGCCCCGCCGCGACACGCGCAGTGACGATGGAGGCAGAGGCGGTCCCGGCGGTGGTCCCGACAAGCAGACGGATTCCATCTACGTCCCGTCCGAGGCCGTTGGTATGATCATCGGAAAAGGCGGCGAGGCCATTCGGGAGATGCAGAGCAACACCGGTTGCAAGATCAACGTCTCCCAGTCGTCTGGACCAGGCGAGACGGAGCGTGAGATTGGGTTGGTGGGCAGCAGAGACGCCATCGACCGGGCGAAGCAGGCTATTGAGGAGAAGGTCGAGGCATCAGTACGTGAAATATCCGATATATCATATCAGTCTTGCAGTAACTAACAGAAGTCTACAGCGGAACAAGAGCGCCGGTGGCGGTGGCAGAGGAGGTCGCGGTGGCGGGTACGGTGGCGGACATGGTGGTGGTGGTTACGGAGATCGGGCTCCGAGAGACGACTACGGCCAGTCGGGCTACGGCCAACCTCAGCAGGCCCCGAGCCACGGTGCGCCTCAGGGTGCCCAGCCGGGTGCTCAACCTCCTGCGGGAGCTGCGGGAGGTCCTGATCCTTATGCTGCCTGTGAGTATACCCCCCCTTTATCGCTCTCCTTACCCAGTGCTTTGTAACCGGAGCTCGTCCAGCATCGGGCTAGTTCTCGGTCCTCGTCTTTCCTATTACTCCCTCTCTCCACATCACACTTACAACATTCCTTTTTACGACTCACGTCACCGAACAATTGCTAACAACCTCGCAGACGGTGGGTACCAAGCCTACCTCGCAATGTGGTACCAGGCCCTGGCCGCCCAGCAGGCCCAAGGCGGAGGCAACCCCTCCAAGCCGCCCGGTACCGCTTGAATGCCGTGACTGCAGGTGACACGCTGAGACTCTACAACCTGCAAGACATGCGCGCTGTTGTTGATATGCCCGTTCGTTTGTTGTGATGGGATCCTCTTGCCTGAGACGTCGTCACTTCATTGGTCCCCGATTCCGGTCGTTGACTCCGTACTTTCCTCAATCTGGATTTTCTGCCGAGCGACCGGAAGCCTTGCCTATCGATTGATCTGCGCCGCGGAACTTTCTTGCCACGGCGTTCATCTTGATGTTCGTCCTGATCATCTTGCATTGATTACCGTCTGGCTCCTCTGGTCACTGCGTTGGAGCCTCGTCAGCCTCGTCACCGGAACTGGTTCGGTATTTTCCGACCGGAGCATATCGTCTGCCCTGTGTCAGAGCTTTGTCAAGGGCTTCTGAACCCGAACTGCTGCGCAGCTCTGTCGATCCGTAGCGGGATGGTATGGATAACTACGACTTTGGGAAAACTGGAAACATCATGACCTTACGGCGTATGGGGTGGTTGGGCTATAACAGTACTACATTCGACTGTATCTGATATAGGGACATGGACTTTCCACCAGAGGATCGGGGCGAAAGGATCCATGTTTTGAACTGCTCTAGGCTGCAACTCTGACCCATCGTATGTTGGTGATATTAGTATAATGAGGAAGAAAAGGAGACATTGGTTTTGACTGTTTCTGTGGCTTGATTATGACTTTGCCATGTTATGCCATGCTCTGCTTGACGGTATGCGGTTTGTTTTCTCGAGGCGAACAACCAAGGGGTGTCGCTGTAGCATCCCTCAGTCGGTGATGGAGTAGCTCGATAATATTCCGCTGTGATCTACACGTCGCCAACTATAAGCTCATCATAACTCATCAGTGCCCGGTGCTTCGGACTCTGGCGGTCCCATACAGTCTGCTCTACTTTGACTCACCATATCGGATACAGAGCACAGACGCAGTTTCCGGCCCTCGACGAAGGATTTTGGTAGTCTCGACTTCCGCGCAATCTTCGGCATGCACGTCTTGCGTTGCTGCTGGCCTTTGGCCATATCTGATGTATAGAATTGATAACGAGCGACGCCTCGAAGCCATCAAGATGGATTGCCGGAAGGAGAACACTTTCGACCATGCCTTCCACGCCATCTGAAGATTCAGCATGCACACACTGCCTGCCAGGGTGGGATTGTCGAGGCGTAGACTGGAAACGTCGCTGGCAAGCACTCGAGCACTTTCCAACATCCAACCAACAACATCCACAATCACCCATCATCCATTCCATCAGATTGTGCTTGTCTGTGATTCAACAACGCAGACATATATATATAACCACACCCTGTTCATGACATCAGCGTTTTGCTTTACTCATCTCGCCGCCTTAACGGCATACAGCACTGGGTGAATGCCACCTCAACTTGGTGTGCAATGTCCAAAGGACAGCTCGACATCGCTAGGCGGAACATCAAGAAGTACCACCGGCTCTTATCAACCCACAGATCCAGCATGCTTGCTCCCCGCCCCCCGAGTATCCTGGCTTCGGTGTTGGTTACTTCCTCCCGCTATCGCTCAGTGGTTCAACCCCTGGCATGGAGCACAACCAGCCTGCCATCCTCCTCTCCGCGACATGCCCGCCGACGTAGCATTCCACTGCGAAGACCTGACGAGGAAGAGATACCGTTTGGCTGGGAGAGAGATTCGAACCTGGAGTGCCGCAATCATCCAGTTGCTTGACCGCCGAGTTTGATCATGCGGTAAGCTAAGCTCCCTCCTCGTCTATCAATACACGCTTTCGGTATACTGACCCCTCCGAAGGGCATCTACTCACCAAACGCAGCCCAAAATGGCCTCCCACTACGGCAACGGAAACATGCTTTCCGGGTCGACTGGAAGCCGATCAGGGGTGAGCTTCGAGGTCTCTCTCACCGCTGACGGCTATGACCGGACATCTGTTGACCGCTGGGGCACCACGACCCCGAATGATTACGCCAATCCGAACGCTGTGCCCCTGCTTCGGACAGCCCGGCAAGGGCTCAGCTCGAACAGAACATCCGGACTTCAAACAAGGCCAAGTTCAATATCAACACATCGTCAGACTCGCCGATGGCACTGTGTCCGCCCCTTGCCACGACGACATTCCCACGCTTATCGACACAACTTCACAATGACCACTTCGGCCGCATGCATCGACGCTTCATCCGTTAGTCCATTTCGACAGGATCTGGCACAATGTCGCTCCACGAAAGCCCCCATATCGAACGCAAGCCGGCTAGGCCGTACGTCCCGGCTCCTCCACACCGGCGGTTCCACCATCAGTCGAACCTCCGTTGAGACCGTCCCTCGAAGAGCTGGCTCGGGGTATTTCGCAGGCATCATCCTCTCTCTCCAAGGTCAAGGCTGCACGACTGGCGGGGCCTACTTCCTGAGGGACCCGTTGGTGCTGGATAGAGGCTCGTGTATGACGAGTGAGTGCTAGACGGGGAGGATATCTGCAATGGCGCTTTTGTCCCCTTCCCGACACCCCAACGCTTTTCCTGCCTGCTCATAGCACTCTTCATGCTCCTTCCCAGGCTCTCTCTCGGGTCACCGGTCCTTCAAGCTTCCTTTCTGAGACCGCCACAGACTCACAGCAGATCTTACCGGCTAGCCATCAAGGGTCAGACAGAGTGCGTCATTTGCTGCAACGCCTTACACCGGACCGGCCAGTACAAGTGGCTCCAGATCAGCCGACAGAACAAGTTCCCGCTATGCCGGGTTGGCCGTGGAGTTAATCGCACTGCTCCTGCCAATGCTCAGAAAGCTAAGCCACGGCATAGGCCACAGATTGATGCGTCTTGCCTACATCATCTCCATCTGCATAGCACCACCAGAGCTGACCACACCGCAGGAGGTTTCGAAAACTACAACCCAACTGGCGCCGGCCAACACGACAACGTTACAACTTCCATCAACGGGCAATACGACAAACAAGGAGATCAGCTACCTGGCAACCAGATCAACCTCGAATCGATTGGCCAGCAGGTGTTTCCGCAGTATGCAGGACTGCCCACCGAGCCCTTTCGTGTCACCTATATATATATACATCTTCGACCTTCTCCTTTTTAGGAAACAACAACACGTATCCCAAGTTCGGCAACAAGACCCTGGAAAAGACCGAACAAATGCAGTGAACGGCGCACTCAGTTCAATCCTTCGCCACCATCGTATTCCTTCACCATGGCCAGTACCTCGTCGGTTCCTTGTCACCACTTTGCGAGCCGGGACCCTACCGTCCCCAAGCATCACATTTTCAGGGGCCCGGCGACGCTCTACGCGCCTGGTCACAACGCACGGAACCAAGACGCATCGGGCCGCCGGCGTTTAATGGCAGCCGCGTCTTCTCGAACCAAGTTTCTGCCAGTGGATTACACCCACTAGGGAAACAGTGTACATCGATTACGACCCGGGCGATCTTTTGAAGGCTCCCAGATACGTCCAGGCATAACCTGCGCGTAAGCGGAATACTTCAGGGCCGCCTCGGACTTCGTCATTCTCAACCCCCATGTGACATCTACTTCCCTGCCGCGCCGGAGCCTTTAGCTGATGGCGGAGCTCCGATATGTGTCGGTCATCCCCACGGCTTTGAATGGATCTTGGGTCCGGCACCCGAGCTGACGCCCGGCAGTGGCTGGCTATCAGCAACAGAACACAGACGACTCGACCAAATTTTGCGCTTGGTGGGAGGCGACCTGTACAGCTGCCCGGAAGCTAGCCGGCTGTATCCGGGCTCGATATACCAGCAAAGTCGGTACCTGCATCACCCATATCAGCTGCAGCACCCCAAGACCTCATGCCATGGGCCATCCACAGCGCCGGCGCTCCCAGGACCCATGGCATCACGCCAGTCGGCCTATGGTCACCAGTCTTCCAAATTGTCCTGAAAGTTGTTGCTTGCCTCATCTTCAGGTCCGTATCTCCTGTCCAGTCTCATCATCCCGGGGGAACATGTTTGTCGATTGCAATTCTGAGGAAGCGTGGGCGGCGAGAGGAGTGAGGCCCCTTTACCGGAAGCCAGAAGCTACAGCGATTAGATAGTATAATAAACATGTGTTCTTCACAATCCTGGTACTTCCAGCCCTTTGACGTGAGTAATACTGTTTGTATGCCTCGTTGTAGGACCCTGCATGGCAGCATTGCGGTAGCAACGATCAAGGAAAGGGGTCAACTCTAACCCCCATATCGTCGGGCTTTCGCCAAACAATCCGCATGCGTCGCTCGCCTTACTGCTTCCTCGCCCTCACCAACATAGATAGCAGTTATAAACACAAGCTAGCTGGCAATATCTCACATCCCCAAGGTGTCACATGGACGACACAATACTGCAATTTTGGGGGTAAACATTCGGGAGGTAAGCGGCGGCTACCGGAAGAGGAACCGCAACCAGTATCGAGCCCTCCCATCCCCCAGCGGCAACCAAACTACAAACACCATCCCAAACTTTGGCCACCATATAACCCCCTACTACGACCAGAAACCTCCACGTACGACCACAGATACCGGAGAATTCGGGATCCCGTCCGCTCTCCCATAGACAAGCCGGTAAATCGTCAAACCAGTACTCGGGTGGGTGACCACCGGGGAATCCCTGATGTTGTACGTATTTTTTTCTTCTTTTTCTTTTTCGCAAGTTCTCAACCCACCTCCGAAACTGTCACCCCTTGTTTGTCCATATTCACTAACCCTGTCGCTTACTTACCACACCCCAGCCCCCTCCCTCCCTCCCCCTTTCCCACGCGGTCAGCATAGATAGGTAAGGTGTCAGCGCAGCAAGGAAGCCAAAAAAGACTACCTTATGGCTCGAAGCTAACGCAATAAGGGATCGACCCGCCCTGCCCGCCGCGGCAGGTGACCTTGACGTTGCTGGAGAACTTGGTCCACACGCCCCTGGTGACGGGGTTGTTGTCGTAGATGTAGTCGACGTCGGCGTAGCAGAAGGCGTCGACGTCGACGGGGTAGTTGCCGCCCATGGAGGAGCCGGCGGCGAGGTACTCTTGCTTGCAGTTCTCGGGGGCGCCGCTGTGAGCGAGTGGGGGGGAGGAGTTAGTTAGTTGCCCTGCTGCCCTGAGTAATGACAAATGGAATGGAAGTGGGAGAGGAGAGGAGTGAGAGACGGAAGGGGGAGGGGAACAAAGGTGGAAATGGGCGGAATTGAAGGACAGGGGGGAAATTGAACCTACCTATGTCCCGGCCAGTTCCAGAACTTGCATTTGTCCGTGCCGTACGGGATGTTGCGGGCGAAGCGGAGTTGGCGGGAGGAGAGGTTCTCGATGCGGCCTGGGAGTGAGTGTGTCGTTGTTAGGTTGGGCCAGGTGAGTGGTGATGGTGGAGGGGAGGAGTTACTTACCGCAGCGCCATTGATTAAGAACCATCTTGCAGTCCTCCGCGAGTGCTTGGGGTGCCAGGAGGGCAATGGTAGAGATGGCGAGCGTGATGGGCTTCATTCTTGTTCTTGTGTGTGGCAATTGGACTTGCTTGGTGATGCTGTTTGTCTATCAGACAAGATCCCAGGACAAACCGTCGTCGATGAAGCCGGTATTTATACCTGTCGTTCTGGCGACAGTCCCGCTACAAGTCCAACCCACGAGGTCGAGAGCCTTCTCAGCGTTGGCGCTGGGCACGCGGTACATAGATGCACCGTCTTAGGATGTTTACTCGCCCTTGAGTTGCATCTCCAACTTCTTGGCCATTGGGGAGGGTTCCATTGCCTCTTCAGCTTCAATATATAGCAACCCTATTTACGCACTTACTGGACAGCAAACTTGACCAGTATGTGCTTGCTAGAGTCTAGTCTGCAGTTGTGTTACCCGAACTACCATGTTTTAGACCGACTCACTGACCGAGGGCAGCTGGGCATCAGGCTGGGCTGTATTACCCTACAGGCTCGCAAAACTTGGCTCTGTGGGAGATGTCCCTATACAAATGGCTTATCTTTGGCTACCTAAGTTGGTGTGTTGGACGGTTGGAATCGGAACTGAAGCCGTGTATGCACTTCTCAACCGTCGCCAGCAGGCGGGTAGGTGATCCAGTCAGCCTCTGATGCGGTGCACTGCGGTCCAGGGAAGTGCAGCCATCAGGATCTAGACTTGTACATCCTAGAGACCAGAAGAAGTTTGATGGTGTCGACCGTCCAATCCATGAAACGGGTTTGTGTCGGTCCTTGCAATAGCCATGTTTGTGCGAGGAAGTTCATATATCAGAATGACTTGGCACCTCTGAAGGTCTGTTCGGCGAGAACTCCGCTTCCGAACAGAGGGGTAAGTGCCTAGAATAATCGCTAAATTTAATAGCACAGTCCTTGTTATTGTTATGTCTTCCCCTCTTTGCCCTTTTGACTTGACGCAGGTCTGCTCCCCGAGAAGAAGACATTCGCTCGTCATCCCACTCATCCTCTCTGGCACAGATTTTGTCTGTCCATTAACTTCATCCCTCTCACCTCTCACCTTTCTCCTAACATGCTCATCCGCGCCGCTCCTTAACAACGGGATCGGGCTGCTTCAGGCATATCCAACATTCACCGCCCGGCCGTCTGATATTGACCTCGAATGAAACTGGCCACATTCGGCCCGCCCTAGATTCTTGGTTTCGGTGATCCTGAATCACACCGAGTTTGGAGTGGACTACCAACAAGTTCTCTATTGATACCGAACATTAAGAGATCGCTCTCTGGTCCTACTCCCAACCACTGCACTCCCCGGTCCCAGGTGGTTATGCTTCACTCTGCTACTCCCCCGACCCTTTCTCTTCTCGATAGCTCGATAAGTCCAACAGCAATGCTCCCAGCAAAAGACTCGGTGATGAATGGTAGCTCTCTGGTTCTTTCTCAAAAGCACACGATCCTCTGGTCTTCCAGTCGCTGACCAGCCCACCAGGGGCCCTCAATCAAAGTCGAACCCTCAAGGAGGCCAATGGCCACCACCAACATATCGGCTCTTTGTTTCTCAACCCCTTGGACCGTATCCATTCCTGGTGCGAATCCGACTGGCAGTAAAGTGACGGGGTCACATTATCGGGGAACAAAAAGAGCACCGATTCCTCACCCCCAACATCCCTAGCTTGACCAAGTGAATCCGCGCCAGTCACCGTTCCCCCACGCCCAGTCAGCCATGGCTCCCTCCCTACCTATTTTCTCTTTCAAAACAAACCCCAAAGCTACGCAGAACCTCAATAGCTTCGCACGCCGCAATACCTTCCGCGACATGCACATCCTGGCGAAAAAGCCTCGACATATGTTCCGGGTACTTACTTATCCAGATGGTCCCCCGTCGAACATACATACACCTCCCTTACTACCCCTCTCCCGCATCTCTCTGGCAGTCTCTCTACCATACCTCAATTATCTCAACAGACATCAATCATCTTCTCCAAAGTCCTGCACTCTTTCCTCGACAACACTCGTTTATTCATCCCCGCCAGCCTTGCCTGCCTTCGTCTCACGACAACACACCCTCACCACCAACAACAGCTCTATGAGGATGACACACTTTCTACTTTCTACTATTCCCAGGCATGCAGGGCGTCTGGGAACCCCCCTATTCCCCTGTACCGAATAACCATCTCTACTCATCAAGTACGCCATCTTCGCAACCAGTTCATATCCTCCTCCAGATCTCCAGCCGAAGCGAGAAAGACACCTCCTCGCGTCCGGTGAACCAAACAGTCCCCCCGCCCCGGTTCTGAAGTCTAGACTCTACATCAAAACATTCAGTCCGGCGCAGTCGATCATCATGACTGCTCTGCTCAGACTTCCTGACCAAAACCCATCACCTTGTCTAACTCAAGGACCCTTCGCGTCCGGATCCCCCTCAAGACCGTTACATACGACATCCATCCTTCTCATTAGCAGAGGCAATAACAAACGCACCTCTCCAGACAACAAGTCTGAAGCGGGATGGGGCCTCGAACCCTCCCCCTTTAACAGCAGTATTGTCTCAACGAGGGCACATCTCGACGAACAGGGTTGTGCTGAGGTATGACCAGGTGTGTCTCCCTCACTCCCTCCTCGTCTTGCCTCCGGCTGGGTTCACAGTTCTCCCAGCACCACCGTTTCCCAAGTGGAAAACTTTCTTGTTCAAGGTCCCCTACAAGCATCGCGCCGTCGAGTGGTGTCGGATTTGGGTATTTGGTTCAAGGAATTCACACCACAGCACAAGCCGGGCGGACGACGGCTGCTTCCCGTTGTGGGTTGGTTACGGCACACATCACACCTCACATCGTCAGGCTTCACAATCTCCAGGCAGAGAGCACACAGATGAGGGACAACCTCGAAGTTTCTCATTCCGTCTACCCCTCATGCCCCTACCACCAATGGCTATTCCATAATCAGACATCGATACTGTTCATCCGCTCTCATTCCCTTTTGCCCATAAGAAACGAAAAAACGCAGGCAATTGAGGTAATTAGACAAGAAAGGTCGAAAAAAACCGCATGACGCATGCTCCTTATTCCCCTCCCAGCCCAGGTCCTGGTCCTTTTTTAAGTAAAAGAAGACCCGGCAAAGCAAGCAAGCGAGCAAACCTGCGAAACACTCGCGACAAAAGGGCCATGCTTAGTGGCATGACTGGTTTCCTACCCAGGCGATATCGAGAGGCGTTTCTTCGTCAGAGAAGATAGCTCTGATGACTCCCTCCAAGAGTACCTTATCCTTTTCTCGTTGCTTGTTCCTTCTGTGCCTCTGGGCAACAGCAAGCATGTCACGGCAAAGCCCTTTGCCTATCGTCAAAGGAATCTGCTGCATTCGTTGCCTCGCCAGGCACCAAGGAAGGCAACGCGAGCCCGAAAATGACATGATGGCTAAATGTACAGGTAATTCGAAGTCGAAACGCCCACACGACCGCCGGAACAAAGCGGGTGAGATGCGGCGGGTGTCCAACTCCGTCAAGGTGCTTGTGTTGGTGGACTACCAGGCGGAGTGTAAGAGATTGGTATCTCAGACGTGGTAGTCCGGAATGATGATGCTGTGGTTGTGCGCAAGGAGGCTTGCCCACCTTCTACGAGAGAGGGGGCTTTCTACTCCTCTTCAGAACTCTCTTCCTCCTCGCTCTCGAACGCCTGCTGGGTAGGCGCGGCAGGCCCCCCGTTGCCCTCGATCGACTCGATCGGCTCCTGACTGTTCGAGCCTCGTCCCTTGAGCTGGGCTTTGAGGTCGGAGAGCTGGCGGAGGCGGGCTTCCTGCTCGGCCTTGCCCATGGGCTTGTTCTTCTTCGGTTTCGCCGGCTTGGGCTTGGGTGCCGGCTCGGCCACGGGCGGCGGTGCGGCCGCGGCGAGCTCGGCCTCCTTGTCGGCCCGGAGGTTAGGGAAGTGCTTCATGGACAGGTCGTACAGCTTGGTGAGAGCGTCCTGGCTGAGCGCCTCAATGTCGAGCTCGAGTTCGCCGTCGCCGTTCTCCTGCAAAGAGGGTCAGCATAATTCAGCATGGCAAAGGGTGAATGCGTAAAGGATGTTGAGAGGGCAGGGATATTGCCCACTCATCACCCAAGCGCACCGCACGGGACCTGCATCGCAACTCACGTTCTGATTGGTATCCTTCTTGATGATGTCAATCGCCTTCTCCAAGGCCAACGGGAAGCTCTGCTCAAGCTGGGGAATAGCCTCGCTGATAACCTCCTTCTCGATGTGACCCATGAGCCGCTTCTTCTTAGGCGCACCACCGGCCTTCTTCCCACCAGCAGCGCCACCGGACGAAGCTGCCCCTTGAGCACCCGCCTTCTTGTTGCCACCGCTGGACTTCTTGGGCTTGGTCGCAGTCTGCTTGGCCTTCTTATTCTTGGCCGGTGGTGCCTCTGCAAGCTTCTGCCGCTCAGTAATGACCTGCTTCTGCAGCAACGCGATCATGCTCTGCGAGACCTCCACCATGCCGATGTCGGGCACCTTGGCATTCATGAGCTGGTTGAGCTTTTCCTGCTCCTCCTTCAGGCGCGCCTGAAGAGCCTCGAGATGGGCCGTAGAGGCATCCTTGACGGGCTTCTGCTCCTCCTCTTCCTCGGAGTCAGCGTCCTCGTCCTCGGAGTCTTCGTCATGCTTGGCGCGAGAGGCCGAGGCTTGCGGCGGCGGAGGAGGAGGCGCGCGCTTTGCCATCCACGCATCCTTCTTCGCCCACTCCTCTTTGAAGACCTCTTCCAGCTGCACCGCAGCAGCCGTGACGAAATGGTCGGGTCCGTTGAAGGTCAGAGTGTTCTTAACGATCTGCAAGAAATCCTTCTCAAACTCTCGAGCATTGACATATTGACCAGTGTTGAGTTTTTGGCTCATCGTGCCGAGGTCCATCGGCTTCTTGATCATCTTGAAATAATGAGGGATTGACATGGCAACGGGATCAACGGGTTCCTTGAAGAACTGGCTGATGTCGTGGTGCCG
This sequence comes from Coniochaeta sp. 2T2.1, assembly GCA_009194965.1. NCBI lineage: Eukaryota > Fungi > Ascomycota > Sordariomycetes > Coniochaetales > Coniochaetaceae > Coniochaeta > Coniochaeta sp. 2T2.1. Next base: position 483,846 of record VSMA01000029.1, read on the forward strand.
GTGCTTATACAGCTCGTCCAGAACTTCACGGCAGAACCGCAACTCGAGCGGGAGCTTGTTCTTCTTCTTCACGTCGTAGCCGAAGTCCTTGCTCTTGGGAGGGTGAACAGGCCGCTTGGGCCGGTCGTCGGCGTTCTTGGTCGAGTCACGACGTATAAGAGGAACACCGTGGTTGTTCGGCGGAATGGCATAAGCAGGACCTATCTCCGTCTTCTCCACAGGGCTCGCGGCGGCGGGCTTAGACGGTCGTCGGGGCGCAGCCTGTGGCGGCGATGATTGTGCTGCTGTGCTGGTACGAGGCTCAGTGTGTCTCGTGGGGTGCTGTTTCGGTGCCTTCTTTTCTTCGACCTGTGTCTCGACAGCCGGAACGGCAGCCATCCTCTCCAGCACTTGCTCCCATACTTGCTTCGCCTGTGCAGTGACAGTGTGGATGGCACCATTGAATGTGAGAGAGTTCTGGTATATGAGCTGCAGGTCGCGCTTGAATGCGCCCATCGTAGGGTATGGGGGAAACTCCGGGTCACCAGCGCCCTTAAGGCGCTTTTCCATGGTGGTGATGTCTGTGGGTTCCGAGACCTTACGACGATAGTCTTCCCACAGGTGAGGCCACATGATGGCCACGGATGTCTTGAACTGAGCACCAGCCTTTGTCTTCTTGATCTGGGCAAGAATGGTGCGGATCTTCTGAGACTGGTACTTGGTAATCTCGTTGCCATCGAGGGACGGGTCTGCGAGGTGCTTCGGCCGACCGTCCTTGTCGTAGAGAGACGTGGAGTTGGCTGTGTCCTTATCAACAGCCATTGCATCATCCGCGGGTCCGGTCTTAACGTCCACCACAGATTCCGGCGAGTTGGTCTTGGCGCGCTTTGCAGGAGGGGCCTCCACATCGTCCTCATCCCGGGCACGTGCTACCTTCGCCGCAGCGGGGGGGGCCTCGCTCATGCTGGTGTCAGCAGTGGTCGCCGGCGGTGGCGAGGCGGGGGCATCGATGGCGAGACTCGACATGCTTGCAGGTTGTAGGTTCAAGTCATCTGCTGGAGTCGCCGCAGGAGCGTCGCTCGTTGCAGTTCCTTGTGTGCTGGCATCAACCTCGGCAGTCGACGGGACTGCAGCACTGGGAGAAACGTCGCCCATCTCGACATCGAGCTTCGTCTCTGCAGAGCTGGGCTTCTCTGTAGCATCTGGTACGGGAGACGTCTCTATCGGCTCTGGTGCTGGAGATGCTACCTTCTGTTCCTCAGCAGGAGCATCCACGGGGGCGTCAGCCATCTCAGCGTCCTCTGTGGAGGGCTTAGCTGGCTCGGTCTCTGCTTCCGTTGGCTTCTCCGACGTTGCCTCGGGTGTCGCCGTGGTTGGCTCTGATACAGGCGCTGCGTCTGCTGCAAGCGCATCGGTCTTCTCGTCTTCTGTGCCGTTCACATCACCGTTCTCTTTGCTGCTAGGCGCAGCTGGCGATTTGGGCTCGGCCGACGCGTCCTTTGGCGAGGCATGGCTGTAGGGAATACCGTCAGTATGCGCGAACAATAATCGAGATTAAACGCGTGCGACGGATCGCAAAATCAAAGACGTGACAGAAAACGTAGAAAAATGCGACTTACCCGTTTATCTCATCGCTTCCATTGCGCGCATCCTTCTCTGTGACCTCAGCCGGCTTGACCGACTTCTCCGCCGGTAGCGCAGGTTCTGGTGACTGCGACGCCATGATTGCCATTCAGGTAGGTGGAATAGTTCGTGGCAAAGGCGACATCAACGGTCCAAAAACTGATAATCGACGCGTTGGTATTGATTCTGCGATACGGGTTGTGATGAGAAAGGTGAGAGAATCGAAAACGCGAAAAGGAGTCGAGGTCGCAAATAAAAAGTGGCGCCGAGTCGCTTGTGACGATATTTCGAGGGAAGGCGGCAGGCGCGAACTCGATTTGGCGGTGGCGGGGTGGTGAGATGATAAGAAGTTGCGGGAGAGCTCGACCGTCGAGGGAAGGTGCGAGGTCGGAATTGAGATGAGGAAGTCGCGAAAAAGGTTGAGATTAAAATAAAAGCGCGACTTTATAATAACAGACGCTGGAACAAGTGAAAAGCAAACGATTCAAATATTCTACCGGTGAAGAGGATGAGAATGAATGAATGTATCCGCCACCAAGAGTGAGGTGAGGAAGTGAAGAAGCGGCAGCCTCGCGCGACGTCAAGTTTGGTTGCGCGACGCGATTCTGATTGCGACTGGGGCCTGAGCTTTGCTAAAGGTTGCGGAAGGTGACGGAAATGGTGTGGCGCGGATGAGGTAAGCGAGAATTAAAGGCGGGTGGCTGGTTTTCGAGAAGACGAACAGTGAATTTGCCCGTGTCCCTGCCAGATGGTTTCTGGCGCTCGCTGATTGGGTGGCAGTTGGCGGTTTCTGGTAGTGACCTTTTGTGGTAGCTGCTAACCAAATCGTCCTTGAATGGTCTGTGTGTTTCTTGCTCTTCGAAAGAGAGGAAACAGTTCACAAAACACTAATTGTTCAAAATGTCAGTCACCCCTCCAGTTATTTATCAGCACACGCCCTTCAAACTCAAACACGCATTGAATGCGAGCAACCTGAGCACCAGCATTCAAACGCAATGAGCCTTATCGGGTTCAAGTTCAGGTTGCTTTCATCGTCGCACTTGGCCGCTCAAACACATCGGCCATAGCGCTGCACTTGCAGCACTTGACCTTTTTCTCGCTCTCGCCATGTCTGCCTCAACGACAAACCCGACAGCGATGACATGGAAGCAAACCGTTGGCTCGGGAGTGTTTGGCATCCATTGTAAGGACAGCCAACAAGCTCCCGGACTCGATGGGTTGCACCAACTGAGACGGCGACGGGCAAACGGGGACAAACACCAAGACTCAATGAGGGAATGAGAAAAGTGTGAGCTTACCGAGTCAAAGTACGGCTTCAGAAACGATACCGACAGCACAGAGCAAATCCTTTGCAGATGCAGTCAGCACGCGGTCTATCGATCAAGGACTGTCTCGGTCCTTTATTGGTGACTACGAGTGTCGAGAGGAGACACAATTGTCGTTAAGTTGGTTGAGGACGAGGGAGATGATATGGTCGACCAAAGTTTAACACGGAACACGTGATGCAACTGGTGTCGATACTCGGGGCCGGATGATGATGGAACAAACGGAGATGGGAAGGACGGAGTGGCAAAAAGAAGTAATAGGAGAGCCGGTGAGTGTTCCGTTCCGTGATCGCAGAGAAGGGAAGTCGTGTCGCGTCGACCGGTGTCAGTTACGCGACTTGATGATGATTGTTGCCGGTTCTCGGTCCGGATGTACATGTGATGAAGTACATTAAGCTCCGATGTTCCGTGGGTGGTACGTGCACAATATGCAGAAGGGGAAGAGAAAAAGCAGGATCAGAACATTTTTCGCGAACAGAAGTCACGAAATTTGGGCACGAGGGCCTGTTAGTATTTGTAGGGGATCAGCCATTGGGCAACTTGCGTCCGCGTCCCTCCCAAACCCTCATTCAAAAAGGAGGGGCCAACTGCAGGGGTCGCGCAGCATGTAGCCAATTAGATACAGAGGGCCCCGCTATTCCGACAGGGATGATTCGAGGATGCTTGCAACAATCTTTGAAAATGTCTGTGAGAGAAGGCACAACCTGGACGGACAGCGCCTGGCCAATCAACAGCGACCTCGCCCAGCCTTTCGGCTGGATGCGTGCTGCAGCCAATCACGACCCGCCGAATCTGCGAGTTGCCTTCCGCCTGAGGCACTCATTTCACCACTGGCCATTTCGTTTTCTCATTCCTGGTGTTGTTGATGACTCACCGTCATGATCCATCCACATCATTGCCTTAGGTTGTTCGTGGTTTCGACGCGTTTGTGAGATATCGAGTATGACAGGCCTCGACGGTTCGGCCTGTTGCATCGAATTGAGTTGTTTGCACGCCGCGGGAATTTTTCTGTCGTGATGTTTCGCTTCGTCGATGTGTCGGGGATTTGAACGGGGATTTGAACAGTGAGCGCCAGCCTTTCAGGGGCTGACAGCCAGGCGAGTCCGCACGTCCGGACCGCTCGGTTACCCGATCCAGGGGTAGATATCCACGCTCTCAAATGCCAGGCCTATCGTAGTGCTCGAAGTGACCACTGTTGCTCGTCACGGCTTCATGCTGAAGCTACCGCGGATGTCTGAAGTATACACCTTCGGGTCCTCCGAGCGCTCCGATTTTTGTTCCGTGGCGGCGACGGCTCGGATGCATCGCTTCGCGACAGCAGTTGGACTGCAGCCGACGCTCTTCCGCCTCCCAGCCTCCCATGGCTTCAACACGGGCGGATCGTAACATGCCGCACGTGAGTGAGCTCTCTCCCGGAGTGCTGATGCGTCGGTATTCCCAAGGGCTGGAGTGAGCTTTCTCTTACAGGCTCGACAGAACCCTTTGCGCATCTCCTCTCATGAACCCTCAACCGGTGCCGCCTCCTCATATACCCTCAGCCTATCCCTGATGATGTCCACAATCTCATTCCAATCCAGCATCGCACCGCTCCCCCTATCACCACAAGCCAACAACTTGCTGCTCTGCGGCTGCAGCACCTCATACCACCCCCTCTCCGGATCTCCCTTAACCCCCCACTCCTCCTCCAGCACCCTAATCTGCTTCTCAGTCACCGGATGGAGCCACATCTGCGTGTTCATCGCGGGAGCAACCAGTATCCTCCTCGGCCCCCGTCTCCTCGGGTTCTGGGCACTTATATCCCAGCACCGGATCACGGACGTCAACAGGTTATCCGCCATCCCATTCACAACCTTCGCCAGCGTGTTCGCCGAAAGCGGCACGACTGCCAACAAATACGCCCAGCGCCGCAGCTCGATGTGCAGGATGCTCGCCCCGCGGGTCCAGGGGACGGCCCACTCGTCCTCGTCGTGGTAGACGCCGTCCACGTTGGGGAGGGAGGATAGGGAGGCGACGGTGGGTTGCTCCGCGGACTGCCCTGCTAGGAAGTGGGAGGCTGATTTGGTGAGGATGACGCGGATGGAGAGGTTTGGGGTGGATGACAAGGCGGAGATGATGAGGGGGAGTTTGATTGTTGCTACGCTGCCGGATGATGCTAGACGGGAGGAGGTTAGTGATGTGTGGGTAGAAGGTTGAGGGAGGGAAGTTTACCTACCAAGGAGGAGATGGGTTTTGTTGTCTTTTAGGCCGGCTGATACGGCTTCGGCTGGGGATATGGGGGAGGGGGTTTGGTTTGACATGGTCAAAGAGGAGAGATGCTACAGAGAGTGATGTAAGAGACCAAATAAATGAGAGCTGCCAAGTAAATTAGAGGTGTCAGGTTGCTAACACGTTCTGCCAGGAAAAGACAGTGCGGTGTGGGAGTGTTATGTTGAAATATAGACATTGAGGTCTAGTGAGTTTTATGCCGGTCATTGAAGCTATGTCACGCCAGAATGAGAAATCATGGCTTGATAAAGGGCACCCGCTGTCAGCACGGGCCATGGCTCAGCGATGATGGTCTGCCCTTTAATTGTACGCCGCGTGTTGCAGAATGAAGCGCAGAAGAGCCACCAATAAAATCGACGAAAAATGGGAGAGTAACCTTGAATCCAAATGCAGTATATTAATCCAAATATACACCATGGTCCCAAGAATGCGGTACGTTTTTGGGTAGTCATCTGGTCTGAACAATCTCTCTTTAACAACTACAAGCCCATATTCGCCGTGCATTTTCTGTACACACCTCAGACGCCTTACCGCCCCTTGGCCAGTGTGGGGAAGTTTTTGGCTGGCAGAAAAAAGTTCAGGCTGGTCCCCAAAAATTTCAGAAGTTCACGACCAAACAGAGAGTAACCTCACTTCTCAGATATCTCCATCGCAAACACCACGAAGTCAATCCGCACCGGCAATTGGCTTCTCCTGACGCTCTTCTGTCCAAGTAACAGAACCATCTACGCCCGAGGCCATCAAGGCGCCTCTTCTCTCCTCCCCCAGAAAGTCGCATCTCCGCAACCTCAACCTCTACACATACATCACAACCAACCATGCTGTCCAAGAGGAAAGCACCCACAACCCTGGCCGCGCCAGCGGCCAAACAGAGCGCCAAAGCGCCCACGAAGACGCGCATCGACGAGACCCGGACGGCGGTCTCAACCTCGGACTCGCTAGCAACCAAGCCCACTCCCGCGTCCAGCGCCGCCGAACCGATCGAGATATCCAGCGGCTCGAGCGACGACGACGACTACGAGCTAGAGGATGACGCCAACAGCGACGCCGAGGGCGGCAAGACGGCCAAGACAAATGGCACAGCGAAGAGTATACCAGCCACCAAGGCATCCGCGACAACAAACGGCGACACCGAAATGGCCGACGCCTCAGACGAAGAAGAAGGCGACTCCGCCGAGCCGACCCTAGGCGACCTCCTCCGCGGCAGCACGACAGTGGACGTCTCCGCCTCCCTCCAAAAAGCCACTACTCCCTTCCCCCTCACCAAACAACCCCAAACCGCCCTCGTGCCCGCTCCCACCCTCTCCTCCCTGGGCACGGTCCTCAACCAGGCCCTCCGCACGGACGACAGCGACCTCCTCGAGTCCTGCCTCTCGACGACGGACCTGCCCACCGTGCGCGCCACGATCGAGCGCCTCGATTCTTCCCTCGCCGGCACTTTACTGTCAAAGCTGGCGAGCAGGATGCACCGCCGGCCCGGGCGCGCGCACAGCCTCATGACGTGGGTGCAGTGGACGCTCGTCGCGCACGGCGGCGCGCTTGCGGGCCGGGCGGATCTGTTGAGCCGGCTGTCGGACCTGAACCGCGTGCTGGAGGAGAGGAGCAGGGGGCTGACGTCGCTTCTGGCGCTGAAGGGGAAGTTGGACATGTTGGATAGCCAGATGCAGTTGCGTAGGGAGAATAAGGCGCGGAACGGCAGGCGTGGGGAGGATGAGGGTAGGGAGGGTGATGAGGATGAGGATGAGGAGGAGGAGGAGGGTGTGGTGTATGTTGAGGGGGAGGAGGAGGTGGTTGGTAACGGTAGGAGGATAGGTGGTGGGGAGGAGGAGGAGGGCATGGCGAATGGGATTGGGGGTGATAGTGATGAGGAAGGGGATAGTGACGAGGAGGAGGAGAGTGATGAGGATGTCGATGAGGTCCCTGCTGGTGGGCGGGAGGATGTTGACGAGGACGAGATTGATTTCGATGATGTCGAGGAGAGTGGGGATGATGAGAGTGAGGCTGAGGTTGAGGCGCCGCCTGCTAAGATTGCGAAGACGGGTAAGAAGGGGAGGAGAGGTTAGAGAAGGTGTGTGGAAGCGGTAAAAGAAAGAAAGGGGTGGATGGGCGGTGTTCTAGGTTAGGGTGGTTTTTAGATGTATGTGCATAGGCATGCTAGAGGTTGAGACAAGGGTTTGTCTCGCTGGCATTTTGGGGATACACTTGCAGCATATAGCTGAATGAGAGGTGTTATAGTATGCTTCATTGTCCTGCGTGTGTTGAGCTCGTGATATCGGCAACACGTTCTTCGTAGTGAACATCCTTCCTGATTAGGTCCCTAACACTTCTACTGGTCGTTATGACACGGTAACCACCATGTTATATGCTTCCCTGGCTGGGTGTCTTGCGTTGAGTTTAAGCAACAGTGTGGGTATAGTGCTATACTAACTGAACGGCTTCCCAAGATGCTACCGGCATCCCCGATGTCCAAACTCCCCATCTGCTCCAATTCATCAAGCTGCCACCCAGCGCTGTCTCGCTCTCGGTGTCCAGAGAACTGGCTCTAGCCAATCCTGCAGTTTGTCAACTCAACACTGCCCCGAAGCATACACAAATACCACAACCGTCCCCCCCAACTTTCAATTCCACTATCCAACCCTTCACATTACCTCCTCCTCCTCCTCTCATCCAACATCACTCCCCCTCCCCCATCTCCCAATCCGGATCAACCTCCGTCCCCAAATCCCTCTCCTCCAGAAACCTCCTCCCCCTCAACCCATCAGGAAGATACTCCTGCCTAACCCTACCCTCCCTATAATTAGGCGGGTACTTATACTCCGCCCCATACCCAAGATCCCTCATCAACCTCGTCGGCGCATTCCTCAAGTGTACAGGGACAGGCAAGCTCGCCACGCCGGGCTCCTTGAGCGCCGCGTAGGCGTTATTGAGCGCCCTGTACGCGCGCGTGGATTTCTTCGCCTGACACAGGGCGATGGCGCAGTGCGCGAGGGGGATGCGCGCTTCGGGCATGCCGATTTGTTGGGTCGCGGTGTAGGTTGCTGTTGCGAGCGGTAAGAGGGTGGAGTCGGCTAGCCCGACGTCCTCGGAGGCGATGACTACCATGCGCCGGGCGATGAAGAGCGGGTCCTCGCCGGACTGGAGCATGCGCGCGAGGTAGTAGACGGCCGCGTCGGCGTCGGAGCCGCGGACGGACTTGTGGAAGGCGGAAATTGTGTCGTAATGCTGGTCACCGGCGCGGTCGTAGACGAGGGTTTTGGTGAGGGAGGCCTTGATGGATTCTTTCGTTAGGGTGGTGTCGGACCCGGAGGAGGACTTGGAGGTGAGGGACAGGGCGAGCTCGAGGAGATTGAGGGCCGTGCGGGCGTCGCCGTCGGAGAAGGCGGAGAGGTAGGTTAGGAGCTCCTCGTCGACTAAGGGCGAGATGGGGTTTGCTTCCGCCTCGGAGGCGAGGGCGCGGAGGAGGATGGCCTGCACGTCGGACTGCGTCAGGGGCGCGAGGGTGAAGGTGCGGCAGCGGCTGAGCAGCGCGGCCTGGACCTTGAAGCTCGGGTTCTCCGTCGTGGCGCCGATGAGGGTGATGGTGCCCGCCTCGACGGGCTTGAGGAAGACGTCCTGCTGGGACTTGGAGAAGCGGTGGATCTCGTCGCAGAAGATGATCGTCTTGCGCCCCGTGAGGCTTGCTTCGTTGGCAGCCTCGGCGAAAAGCTTCTTGCACTCGGCCACGCCGCTGCTGGTCGCGTTGAGCTCGACGAAGCGGCTGTTCACGCGGGAGGCTATGCAGCGGGCGATGGTCGTCTTGCCCGTGCCCGAGCCGCCCCAGAGGATCATGGAGGGTACGCGGTCGGCTTCTATCAGGTTGCGGAGCACGCCTCGGGGCCCGACTAGGTCTTGGCCGTAGACGTCGTCGAGGGATTGGGGCCGCATGCGCTCGGCGAGGGGGGCGGAGCGGTTGGTTTTGGTGCGCTTGACCAAGGGGCCGGAGGGGGACGTTTGTTGCGAGGGTTGTTCTTGGGGGTTGCCGTTCTTGACTTCGCTGTTGATCCCGTTGGACTGAAAGGGCGAGCTCTGGGCTCCGGGTCCGTCATCGTAGCTTCTCTTGACGCCGTTGGTCTTGGTTACCGAGTCGTTGAAGGCTGGTGTTGGTCGTGCTGTAGCGATGCGTTTTGTAGCTGGTGTCTGAAAGAAGCTCGAGGCGGAGCGCTTCTGCGTGGATGAGGGGATGGGTAGGCTTTGTGTGCCGCTCGGCGGGGAGGTTGCGCGGCTAGATGGAGGTGCAGAAGACTCCGTATCGAGTACGTGCGTCGTGCAGCCCGAGTCGAGGTGGGCATTGATGTCGCCGTTCTTGACCGGCTTGTTGCATATGGGACACGCGACCATGGTGCCCGTATATGCAGCGATAGCAAGCCCTGTGCAGCTAGCTCGTGTTGGCGATGCGAGGCGGTGCAGAGTTACGTCGGATGTCAGATAGAATGTGCTTCCGAAAGAAAGTTGAAAGTTCCAGCAAATGTCAAGTGAGACGCGCCGTGCCGCGCTTCACCACGCTACAGATGCAAGGGTCTTAATCCGCGTCCCGCCACTGCGGTTTACATATGCCGGGCCGCCATGAACCATGTGGGGCGGCCGATATGAGGCCGTTTATTTGGCTATGCCATGGAAAACAGGGACACTCATTGCATGGAAGCGTCTTTCATTATGATGCTAGAAGCGCTATATGTGGGTAAAGATTACTGCTGGCCGCTATGAGACCGTTTCAGTGACAGCCTTGCCGTCTCACAAGCAGTCTATCTGCTTGCCATCCCATCTGATTCCCCCTCTTGCATGAGTGCGCTCTCCGGTAATGTACAGGTGAGTGAAGAGCATCCCCATTATCCGATGTCCGCGGTCCATATGCCATCTCTATCCAGCAACTCGTTATGCAATGCAATGCAATGCAAAAGCAGGACAACACAGTCTATCTAGCCTTCTATCCATCACCAGGCCTGCGTCCGTTCCTCGTCCATTCCGTGTCTCTCATCCGTCTACACCATAAACGACTCTCCACAACCACACTGCTCCTCTGCTTCTTGTTAGCCCTATCCCATCTAACCCCAACTCCTCTCTCCTCAATCTCATGCGGGGGGTGGTACTCACTAATATTCGGATTCCGAAACACAAACCTCTGGTTCAGCTTATCCTCGACCCAGTCCATCTCGCTCCCGATGATACTGAACAGCGCCTTGCTGTCGATCAAGACCCTCACGCCGTCCTGCTCGACGGCCTCGTCGAACGCGCCCGGCTTGTCGACGTACTCGAGGTGGTACGCCAAACCCGAGCAGCCGCGGTTGCGCACGCCCACTTTAATGAGCTTGGGGTCCGGCTGGTCGAGGAGGTTGCGCAGGTGCGAGACCGCGCTGGGGGTCAGTTTCATGGCTGCTTTGCGGGGCGTGCGGAGTTTGCTGCGCTTTGGGATTGGGGCGGGGGTGGTCGCTGGGGAGGAGGAGGAGGAGGCTTTGGCGGTTGAGGTAGAGGTAGAAGTAGAGGCCGGTGTTGGCGAGGAAGAGGTTGTGGGTGTGGCGGTGGTAGGTTGTGTAGGTGTCGCAGGTGAAGCGGCAAAGGCGCGCTGCGAGGTTTGCGCCGCTTGCTCTGGTATTGACTCCGTCGTTGTCGCTTTCGCCTCCTTCGGCGGGCGCGTCTCGTGGACCTTGGGTAATGGCGGCGGCTGCACAGGGTGCGCTATTGATGTGTCTGGCACGCTGGCATTGCGTGGTATTGCCTCTGGTTGAGGGTTGAGGGGGTATGACTGGAAGGCGAGGGCGCGCCCGGGAGTCGAAGAGAATGGCCGGCGGAGGAGGTTGCGGCGGCAGGCGACGCAGGCGGTGTTGAACGTCCGCCTGGATAGTGCGCTCGATACGTTCATTATGATAGTCGTAGTATGATAGACGTAGGAAGGGTATCAAATAATCAGAGGCGTCAAAGGAGTGGTCAAGATAGCATCGAAAATCGTAGGAAGATTGAATCTCGAATCTTTGACTTGGGAAGCTGATGTCAATTCTCTGCTTGATTTCAAAGATGCAGCGAAATGGACCGATGACATGCCAGAACGCACGGACCAAGGCTCGGTAGGACTGCCGGGCCTAGCCGTAGCCAATCACCGCCTCGCCATTTCTCATTTTGAGAACCCTAACCCCCTATAACTCCGTCCGGCCATACGAACAAACGCCCGAGGAGAAAGCAAACAAACTCGAAAAGGAACAACAAATCCCTCCATCTCCGCGGCATGATATCCGTAACGTAACAACGCTTAACTCACTCACTCCTGACTTTTCTTGTTCATGTCGACTTTACACCCCCCACAATCCCCTGCACATCCCCCACCGCCGCCCTAGCCATCTTCTTCAACAGCGTCCGCTCGTCCGCCTCCCTGTACTTCTCCCAGCTATCCAGGCCCTCTTTAGTCTGTATACTCAACGTCTCGTACCCCTGTTTAATAACCTCCGCGACCTGCAGACTCGTCAAGTTCCCCTTCTTATTCGCCTTGTTCTTCTCGCCTCCATTCGCCAATAACATCTCCTTGTAGTGCGTGCTGACGTTCACCAGCGTGTCGATGCTGTTGCTCCCCCTCTTGGCCAGGTCGTACGTGTCCCTGAACTTGACCAGCGTGTCCCCCGTCTCGACCACTTTGTAGAACAGATCGTCGTACGCCGCCGGGCCTGGCAAGAAAGCCTCGCCGGCTGAGAGGGCTAAGGCGAGAAGATTGACGACGTGGTCGAGGAGGGTGTCGATGTGGGGCAGGTCCTTGAGGTCGGCGGAGTAGGTGGTCATGAATTTGATCAGGCTGAGGAGGCTGCGGAAGAGCTCGTGCCAGTGGTAGGCCAGCCGGGTGCGCGAGCGGGACATGTAGCTTATTATCCTGAGCAGGATGCCGACGCAGAGGGTGTACATCCGCACGTCGAGGCGGCGGCGGAGGTTGTGGTTTATGCCGTCTATCATGACGTCCATCACTGCTGTGGCGGCCACCCGCTCACCCCGCACGAGGGGGAGGTATGGTTGTCGTTGGCGGGCGAGACGGACGGCTACTTTGGATTCGTCGCTGCAGAGGCGTTTACAGAGGACGGGGTCCTCGATGAGGAGCCGGAAGACGGTGAGGTTGAGGTGGGTGTAGAGTGTCGTTCGTTGCGAGAGGTAGGCGTGTTGGAGGAGGTAGGAGGTTAGGGAGATGTATGCGGCGAAGGGTTGCTCTTCCCCCTTTTCCGCGGGTAAAGTGACAAAGTTGAAGCAGAAGAGCTTGTTGGCGTGGGTAAAGTCGTATGCTGCCAGGAGCAGCGCTGCTTCCTGTCCTGGTAACGCGGTGAACATTTGTTTCGCTGTCTCGGCATCGTAGACGACTTTGGGAGGGGGTTTGCCGCCCGGTGCTATTGCCCCCAGGCCTATCATGTTGAGGGTACTTGAGAGCGTCCAGCCCTCTGGTATGTCGTCTTGGACGTTGACGAACTGCTGTCGTAACCGTTGACAGGTGTAGCCTGTGCTTTGTATGATCTTTTGGATTGTGGCTTCGTTGACGAAGTCGGCTAGGCGGAGTTGGTAGGGGTTCTGGAATTCGAACTTGTTGTAGTTGGCTAGGAGGCCGAGGAGAGTAAAGGGCTGGAATACTCGCGCTGGGCCGTCGGAGTCTTGTATAAACTGGGAGCGTTAGTCGAAGCCTTGCCATAGGAGTTTGCTGCGAAGAGCGCCAACCTTCATGACGGCAGGAAACAGATCCCGTTGGATAAAGTATGTGAGCAGACTGGTCTGGTATGCGCCCGATGTCACCGCCAACGCCACCTCGACAGCCTTCTCTCGTAGTTCCACTGCCACACGGTTAGCAAGATCCCGCTCCTATCCCTCCCAGCAGTCCAACTCACAACTCCTCCCATTGCGTATTATCCCATCCAGCGCCCCGACAAAGTCGCTAAACACCGTGTCGACATGGTCCAGCCCAGCGAGGACATTGATGATATCCGAGCTCGGGTTCATGTACTTCTTGCCTAGCACAGCGGACAAGAACGTCTTGAGTGTCTGCACCACCAACCAGCTCTGTCAGCTTTCTTTCTCCTTATCCCCTGTCCCGTGTGTGCCAACTCACATCAAGCGCATGCGCATCCGCAACCCCCTGCGCGCCCCTCAAATGCGCCACGGCCCTCGCAAACAGCTCCCTCGTCTGCCGCTCGATGTGCAGCAGGTCGCCTGGCCCTAGGGCCTCGAGTATCGTCCGCAGCGCCGGCTGGTCGGGCTTCAGGAGGAAGAATTCCCTCCAGAAGCCCTCCGACTTCTCGCCGTAATCTTCTTCATCCTATCACCACCCAAAAAGGAGAGAGTTAGCAGCTTATTCTCGTCGTTCGTTGCGCATTGGAGTGGGGAAGCAGTGGACACAGCACGCGCCACGTAAGCTTTTCCCCCGGACGCGCATTGCACATGCTGCTGCTCCAAGGGACAGAAAGAGTAGAAAGGGAGAAAGAGAAAGACATTACCCTCAAAGCAGCGTTATACAGCTGCACAATCTTTGGCTGGAAGGCCTCCGGTCGGGGCTGCTGTGTGAGAGGGGATTGCTCCATATGTATATGGATGAGGTAAAGGTAAGGTAAGGTAGGGGAGGAGAGGAATAATAATCTCTGGGGTGGTGCTTATATCAACTGTTTTAATTGAATTTGGAGATGCGCTGCGCTGCAGATGGTTGATCGAAATAGCGGCGCCTTGGCAATCGACGCGCGGGCGGTTGTTTCAACGGTCCGTGTTCAAGCCTTGTGTAACGCGACCCTGGGGGTTGTATCTTAGTGGGGTGCCTTATGACGTGTGATTATTTTGGCCCCTAAATAGCGATGTCAATAAGGGAGCTGCGATGGCCCGATAGTGTCATCGCTCGGTCGACTTTTACACCTGTTTGAAGTCGACGAGAAGCAAATGTTAAGAATGATGTTTCCATTGTTTACCCTGATCCCTAATCCCTAAGGTAAATGAAGCTACCATAACTCCTCGCAGAGTGAAGAGCCACCAAGTGTTGAATAAGGCACCTATGCATGCCAATTCCCTTTCGAATCCCCCCCCTTTCTGGCCATAACCATGATATTAAAGCTGTCCAGAATGACAGCAAGGGCAAGAAACCACATTCTCTCAGCCCCGAGAATGCAAACCGTGAACCCTTTCTCTTGTGATCCAGGTAAAGCAAACTTCAAGTACCACTAACACCGCGTACCTTGAATGCAAGCCCCATGCTATGCACCCCCTTCTTCTTTCATCTCGAATCTAGCAATCTTGTCGCAACCCCTAAAAATGCACACCTCCGGTCTCTTTCTCTTTTGTGTTTCCCTCTAGACCCTTGTCCTCCTAGTACTGAACAAGTCCTTCCTCCACTCCCTCCATCCCGCGAGCACCCCTTTTCTCTAGGTACAGCAAAAAGCAGAAAAGCAAAGCTAAAACACCTGCAGAAAAAAGGCACGCCAACCATTGGGCCATTGATGTAAAATAGTCGTGAACTCGTCGCATGATCCGCTCAAAAAGCAGGACGCCGAAGAAAGTGCAGAAAGTAGTTTGCCGAAAAAGAGGAGACGCACCATGAGAAAAAAAGGGGAGCTAGGTATAGACCAACGCGGTTGCTATACTGCTGCTGTGAAAACGCCCCAATACCGAACGCGTATTAAGTCGAACTGCACCCAGGTGCTTGCTGGCTGATATGTATAGAGAGAAAGGGGAGAGACACACATCGAGGTTGAGTGTCGACAGTCTCTCAAATCCCCCAACTCCCCCTCCTCTCCTGCATCCCCCAAGCGAGCGGGCTGATAGCGTCTAGGTCCGGGTGCTGCCTCGCCCACTCGTAGATGTACTTCTTCAGCGCCTTCCAGCGGGGACACCTGTCCTCCTCCCGCACCCCGTCATGCTGCTCCGTGTCGAGCATGATGTGTCCCGTCGCCTTCACCTTCTTCCCGTTCCCGTCTGTCGTCTCGACGCCGTCCGAGATCCCCCACAAGCTATCCATAATAGCGTCGTCGTCCTTCTCCAGCGTCTCGACCGGCATCTTGCTGATCTTGCTCAGCTCCTCGTCGTACGCCCGCGCCATGGCCGGGTACCCGAGACTGAGGTAGTTGTACACCTGCGTGACGAACTGGTCGTCGAACTCGGCCGCTATCCGCTCGTCCAGCTCGGCCGCCGCCTTTTCCTTCGCGAGCCTCTCGTCGAGGCCCTGGAGCATGTGGATGCCCTTCTTTTCGTGCCGGCGCTTCTTCTCGAGCGACATGGTGCTGTAGGCCGAGTGGTTGTGGAGGCGCGGCATGGCGGGGTCGGAGATGGTCAGGTGGTCAGAATGGGTGTGGGAATCGGTGTTGTTGTTGCTATTGTTATTGACTGTTGTTGCCAGGGCCGCGTTCACCTCGGACATGCTGAAGGCTCTAGCGAAGGGATCTCCGGGCGTGAGGAGGGGTTGCGGGGTTTGGATCATTTGCGGGCGGTCGAACCCGGCTAGCTGTTGGGTTTTGTCGGCGCTGTAGCAGTAACCCCTCCACAGACCTTGTTGGCCCGTGTGGTCGCGGTTGGGCTCCTCGGCTGTGGTGCCGCGCTCGAGATCCCAGAGGTGGTCCGGCTCGAGCTTCGTATGCTTCGGGGACGGACACCGGCGGAAGACGAGGTCGGCGCCCAGCATGGGCGGGGAGTTGCGGCGGTTGACGTTGTGCTGGTTCCGTAGCCGCTCGAGGGACGGGTCGCGGGCTTGGCTGTAGCTGCTAACGTACGGCGCGGGCGAGTGGCCTGCGGTGCGGAAGTCGGTCTCGGCCGGAAGGTGCGAGGCCGGCTGGTATGGCATGTTGCCTGCTGCGCCGGGGGGTGCGGAGGGGATGTAGGGCATGAAGCTCTCGCCTATTGGTCGGAAGGCGGGGGACTCGGGTGCTACGTAGGGCATGTGGTGCTCGCCAATCGTGGGCAGCGGTGACTCGGAGGGGATGTAGGGCATGGTGTGCTCTCCTATTATGTCGAGCGAGCTCGAACGGCGCCGAGACCAGGAGGGCGAGCCGGACATGGACTGTCTCTGGTTGCGAGTGAGGCCCATTGCATCACTAGGCGGGCTGTCTATGCTCATGTTGTCCAGGTCCAGTGTCGAGATGCGTTCCAAGGCGTGGTGCGAACGTGCCCGGACTCTGGAAGCATGCTCCTGCATCTCCCTGAAGGCCCAGCTGATGTCCTCCTCGGAAGAGTTGCGCCGTGACGGCTTGTAGGGGGTCTGGAACCGGACGGTGGTCCTGCCGCGGGACGGTATGCTGTCGTCCTCCGAGCCCTCGCGCATGACATAGTGCTCTGCGCCTCCAATCCGGAGCCCGCTGTTGGGGAACGCACTCAGCGCCAGTTCCTGAATCTTTTCCTCATTCACCTTCCTCTGTGCCTCCCTGGCGGAGCGCTCAAAGACACCGCCTGCTACCTCGTCATCTTGCGACTCCCTCCGAGCCAGGGCGGCCCTGCGCTCCTCGTCCAGCCTGCTGCGGCCATGTCGTCTCTTGGCCTTCGGGGCGTATATATGGTTTGTATAGGGGGTGATGTCGGTCTTGTCGGTAGGTCTCGTAGCCGGGCCCTCGTCGCCTGCCCTCCGTGAGCGACGGACTGACGACTCGACTAGTTGCGGAGCGAATCTGCGCTTCTCGCGCGTCTCGCGACGCCCTCTGGGCTCGACATAATAGTCTTCCTTTGGCGGGGGAGACTCTGAGCGAGGCGAGGGACTGGGTGTAGGTTCTGGGACGGGACCGGGCTTGCGGTACTGCTCGAAGGTGGTCTCGATGGGGACCGGGGCGAACCGGGGCCGACGCGGCTGCTCTGGGATTGAAGTCGTTGGCTTAGCCATTGGGCTACGGAGTTGACGAAGTTGTTGCTAATGCCGTTGCATCTGCCTCTTGAGGTGCCTTATGGACAAAGGGGATATGTCTGAGGTCTTATGGTGTCGTGGTGGTGGGTAAGCGGTGGATGAACGAGTGTGGGGAGCAGTGACACAATGTCGGCTGCCAAGGTGCTGATGTGAGAGGTCTTGTGGTCTCTTTTTTGTCTCTTGTGCTCTGAAGGATAAGTCCTGACAAAGAACGCGCAACCGGCAGAAGACAACGTTGCGTGACTGTTGCAGAAGGGCAAGTATTAAAAGAGACGTGTTCTAGAAGAAAGAAGCCTCAAAGGGGAAGGGGGAACAGAACACAGAGAATAACAGGGCTCGGGATTCCGCAAGATCGACTCTGTCGTGCAACTCCCGAGGAAACACGAAGAAGGTACACTGCTGCTGTTGCAAGGCGATGAGAAAAGCTGCAGAACACCTGGAAGGAAAGAAAAGGGAACACGATGAGAGGGGAAGAGAGTTCTGTATAACCAGAACTCGAGGCTTTTTGTTATGGAGGAAGGGAGAGAGGAGAGAGAGAGGTATCGCAGACGCCAGCAGTGGGCCGTGGGGAGTTGAAGTGAAGGCGCGAACGAAGTACGAAGGCGGTCACAAGGTCTGGAGCCAACCCACCAACACAATTCCAGTGGTAGCGGGCAACAAGGGGTCCTGGCCGAGGCGGGATGGAATGCCATGGCTTTGTCCTGACTTGTCGCAGGACTGTGTGGCTCGCTTGTATGCACGGAGTAGAAGCGAAGAACTGCACGAACTGGTGGGACTTACACCGTGTAAGTCTCTATCGCACGGTATGAGACTAAGCAGTACATAAGCTCAGACCAAACGGTTCTTATTCACCAATTGACTGCTGCTGATTGATGCTACCCGTCCCCCCTGGAAGAGCAGCCCTGTCACCACTCTGCATGGCAAGCGAGGAGCGGTATCGCAGTGGCTGACATCATTGTGCCTTTCAAACACGACAGTCAAAAGCAGCAAACTCCGAAGACACTTGTCAACATAGTCGACCACTGCGAGTGAAGACGTAGTAAATGTATCCGGCATCACAGAGTCAACAAATGGAAGAGAACTGTATCTACAAGTCCAAGAAAAAATGGGCAAGTTGTTGTGCCCTCCAGAAGGACCCTAGGATGTGTCGACACCGCCATCTCATCCGCTAGTAGGTCCGCCCGGGGAAGCAGGAAGTGTACCGGTTTGCCCACTAGAGCCTCCTTCGAAACAGTTAACCACACCGCAATGCCAGCCACGGAGCAGCCAACAAACTCAGATGTCACTTGATGGCTCCTTCGGGTCAAGCAATCAGCATCCCATGTTTTACGAGATGGAAACCGGCAGTTTTCAGGGACCGATCCTCATGAAGTCCCTGGATCTGGTGCACATCTCGACATCTCTATTTCGAGGCTTCATAGTGGGATGACAAGCTGCTGTATTCCCAAAATACAGTGAAGTGGCAGGCAGTTTACGGGCACCGAGCCACTGTTGCTGAGCCGCCAAACAACAGGAGACAGCGGTACTGGACGCTGAAAGGCTCGGCCGCCCGGGTTACGAGAAACGTTGCAATTAGCGACCATAATCAGCCCATCAAGCCACAGCCGTCGAACATTCCGAATCACCAATACTGTGGCAATCGGCGACAACGTGCCGCTCCTGTGGCTGTCGAGGCGTCTACTGGTCTACGAATACTGGGACAAGCATTGCCATGTCCTTCGCTCGCTCACCACGCCATTGCGGCTCTACTCCGTATCTATCTTCCTACGGCCTTACCACCTGCGACGGAAGACGACAGAACGAAGAACTCGGGCAACGCCGACATCTGTCAAGCTTCCCAGACCGACACCGGTGATCGGGTTGTTTGCTACTACGCTCCCACGCGGGGGTGTTCGGCTGGTTTCCGGCCACTCATCGACATGCAACCCCCACTCCCGAGGGGTTGCACCATCGCGAGAAGAGCACTTCGTGGTGAGACTTGTCACCTCTCCCACATGCTCCAATTGGTCCTTCGAGACCTTTCTTATTCCCTCAGCGAGAGCATCACGGAGGTTCACATCGCAACACAACACAACAAACAAACTTTTGCCCCCTCGCAGGGACATCTCCTCTCGTGATTGCGTGCGATGCGACTTTTGCTTTTTGCTCCTCTCCTCCTCCTCTTGCATCTGCGGCCTGTCCGTCGTGCATATCTCCCACCTCCCCCCTCCGAGAAGTCCAACCATTTCTAGACCGCCTCTTCGGTGCCCGGCCGGATGCAACCTCCTCGCCCACCACCCCTCCGCTTCTCACTCGTGCCCCGTCCGTGCAACCAGACCGGTTCCTCGCCAGGCTCGCTCAGCTTTCCATCTGGAACGCCTCTTTTTCTCACCTTGCAGTAGGAGACAAGCATGCCGCATATCGTCACTGTAATTGGGCAATCGAACACGTCAGGCTCGTCCTCCGTCCTGCGGGCGTCGGCAAGAATGGACAGGGCAGGAGGTCAGACGACCACATTTTGACTTGCCTTTCAACAGTTTGCCCCCCAACAACTTTTCCGTTGCCAATAACCTCTTCTCGAAAGGGTTGTTGGTTAAGACATGCAGACATGGTCAAGAACACACAGATCGCTTCCCCGGATTCACATCCGCCGAGCGGTTGGCGCTGCGGGGTTGCGAAATGATGTGGCGGTCGCGGATTGACAAAACAAAGTGTCGGTTATCTGCTGTTGATCGACGCGCTGGAATGCAGCCTGATGACGCTCCTGACGCTGAAAGTGGCAGTCGCGAGCAATTCAGGGTCCTCAGATCATTGCTTGTCGTGACAGCGCAGAACTCCACCGGCTTCCGTTCTGTCCGTCGGTCACGGGCGGCAATAAGTTAGCTTGTGAGTCTTATCCCGAAGCGGCCGGCTTAGAGTTAGGTTTTGCAACTCGTAGCACCGATGATCACGACCGGTGACTGTGAGATGATGAATCCTTCGCGACTGAAACAGAGGCGAAAGACGGCTTGCTCGGCGAGTGATATGGAATGCCGTTGAAGACCGGAAGCGGTTATCTGCGGTGTCATGGTGTATCTGTCAAGCTCTTGAGCGCCAGTACGAAAAGAGTTCTTCGACTTACTCTCTCTGACTCGAGCTCCTCACTTTGGGGTATGTGCATTGTCCTGGGAAGTCTCAGACACAGAGGAAGGGCTGAGTCAGGAGCTCCGGCGGAGAAGCCAAAATGGTTGGTATCTCATCTTAGCGAGCTATCTTTCATCCAACATCGGAACCACATTCGATCTCATCGGGTATGGTGTAGCGGTAACATCGATGACTCTCACTCATCAGCCCGGGGTTCGACTCCCCGTATCCGAGTTCTTCTTTTGCTTTTTTTCCCTTTGGCATTGTTCCATTTCGAAGTCCTCGGCATGTTGACGATGTGGAAGCTACGTTTTGACCAACTGTTTGCAAGTTTTTCTTCAGCAGTCATTCTGCAATCACTATTTATTCAAGCATTTCCCACGCTATGTATGACCAACGTCCGGAGACTGAGGCCTTGCGGATTCCTTGGTCATAATGGCAGCCACCAACACCAAGCTGAACTGCCACGAGGAAACCTCCCAACAAGCTGCAATTCAACCGTCTCACTATGTCGACCACCTCTTCTTCCCCCGGCCCTCCGAGTGGTGATTGTGGTCCCCGAAGCGCGAAGATGAGCTAATTCTCGACTCATCGACTATCAAATGTTCGAGGTGCCACATTCGAAGACTCCAGCACTCCCTCCGCCTCCTCCAAGGTATCAGCACTCGACACTCATTGACGGCTACCGACAGCCTGCTCCGTGATGCGCCTGCCGTAGCGACTTCACCAAAACTACCAACCATCCTCACATGTCTCGTCCCGGGCGACCCGTACGAACCACCAAAAGTTCTTTCACTCAGCCAGCCGAAAAAGTGACGATGGCAGGACTCGAACCTGCAACCTTAGTCTGGAAACTCTTACCCTCACGAGAGAGGAAGTAGGAGGACCACACGCTACCATTGCGCCACACCGCCTTTGATGAGTGGTTGTTGATGTATGACTCGGATGCTTTTACGAGGTCATGAATCACGGCCAGAGGAGGAGCGAGTCATGGTCTCGGCTTGACGCAGACGGGTGGACATGACAGTTTCGTTGTAAGGACTTCACCGAGACGGAACAGGGTGAAGCGGGGGAAATGAGGCAGAGGCAAGCTGAACCCCGTATGTCTCGCCTGTCAAAGATCGGTTGCCGATGCGATGTCTGGCTTCGCGTCGAACATCATGAATCGTGATCGGCAAGGCTATCTCGGGGGTCTGGGAGAGGTTGCAGACCGGTTTGGCAACAAGGCTACAAAGAACGCTATGCAGTCCAAGACGAAAAGATCAGCAAGGGGAAGGTATCTCGAGTCTCATCCGCCCTCACACAAACGCGCCTCATGACAGGGCACCTCCCAAACGAAACCCCATCCGGTACGGAAGCCGTATCCGTAACTCTCACAGCTACACCATGGTCACGGTGAGAGGCGTACCTGCATCGTACAGCAAGCCGTGAACACGACTGGTCTCGGAAGTCCAGTCTCACGGCGAGACACTGTCTGGCAGCGTTTCTCGTGAGACACATATCGACACTTAACGGCTGGTCGAGGATGATACTACGCTGTTACACCGCGGCGGCATGGGGGAAATGCATGTGTTACTCGAGAGGTAAATGAGCGTTTTCTATCATCCGGCTTTTTGGTCAGGGGTGAAAATTGCCCATCGGATAGTTGCAGAGGATATCTGGACGGATGTCGTTTGGAGGAAAGAAAGGCTTCCAGAATATTTCATGACGGGTAGATGCGAGGAAGAGAGTGTCGTGATACACACTTCCCATCTACCTACCCTATAGGCGACTGTACGATCGTTTATCAGCCCTAATGATGCCAAGTACTTCCTGATGTTCATCGGCATCCACAACCAAGGCGGCTGATTGCGCTGCGCAATCTCGATAGAATCCTCCCGGGCCGCAAGTCAAGATCCAGGAACAAGAAGCGAGAAGCGAGAAGCGAGACCCTTGAACTTGGCGCTTATCACACCGGTGAGACACTGAGCAAACGACACTTTATTTAGAAGCCACAACGGTCAAGCGCTCCCTTTGATCCCGTCCAAACAGGCTGTACCGCCTCGCTGGTAAGATCAAGCCAGGGTATGTAGTCGCCTTACCACAGCTGCTCTCAAGGGGATATATCTGACGGCGCAGCACCGGCTGAATCCCTCTCGCAAGTTACCTTGTGTAATTATTCGGACTTCTACACAGTAAGCCTGGGCGGATGACATTGTCGTTGGCTGCGTCGACAAAATACATTCTGCAATAGGGTAGGTCAAGTCGTATTCTGCTGAAATGAGGCTACTCCGGATCTGAGAGATGATGGTGCAAGTCGAGGCGCACTGGGCTGGGGCTGGTTTCGGCAGGGGCTAGAAATCCATCGTTCGGTGGGGGTTTACCGTTTCGCGTCCTCGGGGTGGTCAAAATTCTTGGTGCACGTCACTATCGCGTACGAGAGATCGATCGCCAGAGACACGGACCTCAAGTCGTCAGAATGAGACGAACTTGATAAGATCTCAGATAGACGGCCTGAACGGCTGGCTTGGCAGGAGAAAGGGTAGCTTGAATTCCGGGTTGCGATGTTGTTGCTGTCGCCAGATCTCGATGTTGTTCGGTAGGCATTTTGAACATCAGTGGCGCACGAGCCCTTCGAGACCCGAGCCCTAAGGAGTCCGCTCCGGGTTCATGAAATGCCATCGGTGTGGTTGCGGGACGGGAACAAGGAATTAGAACGAGTCATTGCGACGATACCGCGTTTTGTTGGTGTCCTCTTCGCGATGTCTTTTCGCTGCCAGCAAGATCCTGCTTGTTTTGATCGGAAGTTGTTGGACAGCTATCATAGCGTATCATCAATACACCCAGATGAAGCACCATCAAACCGTCACAGGCGGCAGTTAGGGTTACAGTGCAGCAAGCATCGAAATGACGGCCGCGATAGCGTCGATAGGCGTCCGCACATCTCGTCTCGAACTGCCACGGCCACTCAGCGACAGCCTTGGAAGATTCTGCTCAACAAAGTCCGTATCTTTCATGTCTTGATGTACTATGCGAGATAGCAAGGCAAATGACCTCGGGGACCTTGGCTAAGTTGGCGCAGCCGTAGGGATTGGCTCGCGTGGGATATTAACGGCCTGTCGCACAACCACTTTCCCAGACTCTCCCGCTGTGGCCAGTGTCACCGTAGGACAACGGGAGGTCCTTTTGGCAAATGATTGTCAGTCAAGAGAAAGAGTTCGAAACGGTCCGGGGCGCGGCCATCGACAAGCAACTTGTCAAGACTCTCAAGACATACTCTATCTCATCTCCACAAGACGGATTCGGTTATTGCCATGCTTTTGGACGGCTGAGACGTTCTTGGCTGCAGCAAGTGGAAGCGTGCCTTGAAGTCTAATCTTGCGCGGGGGAGCGGTGGAACGGACGTCGTGCTCGATGCGGTTGCTTGATACCTAGTTTATGTCTCGGGTTCCTGGATGGGCTGCCAGGCCAAGGTCTAAATGCTGGTGACTTCGTCGTGACGGCAGGACGGCAGAAGTCTGTTTCCCCGCCTCTGACCGTTCTACCTCACTGATCAGTGATCCTCCGGCTCAAACGAAGACCTGCTGAGCCGCTGACCACAAGACCTGCAGTCCATGAGGCGTAGGGTCAGCATGGCAGGCATGGGCATCTATCTTTCGCGCTGAGGAGGGTATATGTGAGATAGTCCAGGCATATCTCATCGGTATCAGCTCGATTGCGGCCCGTCCGTCAGTCTCAAAGTGTCAGCCACGGCACGCGGGCAAGACATGGCCTCCCAGGTTAGGGGCTTGGCATCCGGTTCCTGGGAATCCATGGCTCCTTGGTGTGCGGAGTGTGTGTGTGTGGTCTCGTGTGGTCGCGATCCACCGCTGCACCGTCCACTTAAAAAACGAGGAGACTGCCAACCTGGAACCAGGATATCAAGTTTTGAAGATCCAGGAACGGCCGGGATAACGCAGATTAAAAACGAGATGATCCCAGACAGATCAGACAGCTCACAACCACCTGTTCTGTTGTTGCTCGGAGTTCAGTTGTTGGAGTCGTTCAACTGTTCACATAAGCTCTCTACTATTATATCGCCAGTCTTTCCCACCTCGCGCCTGATCGTCCCCTTTTTCCCGCCGTCTTCGATATGCCGTCTTCAACTTAAACAAACGTCCCCACTAAGCTCATTCCGTCTCTCATACCAGCAAACAGAGCATCGTTCTTTATCTTCCAGAATCCAGACTACTACGGCTCCTCCAATACTCCACCAAAAGTCCAAACAAAGTGTAATACCAGTCGCGGCCTACTTCTCTTCGCTTTCTCTTTACAATAACACGCCCAAAACTCGCCAATGAGCCTCGAACTCGACACAGGACTCGCTCACAGAGAGACTGGAGGTTGCGGCCGAGCTGAACCACCGCGTCGAAATTGGACTGAGACTAACACGCAAATGCAATGGTGGACGCGGGCACTTACAACAACGCTCTGACCCAAGAAGGGCATGACGACATCAGAGCCGGCAGCGCATCAACGGCCTCTCCAGTCTCAGTGTCTGCTTCTGCTACCTTCTCGTCGCCATCGGCCTTCCTGTCCTTATCCGACTATGCCTTTACACCACTATCCATGGTCGGAAGCGACCTGTCCTATCCCGACGACAGCGACGACGACTACAAATCCGAATCGCAAAAGGAACACGATGCAAATCCTGCCGCACACACCAGCAGCCCTAGACTTACTAGAAGGAGCACGGCCACTGACATGGGCAGAAACACTTCCGGAACAGCGCCGGGAATGCTGTCATCGCGACCGACATCCGGGACAGCGAGGAGGCCCACAGCTGGCAGCATCGTCGGCACCCTGGTCCACTCGCTGGAGCAGCACTTACATGCAGCTGGAAAGGGATACGAGCCAGTCCAAGCTGAAAATGTTCACGAACACGATGCCAATCACCAACGAAATCATCATCAACAATCGTCTTTTCCAACATCTTCCCGAAGTTCTTCGGCCTCTCCCTTTTCGCCGGGAGCGGAAGAAGAAGACGTGTCATTGAGAGATCGACGCGAAACTCAAAACCAACACCAAGAAGAAAACCCACAACCTGCGCCACATACCTCGAGCAATCTTGCATTGCACCACCACAACCGTCAAGCCACCCCCGGGTCTCCCCTGGCACGGTCCTCTAATTCTCCAACAACCGATGCGAATGTTGACATTTCAGTCCAAACATTACAACAGGTCGCCCAAACTATCTCCTCCTCTTCTTCTACTCCAGCACCACTAGTACGACCGAAACCCAGACCTCTACCATCTAAATCACAGCCTGTCTCCCGAACTCCGAGTGTCCGGACCGTATCCAGTGCCAGTGCCGGTGTCGCCAACTTTCACCTCTCTCCTAACCCCAACCAACGTGCCGGTTCCTGCTCAGGAAGCGTTGCCGCACTCGAGGCTACTGCCCAGCAGTTCACTTCGACGAGCTCCATCGACGACGCGATTCGACAAGCCCACGACGAACTCAAGCGAGGCGACAGTCGACGTTCTTCCATACTACGAGCAAGCAGTGGAAGGACCGAACCCGAGAACGAAACCTCTGCCCTACAGACATTACAGTCTCAACTAGCGGCACTCAGTCGGCAGAACTCCATCGTCGGTACAAACAGTGCTGCACGGCACGGCGGATACTCGCCCGCAGCCTATGTCATGAGTCCGACGAACTCCATATCGAATGCCTCGACACGGTACAGGTCCGTGAGCAAGGCAAGCTCCCTGGGCGTGCCCAGCGTCAGCGGCATCGGTATCATGGACAACTTCGATCTCTCCGAGGCCAGCAATGCCGAACGATTCCCGTCGTTCTTGTCCCGCAACGGCCCTGGGAAGAGCTCGATTCGCAGCGTGGTTTCGAGCAAACTCTCGCTCGTGGATATAGCGGAGCAAGAAGCACCCATGACCCTTACACTGGATGCCCTTGATGAAGCGGACCGAGCGGCTGAAGCAGGCGAGGAGTCGGAGGATGAGGATACAATCCGTGCTCTTGCACACCAACATGTGGAAGAGGAGCCAATTCAGGACGCGGACGCGGAGGACATGGAGACGCCGCAAGCTGAATTTCTGAAGCCGATGCTCGACAATGACTTCCTTGAATTCTCTGCTCCTGGTCCTCTGCAGCTGCAACAACCCGACTACTACGAGCACTATCAAGACCACGCACGAGAGCCACTGCGGCCACCCAGCGCCGGCTCAGGTACGACGTACGAACGAAATGCATTCGGGGACTTCGACGGCGTACACTGCGACCCGGATACGGCCGACTTCCCTGCGCCCCCCGATCATGAGCCGCCGCCACCACCGCAACCACAACCACAACCACGGAAGCGTGACTCTCGACCCATGTCGGCCTTCCCTCCACGACCACAATCGTACTTTGACATGCAGACTGGTCAGCAGATGTTGTACTATCCGGCACGTGTCCCCGCTATGCTGAACTTGCCTCCCAAACTTGCCAAAAACAGGCGGCCAGACCGGCAAAAGGTGCGGTCACACGTGTTGAGCGTCATGCCCCCGGAGGCGAGGGACTCTCGAGTATGGCTTCCGGACCCTGTTGCTGAACCAGACGCACCTCTCATGTCGGCTGCTGTGGGTGGAAACCTGCCACCATCCGAACCGTCTCCGGCAATGGCTTCCTTCATTGCCGACTCGGAGCACGGTGGAAGCCAATCCGGCTCGTTCCAGGGGCCTTCCGCACAGGAGGGAAGTACTGCACTGTCACCTGGCCTACAGGCACGAGAGATCAAGAAGCCGCAAAAGCTGGCCGACAAGCGCAAGTCACGAATGCCGGGTGCGGAAGAGCTACCACCGCATCTGAGGGCCAGTGTATTCTTCGACCTTCCGGAGGAGCCTCCCAAGATTGTGGTAAAGGACCACTCAGCGATAGCCACCCTCGACAGCATCCTCGACGCCTCGGCCAGCGCGCCGGTAAGCGCCTTTACCGACCACGCCTTTGCCGGCCAGCTCGGCTCCGAGATATACGGACTGGAGAAGAAGAAGAAGTACCGGAAGTCGAACGCTGATTTCGGCATTGTCGAGAAGCGCAGCAGCAGCTCGCTCGGTGGGCTTCAGGCACAAGACCCTAACTCTAAGAAGCGAGGATCTTTCCTGTCCCTCCTCGCTCACACACGCAAGAGCAGCGAGAATCTTGTAGCCGATCGGAAGAATGGTGCTGGATCCCCATCGCCCGGCGGCGAGGGCAGCAGCAGGGACGGGAACTCGCCTAACGTCGACCAAGGCCCCTTCTCTCCCAGCCTCATGGATCCCGACTCAGACGAGGAACCGGACAAGGAAGCGAAGAAGGATGAAGATGATGACGACGAGTCGGAGTCGGAGGAGGACCTCGAAGCTCTCTACCAGGGCCGACCGACGACCCTCCTGGCCGAGTTGCAGATCCGCAAACAGCGGAACAAGCTGCGCACTCGCCCCGTTCACAAGGTCTATCCCAACGGACTGCACAGCACGCTGCTCGAACTCGATACCGTCGCCGAGGTGGAGCGCTCCATGCGGAAAGGCAAGAAGGTAAACCTCGCATGGGAAGACCCCAGCGCCAACCCCGACCTAATGGAGGAGGAAGACGACGAGGAAGTCCCTCTCGCCATGCTCGCGGCCGCGCGAGCCGCAGCAGCAGCTAAGGGCGTCAACAAGTCCACCCTCGACGTCAGCACAATAATGGACGAGGTCAACCGGCCCCTGGGCCTAATGGAGCGCCGCGAGCTAGAGGAGAACGAACCCCTCAGCCGCCGCCGCGACCGCATCCAAGGCCGCGCCCCTCGCGAGACCCTCAACCTCGAAACGATGCACAAGCGCATGACGCAGCTCTCCCTCGTCCACGGCGGAGCAGCGGGACTCAAGTCCCAGTCCCGCCTCGCCCTCCCGCTGCACAGCCCAGCAGCCTACGGCAGCGGCGCCAGCATACGAAGCGCACCCGCACCCGAATCACCAGCCGATCCAGAAGAAGTCGAGAGCGAAACCCTCGCCCAGCGCCGCAAGCGTCTGCAGGGGGGTGTCGGCGCCCTCCTCCCCACCGCCCGGCCGGTAAGCGGCGCCTTCTCGCTCGAACTGCTCGAGCAGTTCGGCGAACCCTCCCCGTCAACATCACAGCCACCACAAGCATCCCCCCCCACCCCGCCCAACGACCAGCAGGAAGAAGAAACCCTCGGCCAGCGCCGGCGCCGCCTGCAAGCCGAGCGCGAGGCCCGCGAGCGCGAAATGACTACCCAGCAGTCCAACCGTCTGTCCCGACGGATGTCGATGGCGGATATCCTCACCGCGCACCCGCTCGAGCCGGCGCAGGGCGTGATCGACCCGCGCGAACAGGAGCGGCTGCGGCAGCAGGCCATCGCGCTGCAGAAGAAGCAGGCGCACGACGCCAAGCTCGCAGCCATCCGGAACTCGATGCCGCAGCAGCTTCCGCAGCCTAGCGTCGGTGCTTTCCACGGCGGGTACATGGGGGGGCAGTTCAACGATGGCCTAGCGGGTGGATTCGGCACGCCGGGGAGGAGTCTGGCATACGGCAGGCCGACGGTGCAGAGGGGGAGTACCATGCCCGTTGGGTATGGTGGGATGGGCTATAATGTATACCCACAGCAGCAGATGCAGATGCAGATGCCACAGCAAGGGCTCTATGGATATGCGCCGGCGAGGACGATGACGGGTGTTGATGGGCCGTACGGGGGTGGTGGCATGCGGCAGAGCAGCTACAACCCGTATGCGGCTGGATATGGCGGAGGAGCTGCTGCTGCTTCTGGGGTGCCGATGGCGCCGGCCGTGCAGCCTGTTGATATGGTTGAGCAGTGGAGGAGGAGTATTGCTCCTTGAGAGCACTTTTTGGACATGAACATCTAATATCACGCTGGTTATCATCGGCTTTTGCATTACACGTTTTTTCTCTTCTTTACATGTTGGATTTGGTGGGACTGGATAGGTACATATGACCCTGTATAACCATTCGGGTGGGTATAGATGGTGGTCTTGGGTACATGTATAGGTAGATACACGGGCTGGCCTGGCTGGTGTCGCCTCTTGGATACGGCTTACATAGATGGTCGGTGTTCCTGATACCTAACTTTGGCACAAGGATGTACCAGTATTTTGCATAGCGTTATGCCGGAGTTTGGGTTGGATATCAACTTTAGGATGGATGGGAGATCATTCGATTCTTAGAGATACGCGGTTGAGGTTGTATATCTCTCTGCCTACCTTCTGGTTCGCTGCTAGGCGGATGTTGTATATTTACATGCCCAGACTTATACATTTCGCATTTGGAAGTCTCTTTGTTGGAGAACCGAGGGCATCATCACCTTCTCTTGAATCGGATCCTAGCGGGACCAATCTCGAGGGTCCTCAAAGGAGACGTAACCTAGGGTATCTTCACTGATGACAAAACGAAATGAGGGTCGCGGGGGCTTGGGCGTTCATCATCGCATTTGCCGAGTTGCTCATGCAAGCCCTGAGCTTCCCGGCCGTCTTCTGGACCGTCGATGCGGGTCGCAAGCGCGGCTTCTACTCGGGCGTACTGCAGGGCCATTATCTCCTAGTACCACAGGCACGACTGTGGAATACGGGGGGCATGCTGCAAATCATCTTCTGGATACCCAGCGTCTGCATGCTGCTTGCCTGTTCGTAAGTACACCTCAACCGGTCGAGGGTGCAGGAGTGGCTGGCCACGAGAGGACTGATCCGTTACCTGTTCGACGAACTGAACCCGCTACTACTAGCGTAGGATGATTAGCGAGGAGGAGGATAACATTACCGGAACTTGGGAGAGGGACGACAACAGGCGAGCCGCTCGCCACCAGGAACTTCATGCGTGAGTCACACTCCTCACTCTC
This sequence comes from Coniochaeta sp. 2T2.1, assembly GCA_009194965.1. NCBI lineage: Eukaryota > Fungi > Ascomycota > Sordariomycetes > Coniochaetales > Coniochaetaceae > Coniochaeta > Coniochaeta sp. 2T2.1. Next base: position 513,833 of record VSMA01000029.1, read on the forward strand.
ACCTTCGCTTGGGTGTCGAACAGTGGCTGATATTGGGGCTTCCAGTGGTGCTGGTGTTGTTGGAATTTGCTGTGTTCGGGTCAAGGGAACAGTAGACAGCCAGAGAAGTGTGGTAAGCAGGTGATGACGACGGTATAATCAACGCACATGAGACTTGTATGCCGCTTGAACTTGGGTTCTATGGTTGCCGTTGGGTTCGTCCTCGAGGCGTATCCAGATGGCTTGGCGGCCGGTGTTGGTCCTCGCTTTGTGGCGATAACGTCAGTCTACATGTTTCAACAGAATTGGATCGCGCGGCTCTTCGTTCGGAAACAGTCGCGTTGAAAATTGGAATGTTGAAAGAAACCCTTGACTCGAACGAAGTGGTGATTCTTCCCGGAGGGGGGTCGTTCCACGTGACTTGCGGATCCCTTAGCGCGAGGTAGGTTTAAGAAGTAAAATACCGAGTCGTTTCCTTCAGGAGTGGCTCACCCTACATCGCATATCTGCCTTGCCTTTTACCAGACAGATCCGTGGGATGGCCAAGAAACTCCATTACCCAATCTTTGGAACCCCAACGAACCAAGTTCGAATCTCAACTTTTCTTTTTGCACTTTTTTGCAATACTTTTTTATCGACATGCATCTGGCTATACGGTGGCTTTTACAGTGTCATGGAAGCTATTCAATGGTTTTTGCACTTTTTCTAGGCTGATTTTGGGGGGGGATTTCGGCGCTGAAACGGCGCCAAGTGGTGCCGCTGAGCTGGTGCCTGGCAGCGGCTGATGCAATGCCACCACAGTTGATCGCTGGAGGCCGCCGTGGCCCCTTTGGTGATAATGACGGGCTTTCCGCAGCTTTGATGGCTTCCAGCATGCTTAACGCAAGGCATTGAGCCCATGCTCGATTCATGCCATTCTTATTGCACCTCGCTCGCCGGGAAAGATGGCATCCGCAAACCAGCCGCAAGGCATATCCCGAGCTTCATCAGAAGTTGCTCGCCTCCGACGCCGACCCAAGTACGCCTATGAGCCTCTGAGATCATCGAAGCACGTCAGGGTCTTGACGATTCTGAACTACGACCCTAAGACCTACCAAGTTCATGCGAGGATCAACCAAGTGACGCTGGACGAGTTTGCAGGTCACTACACCGCCCTCTCATATACGTGGGGCTTGCCGGTCGAGGAATTCACTCACCTAAGGGAGCCAGAGCCGCCTCGACTAAAGGACTCGCCGCACGATATCGAGCTGAACATCGTCCCCCAGGAGGCATTCGAGACGTTCAGGCGGAAGGATGATTTCTACGCCGGAACAGGTCCGATGCTGGATCTGTACACGACAAACGTCGGTGTCATCCCCATCCAGCACAACCTGTCGGATTGGTTCAAGGCGTATCTCGACGGCTGGCCTCACAAGCAGGCAGCGAAGCTTAGCAATGAGGTGAGCTGGTTCGAGATCACCGTCTTCTGGATAGACGCCATCTGCATCGACCAGGACAACAAAGACGAGAAGGCGCAGCAGATCCCCATGATGGGCGAGATCTACTCCTCGGCCGCCCGCGTGCTGGGATGGCTGGGGCCGAACAGGACGGATCTCTGGGTCATGGACTGGTGGCACCGGGCTGTTTTCGGTCGACTGCAGAAGTTCCTCGAACCGGATAGGAAGGCGGGCATACAACAGCTACGCGAGGCCAGCTTCCTCGATCCCTCGTTCTGGGAAGAGAAGTTCGACCTCGAGCTCGTCGGCGGCGCCACCTGGCCCGCATGTTGGGTGGCATACTGGGCCTTCTACCGGACGCGGAAGTGGTTCCACCGGGCGTGGATCGTGCAAGAAGTCGTGCTCAGCACGAGGCTGGAATTACAGTGTGCCGATGTGGACCTTCAGTTCAAGGACATGGCGCAGTTCGCCAAGATCATCGGTGACGCCGGCTGGCTGGATGCTCTCGATAGGTTGGCGGGAGAATGGCTTCCGGACGAGTTCCTGGACAAGCGCACTAGAGGCTATGGCATCACTGATCTTTACGGACTTAAGAGGGAGAAGGAGGACTGGCATATTCTGCAGCACGGATGGACAGAAGCCTGGTGGGCGACGATATTCACTATCCGGAGGAGAGATTGTTTGCTGCCCGAGGACAAGATATATGCCTCGCTGGGTGTGCTGGGTAAGCTTCTTGGGGATTCGGACCGTGTGCCATTCGAGGTCTCGGCTACGGCTACTGCGGAGGAGGTGTATCTTGAAGCGGCCAAGACCGTGATGGTGAAGACGACCGGCGCCCTTCCGCTGGCGCTCTTATCCTTCGTTGAACCAGACTATTGCCGCAATCTGAAGAAGTTGCCCTCTTGGATGCCGGATTTGACGAACAGTAGGTATTCTGAACCTATGGGGGGGTTTGGGACTATGTTCTCTGCCTCGGGCGGGTGCAGGTCACTGGCGCAGGACGAACCGCTTTGCGCGATTACGGATGGTGGAGAGCTCCATCTGCGGGGGTTCCGCCTGGATACGATCAAGGCAACGTCTGTTTACCATGGGCCTATGAGGGAGGACCTCTGCGTTGCTGTTCTGGGCATGATATCCTCCCTGCCTGAGAAATATGTCCATCATCTCGAACTGGACGGACAGGACAGAGTGGGAGCAGTGTGCCACACGCTGACCTGCCACGAGACAGCGAGTCACTGGCGGGGATCATCTGACGAAACGGTGCGGATGTTTAGGGACTTTGGCCTATGGCTCCTCGACGGACTCGGTACCATTTGGGCGTACGATGAGCTCGTGGCGGGCGAACCATGTCCCCCCAATCGTGGAATAGTCGACCCAGCGCAGGCTCGGAAACAGGCAACGGAATTCCTCGTACAGATCGGCGATCACTCTCTCCTACCCGGCATCTCAAAGGTCGAGACACGAGCAGAGGAAATCCGTGATGGCTGGCGGTCCGGAACGGGTGCGGTCGTTGATCGGCATTCTTCCTTCAAATACCAGATCAAGAGGACGGTACCGCACCGCTGCCTTTTCACTTCCCGGTGCGGATGGCTGGGCATGTGCTCTCGGAGGAAGGGGACGAGGTATGGATTCTGGAGAGGGGAGCTGTGCCGTATGTCCTACGGCCGCGCAATGGAGTTGGACAGGAGGGCACATATAAGTTTATGGGGGAGTGCTACGTCCATGGGGCTATGTATGGGGAGATGGTAACCGATGAGCGCTCGAAGGGGTTGAGGACTGTGAGGATTGTCTAAAGAAGGTATTGTCCTCCTCGTGTGGGATAGCCTCCTTTGACACTGCGAGGTCAAACTTGGTCATTGCATAGGTATCGGATTCGCCGCAAAGAACTTCGTCACGCCGGGGCCTGCGTTTTCGACGCATGGTTCGAACTTTGTATCGCGCATGCAGATTATGCAAAGGCCATCCAATCACAAGGGTCAGCATGGGAGCCACGAGCTCTCCCCAGACCAGACGGCAGGCCCGTGAACAAGGCCCGAGCCGCAACTTAAGGTTCTCGCCAGCTGTATGATAAGAAACACATCCACCATCCAGCATCCAAATATCCATGCCTCCTAAGCTCTCACACCATTTATATCCCCAAGCTCACATCGTCTGAGAGTCCACAACTGCTCGGCCGACCTTCAAGTTCCGCAAGTTAGGATATCAACTTGCACACGCTATATCTCCGAAGCCCCCTAACCCGAAGCTGGATTTGCTGTGCTCTCTTTGCACACCTGAGAACATCAAGGCGAGAATAGGTACACTATTCTCCAGCATGAGCGAAGCCCTCGGCGAGTTCGCAGCGCAAGTCGTCGCCAGATCGATCCTCACCGCCGCCGTCGTCATCATCGACAAGCAGGTCGTCCAACGGCGAGATACCGTGATACGAAAGGGCCGCCAGCTTCACAATTTGCTTCGACTGCCAGAATGTTTACGTGTCTTCACCGAGACGGATGCCGGGATGCCGGACGACGAGATACGGCTGAGCGCGGAGTTAGTAGGTTTCTCCTGCCTTCTTTCCGCCTTGGGAGCAGCGGCAGCGCTCGCGAAAGGGACGGTTTGGAATATCCTGGGTTTGGGTGTCGTTGCTCCTAGCTGCATAGTAAGCCTTCTTTGGATGGTGCTCGTCCTCTCGAAACGGCGCAGGCTTGGGACGACGAGCCACACACTTGGGATTAAGGACGTGCACGACGCACCTCCGTCTAAGTTGCAAGGTGGAAGGAATGTGGATTTGGAAAGGTCTATTAGATGGGTATCGGCAGACGGTTGGTGAGCTTCGTCAAGTCCAAGAACAACATCAAGATCATTCTCCGGAGCCAACGACTCGTCCAACGCGCTGGCGAACGCTACGTCCTGGCGAACGTCAATCAAGCCTCAGAGTCGACGGTTCAGTCCGCGGACCGGGTCCTCCTATGCTTCCTCCGCACCAGTGCGGCCCCAAGGACTAACTCTTACCGGTTCAGTCTAGGACTTCTATCTCGCAGCCCGCTCCAACAAGCCGTGCCTTTCTGAACACCCCATATATCTATCCTTACTCCTAATCAACATCGATCCCCAGTCCGTATTCCTTCCGGCGACAAGCTAGCAAGCCACGTCCTGGACCAGCTGTATCTGTCAACGAAAGCCCACATTGTCACCGAGTCAACAGGATGCGGATCGTGATTACACCAGCGCAGGGCCAGCAAAAGACGAAGAGTCAGGCCAAAGGTACAAAGGGTCGCGAAGGTTGCAAGATGGACCAAACCAACGCTGACGTTGGCGAAGTTGATGAAGACCTGGACTCGGGAGGACGAGGACGAGGACGATGCAAAGGGTACAACGAAAATGATATCTTTTGCAGAACGACGGCATGTCTTCGTAGACAAGGCTGTTTTTTGCCTAGGCTTGCTAGGCAATGTGACTGGTCTGTGGACATCCCAAGCCGCCCATAACAGAGTGATCATTCTGCAGCCATCGATACAAGTTTCGATCCTTCCCGCTCACAATAGAAAACATATGCCACCGGCCGGCATACATGCCCATTCCGTTAAGTCACCTAAGAACGCCATTGACGACATCGTCGATACGGTTGCAGCACTGCCTCAGCTGCCAGGGAGGGCTGCAGAATTATCGCGATAACGGCGCTTACACCAACCAACCTCCTCGAATATCGTCCACATCCCACGTGGGGAATCCCTGACACTACAGAACGGGAATGGTGCTTGCTGCAGTGCCAGCACCACAGAAACACAGAACTTGGAAAATATGCCTTGTCCTCCGCCGGAGCGAAGTGCTTGCATGATGGCTGGCGTTCGCGTTGCGCGTTCAACCTTGGGCTTTCAGGCCTCACACACCTAATTTGTCTGTTGGGGTTGTGGTTGAGGACTTATAGTACCTTCTAGTCTCGCTCTGCTCTCTGACCGAGACACAGAGTTGATAAATCTATTGCATTCTCTTGAACTGTTCGCGCATTTCACGAGTGTCTCTTGACCAAGATCTTGTAGCGGTGTGCGGTCTTTCGAGCAGCAAGATGTCTTCTCCCAACAGCGCCGTCTACCACGAATCCTACTACCAGCACGGCAAATGGAAGGACGGGGCATGGTACTGCAAACACAACGTCAAGGCGGCCGAGCGCAAAGCCATGAACTCAAAGAGCCTGGCATACAATGGTCTAAAGTGTCAGTAATAACGAAGGCCCTTCAAGCAAGAGCGTTTATTAACACCTCCCGGACAGTCTGGATATGCGTCAGTCACCCAACCTGCCGTTTCTACCTCTGGGAAGACCACGTCATAGAAGCGTTGAAGTACTTCAAAGCCTCTGAAGAAGACATTGTGAAGATGACGCCCAAGAAGAGGAAGCGAGACGCCGAGATCACGATGTATTTCCCCATCACCCCCAAGACGCCGAGAACACGGGACGCCGAGGCCGAAGCGAACAGTAGCGAGGAGGACATCTATGAGCTCAGTGATCGAGAAACTGGCCGCAGTCGCAGGCATCGTGGTAGGTTGTTCCGTGCATCCCGCCAATACTAAGGCAATTGCTGATATCCAGTAGACTCAAGCCCAACACCATTACCCCGGAGGTCCAACGCCCCGTCACGATCACTCGGACCGCCCTCTCCTCCATCCAGCTGGGAGGAAGCAGCCATCCAGCTGGAACGAGACGTGGTGCAGCCCGCACTACTCCCTCCGCCACCGCCGTCTAATGCTCGACCGTACAGCGCCCTCAACACCATCTTCTTGGAGTCGGCGCCGTACATACCCCTGCCATCAGCTACTCTCCAATCCTCGTCGGTGCAAGCGGGACCTCGTCCGAATACGCCGCCTCCGACAGCGGGAGCTCCAGGGAATGCACCTGCACTCGCACCATCGCCGGCATTCGAGCCGCGCACGCCAACGAGTAACAACCGAGGACGCACGACGAGACAAGAAATGTTGCCCCCTAACCCGACGACTCCCGGGTCCGGGTCGGGCAGACGGAAACTGTCTAAGCAAGAGCTCGATACTTACAACGTCGTCGTCAAGGCCCTGGCGGGGGCGAACGTGAAGCTCAGTGTTAAGGGACAGAATGCTCTGCGGGATATCATCAAGGAGGAGGATTTCTGGATCGGTCCTGATTGAGGTATGCAGATCGAGTTCATCATCTCGTCTGATGATTTGCGGAGTTTTAAAGTTTCGTGTGGAATTGTGGATGCTACAAGTTTGACTCATATGGTCGCTTAGCGTGCAATTCTTTCAATCGAAAGCAACAGGCAAAGTGCCAGAGTGGTTAATGGGTATGACTAGAAATCATATGGCTTCGGCCGCGTAGGTTCAAATCCTGCCTTTGTCGTAAACTTTCTCTTTTGCTTTTTTTGTTTTGTGGGTGATTGTTCCCCTTCTCATTTCCATACTTTTGCATTTCCAGCCACAGTGACGATTAGACCACGGCCGAACCGCCGCTGCTTACGGTGTGAGTTCCGGACCTTCGGGTCGCTGTGCGATGTGCCCGGACGCCATTGCTTTTTTAGCGGACCCACTGAGACTTCAGGGCAATCTCAACCCCTTGGCGCTGTTTCGCTGCTCTTCAACACAAACTCGAAAGACTTCGGGAGATGTAGCTGCGGACGTTTTAAAGTCTATAAGGGAGACAGCAAGCAGATCTGGAGATGCCAGAGGGCCTCAGTCCGTGTTTGCTGAATTGGATCGGACGCAATCAAGGTGGTCAGGAAGCGTGATCCGTGATATGCACTTTCCCAAACGCGTCCATCAACAAACATGAGTTGGACGAAGATGGACCACGGTCACGGCGACCGGCCGCATTCTTCGAGGACTTTGAGCGTCTGCAAGGCCTATCTTTACTACAGACAATCGACGTCGTCTTTTGCAGCCATCCCGGCGCATCTATACACGCCTTCCACCAACCTCTTTCGACATCTGCGACATGTTGTGCCCAAGTCGGCGACAACGTTGTTCGGGAGTGCCATGGCTTCTGGGACCACCAGTGCTACCAAAACCGGCAAGCAAGACAATCGATCACTCCTCAAGGCCGCCCTCCTCGCAGATGGCCTCCCCGTCGGCTTCCTCCAAGCCGTCATCGCCATTCTCTTTAACCACATCCGTCGCATGCTCGTCCCCTCTGCGGGCGCCTTCATGTTCTACAATCCAATGGAGGACCTGCGTCTCGCTCGGTCCAACCCCGAAGTCTTCCTCGACAAAACGCTGTCTTACCCCTGGACTTTGGCTTTCTTATCGTACCTGCAGACGTACGTGCTGGACCTTCTTGCCCTGCTGTCGATACGCATCTTGGTGACCAACAACGGCAGTCTACCGAGATCGACTCTCGACAGATTTCGCGGGTCGCCCAAGGCCTTTCTAGTGACCGCGGAAGGACTCATGCACCTCTGCCGGATTGGCTACGGGGTGTACCTCCTGATCAGGTTGGACTACGTCTTCTCCCAGAGCGTGCATGCAGCCTCCTGCTTCATCGCCATCTACAGACTCACCGGGGGCGGCAATGCGGGACATCTGGCTCTCCGCCAGGTCCTGCTGACTCACTGGACGAAGGTCCCGTTGCACTTGTGGATGCTGGGGTATTGCTTCCGACAGGTCCTGGTGCCTCTGCTTTCAGGGGCGATGTCATCTGCAAGCCGTGGTCGCCCGGGGCTCTTGGTGACGCTCGTAGGCGTCGCAGGCGGTATTTGGGCTACGCTCAAGTGGCGCGCGAGGTTATACATCCTCCTTGAGATGAGTCCGATGTTCGTCGTGCTTGGACAGGTGGTTGCGGCGGCTGCGTTGCTGGTGAGGGAATGGGTGCTGGATATGCCGAGAGCCAGGAAGGCAGTCCGCAGCCCGAAACCTGGGGGAGATGTGAAGGAATCGGTCCCTGTGGGAAAAGAGCATTTTTCTGGAGAGAAGATTGGGAACGGAAACGTGACAAGGACGAACAATAACCGGCCGATACGGACAACGAGGCGACGACAGGGAGACTTAGCGACAAAGGAAGCCGGTGGCGATACAGGTCGCTAGTTACAAGTCTGCGATGAGGATGCAATGCTTCTGCGTCTGCATAGGCCGTACAAGCCGCACAATGGTCTAGACTCTAGAAGGACGACGACGGGGCGACCAATCGAGCCTGTTATGATTTAGCCCTGAGGTTGCGACAACTCTGCGTCGGACTCTGAGTCCTTTGCAGGCGCCGTGTGTCTCTCCCAGCATTGCTCAGCAAATCCATCAATTGTTACACAACTCGGAAACCATTTCTGAATCCGCAAAGAGTCGCGTCGAGATAAGACGCAGGATTCCACATTCAATATGGCTAACTCGCATCGGTGGACTGATGCTACAGGCAATATACAATTCTACTGCGGTACGTGACACCGATCGACACCTGTCAGCTACCCCTGGCTAAATTCGTCAATATCCAGCAAATTAACATAAACAAGCCGTAAGCATGGAGATAGCGCCGGGCGGCCCGGCACGGTATATGGGAGGGTATCAAACAAACACTAGAGACCTGTGGCAAGGTCATGTCGAGTTATATACCACTCGTTGGTCCAGGATTTTCATAGCAACTACCCCTGCCAAGGTTTTCAGGCCTCGCATCAATCAACACCAACCATCGACCATCGATCAAAATGCACTGGAAGGCTCTCACCCTCGCCCTCCTCGCGGAGCACGCCTCCGCCCAAAACCCCAGCATGCCCATGATGCGCTTCAGCTGCTCCAAGCTCGTCATCGACCGGCTCGACCCCCTCGTGACGCCGGGCCAGATCCCCTCCCCGCACCTGCACCAAATCGTGGGCGGCAACTCGTTCAACGCATCCATGGACCCGGCGACGCACGACCTCCCCACCGCGTCGACCTGCACGAGCTGCACCTTCTCGGAGGACTTCTCCAACTACTGGACGGCGGTGCTCTACTTCCGCGCCCGCAACGGGACGTACAAGCGCGTGCCGCAGGGCGTGAGCGAGGGGCTGAAGGCGGACGGGGGGATAACGGTGTACTACATCCCGCCGTACGACGGGAAAAAGGTCACGGCCTTCAAGCCCGGGTTCCGGATGCTCGTGGGCGACGCCGCAAGGACGGCGCCGGGGAGCGACCCGAAGGTGTGTCATCGGTGTATGCCCAAGACCGGTGATTTGGGCCACGTCAACTGTGCTGCGCCGGACTCGCAGACGCTGCCGAGCGAGTTCTGCGCGGGGGGGATTCGGTCGGTTGTCACGTTCCCTACGTGCTGGGATGGGAAGAATACCGACAGCCCGGACCATAAGAGCCATATTGCGTATCCGGTCTCGGGGAACTTTGACCGGTCGACTGATGTTTGCCCTGCGAGTCATCCGGTTAAGATACCGCAGGTTATGTTTGAGGTTATTTGGAATGTGAGTATTTCTCCTTTCGTCCGGTGCTGAGAATGTCACTGACTTAGCGTGATACAGACGACGCAGTTCAACACGAAGGAACTGTTTCCGGAGGATGGATCGAGTCCGTTCGTCTGGAGCAATAACGACGCGTGAGTATCTCCCCGTCCGCCACATTTGTACAGTCGTCGTGTACTAAAAGTGATGCCCTGTAGACACGGCTACACTCAACATGGTGACTACGTTTTCGGCTGGAAAGGCGACTCTCTTCAGCGTGCCATGGACGCTCGCTGCAACGGTGACGTCTGCTCCGTGCTGGAGGTTCAGTCCTCGGAGCAGGCGGAGAAGTGCACTATCCCGCGCACGTATGTCAATGATGAGATCGATGATTGTAAGTCTCCCCCCTTGGCTCGGTGTGGGAGAGAGCAAGCGTCTGCGACGTGCAGGGTGCAGCTAACCTTTTTAGGGGTCACGGAGATTCCGGGCCAGATGGCGATGGCTGGCTAGATGGACATCTCTGGAAATTATGTACCGTCCGAACTATTAGCATACACATTAGATCCGAGTCCTTATCCCCTTAATCCAAAATCGGTACGCCTAACCCGCACGTGATCAACATGTCTATAGGTATGATGATCAGGAACCTCAGCCCGAATCCTAAGCATGTGCCACACGCTCCCTCCCGTCCCCGACATGATCCTCATGAATATCCTGAACGGCCGACGCCGCGTATGTCTGCACCGGGACAGGCGTCCCAGCACCCTCAATGTCAGGAGTCGGCTCCGTCTTGGGCCTGGGAACCTCGCCGGGCATCTCGGGCGGCAGGAAGCTCATATGCTCACCCATGTGTGGATAACCCGCCTGCAAATATGACTGCCTATTGATGTCGTGCTCGGCGGTCATGTACGGGGGTGACTGTGGCGTATAGTGCGTGGAATTGTTGTCACCTCCCCCTACCGTCGCAGGTGGTGGCGGTGACTGTGGCGCATATTGCATGAAGTTTGCTGTCCCCGCCCGTTACCGTTGGTGGTGGTGGTGGTCCATCTTTCTGGCGATGCTTGATGTAGAACATACCCAGGATGCAGAGGGCGATGACGGCCAGACCACCCACCACGCCCCCTGCGATGGCGCCGGCCGGGTTGGCCTTGGAGGTAGCGGCGGCGGTGGGTGTGGCAGTTGAGTTCTCCGCAGGTCCTGATGAAAAGGCGGCGGAAGATGAGGAAGGCGATATTTGTGAAGAGCTAGGAGAGCCGGTCCGCGATGGAGGAGTTCTTGATGTTGGCGTTCTTGATGAAGTGGTCGAATCTGGGTTAGGGGACAGGGCGATGCCCGTGGTTCCGGGGTTCTCTTGCATCGGATCCTCTCTTGGAAACCAATGCTCGAAGCAGCGAAAGGCCGTGTAGGTCTTGGAGTAGTTGTCGGTGCTCAGCGATAACAATAGAGTCCCGCATTCTAGAGCCTCTTCTTCCGTGCTGAGAAGCCCACATGTCAGCTTGTGGTACTTTTCATGGGAACGGCTCTGCCTACCCGCACAGCATATCGCTGGTACATGACTCCGCCAGGAAATTGCCCTCGAGAGATGCGGCAGGGAGGCACTGAGTTATGAAGTATGCGGCGCAGTCCGTTGTAGGACCGTTACAGCAGCCGCGGTAGCTCCCTATGTTGATACAGGAGGCACTCTCGTCGGCACATGTGAGAGCACGAGCTATAATCCAGAGGTTAGTTGCTCTAGACGACACAAACCTAGCGGCAGCGAACAGGTTTGGTCCGTACTCACATTTTACTTCGGCCACCCATCCGCATATGTTCGAAGGCAGAATATAGACACGCTTCTCAAACTCCATCCTGACGAGGTCCAACCTCGAAGGAGACGTTGGTACGGGCGAAATACCGGTCGCGCTCATGCTGAACAATTCAGCATGTTCCGTCCGTCGTGCCATCGGCCCGGGAGCGCCTGGTCGGCGTGGAGTGTCTCGGGCCGACACTGAGAGGGCCGAAGAGACGGCCACCAGACCGAGCTTCGACAAATGCATCTTTTATCTCGTAGGAGATGCCCGGCGCAGTTCCCCTCCTGGCGTGACAGAGAGTCAAGACAGAAAGAGGGAGGGAAGTAGTTGAAACAGAGCAGTGCGAAGCCCCCCCTCGCAGAGGAAAACAACACAATGCTGCTCTCCCCACGTATTCGTCTGTCCTGCTTTAACAATTGCACAGCGTTGGTTGAGCTGGTAGTAAATGTATGCATATTCCCGAAAAACAACAAGGGTGTGATTGGTGATGCTTGCACGGCTGGAACCTACAGCTCACCTTGACGTAAAATCGCCTTCCCTCCCGGACCTTGTGATATGCGCTTCGCCCATGTTGGCGTGTTGGCGCGTGCTACACCAATGGACTGACCGGGTTTATGATGGAAAGGCCAGGCTGCCGCACATAGCTGGGCGGTAAGTTGGCAACGACATCTTGATCATAGGCAGTACCGCATCAGAGCATCAAGCTTCAGACCTGAGAACACACAGATACAACGTCCGGTATGAGGTCATTGACCATAACTTATCACAGTTCCTTGACCATGACTCACTGAGTCAAAGTCTCCGTGAGGTCCATTCTCTTTGCGCAGGCTTTGCTCCGTGATCTTCGTGACTCCTTACAGAAGAGGATCGGGTTTCCTCGGACCGGAGTTCTGATTAACACCCATCAGAACGCCGCCTCGCCCTGGGCCAGTTGCATATTCTCTACCTCACGGCCCCATACAATTTCGGCTAGCTGTCCCTGCCCTAATTCTCGCGTGTTCTCTCCCACCCAAAAATGCTCGTCAGCTCCCCCCTATGCCCTCTCTAGGCAAGCTCAGGCCAGTGCTCCTCTTCTTCCCATCCACGATGTGCCTCCGCAATGTGGTTGTATATGTCCTCCGGGGGAAACACTCCCGAACAGACCCAGCAGAAATGCGTTCCGCAATCGCATGTCATATGGTTACAGCCCTCGTTTCGCTCAATGGTGATGCCACACCTGGGACAGTCCTTCATTCCCAGCTGCTGTTTGGCACGGCGGAATGCCACGTGGCCGCCGCTGGCGAGGTCCCGTTGCTCGGCGCACGATATATCCTCGTGCACAACGTGGCAGGATGTGCACACGTTGGAAAGGCATCCGGCGCAAGAGAATACCGGACTATCCGTGTTATCATCCAATGGATCGGTTGCGCGGTATAAATACCCGCAGTCCGGAGTTGGGCAGTATTTCAGCCCATTGCTGTTTTGGAGAAGGAATACCTTCCATGAGGCTTCCAACACGGCTTCCATTGTTTGCGGTGAGAGATGCGCCTTCATCACCGGTAAGGACAGCATGCGACCGCACGTACTACTGTCGCCTTCGCACAGGATCGCGGTACCGGCCTTGGCTCCGGCGATACACATGTTCTCTATGCAGGCAGCGCAGAAGATGTGCTTGCAGGTTGTGAGCACTGGCGATTCTTCGTCCGACCAACAGGTGGCGCACTCGCTGGAGGATCCGGGTTCCTAACCTCGGATCATCCGCTTGCCGTCAAGAATTCCCGTGACGATCGTAAAGTCCGACTCTGATACGGTAACGATCATGCGCTTCTCGAGGGGGTCCAAGTTGACCCTGGCCCTGCCGATGGTCGAGGCAATAAGCTGATAGCCGCCATCTAGGGTATATGAGAACTGTTCAGGCGTCAGATCGAGAGTATTCTTCGCGTAGACGACGTCTTGAGCTGTCGTTCCGTAGATCCTGAGAATGCTGAAGTCGTGATGTATACGGAAAACTTTCAATGATGCTTCGTGTTCGGACCATGTGCTGACTATGTCAAGTATTTCGTCCTCGACAGCCTCGTAGATGCGCGCTGGAACTTGAGTTCGACAGTGGGAACCGCCATTATGATGAGTTTCTCCTTTGTGTTGAATGGGAGCGGGATGTTGTTTAACTCTTTGAGAGCCCGCCTTCCGTCGGTGTTGCTTCCGAAAGTCGCGATAATCCTGAATACCGTTTCCGGATCATTCAGAGCCTTATCCCATGATATCAGGGTTCCGAATTGACTAAGCAAAGTCTTTATAGCGTTGCGATCCTCTCCCGGCTTGCAATGGTAGCTGAGTTCATGGGCTGCAACGAAGGGAAGCAGAATCTCCGGTAGGTCGCGGACGAGGTTCTCCTTCGAAGCCCGGACAGGGACATCGTATAGCGGGACAATCCAAAGGGGATTGCCATGGTCCTAGCCGTGGCGGAGTTCTGGCGGGTTCGTGCCAACCTTCTCGCCTAGGACTTTGCTGTTTCCCTTGTAGAAGCTCTGTGAAACTGCCGCGGCTAGATCTTGTCTGGCGTAACCCAACCAAGCAGTTCTGGTTGGCTTCGACCATTGGAAGATGATCGTATCCGTCTTTGCTTGGCAGTGGAAGACAGTGACCAGGTCCAGAGGCAGACTAGAGAAGTCTGCAGGAAAGTCGACGTCAACGACGGCAGCGCCATCGCTGAACATAACGCACGCGCCTCCGAAGACTCGTTTTATCGCTGTAGCATCTTCTTTCTACTCTGTGGTTAGTACCCCAGAACACCAGAAGACACGAGTTAAGCTAGGGAACTTACCTCGACCTGAATTGTATGCGTCATCTCCTCCGGCTTGAAGCAGGCCCGGTCCTCCGAACCGCTTACTGAAATAAGGCCTGAGTCCATCTTGTTTAGAAGGTATATGCGGCCTTGATGTCGGAATTCAACAGATGTAATTGTGAACTTCGCCGATGGATTTCCAGTCTGGTCGTTGGGATGGTGTAGCAATGTTGTAGTTGCTATCTGGTAGATGTCAAAGCGCCGACTGGTTGTTGTGGTTTGAAAAGTGCCGTTGAGAACATCGAACGCAAAAAGGAAAAGGTATATCTCTCAGCCTCACAGCCGACATGGCCGATTAACTTCACAAGTGAATCAACAACACTGTTTATGTGCGGTTCAGACAGTGGGCATGCACGTGCTGTCGGTAAGGGTGAAGTTCAGCTTTTGTGAAGTTCGCATCCCTGCGAGGAGAACAGTTCGCTATACAGTTATAGCCGTACAGTATGAATGCTCTTCTTGGTCAGGTACAATGTTGTTGGCTTGATGCTTCTACTAACCTTAGAACTGCCGTGATTCATAACGTTCCCCATATTGTCCCAGCAAGAAATCTACAACTCGACCGAGCTGGGATCAAAGAGGGTGTTGCTTCAGTACCTTACTATATGCACCAAGAAGTCATGGGTAACAATGATTATAAGGGTTCTCGGTAAGAATGTGGGAAAGCCGTATATTTATAGCTCTTTATGGCAGCACAGTTGCAATCCGTTAGCCCTTGATCAAACAGCCTCCAAACATGATATTCTGGCCAGGACTAAGACACGGCTGATCCGGAAAACATATGCCATAGCTGACTCCGATAAATAAACACCCTCTTGATTGCAGTAAAATAGTAAACACCTCTGTGAAAGAAAGAAAAGAAAACATAGGGAGCGACTGTGCGAGTGTAACCTGACATGTGCTCCGCACGTCAAGTGCTAGTGATGCGACAGAAGGCCATGACGCGAGAGTAAGGGGATAATGCTGGGGATAATGCTGGGAATGCAGGCCGAAAGCCCTCAAATGTGCCAGAGAAAATAGAACCGGACAAGTGAAAAGATAGAAAGAAGATCTGGCTTCGGTTGAGGAGGGAGCGGACCTGGCAACCTATCGTTCTGATGGATGAAGCCAGAGTGCCAGGCTCAGAAGAAACTATGCCACAAACAGCCGAAGTCCATTGCATTTCTAGAGTGTGCATGCCTTCAGCACCAGCCCTTGTCCATGCAGTAAAACGAGTGCCCGGCAACCCGTCATTCCGCAAGCACCGCCCACGAATCGTATCCCGCACTTCCTTCCCGTCAATCCTAGGCCAACTCCGGGTAAAAGAACTGATCAAGCCCAATGCTCCCGTGCTCCCGCTGCATGTGGACGTAACATGCCCGCCCCTGGCCCGGATCGAAGGTCTTTATGCACTGCCAGCAAATATGTGTCTTGCACCTTCCGCACCGGATACGGGTTGCATCCGCCGTTCTTTTCGATCAGCGTCCTGCACCGGGGACAGTCCCTGATGTCGAGCTCCATCTTTGCCCGCGCCAGGGCCCGGTACCCACCCGTCATCATGTCCTGCTGCTCGTCGCAGGTGGCGCCGGTGTGGGCGGGGATGTGACACCAGGTGCACACCGACACGAGACACCGTGCGCAGGGGTGAGTAGGTGCGCTCTGGCCGTCCTTGGGCCGGTCCGCAGAGACTTGGTAGACGTGGCCGCAATCCGGGGTCGGACAGAATCTCATTTGGAGTGGATGGCGCGAGACGTATGCGTCGAAGGCGGTCTCCAGGATGGCCTCGAGCTTGGGAGCCGGGAGGTGGCGGCTGAGTTCGACTAGTGGGAATGCGAAGTTGCAGGTGGCGTCGTTGTCGCGAGGCCCGCGACACTGGATGCCTTTCTCTTCGTTGCGTGCACTGTGAGTGCAGAGGTCCTGAAGACATCCTCGACAGTAGATATGTCCGCACGACGTCTGGACCGGGTCCTCCGCTTCTGTTAGACAGATAACGCAGTCGGCACCCTGCGGCGTTTGGTCACAATTATGGCTTGACAACCGTTTGGACTCGTTAGCGATCTTGATGAGCCTTGTCTTAGCTTCCATGCGTTGCGATAGGTCGCCTACAAGCCGTAGCTGGCACATGCGGGCGTCGCGAATGACGACAATGCCTTGGAGCTCCCTTACGCTCTGGGATAAGCGACCGTTGTCCTCAGAAAAGGGAATCCAGATTGCCGTGTCATTTTCTTCGACGACCTCACCGTGGAGGATGGCCTCCAAGGTCTTCTTTGCGGCGACGACTTTCTCGCGTGCCAGGCCCTCGATAACGACGAGTCGACATCCTTCAGAAGCCAATGGATACTCGGTAATGGAGACTTGACGCAGGAGTTCCCGGTAGTCTCCCTGGCTGTCAGCGTCCCAAGCGGCAGCATTCCAGGCTCGCGACGGGACCTTGATCCAGGCAGCGTAGACAGGCTCGACCGTCAGGGTTCCCTCGGGGTAGAACTCCAAAGTGCTGCCATTCAGTTGCAGAGCTCTCATCGCATCCTCGGCAGTATTGAAGTCAGCGATAACGCCGTATCGATCATCATCGGCGAAAGCAGGATGTGTGACTGGCTCGAAAAACATGACATCCCCTGCCCGGTACTCGAGCAATAGTTCAATATCCCCGTTATTGCTGGGTAGATTGCTGGTATATGACAGCTCGTCGAGGCTCATGCGCTTCGGACGCAAGACCCTGGGGATATCCTGCAAGATCTGTTGTTTCGATGCACAGCTCGGGAATCCAAAAATCCTCACTAGCCAAGCATTATCGATGAGGGCCGGCGAATCGCACTTCACTTCCTTGCCCATGACCTTGTAGATGCCCGTACCGAAGCAACCGCTTACTGCTTTGGCCGTCTCCTCGCCCTTTCCACCCCAATGGAGCCAGGCCGTCCTTATAGGTTTGTTGTACCAACAGACAACTTTCTCCCGGAAGACTCCAGAGTTTGTGCAGCCAAAGTTGGGCGACTCTTCGTCGACTACACCTCCATCTAAGAATTCGACAGTCATGCCGTTGATCTCTCTCGACCAATCATCAGGGTCCGACTCTTCACTGTTCTATTGACGCGTTAGCAAAGGGAAAAGATAACATGTAGGGGATCGCTCAAATACCTGGGCGTTGGCATCAGGTTCGGCTTCGAGGACTGGGTTAGCCATGGGGTGGTAGAAGCGGCATTTGTAGCCGTTTCGGCAGTCACCTCTCGCAAAGAAGCGACAAGGAACGTGAAACGTTTGGAATGCTGAGCTGGCCATGTCGATGGATATACGATGGCGGTGGGGAATATGCCTAAGAGGCAGAAGGCCGAAGATGGGGGGAGGTACCGGTAGTGGATGAGAAAAGAGGAGGCGAGGCGCTATCCCTCTTAATGAAGACACCTCTGTATGGGGCAGTGTCCGTAGGAATCAAGCGCCAATCGAAGCAAGAGATAAAAGAGGTGGATGTCGTCTCGGACGGATGGTTGTGTTTTCGTCTTTGATCGAAGGTCGGAACCTCCTTAGTGGAAGCTCGCCGCCTAAATGTATGGGCGGTCGTTCTTGACCTGGGGTTGCCCTCGACGGGCGTTAGTTCGTTGATGAGATTGAGATTCCAATTTCCGGGTTCGACCCAGACGGGTCAACTGTCCCCGGGATCCCATCCCTCGAGATATCTGGAACTGGCAGGCAACGGGCCCGAAGAATATCACCACGACTTCTCAGTTTTTACCTACTGCCACAGCGCCCAGCTCCGACTCGTTTTGAGTGTCCCTGATATGCTTATCATTGCCGTCGCTAAAATTGTCTGGAACAACAAGCAATTGAAGGTAGAGTTGTGGAACAGGAGTCTCGACTATGGCTCGTATTCGCCGTGAATATTAGACGAAGCTTATCTGTGGAGGACTAAGCTTCTCTGGTGTTATTCGCTATGATATGCCAGGTCGGGAAGACTAACCTTTGGGAGATAGAATCAATTGGTGATGAAGTCTTGATTGGTGTTGGGTTGTAGAGTTGAGGGTTCCAAGACTGCCGCGATGGCCCGTTCCAAGGATTGACGGTCCACGTAAGGTTAAAACGCGGCGTTGCGTTACGGGCCGTCCCATTGCTGCATCCTGACCCGCATACCATTAAGCCTCCAGTCATCTTGCATGTTTGTTGGTTTGGCTTCGATAGCACCTAACAAAGTCTCCCGATGCTTTCGTAACCTTCAACCAGTCAAAGTCCAGAAATACTCCACTCACGAATGGACGTGGGCAGTTGGCCGCTGCGTATAGAGGGAACCTCGATGCTCAAATGGCTGCCCCGAGTAACATTGGTGTGGTCTCCCATCTGATCAGGAAATGTAGTAACTTCTTGGCTCAGTGAGATACCACTCCCGCTAAACTTTCTCACACCGCCATCTGCCTTGCAGTGTGCGATGTAGTTGTTTCGTACAAGAAGAAAGTGTGAGGAGGTACTTACCAAGAGTCCATGGTGCTGGTGAAGCCCGATGCGCTTGTGGGCAACGCGTGTTTTGTATTAATAGCCATCATGCTCCATGCCTGCGTAATTGACATTTTGGTGGTCGCAAACGCCTCTCTGAGAATGTAGCCGAACAAATCTCAGCTCGGCCCAGCACTACCTACGGCATGACACTTGCAAGCACTGAAAGCTTGAGATGCCATGAAAACTTGGGATGCCATGAAAGCTTGGGATGCAGAGCCAAGACTAATCTGCGCAGCCGGACCACTTAGTTGCCTGGGGGTATATGAAAAACGTTGTTCACTCATAAAAGATTGTCTTCTTATTGGCAATGTGAAGAAGAATCGTACTGTTGCAAACAGGACGTTGAGAGTTGTTGACATGACCCCTGAATTTCCTCGACGAAGTCGGATACGGAGATAAGCCTCCGGCGATTACGCACAGTTTGCGGCCCTGGATAACACTGTGCAGATTACTGTGCCACATCCGTCATCGAACTTCAACATCGCGACTCTCAGTTGCCACACGTCTGACTTCTCCTCCTCATCGCTGCTGTTTCCTGATTTCGTGTTTTTCCTATGGCGCCGGCGCCCTACATCTGTTTGCGATGTGTGCGCACTCTGCGCCGTCGCTCTTTTCCCCGTTGTATCCCTTCCCTGGCCCCACGACATATAACACGCCTATCTTCATCATCAAATGCGCCACACCCGGAACCGGCGCACGATGAGGGCGCAAATTCTAGAAAAACTGAGGTAGAATCTCCAGAGCCCACATCAGAGCAAGGTGCCCTATCTCGACGGCTGCAAGAAGCGACAGAAGAAGCCCTGCTCACCGGGGGTCGCTCCGGCCGGCGCGCCGTGCTGGAGGAATCGGGCTTCAGCGAGGAATTGAAAGAGCGTCTCCTCTCGCGGGTAATAGACGCCAAGTTCAAGTCCGAGAATGCCGCCACCTTCGCAGCCGCTAGGCTGGATACCCCGGAGTCTAACCCCGTCGGGCAGGGCTCACGGGAGATAGCTGCCTCCGCGCCGTGGACCGGGACGGAATCACCGGAAGACGCTGTGCTGCGGATGCTTACGGACGCGCACAAACCGTTGAGTAAGGACCTGAGGGGTAAGCCGAGCATACCGCAGCCCAACCCGGTCGATATGCGCATACGGCGGGAGCGGAAGGTGAGTTCCGGCGTGCGGGCGGCTAGTGCGAGGGATATGGCTAGTGCCTATGCCGGTCTGGGCCTGAAGGAGAGGGAAAAGGAGGGCAAGCCTCTCACCGAGAAAGAGCAAGAGGCCCTGAAGAAGGAGTTCAAGGACCGCTTCACGCCCGCTGCGAGGGCCGTGCCGGCCACGCTTACCGGACTCGCGGCGCTGGCGAATGAGAGGATCGAGGATGCCATTGCGCGCGGACAGTTCAAGAACATACCGCGGGGCAAGGGCGTGGAGCGAGACACGAGGGCGGATAACCCGTTTATCGACACGACCGAGTGTAAGTTGTAGCAAGTCCACACATGCAGCTATACCTCACCTCTAACTTGCCCTGCTACAAGACATCATGAACAAGATGATCAAGCGTCAGGAGATCGTCCCGCCGTGGATTGAGAAGCAGCAGGAGCTGATCAAGGCGGCCAACAACTTCCGCGCTCGGGTGCGGAGTGACTGGAGGCGGCATGCTGCGAGGATGATATCCAGTGCCGGCGGTACGCTGGAGGAGAAGATGAACCGGGCGAATGAGTACGCGAGAGCGGAGGAGATCTACAACCCGCGGCGGCAGAATGTCGATCAGATATCCGTGCCGACGAACGCAACTGATGACCCGGTCATGGTCAAGTTGCGGCAGGAGGTGGCCGCCCAAGCCCAAGCTGCCGAATATAAAGCTGCCTCGGCCACAGCCATAGCTGCGGAAGCTGGGAAAGAAGCAGCCGTTGCCGCGTCTCCAAATGCCGAACCTCAAATAAGCTTTCTCCGGCCCTTCCGCGATCCGGCGTGGGAGGCAACAGAGCGAGGGTACATGGAGTTGGCTATCAACAACCTCAACGCGATCACTCGGTCCTACAACCTCATGGCCCCGGAACTGGCGAAGAAACCGTACTTCAATCTCCAGCGGGAGTTAAACAACTGCTTCGCCGACGTAGCGCCTTTGATAGCGAACGAGATCAAGGAGCGGGCTGCAAGGCCAGCCGTCAAAAATAACGGTACCAGCGAGATCAGACCGAGCGTGCTGGATCGGTTCTCGCGGCAGCAGACTGCCAGGGTATACGAGAGAAAGATGGAACCTTACGGCTTCAGGGAGATGTGGAGGGATCTGTTCAGCAAGTCGTGACGAAAGAGCGAACTGTACTACCATCGTCTAAAAACGAAGAGATGATACCGCTGAAGTTTTTAGATGCCTAAGAAATGGAAAAAACCTCCACATAACATGGGTCCCAGGAAAGCAAGCAATATTACCGTGATACCTCGAACCAAACGCCAATCCATGCCATCGTAAACCAGCTGCCCGTGTCGGGGGTCAGCAGGGCGCAAAGCAAACCGATAAAGACAGTAACACCCCATATATACAACCCCTCCCCTCTCTCCTCTTCCATCTATTTGACGACAGCAATCAACAAAACAAGTATAACAATCAACACCACAATAGCAACCATCTGCTTGCTCTCCCCCGCCGCCCGCGCAATCCTCCCGATCTGCTTCCTCCCCCGATCAAGCCTACTCTGGTGCCGATCGACCACCCTCTCCGTCTCATCCAGCATGACGACATGATCGTCCAGCTCGTCCCCGATCTGCATGCTCAACTCCCTCTGCCTCCCAATGCTCCGACCGAGCTCGTCGAGCTGCGCGTCCTGGTCCTCCATGATCCGCTGGTGGTACTGGTGGATCTGGACGTTATCCAGCGGCTCGGCATCATCTCTGAACCCCGCCGTGCCGTCGGAGGGGTCGTCGCGGTAGGGTTGGTGGGAGGGGGAGTTGAACAGCGCCGAGCGGGAGGCGTCGGCGTTGTTGTCGGTCTGGGCTTCGAGGTCGAGAGGGGAGTCGGAGAAGCGGACTGTTTTCGGGACGGATGTTTTGCGACCGGAGGAGGAGGGTTTGGTGGAGGTGGCGTGGGCGAAGTCTTCAGCTAGGGCTGGGTCGTTGGGGGAGGTGATGGTCGTGTTGGTCTCGGCGGATGCGAAGCCGTGGAATTGGGAGGTTAGGGCATCGTATTGTTTTTGCAGCTGGGGGAGGGTGTCGGACAGGGAGGCAGCTTTGGGGTCGGACGCTTCTTGGAGGCGGGCATGTTCTTGCTGGAGGGCCTCGAGGCCGGCTTTGAACTGCTCGAGGGAGCGGGAGATGTGCCCGTCTTGGGTGTCGGCGTCGAGGTTGAGCGTCTTGGCCCGTTGCCGCTCGAGGAGGGAGAGTTTGATGTGGTCGGCTAGGAGGAAGAGGGCGTTTGGGTTGGACATTGTGAGGTAAGAACTGCAGAGTGGTGGTGAGTGGACGGCTAGCAGAGGAGCATGTTAATGGCGAGTGCAATGTGTTGGTGCTCCTGCAGAGTGCAGTTTGTTGATTGGAAATGGGATGTGCCTGGCAGTCCGGATCGCCATTACGTAGCGGTTTCAGTAGCGCTTGGCCCGTGCGTGGCAGCCAGCGTCGTCCGATTAAGGTTGGTGGGGCTGATCCACTTTTGACGACCATGATCCATCTGTACAGAATACAGTCTGCAGAAAGCATCATTCTTCGACTTTCTTGTAGACATCGGCCTTGTTATTGCTCAGGCATATCGATATTTGACCTACCCTACAAGCAATCTGAAAGTCACGCTCAGTGTAACTGCCTCTGTTTACGATGTCAGAACCATCAGAACCTACAGAGATACTGGAGACTGAGCCCACTTCACCACCTCAACCTCACCCCCTTTCCAAAAGGCCGAAGAGGCCCAAGAACGCCAAGGGTCTCAAGACTGAAAGCATACCACCGTCATTCCCCCAGAAACGCCGAGGCAGACCTCCAGGCAGACCAAACACAACAGTCAAAGAATCAGATTACGAAGACAACACCGCCGTCCAACGCTGGAATGGGGCGCGTATCGAACCCGCCATCCCGGCCGTCGCCATCAACATACGCGAGGCATTCCCAGATTCCTCCCTCACACGCGAAGCGCAACGGACAATCTACGAGCTGCCCTCCCGAGAGATCATCTACTTCGTCCAAGGGTGGATAACTTCCCGCCAAATCGCCTCTCAGCGGCCCAGCTACGTCAACGGCCTGCTCATCCACTCGCGCGGCGAGGACAGCCCGAGGTCGTGCAATCAGTGCGTCGAGAAGAGGGGCAAGAATGCCCTGGGTCCCTTCTTAACGTGTCGGGTGCTGCAAGGCAGCTTCCACAACAGCTGCTCCAACTGCAAGTGGTTCGACACGACGTCGTCTTGCTCGCTGTACATTGGGCCGAAGCCTAACCGGAAGCGCAAGGCGAAGAGTTCGGGGCCCGTGGAGGTGACGGGTGAAGAAGGTGCTCAAGATGTTTTGCGGGAAGATGCTCACGATGCTTCGCAGGAAGATGTTCAGGATGCTCCACAGGAAAATGCTCAGGATGCTCCGCGGGATGGCGCTGTCGCTTCACCTCCCAGTCGTTAGACGACAGACATGGAGACCGATGCCGTGCCCAACGGCGAGATGTCTCCTGGTGTGGAAACAGCGGTCCTCGGGCTCGTCGAGCAGGATGACCAAGATACTGCCGCGCAAGAGCACGATGATACCGTTCAGATGGGGCTGAAGATGAACTCTAGTTGTTGAAGCCACCGCCTGGGGCGTTGTCTCTGGACGAAACTTACCCTCAGCAACCTGAATCGTTGGAGTCAGTCTCGCCTACATCGACAGCAGTAGCCCGATGTGCTGCACGATAACTTTCTTTGCGACGATAATGAGGACGATACGTCCGGGAGACAGTATTATCGACATATACAACACACTGCCTCGACCATACTGCCTAGGGCTTGAGGAACCTTCCAGAATTCTGGACCCCAAATGAGAACACTTGGGATGAAGTTTCCTAATGCAACACAGCCGCATTTGGAGCAGTAGCCGGTGGCGACCGCCTGTTCTCACGAATAACATGGACGGCTTTGATCATCTCAACGATGGTCGGGATTTCGCCCCAACCACCCAACCAACACATGACGCATTTGCTCCGGCCATGTACAACTGCTTTGTGGGGAGTTAGCAGTCTCTCAGAAATCATCTATACGACCAGCTTCTGGCCACGGGCTTCGTTAGCAACAAATACCACGATCCACGTGTCGTTGATCGGTGTCGGCGACCTCTCAACGTCCACGATTGAGTATGGAAACAAAAGAGCGGGATTGCTGCGCGAGCTGGCTGTTTGTCTACGGGAACAGACGACGCGCCCCCTCCAGCGGACCTTTTGTTTCTAAGGCTTCACAGACGCAGGCATTTCGTCGAGTGAGTCAGCCTGTCGAGCCAAGCCGTTGAGCATGGATGTACTGACAGAGGGGCGGCAGAGAACCTTAAATGGTGTGGGGGGTTGGTGTGGGTAGTGGAGCGGGCCGCAGCGCAACCTTATTTCGACGTGGGGATGATCAGTCCTCTTGCCAACCCCGTGAGAAGGTTCATCATATCTACGTTGCATGGCCATGTGCGGTTAAGGGCACGGTTACTTATGCCATGAATATCACACCACGTGACAGCCTAGTCCATGAGCCCTCTGCTGGATTGTTCTGCGAACGATTAGCCTCCACTGCCTGGGACTTTGGACGAACCCAAGCCGCTGCGATGCTCACAATCAGGCGCATCCGAGTGCATAAGTGGTGGGCCGCATAGGACGGATTGAAGGTGACGGGTGGTGCCAGAAGTATCTGTGGGCCCCTCTTCAGCCATTCTAACATTTTAAAAGACATGCTGGCCGCCAGTTCTTCTTTCCCTGTTATTTTTCGAACGTTCACGAAGTTATCACGCCTTCAAGTTCTTCAATCCGTCTAGCTCCGCCAACTACTGAACTTCCCTTCGATACACTTCGTGTAAGAAGACACATTTCTTGCCTTCATGATCACCCACTGCCAAACTCAACTTTTACTCTTAACATAACGAGGACACAACCTCGTCCCGATACTTTAACGATTTGGAACCCGCGTCGACAAATCGCCCTCTATCATCATTACAAATCTGGTTCATCTCAAGACTACACCCTCTGAACAGCACAAATCCTTTCACCTCCTCCCCTCCGGGGTTCGTCTCGGCCAATAACGAAGGTCGCCTCATCGGTAGCGACTGCCCTGCTACTTTCCACCTTCATCTCCGCCGACCAAGCACTTCATCAACATCCAAAGTACACCACCTCAGCGGATCAGCAACATGGCTCGCCGCCGAGGGAAAAAAACCCCGCGCCATGTCATCTCTGCCATGTCTGGACGACCGCTGCCCTCATAACAGCGGTAGTCCTATTGGCGATTCCCACCAGCAGACTTTGAAATGCAGGTTCTTTCTGCACAAGAGCTGCGTCCAATGTACATGTGGACACTCCGGACACGTGGATGACAAGGGGGACGAACATCAACAGGTATGTGCGAGACAGTTTTATTTCTACAAACTCAGAGTAACCCGGATCTATGATTCTACCATCACCTTATCCGGTATGGCCCTACCCTTCGACTATACTATAGCTTCTACTCATAATCAGTCTATAGATAAAGATAAGGCAGTCCTCCGGGTTATTAAGTATCATCGGACAGAGAGCATCCCGTTCATCATCATCAACTTCACCTCGCCAAACTGGGGCGCGTGCGATCCGCATTCCAGACACCCTCCGCTTCGGCCCCAATCGCCAACATGAGACCATGGAAATTATAGACAAGCTTCCCCGACGAACTCATTATCGAAGTGGTCAGGTACCTCGTTATTCCGAGCGCCATCAACTCCCAACCTACCAACCGACGAGCCTAGGACGCGTACCAGTGTTACATGCCAGTCTGCGCTGCTAGCACATTTAGGCACTGTGCCGAGGCTAAGAAGCTCTGGGTTGCAGGCGCGGGAGTGACAATTACGATTGATGGTCTCGTGGACTATGACGCTATCAATCATCGAACCCGGTGTCTACGGGACTAGTAGGGCTGTAGAAGGAACTCGACATGAGTGACGCGTGGATGAAGGGCGAATCTCACTCACATCATGGGTCCAGCGACGTCCGATGACGGAAGCATTGTCTTAGAATGGATCGGACGAGCTGTTGGAATGGATTGGACGAGCTTCCGTTTTATAAGACCAGGCTCTTCTAATATCCGTAGAGTACGTGAAAAGCCCTTGAAATCCGTCAACGTCAGCAATTTCCATCAATTTAGCACTAGATCGCTACGTGTGCTATAGCATCGACGGTCCTGCTCTTAATTCCGTCGACGCCATATATCTTATTCTTGTCCGCCAAGATAAGAAGTTCCGAAGCGACATCGAACGGCGTCTTGCTCTTCAGCGCCGGGTTGCTCAGAATGGTGGCGGCCACGCCCACCACATGGGGGCAGGCTGCGAAGGGGGAAAAGCCAGTCAGCTAAACGGTGGATTTGTCCGGGGTTGCGCAACCTGGGGAGTTGGCTTACCCATTGAAGTCCCACTGATAGTGTTGGTCTCATTGTTCCGGGGACCGATCCAAGTAGACTTGATGGCCAAACCAGGGGCAATTATATCGACGACTATCGACCATTTGAGATGTTGTCAGCGGCTTGAAACATTGTGTAACGTGGCACTTTTGTGAGTCGTTTGAGTGGTTACTCACGCGCTCCATAGTTACTGAACGGGGCGATCTCGTCACTGATAGCTGACGCGGCGACGGTCAGAGCGAGAGGCGACCGAGCAGGCGAGGTGGTCTCTACCGGCCTCGTCTCATTACCTGCAGCGCAGCACACAACCACACCAGCACGTACGGTGGCCGTGATCGCGCTGTCGAGCGTCTCGCTGGGTCCGCCGCCGAGGCTCAGGTTCACGACAGAGGGCTTCCCGTGGCGTCGATACTCCTTGACCACGTACTCGAGCGCGGCCAAAATATCAGTTGTCGTGGCCCCTGCCATTTTATCCTCGGGGGGCAAATCATTGAAGACCTTGATGCCGACGATGGCGACCTTCTTGGCAACTCCATAATCCTTGGAGCCGATGGTCCCGGCGCAGTGCGTGCCGTGGCCCTGGTTGTCATTGTCATCCGTGACAACTCCAGGCCGAGGCTGGGTCACGAACTTCTGACCGCGGGAAGCGCGGCCCTCGAACTGGACGTGCTTGTCGTTGATACCGGTGTCGAGCACATACGCCACGACGCCCTGACCGGCGGCTTCTTCGTTGTACTTGTAAGTGTACGGTCCAGAGGTTCCTGCGAGCTTGCCGTAGCTAGAGAGGCGGGCGAGACCCCACGGGACGTCGTTGACTACAACCTCGCAGTGCTTGTAGAGCTGGACGGGCTCTACAGAGGCGACCTTGAACATGAGACGTGAGGGTCAGTGACATTGTTCTCTATGGATAATGAGAAGCTGCGATGAACACATACCTCGCTCAGTTTCTCGATCTGCTCCTTCGTCGCATCGTCAAAGGAGGCAGCGTAACTGCGGGCCTCGTCGAAGTTATATTGGTGGATGACTTCGCAGTCGAATGCCGTATCATCGGCAGTGCGTTCGTTGACCAAGGACAGGTGCTGGGCCTGCAGATTCGAGGTAGCATAAGGCTTCAACCTCACAATCCACTGGCCGGGAACCGTGCGCGCTGGACCATGAACACTAGCCATGATGGACACGGGTAAGAACGATGTGTGTTGGAACTAGTAGAATAGTGAGCTTGTGTATTGTGTCTGGTAGAAAGGTTGTGAAATTCGATCGTGACAAAGATTAGCACTACTCCGGGCCAGAACTTGATGATTTAAATACTTGGGATATGGACACTCCCAGCCACAGCTTTTGGGTGGTCTTCGCAATGTAGGAAGTATGGCCCTCTCCTGTTGTCTTGCCAAAGCGTCACTCAGCTTTCGTAACGCAGCCACCATTCATGCTTCATGTATTTAGATTCGTGCAATGTGGCATCCCGTCTGCATCCGTCCCCATCACATGCTACCTCCAGCCTTTCACATCAGCCCGATGCTTTGAGTTTATGTCCGAAACTCAGAGTGCAGTGAGCATTCTTGCCATACGGAATAAGCCGTCCATCGCATTTGGGTCAATGTGATGGTGCTGGGCAAGCATGTAGCCAAGGCTATGGGTTTGTATCGAACACTGCTGGGTATGCGGGCGCATCCCTCTATGGCAATCCGGACTACCACGACACCTTGAGTGTATCATAGATGGTAGCTGAAATGTCAGCGGAGATGCAGCTTATTCTGTGATATCGAAGAGGCACCTGCAGTGGAATGGATAAACTGACGATGGGATGGCTTACGCCTGTACTTCGGAAGGTGAGCTTACTGTTGACAGTCACACGATGCCGGAAGGGTGGGTTCTGGAGTGAGTGCGTCGAGGTGTGCGGTTAACCTGTGTTTTAAGGGTAGTCTTGTATCCTTGGCTCTGCCTCGTTGGTTCTTGGCATCAACGTTGTCTCAGGATACCTCTGACAGTGACGCCTCCGGGGATGTATTCGAGCTGTGCATATCTTGCAGGGCTGAACCGAGAGGCTGCAGCAAACCTACCAACAAGAAGTCAGAAACGGAGCCCAGACGATGATCAACTAGCAATGCCGCTACCTGTCCAATTGGCATTGTTCCGCTGCATGCAGTGGTAGTTTCACCGAGTGTTCGGCATATTGCGGCTGATGGCTAGAATTCCGCAGGGCCTCCTTGGCATATTGAATTGCTTAGCGCTTGATGTCCGAAAATCTCCTGATATCGTACATACCAAGTTGTAACTTTTGGCCCCATTAGATGTTCAGTGGGTAAGAGGCGGTATATCATGCTTTTGCGAACGAGTGTACTTGCAGGCGGTGCTGACCGCTGGCACACACAGCACATCGAGTGAGTTTCTAAGATGGACGAACGGCATAGTCGTAAGAATTGTTTCCTTTCACAGTTCAAAGAACTTGCCCACTCCCTCAGGGACAACTCTTTTCTGTCATTGGTGAGCCGCTGCCAGTCTGATTGCAGTCGACTTGGCGTGGTGCAGTTGGAAGTTGGGTGTTCGCTGTTGTTCCGTCGTCCTTTGCGTTGCAGGCCTATGTCTATGACAGTTCTAGAAGGTTAGCCATCCTAACAGCAGCCTTATTGTCTCTGACCATATCGATGTCGGTATTGGGGCGGTGGTCATCGTCTCGATAGAAGTCTCCTAGGGGCCGGCTTTCATTATGGCTATTGCTAACGAGGTAGTGCCACCGGACTGTTCAGCTTGCTAGGTGCTGAGTGACATAACCACTCGCAGTAGACTACCCTACGGCTTCGCTCGCACCCTTGCTGTACTGGTGTAGCAGTCAAGCTCAGCCTGGCCAGATAGGTGAGCGCGTCTCTCTTTGCTCTTGTCCCTCACGTCCACCAGCACGTACTCGTGCGTGTATCGGATCGACCACTTGCTCGAGGCTCATAACTTTTCACTGTACTGCTTGAGCATTCTGCAAGGCTAGAGACGACGACCGTATCAGATGCCACGTAGTGCAGCGATGCTAGTAATTATCCATAATGAGCTGCGTCCTGAGCGAGTCTCGTGGACATAACCAGTCCTTCCCCCGTAGCATCTCCACAAGACCAGAGCGCAACGGCCTACTTTCGTCCATGACATCCCGCTTGAACGACACCTCCACAATAAGCTCGGTCCTTGCTTCTTTGGCAATTCGGATTGGCCAGATCTCGAGGTTCACTTTCACCCCCTGCCAGACTCCAGTGAAACGTTTTGTCTGAATGGGACCGTATATGCGTGCTTCCCGGAGCAATCTCTTACCCCAGCCATCACCTCCAAACCGGTTGAACTTATCCGGTGCCTCGTCGGCAAGCATCTTACAGGCTGCCTTGACGTCCAATAGGCTTATGCTGTCGATGCCGCCATCAGGAACCTTCTTGCTGCGGCTGACGGAAAGAGTCATCTTCTCGTAGCCCCACTCAACCTGGGCGTCATATTTGTTGTTGTTGGACGCAACAAAGCCATCCTTTGCCGCATCTGCAAGTGTTGCCTCGACTTCCTCACCCGTTACGGGATATCGTTTCTTGTACGTGAGCTCAAATTCCTCCGTGCCTTTCGTCTTACGAATGCGCGGGCTCCAGCCGGCGGTGTAGATGTCCTTGGTGTCGTTGTCCAGGAAGAGGACGCCAATCTCGGTGACTGTAGGGGACATATTGAAAGTCGACCGTAAAGTGCTAGTCGGATCGAGGTTGTCATCTAGTACCACTGCCGGGTCAAGCAACAGCTTCGCTTCATAATCCGGCGTCATGTTGTGCGCCATCTACGGCACGGTGGTCAGCAAAGGTGCTGGACGTGAGAAGTTAAGAGAGCAACCCGATCTTTCAAGAGAATGGAATGTATTCGTACGGTATAGCATTCGGTCTGGCCCGTTATGAGAGATCCAGTAGTCTTCCTCTCATGACGGATTGATGTGATAGATGCCTAGCGGTCGACACTGCAGGTAAGGACGAGCTATGAAGGGTGATATAACATGCTCTGCTCGAAGATTACGGGCATTGATGCCGTTTGTGGCGATGTCCGCCTAGCCTTCCGGAGAGAACAAGCCATCAGTAACTTTAAAACGGGGAAAGCAATGTGCCAACGCTGCCTACGAATGTCTGGCTACCAGCCGCACGCAAGTCGTCGGGTCAGACAACGTGCTGATATGTTTGACATACACGTCGTTCACTATTGGGTTAAAGGCGATGATTGCTAGGAAGTGTTCTGGTGTGCTCTGCTCCTATTGCAGTTCATGCTTAGCTACATGAGACTGATTCGACTTACGCCATACGTTCATTTAGCTCTGCGGCGCATCGGGGTCTTATTCTTCCCTTTGCATATGCGGAGGCGTGCATGCATGTGCTGAGACATCGGAGCTGTGGATGTCCGAGACTAGAGGCAAGACCGGAAAAGGCATCATCTTCATGATATTGGCTTTCGCCGAAGGACGGCACTCAGAATACCAAAAGCGGCATCGTGCTGTTGCCAGTGAAATTGTTCTCAACCGTCGTTGGTCGTGGGTCTACCCATTCCACCGAGTGTGCCAAGTCCGTATATCAGGTGTCGCTCCAGCTGCTAGCTGTGGCTGCCCTCACTGGGCTGTACTACCCCAGACGGCCGTAAATGCACACCACTGCCTACACTGCCAAGCCCAGCACAGTTCTGGACGGATCCAAAGCCTTGGTTATTGATTTCCCTGCCCAATTATGTTCTAACCATGCCTGGTCATTGCTCCTGTCACAGTGGCAGACTGCCGAGTGGCCTCTAGGTAAGTTCAAAAAACGGCACTGTCGGAGGGCTGAAGGGGTGCGTCAGAAATTGCATGACAAACTGTGTACGTATATACCACAAAACAGTTCATAATATGCGAGGTGTGACGGCTTTCCTAGACTTGAGGCATAACTGAGGCGTCTTGTTGGCGGGCTGGCGGGATGACAAGCTGAGTGTGAAACATGCAGGGCAGGAGCAACGCTTTGTAGTGCGTGACTATGTAAGCCGTTGTTCAATATCCGCTAGTTCTTCTCTTCTCTATAGCTTGATCCCTTGGTCGTATAAGTCTGCTGCGCGTTGCAAGCAGATCAAAGCATCCGAGTCAGCCCCTCAGCTGTGCATTCTTTTCGGGGGCGGCTCCTTGATCTGCTTCCTCAAAGGAGTAATCGAGGAATTGATCGAGGAGCACCTTCCCTCGCTCGAGGTGTTCCAGAGTTCAGACGCAAAGACACTGGCGGCCAAGGGTGCGGCTTATATTTCTGCTGGAGACGTGGTAGTCAACGCCAGGGTGCCTCGGAACGTGGGTATCGAGGCGTACGATCAGGTACCGTCTAGCTCGGAGGAGATTAGCGACAGTGGCAAAGACGGCTGTCAAACGCGGCGTCTGCCAATGAGCGTCATTATACCCAAGAACAGCCAATATGGGCAAAGGCACTGGCACCCATTCACGAAAAAAGTCAGGATGGTCAGCGAAGTGTGGTTCTCTCCGTATACGAAGGGAAACACCCTAGAGCATTGGACAACACCTTGATAGCGGACTACGAGATCAAGGTGACCCCCGCACCTGCGGGCCATCTGAAAATCTCGGTGGGCATGATGATGGACTCTCGGGGCAAACTGGAGGTGATTGCGGAAGAAGTCAACAAGGACGGCGCGAAGCTGGAGCGTGCGGTCAAGCAAAGGGGCACCATGACCAAGGAAGATTGCGATGAACAGAAAGCTTTGATGCACCAGTGGTACCCGAAACCAAACAAGGCTGGCCGACAGGGAGATGGGCCCCAGAAGAAGCAGCGGCTGCGTTGATCGAGCTCTGGGCTGCAGCTGGTGTTATCTGGGATGTTGGCGCGTTCTCGCTCTGTATCACTAATAACAACCTCTTATCCGGCGTTATCATCGTTTGTGCTACGGCAGCGTTGGGGCAAGATACAGCCGAGAATGCTTATTGGAGTTATCTTCACCTTCTGGGGCCTCATTTTTTCGTGTGCGAATTCCGGTCACTTCGGTCCTCGATTCTGGCTCCCGTTGTGCACAACAATAGTGCGCTTCACCCACGGGCTACACGCGTTGGCGGCAACCATAGCTCTGCGGACACCTTGTCTCGTCGCTGCCTTCTTGGAGGTGTGTATGGCCCTGCCAGAGGCGGCGTACAGAATACCAGGCGCAACAAGGACAGATAAGACAACGTGGTCAACAGCTGGAACACTCATATGTTTTCGTCCTCGACACGCTCCTTGATGCCAAGGTGGCCGACTTGAGACTTCTGGAACGGTTTTACATTATGCCTTCCACGGTATGCGGCTTCTATCCCTTCGGTCCAAGAGACAAAGGTGAGTCCGCTTGATCTTCCTCTATTAAAGCTGTCAATGAAGGCCATGACTAACAGCTTCTACCATGAGACGATACTCAGGCCAGGAATGCAACAATTCAAACAACGCACTGGACCGGATATCATTGCGCGTCATGATCAACAGCTACCGCGACCGCTGCAACTGAGCCACAACACTCTGTTCAGCGACCTTTCACACCACGTATCTTCATTCTTCGTCGGTTACCGCGACGAGCTGCTGCGTCTAATACATGTGGGCATGATATATTATGCTGGTCAGCGTGGCATTCTCTCCCCTGGTGTGCGAACGCTGAAGGAATTGAAACACAGTTCTTTCTCCATCTTTCCAGTTTCTCTAAGGCAGCTCTTTACCTTCAGCACTGAGGACTGTTCTCGAACTATACGCGGTTCGAATGCTACCTTCTGGCGTTGGCCCGAACTTCAGGATGCTGGAAACCCCTATCATCAGTCCTCCCACCACAGCCGTGACGTGCCCGTTTCTTGATGGATCCACTATAACGCCTTCGGCTCCGTCACTCCCTCCATTGCCAGGTTATACCGAAGTTCTCTCGCCATATATGAGGTCGACTATGACACGTCACCCGGGGTGGGCTCAGATCAGCGCCCTCGTAGGGAATGTGATTGGCAGCATAGTCGTTGCTTCTCGCAACATTCAATGAGTTTACCGCGGCACATCGCCGACACCGGTTACTGCGACTTGAAGTAACCAACGAGTATTCGTGGAGATGGAGCAACACCCAGAACCCTTTACTCCGTGAGCTACCGGCTAACAACCTGAAGCTGGGGCACAGACGTTAACGCAGTACCCTTGGAAGCGGCACATGAGGGAACACCCACTTTGGGTGGGAAGGCAAGCCCTGTTCCTTGGGAGGAAAGTGCGGTATCTGGTCTGAGTGATATGCGAGATATTACCATTTGGACTTGACGCGTTCACCACTCGCAACCTCCAAGTCGATGGCGATACTAATCATGGAGCTCTTTATGTGAAACTCCCTCTGAGTTCTTTGTTGGAACGTTGCGATCTAACATAGGTACTGCAACTGGCCTTGAATGTGACAGCTCGTCCCTTCTGAGAAGTCGCGCCAATGCCGAACATTGGGAAACCGACAATCAGGACCTAGCAAGGTGGTTGGCAAATCTTACCACTTGCCGGAAGACTCTTCTTTTGCGGAGAATGTTCCGGTTACAGTTCCCTGGCGACTAATGAGCCATCACCCTTCCATTCAAGAGGGTCGATGAGTTGCTAGCCTGTCCGGATGAGAATAATAGCCACGTCTATCCCCTGAATGCCACCCTCGTTTTGATTATCCTCGACAGCGAACAGGGCAATCAACGGGGCGACACCAAGCGGGTAAGTCGAACAATTTAGTGTCAAATAAACCTCAATAGCTGACGGCGTTTTAGCTCAGGGCGGGCTTGTCTCCTGCCTCGCAGAGAGAGCCTCAAGAAACGATGCAAGACGCTGCTACCGAACTTGACGATATGGAAGTAGACTCCTACAATGGAGAAGCCGGACAGGACCCGAAGGAGAAGTGGTCAAGTAGTCACGTCCCTGATGTAAGTTTGCACTGCCTGCAGCAGTTGATTCAATGTCATTCTGAATCCCCGCTAACCAGTGCTTGCGAAGGATGGTCACGACATGTTGGAGATATCCGTCAAGGTCAATTGAACTATTCCAACAACACGTCCAACTCGTTCGAGGTCACTATGCACCCCGCCCTCAAGGCCAGGGACCTGATCGTCTGGTATCGCACCCGCCCGGACGCCGAGAAGGCCATCGCACCGATGATATTCGCCACCAGTACGGTCACCGACGAGTTTTCGTCCGGCTTCACAACTACCTCTGACGGGGCTCGTAGCACCACCACGGCCACGCGCAGGATCGTGCAGGACGTCCAAGAACTGATAGGCAACGAAGGCATATACGAAATTCTGCGCAATTCCTTGCAGCTTGAGGGGGTGGGAGTGGCCCGCACGTTCGAGATGGAGTACAGGTTTGGGGTTGTTAACGATGATGAAGCGCGCGAGACGCTGGGCATGGAGGGCGACATCAGGGAGGCTCTGGCAAGGATTATCGAGGGGCGTCTAACTGGGTCGTGGTCCAGGGGCAACATCTCAATCGGGGGCTAGTGCCTTGAAACAGAGATTGGCTGACTGGTTACAGGGTCTGCTTTGGGCTATTCGATTGAGGTTTGTTTGGAATAGGCTGTACTCGTTTTCTTATGTCATATGGTTTAGTTAGAACTAATCTCGGACGGTTTACTTGATAAACGCTCCCTATCATGTCGGCGACGTTTCGCCTATTGCACCATCAACCTCATAGTGGGCACGGAGCATCAGCAGCATAAACACGAATGAAATTACGAGTTGTATATGCGTCGAGAAAGCGACCCCTGCCTCATCGTGCCATCGCAGAAGTTCGGAATGATATTTGTTCCTGCTGCCTAAGTCTCGGTGCCTGTGTCCGCATACTCAGTCTCATGGACGGTTGGACATACTGGAACCTCAATTACAATGAGGGCAAGCTGTCGACTGCATTTTCGAATCCCGATTACCGCCAGATCTTTAACTCAGTTGTGACAGCTCAGCTTCCAGGTACAATAAAGAAGCGCACCAATGCGGCATCATACTCTTTTTTTTCAACCGCTCGAATTCCTAGGAACAAGCACCTCTTGAAAATCCAAGATTATATCCTTGCTTCTGAACCCTTGTAGAAGGATTCGTCGTTCGATGCTCCGCGTAGGACGTTGTCTTGAAAGATGAGCTGAGCATGTATCACACTCCGAAAGGAAGATAATCGTATTTCTCTCTCGGAGTTCTGACAGAGTAGTACTGACTACTTCAGGAGTTCCGTGGTCTCCAGGATGGGTGCTGTCCCTGGCACCAGAACTTCCGTAAGGAGTCCTGTTGCTTCGATATGCATCAACAAAAATTCAAATCGACAGCAGATTGAACCTTTCGGGATATCCCAGCATTTTCGACGTCAAAGAAAGTTGATATCAGTAATGTGAGTTTATGTCAGTTTGGCCACGCTCATACCACTAATTCTGTGTGATCAATCTTTCTGGGCCTCCTGGTTATGCCGTGACTGGACTGGTATAAGAAGTCGGAGTCCTGCACGTCGTGTCTTCTGTCTGCCCACAACATCATCACCTCAATCGACTCAAGATCCCTGACCCAACCACAGCTCAGCTACTACATTCAGTGACTGTCTAGTATCTTGTTTCCCGTCGCAGACCAAGATGCCTCCATTCTTCCCAAAATCCGGAGTAAGTCCTATCTCTCACCGAGTCACGATTCGACCCAGTTACTAGGAAACTAACAAAAACAGTCCGCAGAACACGGCACTCCGTCCTCAGAATCCGCCTGGACTTCTTCGGCGACTACACCTGCCACGAGCCCAAAATCTTGGCAGGCATGGAGCTCAAGGACCTCGAGCCCAAGGACCTCGAGCCGCAGATCGACCAGTGGATCCTGATTTCGTATAACAACATCCAGCGGAGCCAGTCCCCCACACGCCTTGACTTCGAATCCGTCAAGGATTGCACCGTCGTCAGGTTTCTCTGCGGGGGAATGCAGGAACGTGAGGTCCGAAGGTCACGGCTGATGAGCGAGCCCGGGCTGTGGGAGAAGATCCTGGATTTTGCTCTTGCTGCTCAGGAGATTCGGGATAGAGGCGACCGGGAGGAGATGGAGCGCGATGCTCCGAGGATGGATGAGGGAGATGGCGTTGCGGAGATGGGAAACAAATTTGAGGTGGTGTACTGCGACGATGACACGGTTGGTGTTGAGGATGAGCGTCGGAGCAAGAGGCAGAGGAGAGAGTGAGCTGACTGCAAGCGGCAACTCACCGGTTCACAAACTTTCATAGCTCCTTCCCCTTGCCAGAGGTAAGATTGTGATGAAGCATTTGCCCGAGATAAAGGAGGTAGACGTGTTGATCAATTCAGCTGTTGACAACCCCGTGGAAGCACATGTTTCAAACTCTAGCTAGCATCTGCCTCTATTTAACTTGATTCACCTTTCCTTCTACTCCCCTTCACAAATTTCCCCCAACTTCATCTAGTTCTTTGTGCGAGGTGCGACCTTGCCTCCTGGAGTACGTATTCGACCATTTAACTGCGACTTGAGACCCTTGTTGCGGATCTTGAGACGAGCTTCCAGGAGTCTCCGACTTCTGCTTTAACAGCCTTGGTACAACATGACTGACTGAGGCAGTACGCCGAGTCCATAACCTGAGGCGGTATCACAGGAATCAAGGTGTCCTGACAAGATGCCCTGTTTATGAAGCATCGCCCCGCCGCAATCCACGCCCGAGTACCAGTTCGCGGTCGGGTATTTACCACCAGTCTTCTCGCGCCACAAGGTGCCGGCTCCGAAGATCCTGTTGGCTGTGGATTCGCCAGTGGTAACGCAGACGCCGCAGCCGAAATTCTCGGCAACAAACGCCTTGGTCCCTGTGCATGAACCGGACCTCCAAGCGGTGAACCGGTTACCTCCGCCGCGCTTATTAAGGCCGTGACCCAAGTCGAGAGTCTCGCCCTCGGTGAAGTGAACGATGGGGACGCGGGACATGGGCTCCCAGTTGTCGGTGGAGTTAAGTGTCAGGGCCTCGAGGAACTCCTCATACGTCAGCCCCGGCAAGGAGTTGGCGACTTCGGACTGCTCAGTGGGAGCGGCTGCAACACCGCGGAAGCCGAGAAGAGCGACGGCTAAGGCGGCAAGGCGATGAAAGTTCGTCATTGTGCGGGTAAGTGCTGTCAATTTGAGGGATCCTTTATGCGAGAGGTGTACGAAAGAGTATTTCGAGACAGAGTGAAGCTCAGCCTGGTTGGTTTGGAGACTTGGGGAAGAATCACACTTGGGATATCGGGTATGAGAGACGGTTGATGGTATATATATGCGCGAGAATCTGGCGGGGACAGAGGCTGCAGCCAGCAACGCGAAGGTCTCTATTGCACGAGTGCACCGCATCTGTCCCTTGGTGTTGAGAAGAAGGCAGCACGGGAAGGCGCCTAGACAGACCCCTGTCCCTCCGTATCTCGTAAAGACGGACCTGGATGGTGATATCTCTGTGCCTGGGACTCCCTAGAATTATTCCGCCAAACACGTCTTACGCCTAAGCTTGCATGATTAGACGCCGCTTACGCGCAGGCTTACCAACCAACCTACAATTATATTTCCCCAGAGTCGCGCAATAGTTCTCACGCAGTCGGTATCCCATAGGTCGAACTCACTTTAAGTCACATTGTCCAAGATTACGGCTGTGCGACTGAAAGAGTCTGAAGCCGAGGCAGTCTTGTTCAAAGAGCATAACGTATCTGATAAGCGAGCGGATCAGACAAGCGAGCGGATCAATTTCTACTCCCCTACTACAACTATCCCTAATTGTAACACATCAACACTAGGAACTCACTACAATTATATCAGAAGCAACTGAATCAGATGATTCCGTAGCCTCCTGTCAAGTGCGTGTATTATGGCCAGGCTTGCCACACATACCACAGTACCGAACCTTCGTACGACCCCCCCCCGCACCACTACTATCTGGCTGCGTTTCTTGCACTCCTTCCCCACCCACGGCCTTCTGATGTAGTAGATTATGTGCATCTTGTATAGCAAGTGACCCTCCAAGCCGCACACGTGTTTTCTTGGC
This sequence comes from Coniochaeta sp. 2T2.1, assembly GCA_009194965.1. NCBI lineage: Eukaryota > Fungi > Ascomycota > Sordariomycetes > Coniochaetales > Coniochaetaceae > Coniochaeta > Coniochaeta sp. 2T2.1. Next base: position 552,225 of record VSMA01000029.1, read on the forward strand.
TCGCCGGCGTTTACTTAGTGCCTCATTCGCCTTACGGAGTGAAGAGTTCTCTGCGCGAAGGAGAGCTACCTGGTGCATTATAGCTATTGTACCCTTGGTAAGCTGGTCTATAGTAGCTAATATTGAAGTCGGGGAGCTATTCTGATGGTTGGTAATGCGAGTCTTGATGAGCGTTGACTGCGAGTTGGCTTCTCGGGGGTTGTGTGGTGTCTGGAAGACCTAAGGTTGTGGAGTGCTGGCGCGTGAGTTCAGGGGTGTTGGCGTACGGAGCTTTACGTCCAGCTTGGAAAGTACCCTTTCAGGATCATACGGCACAAGGCTAGCACTAGCAAAGCCACTCTATATGTTCTTCTCCGTTATGGAGGCAAAGAAGGCCTCGCGGAAGGCACAGAGAAACTCGAGCTTGCTTACGTGGTTGATGTGCGCGCGCATCAAGTCCTCAATCTGGCGACCGTACGCCTGCTTCAGCGGCCCAAAGTAGCTAACATCGAGTGGCTGGAGGTAATGCGAAGAATGCGGAGGTATACAGAGCGTGATGATGTTGTTCTGCTGGTAGTAGAGCTCGAACTCAGTCGAGTGGTGGCTTTCGTGGCCGTCGAGGATTAACAACCGGTGTTTGCCCTTTGTCCGGGACGCTGTATGGTAGTCGAAGTGCTTGATCTAATCGAGGCCTACGGCATTGGTAGTCTAGCTATTATCGGTCGTTGCGATACGCCAGTCAGCCGGGAGGTTACACTTAGTGTACTAGTTGGCAAGGTGGTATTGCGCGGCCAAGATGATGAAAGGAGGAATAGACTAGCCGAGGGCATTGACTCCCTGGATTACTGTTGCCCATTCCCGGTTGCCTGGCTGGGCTAGCTTTGCTTTGCCACGGCCATCCGAGGTTGTAACAACCATGCCGGGAAAAATGATGCCTATTATGAACCCAGTCTCGTCGAAGTTGTAGACATCGTCGTCCACAATACCGTACTTAGCCTTTATATTCCGTACGAGCGCAAACCACTCGCTAATGACCTTTGGATCCTCGCACTTGGCCCTCTGGTAGTCATATCTACGCGTATAACGCGTACGGAGCTCTGGTTGGCGTTTGACGAAGTTGTGCGCCCAGCGTTTGCCAATAGGGGGCGCGTCGCGTACGCGTAGCAGTTGGTTGGCCATATCTTCCACACCAGACAATCTAGGAGGGAATGCGCGTGTATCTAGCTCAATTATGTATTGAACTATTACCTTCTCTTCTAAATCCGTGAGTTTGCGTGAGTTGGCTGGGATATCGCATCGTGCGGGCCGGCCAGCACGCCGGCGATGGAGGGTAGTATAGGGCACAGAATAGATCCTTGCTGCAGCCTGGAGGCCTAGCTTAGCGCCTTTTTCAAGAGCTTCAAGTGCGAGAACAACCTTTGCCTCGACTGGAATTGAGGACATCTTAATGTGGTGGAGGAAATTGATGTTGGAAGTAGAGAGACGCGTGGCGCACGAAATTGATCCGCTCGCTTGTCTGATCCGCTCGCTTATCAGATACGTTAGGCCTATTTCGATTCGGAGAGTTTTCATGGACACCGAATTAGATTAGACCTGGCCCCTACGGCGGTAGACTCCGGATTGAAAGCTGTCACTAAGGTAGGACTTAGTGGGAGACGTACTGCCCGTTTACTAGAACACTACCCAAGAAGTACGTCTCTTTTCCTAGGGTACAAGAAAGGTATGAAAAACAAGTTCAAGCCGGCCAAAAGCGACAGTGCGTTTCAATGGGGCAGGAGTTCAACACGGACTACTTCCGACTCCGACCTCACTCCGGCCCAACGGCCGACCCCTGTTTCGGCGTGTCCGGATTGTGCTTGTTCGTGCTTACACGTGTTCATAGTACTTCGATATCACGACATTGGAGTCATTGAACGGGCTGTGGGAGCGTTGTGATGAGATTGAAGCACAGGAAGGCCATACGATCCTCCGGTTTTAATAAAGGATTATTGTTAATATTACTCACCTTCTAGTCGTTGAACGTTTTTATCTAATATTTACTGCAGCTTGAGCTGCTTATAAAACTACTATTTCAATTATTCCCGGTAAAATTATTATACTTAAATACATTATTTATATTCTATTGCAATACTCCCTCTTAATCTATAGAAAGCTACAAGAATGAAAAACATAGATTCTTCTTATAAAGGATTATCTACTGTAAATTTAAGAGGTTTTATTAAACCTAATGTAGAATATTCAATATATACATCTAAACGTCGGTGCTTTTACTACCTCTGAAGATTATGAAGTAATTGGTTTACACTTTGACTGCAAATCTTAAGTAATAGGTTCGATTCCTACGGTTGGAGGATTAGTAGGCAGGCTTTATGATACAACTCACTTAACCTTAGCCTACTTAATCCGGTCGCTGAAGGTACTGAAGCTGGCGCGGACAGATAGGTACCAAGGGGAGAGCGGTGATGAGTTCTGGGTGGGGTTGAATACGATGGACATTGGTGGAAGTGACATGGATTAACTACAGGTATGCTGTCTTTATGGTCGTAAGATGCTACGAGAGTTACTTCTGCTACGAGAAGGATGGTCGGCCAAGGTTGCCAAATGAGAACAAGGTACCGCAGCGGTAAGATCCTAGATTGAACCGCACTAATACGAACCGCGCCTCTGAGAGGTTCCGGTTCCGATGCCAGGGAACTCGCCACACGCCGGAGGAGTCAGGCCGCTTCCGACCATGTTGCTCACTCACCTGTCACCTGCGAACCCAGCGATGGAGATGTTATGGCTCGCATCAAGTCTTACTACGGTCAATGTGGCTATTCGTCTTAGAGTAGTGGTGCCTGTCGCATGCATCTCATTTGTAGCATTACGATATGATGACAGACGGAACGCGCGGGCACCGCTATCTGCACACGAATGCTAGGGTATGGCTGGCCGATTCGCATGCTAGGTAGCATTGGAGGGAGGAGTCTTAGTATGGGCGCACCGATACAATCCTTGCTGCTCGTATACTTGAACATACTGCCAGCGCGGTCCGTGTCACGGGTCAGCCGTCAGTTTGGGCCTGGGGGCCGGTTACGAGTACGCCTATCATAGTCCACTCTCGATAAGGTAAGTCAGCGTAAGCCTTCCATTTAGGTTTGTTTACGAAACCCCCTATTCTAGTTCATACGCCGTGGTCAAGCTGCCTCGGCCTCACATACAATGGCAAGCAATCGCATCGCAGCTGCTGCTCGGTGTGCTATATATGTAGATCGCGGAGCGTCCAGCCTCGACTCTTCTATCTATCTCGACACACGACTTTCTCATCTACTTGAGTATTACAAGATTACATCCATCAGCACAATTGCCCAACTACAGTATCCTTCTGCCCCACATCTAATCACCATGACGAACATATCTCGCCTTGCCGTGCTGATGGTTACCCTACTCACCAGCCTTCACGCGGTCGCCACTCCGTTGGAGGACGCCGACTCGGATACCAAACCTGGTCTAACCCACGAGGAGTTCCTCGAAGTCATCAACCTCAATTCGACGGACGGCTGGGAGCCTCTGAGTCGTGTGCCAGTATACGAGGTCACCGAGGAAGGACAAATCCTCGACTTCGGCCAAGGGCTCAACCTTCACAAGCGGGGCGGCGACCGTACGTTCGACGCCCACGCCTCGACGGGCGACTGCAATGGAAAACTGAGGTTCTCGGCCCGGAACTTCGGTTGCGGAGTCTGCATCACCGCTTCGACCCATTCCAGCGCCAACACCTTCGGCTCCGGCTTTCTTTGGCGCCAGGAGATTAAGGGCAAGTACCCGACGGCGGCATGGTTCGCGGAGGATTCTTGCAGGGGCTCCGTCATTCATAGCCAGGGCATTCTGAAGAACGAGTATTATTCCTGCGATGCTGCCGACCAGTATGGCATTTGGAACTTGCCCAAGTCGGTTATGCTGTATCAGGGTTGCTAGTCACGATAATGTGTTTTGGTACTCGGACTGAGAAGTTGGGATGTTCAGGAGTAGATCACCGTAGAGCAGGAGGCTTGGGAGTTCTAGTGGAGCAGACGGTAGGGGTTTGCAAGTAGCAATCTGAAGTTTGGTTGAGGGAAAGTGACATGCAAGTCTGCCGTGCGAGTGATTCCTGGTGATTAAGTCGAGAACTGAAATCAGGAACTTGACAATTCACAACAGTTCCCACCGCAAAACAAGAAGCTGTCAGAGCTTGCCGTGTTGGACAAACACTACCTCGTACCAATCCAAGGATGTCTCGCTCTCGACATCACACCGCCGGTGGAAGACAATATCTGGGAGCGGCGAAATGAGTAGCCAACAGGGTGGACTCACACCTAAAGACCATTAGGCACATAAGCAGAGACCCACGTGATGCATCGACCCTGTAACCAAGCATGTCTGAAGACAGGTAGTAGACATGACGTTCCTGGCTGAGGAGGGGACCGAGGGAGAACTAGTAGCGACGAAGTAGGAAGAGGTCTCGATGTGCAGACGAATTACTAGTACATGTTCGAGGAAATACGGTAAGTCATGGAGCTAATTGGAAGATGTCGTCAGCAAATGAAGTGAGAGTGTCATTTCCTACGATATTGAACGAAGATAGCCATGGGCGGGGGAGTGAGTGATCATCCAGAAAACCTTCATCGTTGCCAGCACATCCGACTTCCTGGTTCTTCCTTCTCCTCCTCGAGCTCAGTTTGGGCCGAGCCATCACTTCAGCAGAGATTAACAGGCCAGAGACCAGCAAAGCCATACCATGAGACTAAACCCCAGTACCACAAAAGTTATGCCCAAAATCACTGCAATAATTCTCCCTCCCATAAGCAACGTGATACTCATCCGGCCCGGCCGGACTCCACAGGTTCACCTGGCCGGGCTTCCACCAGCCGCACTGCTTGTCGATCCAGCCCGTCGTCACGCCGCGGTCGTAAGAGTTGCAGTTGACGTCCTGTTTGCTGCCGCTGCTGGGCCTGTTGGCGAAGTGGCAGAAGTACGAGACGACGCAGTTGGATATGGCGTAGTAGTTCATGCCCGGTTGGACATAGCTGCCCGGCAGCTCGCCGCAGAACTGGTCGAGCTGGGCGTTGGCCTTATTCAGGGAGTCGTGGTCCATGTCTTCTTTGCCTTCGAAGTCGAAGCAGGCGGGGAGGGTCCAGCTGTCTTGGATGAGTTGGGGCCGGGTGTTGGGTGAGGGGGGTGTGGATTGGGGCGGAGTAGTGACGGATTTGAGGTCGGAGAGGGAGGCTACCAAGACCGCGTCGCCGATTTCGGTGCCGTTGTCGACTGAAACGGCGTAGATACCGGGAGGGGTGTCGCGGGGAATTTGCCAGCAGTTCTGGAGGGGAGAATCGGTTAGCTGAGCTCTCCTTTTGAACCCGAGATGGGGAGTTTGGGAAGTCGAGGTGATGAGCAATTTGGCATACCACGACGCGGGCTGTGGCAGCCAGGACGAAAACCGCTGCTTCGGGGAGCTTCATTGTGAGCTCTGAAGGGTCTATAGGTAGTTTTTGACTAGTGTTGTAGAGTTGGATTTTGTGCAGTTACAAAGCAAGGTGAGGTCTGCAGACGTTGTTCAGACGCTGTCGTTCGAGTGAATCACTCCTTCAACTGTCCAGCAGCTGAATCACGGACTGTGGGTTAGGTTTTGTCACGTACTTTTGTTGAGGAGGCGTTGGGAGGCAACTGTAATGCGTCGAAGGCAGCTGGCTGTCACGGTCCAACTCATTACTGAATCTAATGTAGTAACCTCGAGCGGAATGCACCTTCCCTAGTAGGTACGTTGACTAGCAAGGTAGCAGGACTTTTTGTACAATTTGCCGTTGTGCTTTCACCGAGTAGAGAAGGACATGAGTGCTGTGTTCTTTACCCCATCGTCCTGCCAGCCAAGGCGCAACATTTTGGAATTTGGATCCGCCAAGCAACACCACGTTGAGGTCATACCTGTCGTTGCCTGCTAAGAATCGTCCGGACTCACTGCCCCATCCCGATATCCTTGAGTGTTCTTCTACTCTGTCTGACACGGGGCAAAATCGGCGGTTCTCAACATCTCCCTCTGATAGAGTGTGTGTACGGAACGGTCTCAACGACACAAGCCAGTAGGCGGTTTCTGATGTTACTCACCGCCGCAGCCCCCTTGTTGCTTGTAAGTCAGGAATTCGAGAACTCGAACTTATAAAGTGGACTCATTTTCGTCCCTGTGGTTGCTGCTGTGCAGTCTGCTCTGCATTAGACTGAAACCTTAGGCAGATAAAGTCATGCTGCATCGACATGAAGAAACCCACGTCCCAACAAACCATCGGGACTCCTCTCTTCGCTCCCCAAATCCATAATCCAAAAAGATAATCGACCACCCCGAAACTGAGTGCCTTCGATGAGACCCCCGATCCAGCTCTGGAAGACATCAGTCATCAAGGAGAATCACACCCCGGACGCAGAGTCCGAGATCGAGGAGACAAGTAGTCTCAGCACCAATATCGAGCTAATCGAAAAAATGGACGACCAGGAAGGCAACATTAACCACATGGGCATCAAGGAACCAAAGAACAGCGACAAGGAGTTCGATGTACAGCCGGCCCAAAGTCAGAACACGGACGGTCACTCCACGCCTAGTGGCACGACCACCCAAGACGACAAGTCCCACGCTGACGAGTCCTCAGCAGCAGCGATGGCGCAGGAGGAGAGGGAGCGCGAAGTAGACCGTCTGACAGACCAGCTGGACTATTGGGGCGATGTCCTACTGCCCTTCGTATTCTATATGGACCAGGTTGATCCTGCGGAGATGCGACGGGCCGATCCAGAGCTCGTGCGGAAGCATCACGAGAAATTAGATAGGGTTTTGGAAGTCATGGCTAGGCTGAGGACTGCTGTTCTCGGTCGTCCTGTTCTGGAGGACCAAGGACAGAGGTAGCGAGGAGAGGCTGTTTTCTTTTCGGAAACGGTTGGAATCACAACCATGTCGTTGGATGGGAGGCAAGAAAGGCAGTTGAGTATCGGAAGAGCATACAAGGGCGGAAAGATCGTCATTGAAGGAGACAGCTAAGGTGATACTACTGAATGATTACTCTCCGGCGTCACGGAACGGAGGGGCACACAAGGCGGAGGACTACAAGGAACGTGGAAGAAACTATCGACGGAGACCACAGTGAGGGCGGAGGAAACTAACGACACGGAGGCAACAGCGGAGGAGACGATGCGTCAACAGACAACAGCGGGAAGTGTGAGGCACAGTTTCTCCTTTTAGCATAGCAATAGGCCAGCAACAGAATACAGCGTACACAATATCACATCCGGGGCCTTCTGAGTCGAACAAACCATAGCTCTACGCCTCGCATGGCGCACAACATACTCCGCATGATATATATATCACGCAGAACAAACGGCTCACCACCAGCTAAGACCAACGCCCAAAACTCCCTCCCTCGCCTCTGCCCCATCCCGCTCCTACTTATCCAACCCCCTGGCCTTAACATACCGATTAATCTGCTCCCTCGTAATCTTATCATTATACTGCTCGTAACACTCGTAAAAACTGATCAGCTCCTGCGTCGAGTCGACCATGGCCTCGATATCGATCCCGCTCTCCCCCAGCCAAGCCGCGAAGCGCTGCACCTTACCGACTCTTGCGTCTGGCTGTGGCGGCGCAGGTCTCTTTTCTTGCTGTTGCTGCTGCTGTTGCTGTTGTTGTTGACTGCTATCATACCCTCCGCCCTGCTGACTCCCCTGCGACGACACCGGCGTGCCAAAAGGCGTCGTCTGTCCGCCGAAACTTGCCTGTCTCGCCTGCGCTTGCGACAACGCTGCCGCCGCTGCCGCCAAACCGGCTTGTGTATTTGCGCTGTTGTTGCCGCCCTGACTTTGGGTGTTTCCCGTGGGCCGCAAAACAACAGCCAACAGCACTGCCGTGCAAGCAATAACATGCGGCGGGTACAGCAGCGGCAGATCCGTCATGTAACTGTCATTCACCACGCTCCACGCGAGCGCGACCTCCTCCTGGCCGAGGTTGAACTCGGCCTGCAGCATCGTCAGCGTGCGGTACGGCTGGTGCACGATGAGCTGGCTGTTGATCTCGCTTATCAAGAAGAACTCGCACTCCCCGAGCTTGCTGGTGTCGAGCCCGCTGAAATCCGCCGGCCACAGGGACCGCGCCTCGGAGATCACCACGCGGATGTGCTGGGGCGTTTCCTCCATCTTCATGGCGAGGTAGAGCGCCGTGGCGAGGACGAGGTAGGGGTTTGTGCGACGGATCTCGACTTTGGTGTAGAAGCGCTTGAGGTACATTTGGGCGGTGGCCATTGCTTGCTGCCGGACTGAGAGGCGCTTGGCGAGGCGGTTGATTTCTGGGGGAGACACAGGGGTTAGTACGGGGTATATGGAGGCGGGAGAGAGGCGGGGGGGAGGGAAAGACGAACGTTGGTTGAAGTATATGTTTAGATGCCGTAGTTGCGGTAGGGGGTAGGAGTGCACGAGGTTGGGGTCCTCGTCGTCGAGTTTCTGGCGCATGGTGGCTAGCTGGTCCTTGGTGAACTGCCAGTGCTTCCGCTGGGTAGATTCCCAGTAATTGGCCGCCATTGTTGCGGGTTTGATAGTTGGAAAGAGTAAACAGCAGACAGAGAACCAGCTCTGAGCTGCTTTCAGGCGTTATGTCTGCTGTGGTGCCATTATGCACATGGCCATCCAAGAGATGATGTTGAGGCCAAGGAGGCGAGGCTGACAAGTGACGTTGGAGGGATCATGCAAGGCTACCACGGGGGCGATAAAGCCGATAACAGAAGGACGATAAGCTGATAAGGTGCTGACACAGGCGCTAACGACAACTGGACGGGCTAATGCCACACCCCCACCCCCCTGTCATTGTCCTTGGATCTCGCTTTCCCTGATAAACATGGGACAAACACAATCGAGATTTCCTGGTTCCTGACCCGCAATCCGACTTGGAAAACAATTGAGACCGGCCACCGAGACACTTTGACAGTGTCCCCCGTACAACCACTTCCACGGTTCGAAGATCGCGCCTCTGCTGAGTACTGCAATGCTCCTCTCCTTTATTAGCGACCACCAGCACTCGCGCCAGCCACAAACTCGAAAATCCCTCCCACATACGTCATAACCGAAACCGAGACTCTCGCCTATCTGCTGCCGCATGCAGCCCATGCCATGATAGCGCGGCGATGAAGATCACAGAGGTGGTCTCCGAGCTGGAGATCGAGATGGAGGAATCGCAGAACCAGCGGGACAAGAGGGTAGAGGAGCTGTGGAAGAAGCTGGACCCCCAAGGGAAGGGGGAGCTGGACTTTAAGGGGCTGAAGAAGGGGCTGAGGCGGATCGATCACCGTCAGTTGCACTGTCGCTTGAGGTCCTCCTTGCTGGCATGTTACTGACTCTCGGGACCGGAATAGCTATGAAGAATGCCGACGACATGCTCAAGGGGATTGTACGATTGGTTGACACCAGCGGAGATGGCAAGATCCAATATGATGGTCAGTCTTTGTTGTTATTGTGGACGATAGGGGAAGACACCTTGCTGACCTGCTGCTGCACCCACAGAGTTCCGGGTCTTCGTCGAGGCAGCCGAGCGCCAACTCCTCCTCCTATTCCGATCCATCGACAAGAACCGCGACGGCAAGGTCGGCAAAGAGGAGCTGCGCATGGCCTTCAAGACCGCCGGCCTCGCCGTGCCCGGCAGTCGTCTGGACGGCTTCTTCAACCACATCGACATGAACAAGGACGGATATATAAGCTTTGACGAATGGCGGTACGTTAATCCCCCACGTTTTTATTATGTTGTCACGGTTTTTCTTCTGGTTGCCCCTTTGTCTTGGCTTTCTCGATTCCGCCTTGGTCACATGCAAGCATCCAAGGGCTTGGCATAAGATGGTGATGCTTGGCTCGGACGTCAGAACAATTGGTGTGTCATGACTCACCAAGTAAATAAAAACTGCTATAAGAGGCGGTGAAGTCGCTGTTGTCGGGTTCTATTGTCTTGTGTTGGCGTTGGTCATTCATAAACTCTGGGCCGTTGTTGCGAAACAATAGGTTCAATGTTGCTCACCTTCTATTGTCACGAGTTACTGACCCGTCCTGTGACCACTACAGTGACTTCCTGCTATTTATGCCCACACACAACAACGCTTCACCACTCGCGGCGGCATGGTCTTACTATGCTTCCATTGTCACAGTGTCAGCTGAAGGTGACTCTACAGTCAGTGATGAAACACTAGAGGGCTTAGGTACGGTCGGATTTATTTTTCAAGCTCTCTTTGGTACTCTTGTCAAGCTCGCCAGCCAGCCGCCCATTCCACTCAAACCGCCAAAACCGCCGCCTCCCGACGAGAACACCGCACTCAACGTGCAGACGGGGTACTCGTCCGAAATACCACCATCCACCGCGACGATGCAGTCGAGAAACGACGCCGGGTTCGACGACTACGAGGCAGCCGTGCTGCAGTTCGAGGAGGAGGAGGCCTTGGACTCCCACGAGATCAGCCAGATCGAAGCTACCAAGACTGCAAAATCCAAACTGACTGAGTACCTACCTCACCCAGGTTATTTCCTCGCCGGTGCCGTCTCTGGCGGAGTTTCGAGAACTGCAACCGCGCCGCTCGACCGATTAAAGGTCTACCTCCTCGTCAACACCCAGACGTCGACCACGGTGGCCCTCGATGCCGCCAAGAGGGGCCGCATCGTAACTGCTCTTCGCAACTCCTACCGACCCATTGGCGATGCCGTCGTTACGCTGTGGAAGGCGGGTGGCTTCCGGACCTTCTTTGCTGGTAAGCTCTCTCCCAACCCTCAATCAGTCAAGCAGAAACTGACCTCATCTCCAGGTAACGGCCTAAACGTGATAAAAATCATGCCCGAGTCCGCCATCCGAGTAAGCCTCCTCCACATCTATGTCTTTCCTTCCCAAACTAACACCAGCAGTTCGGCTCCTACGAATTCGCAAAAAAGGTCCTCGCCAACTACGAAGGCCACGGCGACCCGCAACACATCCAGACCTGGTCCAAGTTTGTTGCCGGCGGCATAGGCGGCATGACGGCCCAATTCTGCGTCTACCCCATCGACACCCTCAAGTTCCGCCTGCAGTGCGAGACCGTCCAAGGCGGCCTCAAGGGCAACGCGCTGCTCGCCCAGACGGCACGCACGATGTGGGCCGACGGCGGTCTGCGCGCCGCCTACCGCGGCCTCACGATGGGTCTGATCGGAATGTTCCCCTACAGCGCCATCGACATCGGCACCTTCGAGTTCCTCAAACACACCTTCACCAAGTACAAGGCGCGCTACTACTCGATCCACGAGGAGGACGCGGCGCCCGGTTCGGTGGTGACGGCCGTGATCGGCGCGACGAGCGGCGCGACGGGGGCGACGATCGTGTACCCGCTCAACGTGCTGCGGACGAGGCTGCAGACGCAGGGGACGGCGATGCACCCGCCCACGTACACGGGCATCTGGGACGTGGCGACGCGGACGGTGCGGCACGAGGGGTTCAGGGGCCTGTACAAGGGGTTGACGCCAAATATACTCAAGGTGGCGCCGGCGCTGAGTATTACTTGGGTGGTGTACGAGAATACGAAGCGGGTGCTGGACTTGCAGTAGCGCACTGGAAATCACGGCGAAAGGGGCGACGGATGATGAGGAGATGGGCATTGCCGCACAGCCAGGGGAACCCCGACAGGGAGTGTAAGAGGAGAGAGGACCGCTGTCGCGAGGGAAGCCGGACAGGGAGGTATTGAGATAGAGATTTATCGCATTTTCAAAGGGCGTCGGTGAAGGGCCAGCCTGAGCAGCTGGTCCATTTGATTTGTTTGGTTTCGGCGGCGTTTTCTGAACGGGGGGGATACCAGCTATGGATGAACATACAGTGGAAGAGAGGAGAGAGGGAGATACCAAGAAAGAAAAGCTGTCACATCAGAGATGAAGACTAGGCGGACGACGGGATCACGAGACTTGGCATATCTAGGCTTTAGACCAGCGATTGTCGAATCCAGAAGGGATGTGTGTGAGGGAGAGAGATAGATTTCAATGAACCTGATCTCGCCCATACGTACTACAACATATCACGGAAAACTACCATCAATGTGACAACTTATCCACAAGGCTGACGTCTCCCACCTGCAACTCCTGCGCGTCCGTTCTTAAAGTTGATGGCGCAAGAATGTGTCACGATGCAAGATGTCGTAGGGATTCGTAAGGCAGACAAGCATAAAACTTCATCTCGTCCAATGGCATCGCTTTTTCGGTCTGATGTGCTTCGCGGCTGCCCCGCAGTGTGTGGTGGGGTCGAGGTTGGGAGGAGGGGCACAACCGATGGAGGTCGTTTCGCAGCTTCCTTTTCTGGTTGTAATAGACGGTTGACCGCGAGTCTGGATCATTGAAAATAGTTAGGGGGGCATGTCGCCTTCACTATGATTGCGAGGAAAGGAAGGTCGTTATTCAAGCTAAGTGCACAAGTGTAACATGATGCACTATCACCGATCGACCTGGCTGACGAACACACACCACAGCCAAGGGTGTATCAAGCTTCCCTCTAGAAGTCTAGCTTCCGTTCTTGCTTGGTTTTCTACGCCGCATTCTTGCCGATTGACGACTTCCCGGGCAGTGGTCACGCCCTGCAAGTGCAGAATACCGTCCCGGCTCAGAGGTTCAATCGATCAGAAATGTTCTACGGCGCCCCCCGGACTGTCACCTCTCTTCTCTCCTGACTCTCCTGACTCTCCCCCACTTCTCACTGTAAACATCACCAGCGCCGTCGTCGTAACTCATCTTCGTGTACACTGACGACTCAATTGGAATCTCATTTCGTTTTTCTGAGAGTCTAGACCGGACTCGGTAGTTTTACCAACGGTGACTGTGACATCTCGTGCTGCTTGGCTTCCCAGCATCACGGACAGTTTTAGTTTGAATCGTCGTCGCCAAGCCGTTTCGGGCTGAGCAAGTGATGCCTTACTCTGACAACCTCTACTCCATCGACAGCGACGATGAGTACACGGACCTGGGACCCCTCGCTGATCACAACACTACGTACCCTCCTCTCCCTGTCGCGTCTCAGCAGCAGTCGGAGCAGCAGCAGCCACTAGTTCCGTCACAGACCGCGCAACAGCATGGTGAGGAGGACAACGATGATGAAGATCCAGACCATGCCCTGTCACCCGCAGATGGCAACTTTCCTTCCTCAGATACAAACGTGACCGGTGGTACCAGGACACCGGGAGCCTCGTCGCATGTACCTCACGTACCAAACGTTCTTGTCCGCGACCCGTCTCTGGAACAGGGGAGCACTGCCGAGAGCAAGGCCCGAGAAGCGCGTGAAGAAAGACAAGCTGCCGCTGCCAGAAGGAGCACAGATAGTCCTGCCGTGAACCCTCGACCCCCATCAACTATACCAGAAGACGACCATCCCTCAAGAGCAACGTCACCTCATTCCTCCTCCGCCGCCTCAGCATACACACCCTCGTCACCCACATCAAGCAGAGCCACGCACTACCAGCCGTCCACCGCCGGCGCATACTCCTCTTACGCGCACTCTTCAACATCTCATTCCACATCTCATCACCACCCCCGGCGAAGCATATACACTGCGACATCACCGTTCCTGCCCAGAGAGGCGCCGCCCGCGTACACGCCCTCGCCCACAGTCACCAGCACGAACTACACAGGTAGTACGTCGCCCACCTCACCGACACTTTCGTCGCCACAGCCGGACTTCTCCAGGAACTACCAGACCTTCTCACAGCCGCAGCCCAGCAACATGGGCCGACCGGAGGAGACTCGCGGCCTACTGGCTGCCCAGCCGGAGAGTATGGGCGGTCCCGCCGGTGACGACTTTGGCAATGTCGCGCCGCCCGCGTGGACGGACCGCGTCAGACGGAAGGTGCCCTACCTGAACTGGAGAAACTGCCGGTACGCCGCCGTGTGTCTGGTGCTGCTCCTCGTCACGGTCGGCTTCCTCGTCAGCGGCATCACTTCGGTAAAGGATGATGTAAGTCACTCATCTCACATTTATGTACCTCCCCCATCTCATTCCTATATAACCACCCACACAACCCACCGCATCTTCACCACAACCCTAACACCCCTACAGCTCAAGCCCACCCCCAAGCAACCCGTCCAGGACGACCCGGACTCCTCCCCCATCATCGAACCCCCGCACATGGATTATCCTCCATACGACGGCGACCTCCCCTGGCCCTCGACAGCAACCTGCTCCCACCGACCCGTCTCGCGCGTCGACGTCTCCCTGCCCCTGCAGTATGGACCCGGCCGCAGCTTTTCTCTCATTCAAGATGTCTCGGACGATCCCGACCGGCCCAGCGACAACCACGAAGTGCACGTCGTCGGCGACGTCGTCGTCCGCCACACATCGGGACAAGGTGACGACCCGAAGCCTTCTTTCAGCGTCGTCGCCATCAAGAACGACGACTCCATCGCCGTCAACTCCTACTTCGACGAGGACACCCAGACCCTGCGCATCACCACCCCCCGCAAGCTTCGCGACCTGGACGCGGTCACGTGGCCCTGCGTGAGCATCAGAGTCACAATCTGGGTGCCCGGCGACGCCGTGCTGGACAGTCTGTCGATAGAAGCCGTGCACTTGGGCATACGGCTGATGGATAACCTCTCCCTCACCGTCAGCACCGGCAGTAAGCTGACCTCCATCTCGGGCCCCATCGTGGCGGGCACGGACGGCACCAGCAAAGCCGACAACCTCGTCGAGGACTCAGCGCCGGATTACTTTCAATTCAACTCCCGGGTAATAGAAGTCAAGTCCACGACGGCGCCCATCACGGGATACTGGCCCTTGTACGACTATTTAGGGTTATCCAACATAGCCGGCAAGATCAAGGTCCGCGTCTCCCCCAAACCAGAGGACAGCAACTCCCCCAAACCGGCTACTTTATACGTCAAGTCCCTCTCGGGTAACATCGAACTCTACGAACCGGTCGACAAGGCGCAGTCCTCCCTCCTCTCACTGTTCTCCTCCACGGACCTAGCCTCCACCACCTCCCTGTCGGCGGAGAAACTCATCCCGCCCCGGGACTACCGTTCCAACATCCAGTCCACAAGCGGCAACATCAAGGCCGCCCTCGTCTTCTCCTCCGCCTGCAGGATCCACTCCACCAGCGGCAGCAGTCTGGTCGAGCTCCTCCCCGTGCTGGACGTTTCGGTGTCCGACGTCGAATCCGCCGCCAACTTGGAGACGGGGACGACGAGCGGGACTACAAAGCTGGAAATCCTCGACCCGCTTTGGTATGATGGGAAGGAGGGGAGGTATCTATCTCCTCCTCCGGCATCCTCCGGCCCTCCTCCTCCTCCTCCTCCCCCCCCGCCACCACCACCAGGCGCACGAGACGACGTCCCCTCCGAAGACATAACGCCCATAGGACAAATCGGCAATCGCGATCCGTACCGCTCCCTCCCCCCTTCCTCGCCCATCATCCCGCCCAACCCCAATCTATCCCCCCTGTCCGTTAGCCCCCGGCAACCCCCTACCGCCTCCCCTCAATCCTCCAATAACACCCTCCCCGCACTCAGGTGCCTAACCTCCCGGCACGCCTCCACATCAGCAACGATGCACCTGACCTACCCGTCCAGCTGGGAAGGGGAGATCGATTTAGGGTCAGTGTCGGGTTCGCTTAAAGTGGAGGGGGAGGGGGTGAAGATTATAAAGAGCGGAAAGGATTGGCCTGGGATTAATAGGCATTTGATCGCTAGGAAGGGGATGGACGGGGGAAAGAAGGGGGGAAGTGTGCTTGGGGGAAGGAGTACGAGCGGGGGGATTAAGGTTGGGGTTGGTGTTGGGGAAGGGGCGTGATGGGGGTAAATTGGAAAGGGGGCGTGATGGGGATGGTGAGCGTGATGGAGGGATGTGAGAGGGAAAAAGGGAGCGGCGTTGGAGGAAAAGAGGGAGTAAGCGAATGGTGGAAAGCGACTTGGATGTTAGAACGAGGGAGTTGGATGGACTAATGCGAGATGAGAATAGGTTGTGTGACGAGGCTATGCATCATGCTGATAATTGGGCGGTATCATTGTTTATGGACACACTCATTTGGAGCGGCGTTAGTGTAGCTTAGCTTTCTTGGATATCAGTTACTTTCTTCCCCTTTCTTTTCCGTAGCGGGTATTCGAGCACCTTTCAAAACATATATACGGGGAGAAGCCGCTCTTCTACAACCCACCTCCCTCCTCCTCCTGACGCGCAACCCTCCCCCCCCTCCATGCCTCCCCCACCTGCTCAACACCCTGACACCCACCGCACAGCCAGCCCCATTCCACACCCCAACCAAGGTGAAAAACCACCCCCTCCCAACAGCATCAACAAGCGGCTGCAACACCGCCACGCCCGCCGCAGCCACCGCGCACCGACAGATATTATTACTCGCTCCCGCCGTGCCGGGTGTATCCGGAAAAACGTCCACCAGCAGGGCACTATACACCTGATGCAGCACCGTCACGCCGCACCCCAGTCCGAACTGCAGCACCAGCGGTAAGGCGGGGTGCGTCTTTTTCTCCACCACCCAGCCGTAGCCGACGAAGGCCAGGGTCGTCAATAATAGCAGAGTATAACTACCCCTCGACCTCGCCATCTCGATTGGGAAGCTGCGGATGTCATCGCCTTGGTTGCGGTCGATGGTCAGACCCAAGGTAGAGGCGACGTGGCGGTAGTTGTGGTCCATCATCCTGCCGGCCACGAAGCCGCCGGCCAATATGCCCGCTCCGCCGGCAAGGTAGCAGAGGCCGACGGATAGGTCGTTGAAACGGTACTCGAGGCCGTAGATCAAGGGGATGGAGGCCGTGATGGTGTACCACGCCCCGTAGGGGGAGGCGGCCAGGTACAAGATTGTGAAGGAGTCTTTGTGAAGGAGCAATCGGAGGGGGAGGAGGGGATTGGGGAGGGTGAATGTCCCGCGACCGGTTGGTGGGTGGGGGTTGGTTGGTTCAGAGGTGGAAGTGGGCTTGGAGAGGAGGGTAGGGGTGGAAGAGGGAGAGAAGATGGTATCCCACCACGCTCGCCAGATACCTTTAGCGGGAACGGAACCGTTGCCTACTATCCGGCGGTTCGTCTCGCGCATGCTGATCGCCACGAGGGTTAAAGCCGAGCCGCCGAAGATGACGAGCGTCCAGAACGCCCATCTCGGATCGCCCGTTGCGAGAATGGCGCCCCCGCCGATGGGAGGACCGATCGAGGGCCCGATGTTGGTGGCCGTCACCATGGGCGCCAGGAACTTCCCCCGCTCGGCGTGGACGGCGTAGCCGGAGACGACGGAGTAGGCCAGGGACAGGGTGGCGCTGCCGCCCGCGCTCTGCAGGGCGCGGAGGACGAGGAGGGCGGCGTAGCTGTCGCCGCTGAAGGCTAGCCCGACGGACGCGGCGGCATAGAGGGAGAAGCTGAGCAGGTAAACGGGTCGGCGGCCGAGGGTGTCGGACAAGGGGGAGAAGATGGAGGGGGATATGCCCTGGATCACGAGGTAGATTGTGATGGTGAGGTTAATGGCTTGGGGGGAGGCGTGGTACTGTTTGGTGAGGAGCGTGATGAGCGGGAAGTAGATGTTTGCTGTCAGGGAGGAGGCGAGGCAGAGGTAGCCGAGGAGGATGGTTAGGTACCACCGGTAGGCGAGAGAGAATGCGGTGTATGGTGTGGTTTCTTCGGCTGAGGTGACGGAGAGAGATGTCCCCTCTCTGGCCGTATGGTCATTCCGTATTGCTTCGTCCACGCTGGACTGTGATACTGTTTCTTTCTCGGTCATTTTCTAGGTGGCTAATAATGAAGTTCTCAGACCAGTCAAAAAGCTCTGCCGAGTGGTATTCTCGTCACGATGCACGCTTCGACGGGATCATTTGGAATGACTTGAAGTCCAGTCGGAGGAATATGCGACGGATGGTCAGACCTTGTCTAATACCTGGCAAGGGAGTGCTGTCTAGAGTTCCCGTGTACAGGTTGGTCAATTTATATTATCCGTGGCCGGAAAACTCCCAAGCCATTGGTAGTTAGAAGAGAAGAGATAAAGTGTGCATTTGCTATGTCAGCCAAGTCTGCCCGTCCCCTCTGGTTAAGTTAAGAGTGAGTGAGGGGAGATCGAGTCGAAGCTGTTGGTACTCCAGCTCCTGCGTGATGTTGGTGCCGTTGGGTGGTATTGAATGCAACGCGGGGTATAGCTGCAGTTCAAAAGGTGCTGGCTATGAGGAGAGACACGATGGAAGATACTGTGCAAAGACGTGAACAAAGGTAGATTTGGGGACGACTTTCCAGCCCACGTCCATACGCCCCAACCTGACAGCAGTCAACCGGACAAATCAGAGCATATACCCCCGGCCTGACCACCAACTGAGGTAGCTCACGTACTCAGCCGATGACTTACCTGCACGGCCTCCAAACAGATCATCCAGTCAACTCCGATCTGATAGGAAGCGTGGCTAGACTCCCGCTCGACTTCAACGGCTCCCCGGTAGCTGTCATATCCAGTCCCCTCTTGATGACAGCCAGCTCCAACTGTCTGACAAAGACGATTTCGCCGTTCTTAGCGATGTCGAGCACTAGCCCACCTGAAGAGGTGAGCCAGTCGTTGGGGATGAAAAAGTGCCGGACTGGCTCGTCATTTGGCTCCGTAGTGATGCTGCAGACCCAGTTGCCTAGATCGAGGTAGATCAGGCGGTCGTTGTGAATGCCGATGATTTTCTGAACGGATGCAGATAGCGCGTTGAGCGAGAGGGTAGGTTGGAAAGTCTCCTGGCTCAGGGAGAGGTGTGTGAAATCCCAGATGTGGAAGCGGTACTGGCGTGAGACGAATGATGATTTTGAAGGATCGATATGGGCTGTCGCGAAGTAGCGCGTGTTGACGAAGGAGATGATCTGGTTGACTGAGCTGAAGACGGGGTCGAGATGTGGAAACAGGATCTTGTTGATGCATGAGAGATCCGTCCAGCTCCTGAGTTCCACACCTGACTCATCGGACAGTATGAGACAGTCACTGTTACTCGTATTGGAGCACCATCGGCTTGCCTTAGGAATCTCTGGCGATTGGTGCACGATCCGCGCCAGGTGGGGGCCGCCTTTGCAATAACCAAAGGGCCATAGGGAAGCATACCTCCGACAAGAACTCAGTACTCTGGAGTGTGTGCCGGACCCGAGGACCTGGTGGTGGCCCCAGCGATCAGTATTGGGTATAGCCGCGAGGATTTCCCCCACTGCCCATTCCGAGCGACCGAAGCGGGTGAGCTTGCGACATGTGATCCTTCCATAACGGTCTCTGCAGGTAAGGAGGCCTGTCAGGCTGTCGAAATGTAGGTCATCGATAGGAATCGTGACAGCACCGTGTGTGAAGAGCTCTGTGCCGGAAAGCTCGCCCGAAATCTCGTACACGTGCACCGTACCATCGTGTTTCCCGGTAATGATAATTGAGGGGGTGCTTCCAGGGGGATTGACGCAGCATAAGGCAGTGATACCAGGGACGCCGAAATGTACGTTGTTGAGCTGCTCAACTCCTATGGCCAGAACGTCCTTGCAGTCGCCTACGTCCTTTGCACCCTGGCAAGCGAAATCAGGACGCCGCCATATGCGGCACTGCATGGTAAAAAATTCTATGATGTCTTGCCCATCCGCGGTAACTGATAGCAGTTTGGACGCAATCAGGTCGTCTGCAACTGGCTCACGGTGAAGACAGCGCAGATTTCCGGAATCCAGCCAAATGACACTTCCCCTAGTCCTAACAGCCAACGTTGACCCATCAGGAGATGATGCAAGAGCAAATATATTGGCGCCTTCGATCTGCATTTGGATTGTTCTGGTTAAGACGTTGTAAACAACAAAACTCCCGTCGTCGTATGTAGCAGCAAGGAGACAGGTGTCTGGCGCCGAGCAAAGTGTCAGTGACTTGACACTCACAGTACGGGGGGTTAGGTTGCGAGGCAAATTAGCGTCCGATCTCGGTAGTGTCGAATAAAAGCCATGAATACGGTCCTCTGCGGTGTCCCAAACAAGAATATCGTCTCCTCGGTAAGTGATAGCCAGGAGATGATGGTGTGGCGAAAAGGCGGCGAAAGCGGGTGCCCTTTGACGTAGCTCTTGCCATTCCGGCTCATCGAACTCTGCTGTCCAGTTTACAGGCTCCTGGTGGAGCTCTCCGCTGGATAGGTCAAATAGCATGATCTCGTTTTGGGTCGTCGCTACGAGTAGCAAGGAATCCTCCTCGATAAAGAACACTACCAGAGGCGGTGCCTTCAGTGGAAGCCTGTACACTTCGGTCCATGTAGTCATGTTCCAAATCCGAATAGACTTGTCACTGGCCGAGGCGATTTGCTTCCCCGTCTCGCCAAACTTCAGAAGCCGCACCGCCTCTTGGTGCTCAAGAGTTTGGACTTCCTGGAAAATGGTGTCGTCGTACACCACAACTTTTCCTGTTTGGAACCCAAGTGCGAAGACACCATTTCCTACGGTTATGCTCGTTGGCATCAGCCCTTTTTCGAGAGCGATGACCGTGAAACAGTCATTCCATGTTGCAGTAGCGCCATGAACACCAAGGCCACGGTTTGGCACACAAAACTGCTTTCGTATCATCGAGTCGAGAGGGCAGAACGGGGATATCAGTCGGTGTATTGCGGATGGATGCTGCCTCAATTGGCTGGAGAACCGGAAGCTAAGGTGTAAGAGATCGCTGCCCCAGATATCCAGTCTCGACATGTCGTTCTGGAGATGGCCGATGTCCGAATTTGAATTTGGTTGCCTCTTCAGAAGCTGTATGATAGTTATTCCGGCTTTGTAAACCTTCTGAAGGTCTGACTTGGCCGCGATGTGTTCTATCCAGTTCAAGATGCTGGGGGACGCTAAGAATTTCGCTAGAAGTTTGACAATCTCGCGGTCTACGACCTCGACGTGGGCAAGGTGGTCAAAAAGATAATCGGAGGCGTAGCTAACCAGTTTAGAAGTGCTGGGCAACCTCGCCGGTCGCCGAAGAACCTTCGCGTTGTCAGTTAGGCACTGTATGGATGCCAATGCTAGCCTTCTGTGCCCCTCTGCGATGTCGATCGAGAACTCGGATTGCAAGTCATCTTTCAAGAGGAAATCTCGAGCGCTCGTATGTATCAGCTGAATTCGTCCCCTGTTGTCAACAAAAACAAGGTTCCCGCAGCGAGACATGGCGGCTTTTTCGGCATCATTGATCACCTCCTTGATGTCGAGCTGTATCGATGCTTGTAATTCCTCACATGATAGAGGCCTGAAAGCACATGTAGTCCAGACGAGGATAGCCTTGGCAAGGTCCTTTCCATATCGGGCTTGGGCCATCTCGTCCACAATCTTGTGGTACAATCCGTCCATACCCGAGGGGTAGCTGGCCAGAACCAGCTCAGTCTCGGCTGCTGTGTAGACTTGTCGAAGCTCTTTTAGTATTAGGGTAGCCCACAGGAAGCTTCCTTTGGACTTTCGGCGTATTCGGTCCGCCAATCTCTCCTGACCTTCACCCGTGGATGCTGGAAGAACATCCACATTCCTTTGAAGCAAAAGGGAGATGTCCGTGTTAAGCTCATCCAATATAGATTCAGTGAGAAGCTCCGTCTGGACAGCTGTGCATGGCTCGTATCCCCTCCTAGAGGTTACAAGTATGCATACGTGCCATGCTTCCTGGGCTTTCGCCAAAAACTTCATCATTTCGTCCGGTATGTCCATGCACTCGTCCAAGGCGTCGAGAACCCAGTATTGTTGCCTTTCAATCGAGATCTTCGTGATTCCAGTCGATAGGTACAGCTGACGCCAAAGTTGGTTGTGGTCGACCTTGTCGATAGAAGTCTCTGACCTTCGTGCGAGGTCCCTTATCATGGAATGAACCGCCGGGTGCAACATGGCCATCTGGTAGGCTATCGATCGCAAAAACGCATTTATGGTTCCCTTGTTGTCGGTCCCCGCAGCGAAGAAGAAGTAGCTGCAATCGTGGCCTTGTTGGCGGAGGTGCTTGACGATGTTCCCAGCCAAGTAGCTTTTTCCTGTGCCCGGGCCTCCGTGTAACCACAGCATCTTGGAAGAAGCAGAGTCCCGCCATTCATGAAAGCTTTCTTTCTCCAAGAACCACTGCCCAGAGGCTTGGAGTCTTGTGAGATCTTGCATGGCAACGTCTTCTTCGGGTACCTCGGGCGAACCTAGAAACCTGAAGATGGCCTCGTGTCTTTCTTGGGTGGAAAGAACATCCGGCCTGGGACGTCTGCGTACATCAAGAACGGCCGCGAGAGCATTCCTGACAGTGATGTAGGACGGATCGTCAGGCGACGTGTACCTAGCAACGTCCCTGTGGTTCGCATCTAAATGTGTCCTCCGCTCCCTAGGATAGTTCATGACGGCAGAGTGCTTGTCGACAATCAAGCCTCTCCCAACGCCGTAGTTCATCGGTCTTGTCTCGAAGAAAGAGAAAAGCTGCAAGGACTCTTCAGAGTCACAGAGACGAGGGAAGTCATCGTTGATAGACTGCACAACGGGTGATTGCGGGAAGAGGTCGTTCACGAATGATGGTTGTCGCTTGCCGTTGACGACAGACAGCACACGACTTAAAGTCAACGCAATATCCGCACCTTGATGCGGCGTCGCCAGGAAAAAGAAAGCCTTAATCCTGTTGACCAGGGGTTGGAATTCGGGTATCTCATGGCCCAGAATATAGGCTTTCTTGATCACAAGGCCACCCATGCTATGCCCGACAAGAACGAGCGGCGGCTGCATTTCCAGGAAGTCAGATCACGCTGCGCAGGGGTTCGGAGAAGGTGATACTAACGGCGTCCTCTGGTGGTATGGAAGGGGCATCCTGGATGGCCGCCAACATGGACCGAGCAAAGTCTGGAATCTCCAGAACGCCTCCATCGGTAAATATGGCGGATGAATAGCCGAACGTATGTATTCGAACCTCGCGGAAAGCCTCGTCTTTCGGCAGCCATTCTCTGGGCCAAAACGAGGAATCGCCGTCTCTGCTCCAGGTATTTTGAGCGTCACCGTTCAGGCCATGGACAAAGACCAGATCGGCTGCGGCAGGGGTCTCTGGTGTATATAGCGTTGTCAACCCCAAGGAGCATTTAGGCTGGTTTGTTTTGGCGGTCGTCTCCGGGTGATTCCTCCTGCTCAAGCTACGGCCGAAGAACGACGGCCTTGACCACGAGGATCGTGTTGTCAAGCCAGTGTCGTCGCGGGCTAAAGTGGAAGCCATTATGGATGGCTTTCTACAGAAGCCGGTGAACGAGCCAGTGAATGGTGTTGTGCCTCCATATATCCGGACGCTTCAATATTATAAAGAAGGAGAAGAGTGACGTTAATCCACTCTTGAGGCGTCGAAGTTCACAGCCTGGCCCCTCCATAGCTGAGAGGCAACCGGGCGCAGCATACCGCCACTGACCATCACATCGTCGCACATGCGATGCGGCCATTTCGGTGCGGCCTAGCCGCCCGACAGAGTGAATTGCAGCCAATGGAATCAAGATCTGAATTGCCCAATTATATGTCGGCCGGTTGGTAGCTCGGACCCCAACACAGGACCAACGTGCCGTGGCATCGCGGTTGGTAGTTGGTGAATTGATGGCCAGCAATGTATATAAGAAGGTTGTCGAATTCGGACTTTGTCGGTTGCAGGAGGACAGAGGAGAAGGACTCAAACATTGAACTCCCAAGGTTGATTTAAGTTCCGCTTACCTAATGCAACAGCCCCCAAAGTACGGTTCATATATCAGGATTAGGGTTAACAATGGCGCCGACAGACCCCAAAATCTGGAACAAGCCAATACCTGTCCCAATTGAAGCCATATCGTATATTGACAGTGCAGTCATAGGAAGTAAGTACCTTACTCCACCGAGAGAACGGGCAATTATCTTCTAATCACCTTCTACAGAGCTGCCTCCAGGAAACAAAGGTCCTCAGCATCACCGAAAGCGGTTTATCATACTGGGCTCGGACAGCCAAAATCTCGACTGTCGACGAAAATGGCAATGAGGATAACTACTTCATCAAGGTCCACCAAGGCCCCTCCGGCAAAGACATGGTCTCCTCCGAATCCGCCTCCATGACCACCCTCTACACCCTCGCACCGGGACTAGTAGCCAAAACCCCTCGGCTGTGGCACTTACACCAGCATGCCAGACACGCACTTTGTCCTCTGCGCCTACCACGAATTCACCTCCTCCATCCCCTCGGAGTCCGTCTTCGCCAAGCTCATCGCAGACCTGCACAAAAACAGCGCCATCCCCGGCGGCAAGTTCGGTAACCCCAACGTGACTTTTGGCGAACGCAACCCGCAGCTCTTCCCGGTGTCGGATACGTGGGAGGAGTGCTTCACGAGGGGCATGCAGGACATCTTTGAGGCCGAGAAAAAGACGCAGGGTGAGGACGAGGAGCTGGAGTATCTCGAGCAAGCTATGTTGCAGGTGGTGTTTCCGCGGCTCATCCGGACGCTGGAGGGGGAGTTGGTGCCGTGTCTTGTGCATGGGGATCTGTGGGAGGGGAATGCGGCTGTTGATGCGGCGACAGGGAAGCCGATAATTTATGATGCCACGCAGCTGTATGCGCATAATGAATGTAAGTTTTTCTGGTTGACTTAGCAGGGGTTGGGAAATTCGACTATAGAGTAGACTGACATGGCGACCAACAGACGAGCTCGGAGCATGGTTACCTCCGCGCCACAAGTTTTGGCCGTATATTGCCGAATACAAAGAGCACAAGAAGCCGGCTGAGCCGCGAGAGGAGTTCGATGATCGGGTGGAAATGTATTGTCTGTGAGTACCATCGACTGTCAACTTGGGTGTGTCTTACACTTCAGGTTGTCATACTGACTATGCCTTGCTTTGCAGGCGCTTCGACATGCATTCTTCTTCTCTCTACCCAGGAAACCTCAGGTTCCGTAACATGTGAGTTTCTCGATCTGCGGTCGTCCCATATTCTCATCGAATGCTAACCTTCGGCAAGCGGGAAAAATACAATGCGGATGCTGCTGGAGAAGTACGGAGAGGGGTACCTTCCATTCTCACCTCCGAACTCGCAAGGGCCAGCTGGTAGTCAGGGGTCTTTGGCATCGTAGCCTTCAACAGAGTGACTGGTAAGCTGTGAAAGCAAAAAAGCCGCACCATTTTGGTCGCGGATCATATATATCGCTTTGCAGCGGCCATTCCCGCTGAAATTTGATCTTTTAGTACGTCAACGGGTTGATGGGCGTCTCACCGTTTCATCGTTTTCTCCTCACATCAACGTGGATTTGTGCGTTCGTCTCCTCCAGGTGAAGATGCACAAATATTCAATCTCGTCTACGCTGATGTTTCGCTATCAGATGAAATACGAGAACAAAACCCCCAGTCCCATACCACGGCGTCTCGCACCGCAACATCAGGAAGCCCACCCGCACAACCTCAACGACAGCCCGGCGGCAGCACGGCAGAACTTACAACCGCCCGGCCGACAATAAAAGCAATCACCGCCTGCAGGGGTATATTCCAGAACTCGGCGAAGCGAGACCGAAACACCGGATCCTCCCGCAGGTTGTCCCACAGAACCTGGATCATTACGCCGCGTCGATCCCACCGGCCGGGACGGAACGACTGAATGACGTACTCGGGGAGGCCGAGAGCTTGCCAAGCCCCTCTGTGTCCCTCCCAGGCTGCCATGGTGGCTGCGTCTGGTTGCGGGGGGTTGGCGGCCGGGACCACCGCCGGAGGGAGTGGTGCTGCTTGAGCCGCTCCGTCTAGATAAAGTCTTCCGCTGTCTGTGGTATCGGCACCTGGGGGAGAGAGACTGGAAATAGGGTTTGTGGGGGGTGGCTGTACCTGCCCTCTGTTGGTGTGTGGTACTTGGGGAGGAGCTTCAGATCGTGCGCCAGGTGGTCCTTGTACGAGAGCTGGTCCTGGTACCCGAGCTGGCGCTTGTGCCAGAGATCGAGCATCCTCAGCTTGTTCTCCTCGTTCTATAACTCT
Organism: Coniochaeta sp. 2T2.1; assembly: GCA_009194965.1. NCBI lineage: Eukaryota > Fungi > Ascomycota > Sordariomycetes > Coniochaetales > Coniochaetaceae > Coniochaeta > Coniochaeta sp. 2T2.1. The sequence continues at coordinate 578,116 of VSMA01000029.1, forward strand.
CATTCGTTCTCAAGCTTGGAGGGTTTGTTGCGACGGTTGCATTCGTCGTATCTGTTGCTGGTTTGGCTGTATTTGCGTCTGTTGCTGAGCTGACAACTGTCCTATAGCGACCTGAGCCTGATATATATTCTGTGCTATAGCTTGTTGCTGCGCCGCAACTTGCTGTTGCCGTGCCTGAGCTAGTTGTTGTGCGTCAGGTAGTTGGTGTCCCTGAGCTAGTAGTTGTGCCCGAGCTAGTGGTAGTGCCTGAGCTCCTTGTTGTGCCTGAGCTCCTTGTTGTGCCTGAGCTCCTTGTTGTGCCGCGGGTTGCATTTGTGGTACCTGCTGCTGTCGTGCTATCCGCTGCTGAGCTATTAATTGTGCCATAGCTTGTGAATGTGCCATGATAGCTCGTTGTTGATGTGCACGAGCTCTTTGGCGTGCCGTCTCCTGCGGTTGCGCTTGAGCTGGTTCCGGCCCAGCTGCTGGTCGTGGTGCCACTGGCCGTGCTGCAGCAGGGTGTATAATAGGTTGTACATTCTCTTCGGTCCCTAACTCCAGTCTTAGTAAGTCTTCGCTCTGGGAAGCGTCTAGACCTATAGAGTCCGACGTCAGCCCACTGGGGGATGTCAGGACTCGACCTGGACGTCTCGATGGGTGCAACATGACGATGGGGCGTGAGTCTCACTCACCTGATCCACGAACCAATTCCGAGCGAGGAACTTGGGCAGGCCGGCTCTCTCTTCCTCCATCCAAGGTCCGAGAGCGAAGTGGTGGGCGTGGGCGCCGGCGAGTGTAGGCTGATCGCCACGTTGAAAGTGGCCGGATCTGGGCGTGGGGGGCAACCGTGTATTCTGTTGAGATGTAATGGTCGTCCTCGTCGTCGGAGATGTTGTATTCACGGTCGGGAGGTTCACGGAAACCGGAATGGATATTGGGGTCGGAATCGGAATCAACGTTGTGACGAGCTCCGCGAGCTTCTGGAACTTCTGGAGCACGTACAGAGAGCACGAGGGGGTCGGCGTTGCCTGCGTCGTACTGGAACAACAGATTAGGAGGATCTGTATGCGGAGGGAGTCTGTCCGGACCGCGGAGAGGTCGAGTCCCCGCAGTAGAGTCCCAGAAATCGGCGAACTCGTCGTTTTCCAGCTCCTCCCAGTCGGGTTGCAGGTTGCTGGGTACCGGAGTGTGCTCGTCCCGCAGAGAACGGTTTGCCCGATGGCGCTCGGCTGGAGTTGGTACCGACTGCGTAATCCGGCGAGACCCATAAGTTGGTACCAGATCTGGCCGTCGCGCGTCCATTGCGAGGTGATGCAGAACACCCCTCCATTGCTGGTGCAGTGAGGCGCGGTGGGCCTCCTCGGGACGTCCGGCAGCCAGAGCAGAAGCTTCGCTGAAAGTACACTCGTAGCATTGGGTATGGAAGAGGTCGGAGGCACGTAGGTGGCCGTACGGATGATGACCACCGATGCAAACGTTGTCCTCGCCGGCAAACTCGCCGCATCCGTGGTGTGGGACAGGTAAGAACCGGGTCCGGAGGTCCTAACAATGACCGCAGTCCTCGCAGTAGCTCGGACGTATTGCCAGCTCGGCATTTTCGTTTGATGAAGACGAAGGCATGACGGCTTCGATGTTCAAGCTTCAACCAGTCGAGTGTTGGGAAAGAGAAGTGACAAGGTCGGATGTCGAAACTGGTAGAGACTTGTGACGAGAGCCTCGAAAATAACGAATGTAACGAATGTAACGAGTGGATGGGTGATTAAACACTGCAATGTGAGGATGCTGAATGGTGTCTGGCGATGTCGTGGTGGAACAGTGGGGTTTCACATATTAGACACAGCGCGGTATATAATTGTTGATCGTCGTCTCGTCGGCTAATCGTGGGATCGTCCAGTCGCCGAAGGTAGAACAGGTGTGCTTGCCTGGCTCAAGGGTAAAGTAAACATTCCAGGTCGGGGAAGTAGCGGGCCTAAATTTTGGGAGAAGAATAAGCAAGAAGCAACGCAGGGTAGAATCTCATAGCCGGAGGAAAGCATACCTGTCATAGACGGGCATGGCAGCCCTGAGTTGCCGTCTGAAATGTGGTGGTGTCCCCAAGCCCAGGCTAACCCCTACTATCTGATAGCAAATCGAAGTTTCCAAGATGTTTTAGTCCGGGCAAAGCCAGCATGCCATGCCTGATATCCTCACAAAGTCCCAGATTCGGTGATTGTCCGATCGATTAATTGGATCAGGGAGTCGACTCGTGCTAGGACGAACAGTCAGTGATCCTCATGACGCTATGTGCCACTCCAGCCATATTGATGGTCAGCTGAGAAAACTCGGCAGTGAAGCCTTTCAAGGAAGCAGAACATACAATAACACGTACCTGCTTGATAAAAGACAAGCAAAGGGCTTCGACCAAGGTGCCAAATGCGGGACGCACGATAGCTCCTGAAATAGAAGCCCGACCTGTTGAGACGATAGGAGGTACTGCTATTGTGAACAGTGATGAGCAGGTGAGAAAAGGAGTACCAACACCCAGGTGAAAGTAAAGTAAACCAGAAAAGCAGTCCCAAGGGCTAGCGCGTATTTCTCGTGCAAAGAAAACTGTCGCCAAAAGCCCCAATCCTCACCACCAGAAAATCGGCGGACACCCACATCGCGACAACAAACCAACTCGCACAACAATCGCACAACCACCTTTACGCTCGCACAACTGCAGAACCCCCGTCAACGATATCATCGCCGAGACAACCCAGATCGAGTTAGCCAGCCAAAAGAATCCGCCAAAATGTGCTTCATAATCTACACCCTCCACACGCCTTGCCAGCACCGGCAGTACTCGAACACCTTCCTCTGCCACACCGCACGCGGAACCGCATCCCACGAGGAGACCGAGTACGCCCTGAGCAAGACCAGATTCCTCCCGGACGCCCAGAGCCAGCCAGTCCAGCAAGAGCACGTCACCGCAGCAGCCGACTGCAAGAAACGGTACCCGACCAGGCCCGTCAACACCCTCTGCAACGCCTGCGAGCGCTCGCAGCTGAAGAAGAAAGCCTTCGGCGACGACGAACCCGTCGTTGCCAGTGCCAGCCAGCGGAGGATCTTCTCCCAGCCTGCCCAGACCTACCATCCTCCGCAGCAGCAACAGCAGCAGCAACCTCAGCACCAGCAGCAGCAGCCGCCGCAGCCCTCCCAACCCTCTTCTTCGCACAACTAGCCTGCGAGACCACTAGTCTCGGACTTCGGGCTCCTCCAGGTGAGTTCTTACCTACCTTTGACCTACTACTCGAGTATGCCACTAACGCACGAAAGAAAGAACGATTGAACGATTGGACGACCCCGCGGCCCTCTCATTATCCTCTCACCTTTGATTCTCATCTTCACCTCTCACACCGAGCTCTACCTTATTCCTCGCCGACATACACCTTCTCACACCGAGCCTTAAATCCCTCGACGTCGCCTTTTCCGTCACCACCCCCCTCCTCACCTCCACGGTCACCAGCAAGCGGCACTACACCGCACGACCAGACGAACGGACGACCAGACGAAGCCTCTTCCTTTCCCGCCGTCAGCTGCACCTCGCAGTTGATAGCTTATCAGCCGCCGGAGACGCGTCTCCTACCTAACCTCCTCCCCTCTCCCACCAACCAACAGCGGCACTATCACCGCAGAGAAGAGGAGACGGCCCAGCCGAAGAGAAGAGAAGAAGAAGAAGAAGAAGAAGAAGACCAGCACCAACTACACCACGTAGTTGGTTGCTTTAGCGGCCGCCGGGGTTCGCGTTCCCCCACCCTCACCACCTCACCCACCTCCTCACCTTCCTCTCCGACCTCCTCACCATCCTCACCCTCCTCCTCTACCTCCTCACCGTCTCGGCTACACCTCGTAGCCAGACAAGATCGGCCGTAGGGAGCGCGTCCCAGAGTCCTCACCGGGCTCTTCACCTACCAACCACCTTCCGCCCTCCGTTCGCCGCAAAGATGCCGAACGAGGCACTAGAGGAGATCCGGCGCCTTGAGGCCGCCCTGGGAGTCGACGTGGCCAGTAAGTTCATCCTCCAATCGTCCAATCGTTCACCCCCCAGTTGTCCACCCACCAATTGCCCATCCTCTAATCGTCCAATCGTCCCTTCCTCTTGCCCCATTCCACTTGCCTTCCACCTCCATTCTTCCCTGTATCAAACCCTCGATTGCCCGATCGCTCGATTATAATACTAACTCCTCAACAGGGGGAAGGGATTTCCCCACCGTGGATCCCGCCACTGGGCGGTGGACGGGACTAACGCCCCCGGAGCTTCCTGCGCGCGCCCGTGAGGCCGCACCCCCCATCCGCACCCCAGCCACCAGCAGCAGCAGCAACCCCGGTCCGCGCCCTCCCACCCCGCGTCACCGCAGCAGGACCGTCGGCCCCACCAACCGTCGTCAACCCGGGCACACCCTGCCGACGATCGACGAGATCAGGGCCCTCGGCGGCTACGAGCCGGGCGGTCTCGCCCCGCCCCCAGCGGCGCGCGGACCCCCGCTCCAGCCGCTGAGACTCCTTGGGTCTCCCATCGTCGTCGGCAGTGGTGGGTCGCCGGGTGGTTGCGCCTCCTCCGCCTCCTCCCACGCGCCTGCCTCCGCCTCCTCCGACCCGGCCTCCCCCTCCCGTTCCGGTCGTCGCCGCCCTGGCTCCGCGCCGCGAGCAGGAGCAGCAGCAACAACAGCAGGAGCGTCCGGCCGCGGCCGCGGCCACGTCCGGCGGGGAGGAGGACTTCGCGTCCGACTCCTCGTCGGACTACGGCCAAGGTAGCCAGCAGCAGAGAGGTCGCCGTGCCCGCGCCCGCGCCAGCCTCCACGGTTTCTTCTCCGGTCTCGGCCGCCGCGGCAGTAACAGCGGCAGCAGCAACCAGGGCCCCGCGTCTGGTTAGACGGCGTCGGCGAAGAATAAGCAGCCGAAGAAGGAGAGGAAGGAGCAGAAGAAGGAGAAGAGGGAGAAGCAGGGAGGACGAGGGGACGAGGGGACGAGTGTACGATAGATAGAAGGGGGACGAAGGAATCGAGAGCCAGCCTGGACGGCGGCAGTTTTTAAGGGTAGGTGCATCAAAGGGAAGGACCGAGGTCTCGTTCCAGCTCGGCTAAAATTGGCCCGTCGTGAGGGCCGTGCACGCTGTGAAACCTGCCCCTTTCGTCAGATGCTGCAGGGGAGGAACGTCGTGATCGTCAAGGGTCCTTCCCTCGTGGCGCTGTCGTGATTGCTGTTGAAGAACTTGAGGCAGGTACGAGTGGAATTGCTACTAGTCTAGTACTTGCCAAGTTATGAACGCATTTGAGGAAGGAACAGCGGGATAGTTCCTCAATTGCCAGCTGGAGGCAGCTTCAATCACTGGGCTTGCTCTTGGCCACCTTCAGCTTCGCTATCGCACCTTCCCCAAGGATTGCCTCGATTGAGGGGAGGAAGAGGAGACCTCCCCAGCAGTCTGGGAAGGCGGGGCAAGGCAAATCAGCCTGGAGCTTCCATCCAACAACAGCGCGACGCTAACCAGGTCCGACGTAACGGCCCCCGGATCCAACTGGAGTTCGTGCCCATAACTCCGCACTTTATAACACGCCCAGGACGCCTCCCCTAACATTCCAAGCACAGCTCATTTAGCTACGTCTCTTGGCCCATCCAGGAACCACCCACCATTCGACACTGCGACGCTTGACATTTATCTTGTACAACATTCTGCCTTTCTGTCAAAAGTACACGAACACACATGATCGCCTCCCGTCTCGCTTCGTCATGGCCAAAAAGGCTCGTCAGAGGATAAGCTACGGTTCGTCTCGTCCTCCTGACATGGCATGCCTGCTACTGTCTCATCAAAACCCCGCACGCAACTGGCCGGCCGGCGGTGGGCGCGCGTGTACCACAGAGTGTCGCAGCCGGCTGCCGACACCGTGACAATGGCCATTGATTGCTAATGTGTTTGCGACTTGTCAGTTCTCGAGCTTCCGAATTCCTCGCCTGGAGGCCACAGGCTGGGTGTCAATGGCCTGGCCGTTGATCGCGACAATGCTATACTGTAAGCTCTGACACAACTGCCGGCCTCCTGTCGCTTGTTACTCCTCACTTAGACGCACCGAGCAAGTAAACACAACATCGCATAGACCAACTGCTGACGATGATGTCACAACAGATACTCCGGCGGTCGCGACGGCGTAGTATGCGCCTGGGACCTCAACCTCGACTTGACCGAAGGCGCCACCCACAACGGCGCAAAGCCGAAACCCCCTACCACCCGCTTCCGCACCCAGACACACCCTCACACGCACTGGATCAACGACATCACCCTCGCGCACAACAACACGGCCCTCGTATCCGCCTCCTCAGATCTCACCGTCAAGCTATGGCGGCCGCACAGCCCGCAGGACGAAGAGCCAGTCACCATAGGCCAGCACGCTGACTACGTCAAATGCGTCGCCACCCCCAGCCAGGAATCCGACTGGATCGCCTCCGGCGGACTCGACAGGAAGATATACCTCTGGGACTTGAGCGGCAAGGGCAAGACGCTCGAGATCGACGTCAGCGGGGAGGAGATCACGGAGAAGGGGAGCGTGTACGCCCTCAGCGTGAACCCGAGTATCCTCGGCAGTGGCGGGCCGGAGGGCACCGTACGGCTGTGGGACCCCAAGACGGGCAAGAGCATCACCAAGTTCGTCGGCCACACGGACAATGTGCGGTCGATCCTGGTGAATGCGGCGGGCGATACGGTCATTACGGCTAGCTCGGACCAGACGGTCAAGGTGTGGAGTGTCACGGCGGGACGGTGCATGCACACGCTCACCATGCATAACGATAGTGTGTGGTCGCTGTACTCCGATGATCCGGCGCTCGGGGTGTTTTACAGCAGTGACAGGTCGGGACTGGTGGTCAAAACGGATTCGCGGGGGACCTTTGGCGAGTGGGATGATGCGCTGTCTATTGCTGTCGCGCAGGAGCACGAGGGCGTCAGCAAGGTGATTGCTGCGGGAGACTATATCTGGACGGCAACGTCGAGGTCGTCCATCAACCGCTGGGCAAATGTTGACACGAGCTCTGACATTGAGCTTCCGGAAGTGTTCCGCCAACACCGCCAGTCGATAGCTACGATGAGGAGCAGGGAAGATTCGCTGTCAAGCTCACCACCTCCAGCGCTATCTCCGCCAGCACGGACAACAAATGGCTCCACGAAGAAGGAGATACCGGCCAAGGCTATCCTCAAGATCTCGCACACTGCGTCGTGGCCATCGAACCTTGGGGATTCCGATACGCTAGCTTCAGGCTTGCCGGGGAGGAAAGTGTCAGAGATACTACCTGACGCGAGCCCGAACGTCGTGGAGCCAATGTACGATCTGCCAGAGGAGACCATCGAGGGCCAGTTTGGCCTTGTCAAGCATAAGTTGCTCAATGACAGGCGGCGGGTACTGACGCTGGATACCGCTGGCGATGTGCTGCTCTGGGATTTGATCAAGGTGTGTTTGCCGCCTTTTCCTCAGAGAGGAGTCTAACTAACTTTCGCAGTGTCAACCCATAAAGAGCTTCGGCAAGCGACATTTGGAAGATGTAGAGCCCGAGGTAAACAAGCTCGAGGCTGTGGCGCCGTGGTGCTCGATAGATATCAGCTCAGGCAACCTCACTGTTGCTCTCGAGCCGTTCAACTGCTTCGACGCGGAGACGTATGCTGATGAGCTGGTCATGGAAGAACCGATCGAGTTCAGGGAAGATCAGAGGAGTAAGTCATTTTCCTTTGCAATTTTGGTACAGACACTGACAGTTACCAGTAAATGTTGGCAAATGGATACTACGGTATCTCTTCTCCAAGCTAATAGACGAGGAGATCAAGCGCGATGAGGCCTTCAGGCAAAAGCTGAACGAAAGCGTCGAAAGGAGACTAGCTTCTTCAAGAGCCAACCCTCCAACATCCATCAACATTCCACCGCAGGCCTCAAACTCTGGATGGCAGTCGTTCGAGTCGCCCGCTACCACTCCGCGTGCTAACGGCACCCACTATCCGCCGATCACACCAGGAATAGGGATTGCGATGGCCACACCCGGGCTAAACGATCAGGGAACCCCCCTCAGCCCGCTCGACAAGAGGTCATCACAGGTTAGCCGGCCGTCTGTGGAAAAAGAGGACTACTTTTCCAACGCGATACACTCGGCCGACAACCAAACTGCCAAGCCAGCTCAGACGCCGGCAACAGAAGGGCCGCCCGAGGCAGCCAAGACTCCCGCCACCGAGACCGTCAAGGAAAAGGAGAAAGAAAAGGAGAAGGAGAAGGAGAAGGACGTCAAGGCCCCCGGCACGCCCTTCGGCAAGAAGTTCCGCATGGGCATGTCCTTCGGCAGCAAGAAGATCGGGCGATCAGCCTCCACGACCGCAACCGAGAAACCCGCCGTCGTCGACGAGAAGGCCGAAGAATCCGAGTCCTCCTCCAACCACGAGAAGGAGTTCGACGACAGCTTCCTAGGCGTCATCCAGCGCATTCGCAACGAGTACGAGAAACAGCTCTCCGATACCCCAGATCGGTACGTCGAGACTAAGATAACCCCGAGCCTGCCAAGCGACACACCGGTACTCAAACTGCCGTCGGGCACAAAGGTCATCATCCAAGAGGAGACGTCGGGCGGCAGCGCAGAGCTCTACCGCGGCACAGTCGAGACGGTGGGGCAGGACGCGGACGTGATCGAGCAGCGCGCACCGATGTGGCTGGGCGACGTGCTGCTAACCAACACCATCCCGCCCAAGGATCCGGTCAAGGTGTCGTTTGTGCTGTATCCGTACGGCGACTCGCTGCCGAGTATCGCTACGGCGGACGGGAACAACAGACTTAATGCGAACCGGATGCTGCGCGTCAAGAAGATCCTGGCGTATGTGGCTGAGCGGATCGACCCGCCTGCTGATCCAGAGCATCCTGATCCTGATGCGCTGAAGCCGGAGGAGTATTTGGAGCTGTATTGCAACGATCAGGTGAGTCCCCTCTTGCCCCCTCGGCACCAAGCAATGTACAAGACACTAACCGAGACAGATGCTCCCCATAACCATGAGCCTGGCTACCCTTCGCGCCCACGTCTGGAAGGGTGGTAACGACATCATCCTGTACTATAAGGCCAACGGACGGAAGGAGATACCGATTCCCCCTCCTCCACCGCCGCGGGTGCCCACGCCTGAGCCTCCGGTGCCTCAATCGACCGCCAACGCTGCCGCCTATGCCGCCGCCATGCAATGACCTGTGTTGAGTGCCGGGGCGGAAGGGGAAGGCAGCATCTGTCTATAGGGTATAATCTACATATTGTACATAGCCTGCCGAGCGTCGAGCGTCGAGCCAAGCCACCGCTCTATAATGTCCAAAAAGCGCCCTCCACCTGTCCTCATCGTTACATTCATCGCACCATCTCCCCGTGCTATATCCTCCTCTCCGTGTTCTTCACCTCCCTCCTCCCATGCAACGCATTAACCGCCCACTGATAGCTCCCAAGAAACACCGCGCCCCCGATACTAATCCACATAACCCTCGGCCCTATCCCGGCGAAGAACGGCCTCACCCCGTGCTCCTTTAATATCTCCCTCGCCAGACTCCCAAACCCCCTGCGTTCCCTCGACAACATGACCCTCGTCTTCAAGACATCCAACGGCGTGGTCACCCCCGCCGCCACCGCGCCCGCCAGACTGCCGTACAGGCCGCTCTCGGCGGCGCCCACCTCCTCCACCTTCCCAATCCTCAAATCCCCGAACAGCCCCCGTCCGGTCCTCTCCCTCCTCTCCCGTCCCCAGGCCTTGAGCGCCTCCCAAAGCGGGAACTGTATGACCGTAAACGGCACCTCCCGGAAAATAGTAATACTCCACCCCCTGTACAACTCCATCCAAACCCCCCTCACGCCCAGCGTCTTCCTCAAACCCAAAATATGCCTCAAACTCCCCCCGCTCCTGCCCCCGTGCTGGCCCGCCTGGGCGCGCTGCTTAACAACCTCCGTCGGAACACGGATCGCGCACGCGGCTACCTCGCCCAGACTTGCGGCTGCCATGTGCGTCCCCGCGCCGGATATCCAACTGCTCTGTGGTTGTTCGGAGAGAAAGGTTTTTGTCGTCTCGTACGTGACGAAGAAGAACGCCGCTCCCGGGGCCGAGCCGACGACGGCGGACCCGACGCCGCGGTAGATGCCCGAGAAGCCGCCTGACGCGAAGAAGCCGGAGGCGGACTGGAGGCGGGTTTTGAGGGTGTCGAGGGGGAAGAGGGTTAGGTCGACGGTGGTGCCGGCTAGGGCGCCGGCTAGGAGGGCGTGGTTGAAGGGGGTGGTTTGGGGTTGGGTTGTAGCCATGATTGCGGTGGTGAGATGGGTTGGGGGCCGTGTGGGGGTGTGAGAGGTCGATTGAGGTGAGAGTTGGGAGATAGGCAGGTTAGAAGGGCTTCTTGCAGGGCGTTGTCGCTCGGAGCTCGGTGGACGACGACGACGGCGTGTGTTGGAGAAGGGCAGTCGGATGTGGCCGGGAGAGGTAGGTGAGTGTCAGAGCCGGGAGCAAAGGGTCCCTGGGCAGCTATTGTATGCGCATTGGCTCTGTCACTCCAGTTTTGAGTCAGAGGTCGAGAGTTGGAGTGGTGCTCGAGCTCCGAGCGGTTTCCGGCCCTGACGGCTGCTGGGAAAGTTTTAGTGGAGCTCCGACTTTGCGACCGGGGTGCATTTGGTGAGGTCAAGCAGGGACGGGAGCTTGGGCCCACCTGCTAAAGCCACTGTTAGCCGCTGGACCTTTCACCGAACATCGGTTCCTTCCCGCCGTGTACACGCGTCTACGTCCCTCCACGACAACACATTGTCCGTATATCGCGGCACGTCGAATGATGGGATGTTCACAATGCTCCCGCCCGTCGTTCACGGCGCCGCGCGGGCTATCACGGGGCCTGAGTTCATCGAGGCCCTCTACGCCGTCACGCCCCCGCGGTTCCCCTCCGCCCGGACGTCCAGGAAGCGGTCCGTAGGTATGTTTTCCCCCTCTTATTACCCTACACTCCTGACATATCTTCGTCTTGCTAACTACCGGTGTGCAAGGCCTCGCAATAAGCGGCGGCGTAGACTCCATGGCCCTCACCTACCTCTGCGCCACCGCCCACCGCACCGACGCCTGGCTCAAGCTGGCCGACCACACGGTCAAGTTCTTCAAAGCCTTCGTGGTCGACCACAAGCTGCGGCCCGAGTCGACGACCGAAGCCAACGCCGTCGCCTCCGTGCTGCGCCAAAAACTCAGCCTGCCGACGCACATCCTCCCCATCCGGTGGGATCGCGAGTTCAATGATCCCAACATGGACACCTCCCCCGCCGCCCTGAGCGCTATGCCGAATATCGAAAGCCTGGCTAGGCGTGCGAGGTACAGGCTCCTTGGCCGGAGCGTGAGGGGGATGGATATCACGTCTCTGCTGGTGGCGCACCATGAGGACGATCAGTACGAGACGGTGCTGATGCGGTTGATGGGCGGTCACGGCACGAGGGGATTGAGGGGGATAAAAGGGGCGACGGATATACCCGAGTGCGCGGACCTGCATGGGATATATCAGAGTGGCTTCTACGATGATCTGAAGAGGGCCAAGCCGATGTTTAACTTGGGCATCAATAGTCGGGAGAGGAAGCGCCTCAAGTACGAGATGCGGAAGGAGATTGATCACGAGGAGTATCTGAGGGAAATGGACGAGGGGTTCGAGAGTAACAATCATCCGTACTTGCACGGGTATGTGGCACCCCCGGTGAGCAGAAGGAGGATTGAGGCGCCACCGCTGATATCGGTGGATATCGAGGATGGCGGGGTGCAGATCTACCGACCGTTACTGGAGTTTGGGAAGGACAGGTTGGTTGCTACGTGTTTGGAGAATGGGATACCGTGGTTCGAGGATGGGACGAATAATGATCCTACGCTTACGATGAGGAATGCGGTCAGGTGTCTGGTTAAGGAGCAGGACAAGCTGCCTGTTGCCTTGAGGAAGTCCGCTGTGTTGAGGTTGGCGGAACGGTGCAGGGAGAAAGTGGCGGAGGAGGACACACAGGCGGAGCGGTTGCTGAGTCGGACGACGATTCACCATTTTGAGCCGAATGTGGGCACCCTGGCGGTGCAGCTGCCGGAGTTGAGGCTCCCTACTGTGCCGAGACGGAGTCTGGCTCTACGAAATGAGAAGCGGAGGAGGCATTATACCCGTATCGCGGGTATAGTCGTACAAAAGCTGTTGGCGCTCGTGACGCCGGAGCTGCAGCTCACCCCATTGAAGGACCTGGGGTGGGTGGTTGCGCGGTTGTTCCCTTCTCTATCGCCGGAAGGCAAGAAAGCAGAGGAACCGAAGGCGTTCACCATCTGCGGCGTGTACTTCTCGCCCATCCGCACGCCGCACGGTCTGCGATGGTTCCTCTCCCGCACACCGTACGCCTCCCAGCAGCGGCTTCCGGGCATGGTGATCCGCAAGGAGGTATACACGCGCCGCTGGCGGAGGATACCATCCAAATGGGACTTCTCACGCTGGAGCAACTGGCAGTCGTACGACAACCGCTTCTGGGTGTCGCTTCGGAGTCGGGTGCCGTTCGAGGTCATGGTCGCGCCGTACGAGGCCCAACACGCAAAGCCCTTCCGGGAGCTGATGGAACCCGGGGATAGAGAGGCGCTCGACGCTGCGCTGCGGAAGTACGCGCCTGGCAAAGTGAGGTACACTCTGCCTGCCATTTATGTTCGAGGCGACATCGAGGCGCTGATCCAAGGCGAGGAGGACTGGAGAATGCACGAGGATATCCTGGCGGGGTTAGATATTGGGGAGGATGTATCCGGCCCTGGGGTGAAGGATCCAAGGAGACGGAGGTCCCCGAAATTGAAAAGGTGGGCGCTGAAGAGGGAGGAGCTCAGGCAGATCCTGGACAACAAGGTCAGGCTCGTCGCGCTGCCGACACTGGGACTCGGGATAGCCGGCATTGAGAGCTGGGTCGAGTGGTGGTTTCGGTATCGCAAGGTCGAGCTTGAGACCCTGGCGCTTGCTACCGGTGATAACTACCTTGGGAGGGAGATGGCGAGGAAGAGGGTTAGGATTTTTAGGGCAAGGATGAAGACCCGGCGGAGTGGTACGAGACGAAAATAAACGTGCTCCGAATTCCGGATGTTTGAGCGCCATTCCGTTCGGGGACAGGGTTGTGTAAGTCTTGGGAAAAAATATCATCCCAAATATGGGATGAGTGTTGGACTTCGTCTTGGGAATTATCAGACGACGGGACGAATCACGGTCATCAATCGCAAGCACGTTGACAGCTTCGGACCTGTCTAGATTCATTAATAGCCTTGCAGATCCCACGTGGGTAAGCTCAAAGCCGATCATTCCAACGGTTAAGCGCACATTTCAACCCCTCATTTCTCTTCATCCAAGCTTCCTCTTGCAGCAAGCTCAGGGCTACAACGTCACATCACGATAGTGTCGATCCTTCGACAGCTCTCTTCCAACAAGCCGAAGAGGTAACAGGGTGTTCGGCTCAACAGACCCGACCAGATCAGACCCGGACAAGACGGACAAAGTCAATAAATAAGATGGATTACCCTCCCGAAGAATGTGGCTCACTCTTTACATCAAGGAGCTCCTCATCGCTCTCGTCGCCGTCCTCTCCCTCAGCCTGACCTCGTACTCCCCTTGGTCTCCTAGACCACTCTCTCCCTTCAAAATGGCCTCGGTAGACATAACCTGGCACGCGCCCGCGGCCTCGCTAATCAATAACCTCACCAACGTCGTCTCCGCCACGGGCGTCTACGGCTACATCTACAACACCTCCGCCACACCAGACTCCCAGTATGGTGTCTACAACTGGTGCAACATGCCCCACGTTCGCAAAGACATCTACACCCCCGCGCCATCCAACTACGAGCTGGCCTACGTAGAGCTCATCCACAGACACCACAAGCGCACGCCCTACGCCTCCAACTCCTTTCCCGTCGAGTCCTACCCCTGGACCTGCACCGACCAGGGGCTCTTCTACTTCGGGCGGTCCTTCGTTCCTCAGGCGCCGGAGTCTGCAGAGACGTACTGGAAGGGGTACGCCTCCCCCATCAACCCGTTCGTCCAGTCCGGGTTCCTGGGCGACTGCCAGTTCCCGCAGATCACCGCCGAGGGGCTCGACGACTCCCACCAGCACGGCGCGGACCTCTACGCCGTGTACCACGACCTCCTGTCCTTCCTGCCGTCGCGCGACTCCCCCTCCTGGCGCGAGCAGGTCTCCTACCGCGTGACGAACAACCAGATCACGAGCCAGGTAGCAGGCATGCTCGTGAACGGGATGTACGCGCCCACCTCCCCCGTCCCGCTCTCGGTACAAAACAGCAACGTCGACAGCCTGGAACCGAGCTACTCCTGCTCTTTTTCCTCAAACACCTTCAACGCCATCAAATCCCGCTCCAACCCGACCTGGGCGGCGCACCTCTCCGCCGCCAGCCCGCTCTACAAAACCCTCGACGACATCTCCGGCGTTTCCACGACGGACGACGGCTGGCACATCTGGCTGGACCACTACTACGACAACCTCTCGGCGCGGCAGTGCCACTCCAAGCCCCTGCCCTGCAAGCTCGTCGACGGCAAGAATAGCACCACATGCGTCACCCAGGAGGTAGCCGACGAGGTCTACCGCTTCGGACACTGGGAATACTCCCGCCTCTACCGCGACGAGCCGTCCTCCCTCGCCGCGTCGGCCGCGAGCATGGGCGTCTGGTTCGCCGAGCTGGCCTCGCACCTGCGCGCCGTGAAGGACGGTAAAGCGGCAGACGCCATCAAATGGCGGCACAACATCGCCCACGACGGGAGCATGTCCCGCGTCCTGTCTGTGCTGCAGATCGACGACATGGTCTGGCCGGGTATGGGCAGCGAGGTCGTGTTCGAGCTGTACAAGAAGAAGAAGACTGCTACCCCTACCAGTACGAGCGCGACGACACCGACCGCCACGCTAAAGTGCAACAGGGACAACTGCTTCCGGCAGATGTTCGCCTCCAGCGCGAGCGCGAGCGCGTTCTGTCCCACCTTTACCACGGCTGCTCAACCCAGTGGGAGTGCGACGGTGCCGGGGTGGTTGAATAACTGCAAGGGCGATGTGAAGGCGGTTAGCAGCGCTTGTTCTTGCGTCGTTACGGCTACTGCTACTGCTACTGCCGCGCCGACAGCGGTGCCAACGGGGGCGGGAGAAAGTGAGAGCGGATATTACGTCCGGGTGCTGTTCGGCGGGCGGGTGTTGAGGAGCTCGAACCCCAGTTTGGGGGTGATGGATATGCTGCCTGTTGAGACGCTGCTGGGGTACATTGATGGGCTTGTGGGGGTTGATGGGACGTTGGTTAAGGGGAAGTGTAGTTCGTAAGGGGGTGAGAGCATTCGGTTGAGGGAGAATGGAGTTAAAAGATGCTGGGGAGCTGTGGAGGATAAAAGGATGGAATGTTTCTGATGTATGAGATGGTGGGGAGTATTCAGAGAAGGTAAATAGATGGTATAATGTCCGACTACGATGTAATTGTTGCCTGCATCACTTGAGACATATTCGCATTATGTTGCCCTGCATCTATGTCTCTTAGCAAAAACGAGTTACAGCAGCTGAGCACCGCAGCAAAAGTGAAATCGGACATTGAAGTCCTATGATGATCTTGGCAGGGGTCGAACCTGCAACCTCCTGATTCGTAGTCAGACGCTCTGCCATTGAGCCACAAGACCGAGGTGTTTTCGTTGAAGATCCTGCACGCTAGAGCTGTCCATGGCGGTGGTGTGGATGTGCATTGAGGTGCATTGTCTGTTTGTGAAAAACTTTGCTTGACTAAAGTTTGGCAGAGTCAAAGTTGTGGAGTTGTGGATGCCGAGCGAGTTAGACGCGGCCGGCTTGGCCAGACACGTGGGAAACTGCTCTGAGCGCACGCAAGCCTACTATCACAGCTTGCAATCAGCCTCAATATCCCTCCACCTCCCATTCCGCATCGGATCCAGCTCCCTCAGCTTGCCCAGCCAGCCCGCTATCCTCTCCTTCTCAGCTGCATTGAGCTGCCGTTCCTCTAACCGCTGAAGCGTCAAGGTATACTCCAGCAGCGCCTCGTAGATCCACTTCACATCTTTATAATCGTCGCGCAGCTCTTCGATATCCTCTAGTTCCCTCGTGACGTACGTTATCCTGTCCGCAAAATCCAGGTTGGGTACAATCGTTGGTCGCCCGACGTAATCCGTGACGTTCGACATGAGGAACTGGTGGTAGAACCAGAGGGATTGGTCGTCTGGTCCGACGTCGAGGCCTCTCTTTACAAGGCCGAGTTCTGGAGAATGTTAGCGAGCCTTGATGAATTGGAGCAGATGATTTTCGCACCTTCGTCGAAAAATGCCCGTCTCGCAACATCATTCGCGCCCCTCTCATCCAGCAATCGCGGTATGAGCTTGCTCCTATTATGCCAAGCCGAGAAATTCGACAAGTCCCACTCCGTCATGCGCGTAGTATAGTCGAACTCCTCCTTAACCATGCCCTGGCCGGCAAGCTCGGGACTCTCAAGTTTGGCAACCAGATATCGCCTGTACGCCCACGCATGGTAGTTCCGCCTGTCGCGCGTGAGCATCATAGAGTCCAGGCCGAGCTCCTCCTGCCAGACACGCCGTGCCGCAGGTAGCGGGAGGTACTCGATCGCCAGCTCGAGTATCCAGCGGCGGTAGTTCCATATCCAGTAGCATTTGGGGTAGTCCTTCAGCAGCGGGAATATGAAGGCCAGCTCGTGTTGGAGCACAGCCAAGTTCTTTTCTGCTGTTGCTGCTGCCTTCTCTTCCTCTGTGCTGCTTCCCTCTGCCTCATGTATTGTACCACTCGGCCCATCCCTCCCAGCTGTCGGGGACTCGCGGGATGGAGGGATCTCTGTCGAGCGCGATGCCGAGGAAGCGTCGGACGATGGTGTAGTAGTGGCGGAACTGGAAAAAGTGGACAACGCCGTCGAGCGCGAGGACCCAGGCGAGGATCTGGATAACTGTCCCGAAATTAACAAGCGCCTGCGCACGTTCCATACTGTGAAGTACTCCGGGTTGAGCTTGAGGAGCTTGGTGGTGAGCTGGAAGAGGTCGGGCGTGTACGAGTAGGTGTTGGATGCGGTCTGCAAACGCAGGTGTTAGATAGAGCTGGATGATGGGATGGAATGTTCACTTCACGTACTTTGGAATGGAACTCGTCTTCCAAATCGCGGTACTTCTTAATCTTCTCGAGCTCGAGACGCTTCTGCTCTTCGGTTCGGAATCCGGAAGTTCTGGGTACGTCGTGCTGATAGATCACCTGAGTTAGCTACAGCCGACCAGTCGCAAGACGCGTGGAAGCGATCTTACAGTCGACATGTTGGATTTACCAGAAACAATAGGTACAATTACTCCTTCGCATCCAAGGTGAACTCGACTGGTTGTGCTGTGTGTATCTTGGAGCTTCAGAATAGGCCACCACGCGACCGAATGACGTTGGTGGGGAACAGGTGGATCTCCCGCCCCGGAGATCTCGGCCGGTGAGACGACCGTGAAGTTGCAGTCTTGGCGTTCCGGGCCGTCGTGTGGATCCCTGCACAAATGCTACCTTCCCCTACCTTATTGAGGTTTCTAAGTTCAAGTTCAACTCAACGTCGTCCCTTCTCCATCGCTCCTTCCTCCTATTGTTCTCAATTGGCTACTAGCGCTCAACGCAGTCTCAAGATGCTCCTTCCTCGCGAGTTTGGCCTGAGGCCATTCAGGCCCCAGCTCTCAGCCCGGACAATAGAAACGGCAGGAGCGACCGATCGTTCCTTCCTGTTCAGTCCGTCATGGCCAGCAAGGTTGCCTCAGGCTCCTGCCTTCTCTCTTATTGTTCCTGCTTCACAAACTCAAGCTGGTCTTGATCCGATCTACTGATTTCAGTCTCATTTCCGTTTCCTTTCTCCCCTCCCTTTGATCCCTACTCCACGGTATCATCTGAATATCGATACATCACAGTCTGGCATTCGGTAATGACACACATATCGCATCCGTACCACGCCTGAGCCGGTTATATCAGACTTAACGAAAGTCATCCGGTTCTGGCTGCCGGTGATATCGCTCCGAGAAGTCTCTCGTTGTTCTCTCGCAAGCCTCCCAGGAGCTGGCCAGAGAATCTCCCTCGGATTGAATCACCTTCTTAACCCCAGCATATTCAGTCACTTTCACAGTTCCGCCACGGTTATCTTCGGCTTCGAAGCCAGGTTACGCCTCTTCCCATTCAGCTCCAGAGCTTCGAGAGCCTCAACGTTCAGCTCCAAGGTACCGACCAGCTCGGCAACAGACAGACACCATGGCTCCCGTCTTCTCCCCAACCCCAGATCGTTCCCATCTCAAGCGTCAAGCTTACAGCTCGCCCACTCGCATCGGCCTCACAGTATCAGACCTGACACCAGCAGACTCCGGCTATGGCTCAACCTTCGTCAGTCCAACCCAACCAGAACACTGGGAGATTAAGAGTCCCTCGTGGGACACCCCGGACCGAGAGCCTACCAACCTGTACGAGCTCCTCGACGGCAACAGGTCCCGTAACAGGTCCGCAGATAAATCCTCCACTTCTGACGACAGCGACACTGGAGCAGCCTTCGACACACCGAGGATTGAGGAACGCGTTCACAAGCGACCCAGGTCTACCTCAGCAACTCTGCCCCATCTCAAAGGACGCTCACGACCCAATCTCCCCGCCTGCTTCTTCTCCGAGAGCAACCTGAGGACTGAGGAGCGTTTGTCTGGAACTCCACCCAGACGGCCCAAGAGCGGGTCTCTGCGGGTTCCGGACAGGTTTGTTCCACTCCGAGACACGACAACGCCGGTCAGCGATGTCTTCCGCATCACCAAGGGCATCGGCCAGCTTAGCACATCAGAGAAGCTCACCCGCAACAACTCCGCCGCCTCAGATGCGTTTGTCTACCGCCGCCGCCTGGTGTCGCCCATGGCTTCTGATTATCGGCTGATTTCGAGATCGGACACTAGGGCTGTTCGTAGTAGAGGTTCGTTTCACATCTTGTACCCATGCGGTTTACTGTTCTCTAACCCTGCCACAGTTGGAACCGTCCTCGGTCCGGTCCACGACTCGCGGGTGAGCAGCGTCAACTTGAATGTTCCTGTCGAGCGTATGCCCAGCTATGGCTCAGTCTGGACAGTGGGCGGCGTCGCACCGAGCGGCAACGCCGTTAACAGCGGTCGCGGACATCTCATCCAGACCGGTACCTCCGCTCGACTGTTCCGGACAACCTTTTCGACGGCAAAGCCCAAGCCTGACGAGGAGCTCAAGAAGCACCAAGCCCGCATTGCTACCGCCCTAGATCTTGACCAGACGAAGCGCGTTTTCCAGTTTGACAATAAGTCTGGATCGCCTGACAAAAAGCGTGCTCGCGCAAACTCGTTCACGCCTCTCAAGACGTTTTGGGACGGTGCGCAGTGGGTGAACCAAGGACCAGTTCCAGGTAAGTGTCAGTCACCCGAGCCACTCGAATGTAGTACTAACACAGACAGAAGCACCTAAGCCACCAGAAAACCGAGCATTGCCTGCTGCTCCCTTCAAGTAAGTCCTTTACCTCATCCCCTTCCTTCAAAGTCACTAACAACAACAAGGGTCCTCGATGCACCAAATCTCAAGGACGACTTCTACTGCTCGCTCCTTGCCTGCTCACCCAACTGTCACACCCTGGTAGTCGGCCTCGGCAACCTCCTCTACGCCTGGTCGGAGCGCAACGGCGTCCGGCTCCTCAACGGCGGCACGCGAGACGGTGCCTGGCTGACATCGGTCGCCTTCTCCTCCACCCAAGGCTGCAAGGCCATCCTCGCCTACGGCCGATCGAACTGCATCCTCTCTTTGCTCTCCCTCTACGACAGCCGTCCCACCCCCTCCCCCGACAACAACAGCAACAACCCCGAAAACCCCCACGACTTCCCCGGGCAAGCCCCCATCCTCCCGCGCTTCGAGGTCCGCCACCCCGCCGGCATCAGCTGCGTGCGCTGGCGGCCCTCGTACACGATCCGCCGGTCTAGGAACCCGCACAACTCGCACCGTAGGACGCTCGCCAAGACGGAGGACCTCCTGGTCGGCGACGAGGTGGGCACGGTGTACTACTACAGCGTCGAGTGGCCGGAGCGGTGGGAGCTGGACCGCAACAACTGGCCGGGCGAGATGGTGCTCATGGCCGTCATCAAGTGCCACTCGCAGCAGGTCTGCGGCCTCGCCTGGTCGCCCTCGGGGGACCTCTTCGCCACGGGCGCCAACGACAACCTCTGCTCCCTCTTCGAGACGGCCAAGATCACCTCCCGCTGGGACCGCGCCGTCCGCGCGGCGGCCAGGCGCCAGAACCAGCAGCAGCTCGACAGCAACCAATCCAACAACACCACCACCACCGCAATCGAGAATACCTCCCCGGAGCAAATCATCCCGCAAGCCATAGAACTCAAGCCCGCCGACGCGAAGCAGCGCTGGCGCCACGCCGCGGCCGTCAAGGCCATCGCCTTCTGCCCCTGGCAAGACGGCCTGGTCGCGACGGGCGGCGGTTCAAACGACAAGTGCATCCACTTCTTCCACACCTGCTCGGGCGCCGCGCTGGCCACCATCTCCGTCTCCGCCCAGGTCACGAGCTTGATCTGGTCCCAAACCCGGCGCGAGATCGTCGCCACCTTCGGCTACGCCGAGCCCGAGCACCCGTACCGCATCGCCATCTTCTCCTGGCCCGACTGCCGGCAGGTCGGCGCCATACCCTGGGAGGGCGGACACAGGGCGCTGTACGCCATCCCTTACCCGTGCGAGGCCGACAGGAAGGCGGGTGCGGGGGGGGGGAGAGGAGGTGCCGCCGCGGGAGGTGCTGGGAGGGAGGGGTGCATCGTCGTTGCCGCGAGCGATAACAGTGTCAAGTTCCACGAGGTCTGGGCGCAGGATAGTCGGAGTGCCGCCGGTGGGATAGGGATGTTGGGCGGGAGCGAGATATTGGAGGATTTGCAGGGGATCGAGAAGGAGGGGGATGTCATTCGTTGAATGCGCGTGGTTGGGGTTAATGAGAGTTGGGAGCGATGATGATGCGGATGTGTTTCTTTTTCCTTTTGCTTTGCGCAACTTGGGACATGGGGGCAGTCTGCGGATGGAATGATACCATGATCTTCTTGCTGGTTTGGGGCATTGGGGAATTGCATTGCTGAGATTGCTGGTTTCTGGGACTCGGGGGTTAATGACTTTAATGACCAACGAGAAGACAAAAAGCGTTTACTGGAGCTGGAGCTGGATAACGGATGAACCTGGCTTGCGGCTGAATGGTTTTTTTTTCCTGACGTGACTACTACTACTAGTTATACAGATTGATGCTGATACCATTAGAATTAGTAGCTACCGTTATTCCTTTGGTTATTCCTGCATTTCTGGTGTCTTCGTGTGTTCGTGGTTTTTGAAATGATGGGTGGTGGTGTTGAAGGTTGCATGAAGGTGCATTTGCCCGTCGCCTGCTCGTCGGATTTTGCGTTTCCTTGGATTTCAGAGACATACTAATGTGTCGTTTGCTCTGTCAGTCTTGTTCTCGGATGTACGCGCTGGGGTAGGGATGCGAAGATGGTGGTGTGTCCCAGGGTTCCTCGCTGCAGGTTGGGATGTTCGGTCATCGTGTACGGTGATCACGGGTATCAGGCATCAAGTTCACAGAAAGGACAGTATGGATTAATCCTATTCTGGTCCAAAAGTAAAAAGAGAAACCGCTTCGCAGAAAGTGCTCAACGGACGGGACCATGGGTACTCGCTGTCAGACTTTGGTCAAACACGGTCCTCTGAGGAGGATTCTGATGGCACAACGATGGTCCCAGGCCCCCTAACGACAATCAGTCGATAACTCATCGTCATAAAAACACCGAAAACTCCATCGCCGGCATAAAAGCCCTCCTCACTCCCTGCCAAAACGCCGCGCTAAAAACGCTTCCC